>JAULBW010065788.1:0-679453 GCA_032358265.1 Vaucheria bursata
ATTGGCTAAAGTGAGAACATGATGTCAGCAGTCAGAATTCTTAAACTGAGAACAGAAACAATGATGCAGTTAACATAGTTATTGTTAGGACTTAAGCAAATGTAGTTGCACAAGTTTGAATCAAGTGACAGTTCCCAGTTCTCCCAGTACCGGGACAAAGTCATTGTTGTAAGTTTTATTTTCATGGTAAACATTCATAATTACTACTACATTGTTAGTAGTAGTAGTAGTAGTCTGGATGTTGCATAATTTGACTTAATGCGTGCAGTTTATTTTGTATCATTGTTTCTGCTTCAGTGGCAGAAACAACAACGTATAATATTACGTTTTTCCTGTTAGCTCTTCTTGTTTTGTGCTTAAATTCATTGGGAAGATTGAGAATTTCGTCCTTGTTTTGTGCACATTTTTGCCTGATTAGTTCTGGCCTTACTCCGTCAACACGTTTGGTTTTTCCGCTCCTTACAGTTATAGAATTAACCGTTAACCGGTTAATTCCTAGCAGAGTGTTTTAATTCAGAGGAAAATTTTAATTCAGAACATTGGTGCCACTATTGAAATCAACTAGTTGCATTCACAAAACAAGATGAGAAGATTGTTGACATGACTGCCAATCATTATTTTGGTTTTTTGCTGCCAGTGAATGCCCTGATAGTGAGTTGGAAATATATTCTGCCTCTGTTTGTCATAACTAGAATATTACTTTCAACGATATCACCAATATATCCATGCTTACATATTCAGTTTCCCATCCAGTTATGAATGTCATGTTGACTAAAATAGGGCAACACTATGCAGTGAAAATGCTGAATGATAGATTTGGTCTTGTATTCAAGTATATGATGATCGTGTTGTAATTAAAAAGGTATTTTTTTCAAAATATTACAATGTTGGCAGCTTTCAGTTTTTGTAAAACTTGAATATAACGCGATGGTATTATGTTTGGGAGAAGATCGCAGTTTTTGCGCATGAATTAGCTTACAATCGGATTAAATAAATTTATTTCAATGTATTTTGCCCAAGCTTAAATCGCTCATCAATACTTAAACCGTCATGTGTAAGAGTTTCAACGATTTATTAAACAATTACTTGCAGAAGTTTAGTAATGCAGTAGTCAGCATATTAGTAAAAGTGTGTACCTTTGCATCGAAAGCTAGTTTTTATTAACGTATTCACTATTAAAGCTGGAATGAGAAGTATGTACCGGGCCGCGATTGCAATATTTTTGTTTGATCTCTCCGCATTATCTGCAGATGTAAGTGCATACCCACTTCGCGTCTAATGCTCAATAACTGTGCATTTTAAAAATTTAAATTGTGGTGGGTCTAGGCCAAATTTAAATTTCCTCAGTCGTAAGCTTTGCGGAAAGTTTATAATACGAAAATTTTCTGTTTTAACTGGAAATTTAGAGATCTAACTTGTATGATTATGTGCCGAAGATCCTTTTTGTTCACAGTAATTATTAAAAGCTTATGTTGAAAAATTTATGTCAGTTACTCTTGGAAAATGTTCGTGCAAACATAAACGTAAAATAATGGTGTTTCACTCAAGATAAACTTTTCGGAATTCTAAAGAATGAAACCTCCAATGCTCTCAAATCTTTGCTCGCCTATTTCCATGTTGAAATTAGAATGTAATATATTGAAGATTTTCTCATATTTTTGTCAATTTATTGCAATCAATTTCGAGAAAAAATGTTTACCATTACCAACAAGAAAGTAGACCAATTCAATTTTTGCATTAACTGATATTCATTATGGTGTATACAAAGTTCTTCTACAAATATTGTAAATCATTTCCTTCTGTAGTCAACTAAATTCAATTCAAAGGTGCTGTAGAAACGTAAAAAAATCTTTTCCATTGTGTAGTAAATGATTTCTCTTTCAATAAAATAACTGTTCTGACCAATAGATCAATTCTTGGAAATTCCCAAATGATGTGACACCATTTTTGTATTTGACTCTTTCCGTTTAAAATTTTTTGCTTCAATCATGCAAACTAGTAAATGTTTTAAATTTCTTTTGTGATTAAATCATTAAAGTTTTGTGTGCTTATTTTTCATGTAGTACTTGCATCACTGCAATAAACTTCGAGTGTAGCAAATTTGATGAAATTGTCAGATTAATTTGTTATACCCGAAAAATCTGATATTGAATTTCTGACACTAAACTTGGACATAATTAGGACTCTTTCAATTATTTGCTCGAAGTGAAATTTATTTAAAAGAAAATTTTTCATGTGCAAAGTTTACTGTTATATTCTATGCAGAATTCTTTGTCATCAAGATTACAAATTCAAATCCCGACCGATCTTTTTAAGCCTTTGGGATATGATCACCAGGAAGCTCTTTTTGGAATACCTCCTTATGGTGGAAGTATAGCCCAGAGATTACTGTATCCAGTACTCTCAAATGACTCATATCCATTTACTCTGTGCTCTGATGCTGAGGCCAAAAATTTTACCAATCCAACACCGGATCAGCCTTTTATATTGTTAATTGATAGGGGAGGCCAGAATTGTACATTTGTGTCTAAGGTGAAAAAATTTAGTGCAAATTTAATGAATTTTTTCACTTTGGCGAATGAAATAGATTTCTGGAATTTGGCTACGTTTTTAATTTATTACCATATGCATTAGATATAATTTTGTGTGCATATGTATAGAGTTTAATACGCTGACAAGATATAGTTATACATTCAATTTGAGATGTGAATGTGTAAAATAGTTCACTAAAAAGAAGAATTATACAAACAATGATATTCGCTTCAGCGTTTTTTACACTGGAAAATAATCGGAAGGTTTCAGCCTATGATCTTAATCATTTTCCATCCTTTTATGGCTTAGCTTGATCATCTCCCCTTGTAAAAAATATATGAAAAATCCTTTTATAAAAGTAACGCATACAAAATTTTTTCCACCCTCCAGAAATTTTTTGCCTAGATGAAAAGTTTTTGCAAGATGATTTTTTGATACGCCAAAATGATAGTTTACTGGTGGAAAAAAACAACGGTATGTTATATATAAAAGGAGATTGAGACTCCTATATTTTGTTCTTGCAAAGTCCTCCAATGTAACTGTAAGCATGGCATCTTAGATGTAATTTTGAATTCCAATCATTAATATCACTCTGTCTTTTGTTACCTTGTCTCTCTGCATAGTGTCTCTGCTTCTCTGTGCTTTATAAATAGCCAATATTAACATTTTTTTAATGTAAGTAGTCGCCGCATAACACGCCCACCATGGGACCAGATCTATAAACAGAAAATATATTGCTCAGATACAAACAGCTAGAACAATTTAGGACCACGCAAATACAAGCACAATATGCAGCTGGGCTTATTATCCGGGGGCATATGTAGCGGCTGAAACTTAAACACCATTCTTTTTAGTTCACTTTTCGGATGATATACTAGGTCGAAATGATGTTTGTCAGCTAGAAGTAATTTTCTTTAATTATCGTTTTCTATTTAAAAGAATAAATTTTTTTGTTCATCTGATCATTCTAACAACTCTCATTACGTTATTTATGTCAAAAATGCAAAAATTTTAGGCAATATTTTATAAATAGTACTCTTCTCGCCAATGATAACTATTAAGTGGAAATTTCATATGCTCAATTAAAGCTACTAATGTGTTCTCAGCTATAATAATAATCCTTTTCATCAAGAATTTATTTGTCTTATGCAGTATTCGGGAACTAAAAATTGCTTTTTACGTGCATGTACGTGTTACAGGTTAGAAGAGCACAGCATATGGGGGCTTCAGGGGCTATAATAGCGGATAATACATGTCTATGTAGTGATGTTCAGTGCAAATCAACTGACAATCCAATGTGTCAGATCGTTGAGCCTATCATGGCTGATGATGGGTCTGGCGCTAGTATTACTATACCAAGTTTCTTGATGACTAAGACAGATAGTGATGTTATCAAGGAACGATTGCAGCAGAAGCAGTTCATTCAGGTCCACCAGAATTGCACTCGAATTTGAACTATTCTTATATATATTTCAATGTTAGAGAGAGTTTTATTTTTTAGAGCTCGGAATATAAAAAATGAGTAAGTTTAGTGGGTAATTTAGCGGTTTAGTGGTTTGAATCTTATGTTTCTTAGGAGAATTGAATTTTATATCTTAATTATGTATTTTTATAATATAGTTTGGGTATTGTACTCTCACTCATTATCTCCTTTTTATTTCTTTGTATGTAAAAAATGTCTTAAAAACCAATAGCTTTGGACTGCTGTCTTATTCATTTTGATTGATTTAATTATTCTAAGAATTTTGAAGCAGAGATTGGTCGCAGAATAATTTATTTTGAGTAGTTCTTTCCAAAATCCTTGTATAACTTTTTTGACATATTTTTTGTAGGCTGAAATGACTTGGAGTTTGCCAGCTCCCGATGACCGTGTGGAGTGGTCAATGTGGACAAGTGCATTAGATACTGCTTCAACCTCGTTTAAAAATGACTTCAAGGAAGTTGCAGTTGCCCTTGGCCGACATGCGTATTTCACCCCTTTTTATACGATTTATGATGGAGGTTAGTGAATGTATTGTATACTTGTAAATATCAATTTCAAGGTTTGCTTTTCTCCCGAAAAGTCCTTGTTCCGCGTTTACCTTTTCAAGTCATTTTTTCATCAACAATAGTCTTAAATGTTTGTGAAACGTTTATTTTTCTTATGTATATTCTCTTTTTAGGGCTGCTACTACGTATTGATGAAAATGCATGGTATTATTAGACACTTGGGAAAATATACGTTATTATTTCGCTGTAAAAAATGAATGCATAAAATAATTTATATTAAGTTGTTAGTGATAATTTTAATGAAATTGATTTTATATGTAGTTATTTTCAACATGTATATTGTATATTATGAAGTTAGTTATATTTTATAGCATTTAACTATGTATAGTTCAATACGGATGTGATATTGATACAAGATTATGCGGCAACCTGTGCACGAATGGCGGGCGTTATTGCTATCCAGACCCAGATTGGGACCGAGATTCGGGCCTTTCGGGGGCTGATGTCATTGAAGAGACACTAAGGCAAAAATGTATTTGGTGAGTGCACTAAAACTTTAGATACAGTAAATTAGCCTTTAACAAATTTTGAGTTACAAACGAAGAAACCAAAATTAATACTGTCCTGAAAGACTCAAAAAATGTGGAAAGTGAATGATTTTAATCGATTTTGATTGATATTAGGTATTATTGGCTTGGATAAGGCTATATAGTTTGAGCTTATATATATCCCACACCATTGCACTTTTTCTGGGTCATTTCGGCAAGTTATAGTTTTGTAAGTTATGTATACATACAAATACAGGGAAAAATGTTGATATTATTCACAACAAAATCCTATTGTTTGAATGCGCTGCAACTTACAGTTATTGACTTGAAGTATCTTAAGTGGTGCACCCCCCCCCTAATGTAATTCCCCATGTTTAACGTGAATAGTATACCGAGTATAGCCAAACAGATATAGTCGAAAATAATCTAGATAATACTACATTTTCCATGGCTGTCATGAGTGAGCTGTTTAAAAGTATAGTAGCTCCCATTTATATCTTTATATTTCTTGGATTTGTTCATGCGTGAGTGATGGAGCAATTGTGCAACTGAATATAACAGAAGAGCAGTGACAAAGATAATAGCTCAGTATATATGAAAAGGAACTACATCAATTATCTATGAGAGTCCTTCTACCTAACCCAACATGAAATTATTCTAGAAAGTTTCGTTCCAGAACATATGTATATATATATATATATGATTTATTCAGTATATGAAACAGTTGTTAAAATAATATACAATCTGGTAAGTATTGTCAGAGTAGTATATTACCAGAAAAATTTTATTTGCATTCTGATTGGAGGGATTGTTCAGATACAATCATAATTGTATGAAATTGAACAGTTTTGTTCCAATTTAAACGATAGTGTATCATGTGGACTGACCTTGAAAAACCACAACAAAATTTAAATGATATTGGCTTAAGGTGCTAGATTTAAACTTGAGGTTATTACACACTAGGTGAGTTGTAATATATTTTTAACTCTCATTGCACTTAAATAAGAAACGTTTCATTTTTTCTTATACTACGTAATGTGTCTCCATGTTGCTTTTTTCACTAAGAGTTCTATCAGATTTAAACCTTTGAAGGCTTTTGAATTTATAAATGAATTCTTCAAAAATGCACAGTGGTACTTTTCGGTGTAAATAAGTTTTCCTGCAATAATGAACGAAGGTATACGAAGTGCGCTACAAATGAATGCATTACAAAGGATTTCTTTATCTGGGGTGTAAATTAGACCAAAAATCAGTACAGTAAACTTCGGATTTAATGAATTTGCGTTTAACAAATTTTCACATAGCAAATAAACCAAAGAGTCATTTTGCACCTAAGCTAAGCTTAAGGTTTTCCGATATAATAAATAAATGGTCTCGACAAATTTGTTCTATCCAAGATTTTCTGTACACTAACACTTGTATGCAGGTTTAATTATGGAGGGGAAAATGCACCCATTGGAAGTCAGGGGATAGGTGAACAATGGTGGACATATGTGAACACGTTCAACTCAAATTGTGGCTCATTGAAGGTATGCGTGTCTGTAAAAATCCTATTATTGCAAAATACTTAAATTTTTAAATAGCTTTTATTTAAATGTTAATGAGTCTAAAGCAGTCATTAAAGGAAAGGGAAAAGGCATAATATTGGTAAAAATCTCAAATCCTAACTTAACATTAATATTGTTCTTGGATAGTTATAAATCACTGTCTATTCCATCTATTATATAAAGCAGTTGTAAGTTTGAAGGGTAGTTTACTAGTTTTGTAATGGTCGCGATATTATTCAAGTCCTAACTGACCCAATTTTTCTGATACATGTGTACACGTCTATAGAATATGTAGGATAAGTCACTGGAAAAGTTGGTTTTGAGTATCATGCACATGCAGTTAGGGAAAGATGATAGAGACTAATGAATATATTTAGATGACTTTTCAGATCAAGATGATTGAAAAATTCAGAATAGTTTCTGAAAGGTTTTCAAAATGATTAAAATAATTTAACGGTTGGTCGATTTTGTACTTTCATATACTTTTCATATGTATTGTGCACATTTTTGACTAATTCAATTGTAATTCTGAGGAGAAAATTTGAATTTCCATGTATTGCCTAACAGTTCTTTTATTGATTCAGTTCACAGATAAGAACTGCATATCCGCTGCAATGAGCGAATCTGGTATTGATGGATCGAAAATTACCAGTTGCATGGACAAATCAGGTGGACTCAAAAACAGCAACAATACGATTCTTGAAGCAGAGCTCTTAGAGAAGAATGCAAAATCTATAGTTGTTATGCCCACAGTGTACGTGAATAATGTGGTGGAAAGAGGGGGGATTACCCTTGCTGCAGTACTTAGCACCCTGTGTTCGGGGTATGCTGACGGTACTAAACCTACCCCTTGTAACTGTGTTGGACAAGGTTCCAGGTAAGGATGTCTATAATAAAATTCGGATACAGAGAATTTGTCGGGACTGTCAAACGAAATTAATGCATTCAAATTTGCTATGTACGAAATTCAGAAGATGAACTTGGTACAAAATGACATTTTTGTTTCTTAGAAGAAACTTGATTCGTAGAGTAAACTTTGGATAGACCGAATTAGCTTTCAATGAATTTTTACTTATGATGAATAAATGAAACTGCCATATTGTGCCGAATGCCACTTCAAATTTTCAAATATAGCAAGCTTTAGGGTACTACATTTTAGTCATTTGAAGAGATTAGTTTGTAAGGCACAATATTCATATTTAAACGTTGACGTTAGTTATTACAAAACATAAAATTTCAGGACCAGACATGCAGTATTAGTTAAGACAGCTTACACTAGGTCCCTAAAATTTAGTCTATGTACATTTTGAACGGATAAAAAGTTAAATCAGCATGAGAAAAATTAGACGGATCATTTGTAGATGTGAATGTGATATTGTTAAAATGATTCATTCAAATTCATTTGTTGTCGATGGATTGATTCAGATCTTTATCCGTTTCAAAATGTATACGAACTACGTACGGTTAGAGGTTTAAATTTCACAGAAAAATGCCTGTGCACATATATCTAAGATTTTAGAGGAATAGATGAAAAAATATGTCGAAAGAAGTAACAGATGTAGAATAATTTTGTGTGGCTTTTCGTGTTTGTAGCGAAGTGACCAAGCTCTGTGTGGCGAACAACGGGACCCCTATCAATTTGAATTCATCTGGTGTTAGTGTGTCAAGTGTATTTTCGATCGTTATCATGGTGGCTCTAGCTGTAAGTATTATTGGGTTAGTGTATTATAAGAGAACCCAGAATGCAATGAGAGAACAGGTTAGCCGATTATAATCAAATTGTTTTATTAATGTTTGGAATTTCATTTAGCCTCTAAATTATTTTTAATTAAAATCGATTAAATTCGTTTAAACTCGTTTAATAAAGCCCGTAAATGATTTTTGGACTCTTTTTGTTTCTAACCATTTCGTTTTATTTAACGTAAATAATCCTTTTTTATGAAAAGAAGTGCTTTACATAGACATTTGTTTTGCGCATAAAATTTATTGAATACTAGCAAATGACTTTTTCTTCTGTGACCTTTCACATAATATAGTTTTTAATTGCAACTTTTCATCGTATGTTATTCCTTATGGTGCCCCAAATATTTCCAGGTGAGGGGGATTTTGGCTGAGTATATGCCCCTTGAAGATATGGACGGCCCAGCCTCTAGCAATGCTCGGATACCTTTTATACCGGGTAATAACACTAGTAATAGTACTAGTCATGGGCAACGTAATGGGTATTCAGTGTATAAACCGACAACTCAAAGCGTGTGATGGTACGATAGTACTAGTATTATGAATAGTAGTCGTAGTTCTTGCTTGAATTCATTTCGGAACGGTGCCAATGTATGATTAATAAGAAAGCGCAAAAAAATTGATTTCAAAAAACATTTCTTGTGGCTTGTACTACCATCTTCCGCCGAACATGAGCAACATATTCAAGATTTAGAGATATGTATTAAAGCACCTATTTTTATATATAGGCAAACTTTGTAAATATTCCAGAAATAATACAATCATGATTTAAAAATCATAGTAGCTATACTCAGATAAAATTACGGATTCAAAATTTTGTAGCCTGTATCAAATGGCCTCGAAATTTGACTTCTGTGGCTTTAAAACAATTCATTAATTTATGAATTTTATGTTTCCTTAACTTCAAAATGTATTAATCCAGATTTTGTTGGCATATCGACAAAAGATAGTTTTTCAGGTATAACGGAAAACCCAGCATACCTGCACCTATCAATTAAATCGAACTGTCAAACTCCATAGTGCAGGCAATACCCACCAAGTGGGGACCAACATTTGTTAATTTATATAAGGCTCTGATGACAATTTATCTAACCATTTATACATATAATTGGTGCAGGTCTAAGTTATCTTTCATTGTGTGACTCTAGAGGTAACACACCTGTTTCTTTACATGCTGTACTTCGATATTACTGAAATACATGATTGCAGATTATAGTAATTTCTTGATTAAAACGCTCCCAATTAATATAATACTTTCTGCAGAAAGTTTGGATCTCAAAAATAAACATTCATTAAATGGGGCATGCACTTTCATAAAAAAGCAATGTATCTTGAAGCAAAGCTATCAATTTTAAAATAATATCAGGAACAGGATGGAAAGCCACATGATGGTTTTTTTTCATGCCCTTTAGAAAAATAAATATATATTCTTGGTTGTTTACATTAGGAAAAAATATTGCGGCATTTTTGTCTTTGTAGTAATATACATATAGTGATAGCTCAATGAAGTACAATAGAGTTTGATGAGTGTAAGCCTTGAAGTGAGCAGGTATCCTTTCGAGTACGATGAACAGGTGTTGAAGAATGAAAGCGGTAGTATCACTTGTATGCATGTTGATTTTATTTATGATTAAAACAATGATAATAAGCAAAAACAATATAGAAAGAGTGAAGAAATAGAAAGCAAGAGTTGGCTAAATTTATGACTTGAAATTTTGTAATGAAAGCAACTCATTTATATCAGATAAGATTTTTTTTCTCAGAATGTTCTAGCATTTGGCAATTTTTTAAATCTCTGTTCTCTTTTTTTGTACAATCTCTAATAGAAGTTATCTTTTTCATGATATCAAACTTTCCATGACTAAAAAATGAATTTTTATCTCTTGTCACAAGTTAAATAATTTACTGCTCTAGAACGTAGAAAAACCATACCAAACTCATTACGTAACTACCTATATCTTCAAACAGTTTTTTTTACTTCTTACAGTGCTTTGAACAATCATATTATCTCATGTTTTTTGTGAGACTTTATGTATGCCTGGAAGGTCTTACAATGATTTGGACTAGGTTCCACTGTCAGGATATTTACAACTACTGTTCTATTTCTTGTTCAACATTGTCATCCGCTATCCGTTATTTCTTTATTTCTATAATGCTAATATTTTCAACAATTCCCGTGTTGATTCAAATACAATGTTTTGTAATGGCATTTGTCATTGCATTATCAATTTATTCCATGGCAGCTTTAGATTTTGTTTTGATGCACAGATGTTAATGAAATTTTGTGGAAATTTTATTTTTGTTAGAGACAAACTTTAATCTTCAATATATTTCAATTTCAATGTCTGCTTTGGTGTTTTGGCCTCACCTCTTTCCATTTTGCACTTTACAACCATTTCTGCATATTACTAGCACTGCAGCCTTACACTCTCTGGTCTGGCACCTTGAGAACAAGTTACATTATTCTCTGCATTAGTTAATATAAATTTCTTTTGCTATTTCTTTTCCTATTTACTTGCTTGCTTAGCCTTAGACTTTACTGGTATCTCCTCCTCATGGTTTTAGTATCAAGATGTCTTTTTTTATTTTTATATTTCTCAACATGCACTACTGTTCAGAGTAATCAATAGTTTTCTTTTATTGCATTCGTTTCTGCAAAAGGAAGACCTGGTATCAAGTTCAATGACTTCAAGCATATTTTTCGTTCTCAAAATAGTTTTTTAGACAAAAGTTTATGCATAAATCCAAGCTGAAAAATTAGTAATGAGGGAGGAAAATGATGTGCCTTCTAATATATATGTGGCATTTTCATTTTATAATATTTATATTGCTGAGAATGTAGTACTGTTAGTATTCATCTACTGTTTGAAAATGATGAAATATTAGAGAACAGAAACTAGTAGAATTAGCTTAGATATGCTTCAAACTCACAGGCCTTAATACTCTTAAATCCACTTTCTTCAAGAATTTACAGGTTACAAAATTTAATCTATAAGTAAGCAAACTTCTTGTGAAAAGTATTATTACACCTAACAAAAGGGGTCATTTTGAAGGATTTTGACTCTACCATTTGAATTCGTAAATCTGAAATTTATGCTACAGTGTCTACAAGTTTGAATGGATCAGAACATGTTGAGTTACAGCTCTATGTTTGCACTTTTTTTCATCATCATTTGGCAAATGAATTTGGAAAACATGCTGATTGGTTAAAATGTGATTCAGCTTCATGTGAGATATCATTGGTTAACGACAAAAAGCTATGACTACATGTACATATGAAATCATGCTGATTTTTTAGTATGGAGCTTGAACTCTTGCTCTTGCTATTGGCTGGGTCAAAGTGTCCATTAGCTAAAGAAATAATCTCCATCAGCATTATGAAAAATGCCCCCCCCCCTCCCCCTGTTGTGTGCGGCAAGCGGTACAGTGGTCTCTGGCTTTATTGGCCCGCGAATAATAAGCCTATTCCCTATTGTGATCACACTTGCCAGTCCTATTTCCCCCTCTGTTTGTATCTAATGCCAGTAATCTTCGGCCAATTGAAGCCCAGACCAGTGTTATGCCCTTGCGGGCCTGCGTCAGGCCATTCTTAAACGTGAAGACCCGTATACATCATCTCTGACTAGCTTAAATTAAATTTAGAAAATGCAGAAATAAGTCAATCTACGAATCTCGCATAGTAAACCTATGCTTCTCTTCTCCACTCCACTTATTTTACAGGCATTTGCGCTATTGACTTCCTGTTACTGTTCGTGCGCTTTTAGAGGGAACGCAAGTCTTTTTGGGTCGCCCAAGTATTTCCATTCTATACAGGCTCGCAATTCCTTCAGAACAAAATTAAATGATGCTAAGGAGGAGATTTACAGCTTTGAAAAAGAATTTCTTTCTCTGGCTAATGAAAAAAATAAAGTGCCCGTAGCTGAAGATTTTGATCTCGGGATAGCAGCTATGTTTGCGGGATTCGCATTCGATTGTTATAATGATCCAACGGATGTGAAGTGGGATATGCACCATGATGGTGAGTACATCATTTCAGCTAGTATAAAGTGTTGTCTTTGGATTCATTACTTGTATGATCTGACATTTTATGTTAATTTGCCACTAAATAATTCTGAAACAATGTCTCAACATATATCATTTGTTAAACTGAAAAAGAACAACTGCTATAAAAAAGGAGCTCGTCGAAAAAAAAGTCACATGAAAAGGGCTAGGGCTATGGTTTATTCTTTTGGAAGTTGATTTATTTTTGTAATGAATAATTTCTATTTTTCTTGTTCATGAGTTCTACTTGTGTCACTAGTACCTTGGAAAAATTTCCTACATCAAAATTTATCACTGCAATGATTGGTATCTTTCTTTTTTTTATAAGTAAAATGTCAACTTTCACTTTATCCATCGAAGTAATGGGGATGTGAAATCGATAAAATTTGTAATAAAATTTTTCTAGTTTTATTACTCTAGACCCAAAAAATCTATGCACTGATGAAAAAAATAGCATAGCATAATTTATAGATAAATTGTGTAAAATTTACAAATTAAATTTGAACTCAACTAACTCTTAAAAATATGATAAAAACAGAAAAGTTACTTCAGGTACAGCAAATGTTCACTCGTTACACCTAAACTCAAATGCCATATTGCGTTGAAGTTCAGTTTTGGGCTTTCGGATATAACAAATCAATTTAGTGCTCCTGACAAATTGGTTATATGAAACGCTTATTGTAAACGAATACTTTACTAAAAAACGCTAGTTACTTTTTAAATTTTAATTCTGTGTGAAGCTGTCACAGAGCGGGCAATAACTATGCACATATAATTGCATTTTTTATTGAATTTTTTATTATGAATTCAAAGCAATTTGTTGCTATTTCTTATTAGAAAATTATTTCTGGCTTTTGACACTGCAAAGTCAATGCCACATAGTAAAGATAGTGCACAGTACCACAAAGTTTTTCAGATTCAAACTTTTGATTGTACATTCGTTTTAAACATCAAAAAATCATTCACATAGTGTTTGGATACTATTTAGGACGCATTATAAATAAATTTTTTTGTAAATAAAATTAATATGAAAAAATTGTACCGAAGTTTTTTTGGGAGGAAAGCACGTTTCAAAAGTAGAAACTCTGCAGCAATTTTTCGATTGTACAGTATGAGACACAATTTGTTCATTTTCGACTTACTAAGTAATATGACTGTACATTCAAGAATAGAGAAAAATGTTGCCATAATTAATTTTTTTAGGGATTCATAGAGCTTGGAAATAAATTTGAAATGATATCAAATCAATGAGCTTGGTATTGGTGCTGTTTTACTCAGTTGAAGTTGATCTTAGTCATTATGTAATTTCCTTCATTGAATTCTTATCAACTGCGTACAGGTTCAAAATTAGCATTCATCTCAGAAAATTTTGTGCGAGAAACATTTTCTGGTATTCTTCAAGTTACTGTACTTGGAGTCGAGATGAAAGTACTGGATTCAGAAAATAATTCTTACCAAGGAGGTCTCGGGTTCGATTCTGTTGTAGGGATATATCTTGAGGATCGTTCCATTACGTCAAGTGCAAAACATACTGCATATAAAAAATCAGGCAAGTATATAGCTTATAAATATAAAATTTTATAAATTCAAAAAGAATTAGGAAAATGCTGATAAACACTAAAATGTAAAATATTTTTGTAAATCTTAACCAATACAGTTTGTAAAATTAAATTCATCTTACTATAAATTAGGTTAAAATTTCCTTTTATTTGACTGTAAAGTCATAATATTTATTGAAGTATAGTGTTTTTTGTCTGAATGTACTTCCTAAACATTAATTAGTTATTGAAGTCGCAGGTTCAAATCCTGTAATGTACCCTTGAAAGATATATGAATTTTAAAGGCACACTTTGGGATTTAAATTTCTTACAAAATTTATGCTGCCATAAAAATATATAACTAAAACTCTGTAGAACATGGAGAAATAAAAGGAAAATGAAAAATATTGATTAAATAATACTTGATGCAGTTAAGTAAATTCATTACAGAATAAAAAAATTCTCCGAGGGGTACCCTAGTCAAATCAATCCGAATTCAATCTTTCCACTCTCTTGAGTCATAAATTTTTTTATCAGGCTCTCAAGCAAACTGGGGCGATTCTTTCTTGCTATATGCTTTTGACGTTAACAGTGCAAAATTGCATATTTTACTCGAAAAGTGTGAGAATTTGATATCGGATGGAGGTGTTGTGGCTTCCCTCGTCATAAAGCTCTCGGATATCATACCTAGCATTGATACTTCACAAGGTTGGTAGAGTGATGAATTCCAAAAATTTTGGAGCAAATTTTTCAAAAAATATTTTTTGCACTCAAATTTCTGAGTTGAGAGTAAAAAGTCCTGGTTGAACTTGAAAGACAATTTCGAATAAAAATTTAATTTAGCAGCTTAGATTCGTATGTACAAAATCGAATTATAATAACTTAAACTATAAATATGTACTTTTATCTGATGAATTTATTCAAATTCTGTAATCTGATATGAAACGGATCAACGATTGATCCGAGTACTTGCATGTATTAAATTTTCGAAAGAATTTAAAAAAATAACATTAAGGACGATAAATATAAAAATTTATCCAAAAATTTCGAACATTTTTGTATACTTTCGTGCATTTTCGTTCAGGGTCAGCTCTACATCTAGTTCAATTTTCATATTAATTTTGTTAGAATATATATTATCCACTATTGCCGACTTTCGAACTGTATAGTGATTTTCATATATACAATCCGTTCTGAAGAACTGCATGATTTATTCTGCGCAATATAATTCAAATGGAACAATTGCATGCTAGATACTGATGACTCGCCTCTATAGATTTCATATTTATTGCATACCTTAACAATACTTTCTCTCCATTTTCTATACTTTCCTTTGTTCATAGCTTCTGAACACATCTTACATTCATCGATTTCAAATTTCCTCTAGCAGAACTGCAGATTCAGCACTTCTTTAAATTAAGTTTACATGTATTATCCGGCAACATACTTTATCTTATAATCACTATAGGTATTGGGGAGTGGGATGGTTGGCTAGATCTGGATCCGGAGGGGCCAGAGGGGGTAAAATCAGGCATAAAACTAGAATTAAGATATACCCCTTTTGGGTATGACGAAGAACAAGAAAATGAGGAACAAATGCAGGATGACTCTACTGTACCAAGGGGGATCGATTTAGAACCCCTAGGAGGTACCCCAGGTATAAATTGGCGATTGCTAGGTAATGAGGTTCGTAATCATATCTCTATGCACAGTAAACTGAATGCTAAATAGTGGCGGAACGAATTTTTACTTGTAATAAATAAATTATACAGTCATATTCTGCCAAGTTCAAATTTTTGGAGGTAATAATTTATTCTGGTGGTCCTGAGAGGTTTGTTTTATTTGAAGGTTACTGTATCCAAATGCTATAGAATCAAGAAATTATTCAAATTTTTTGTAAGTAACGTTGATATATTCATGAATGAATTATGTAAATGCTGAATCTATTAAAAGGTGGACATTTTAATTACTTTTTAAATTTTGACTACTTAAAGAAGAATTTTACTTCTTTTAATTTTTCAGCTGGTTCATCATTATTTCTCTCTTGATGTATAAATTATGCATATTTTAATAATGAATGATATGGCAACTGGAGTGCAGAAACAGCAGAGAAAAAAGGAAGATAAGCATTAAAATTGTTCTAGAAAATCGTTCCATAACTGCCTATTTATATAATGGCTAGTATACTGGACAGTCTACAGTAATATAACCAATAATATAATAAAACGATAATTGATCTACTCAAATAGGATCCTCACGCGCTATACAAATCAATGAGATTTGAACGTATTGCATTCATCGACGATGCCGATACTGAAACGCAGTGTACAGTTTGGCGAGACCTAAAAAATCGCAGGATATTGTTAGCGTTTAGAGGGACTTCACACTGGCGAGACCTACTTACTGATGCCTCGCTGATGCAAGAGCCCCTGGCAGATTTATTTCTGCCCCATAAAGAGGGTACTGCTAGGTAAGCATATGTCAAATCCTTGGTGTTAATGTAGAATAGGCAGCTAAAAGAAGGATTTTAAGAATAAATGTGGCAGGATTTTTTTCGTAACCCTGGAAGTTTGATAGCGAATGAAAAGTTATGCTAAATTTGCATTTATTTTATGAAACGAAGAGTTTTGGTTGTCTTTTTCATAATTATGACCTTTCGTTTTGGTCATATATCCGGTGACTGCATGGATGTCTCAGATAGCCCCTATTGACAGTGGATATGATAGTGCAATGAAACCGGAAAAAAAACGTCACGCTTTGATGATTTTTCCGTTGAATGAGGATTCCTCTTTGACTATTTTTGAAAATACCACTATATATTAAGATTGGTTGTGGATTGAGCACAGAGAGGCAGTGAGAGAAATTTGAGAGGGCAGGGTAATTTTATGGATTGAAGTATACAATTCAACTCAAATATAAAATTATTCTTGATATTGTTACTCTGTTATTGCATGTTCAAATATTGACTAGTACACTGGATTCTATTCTAGTCTACATCAATATGAATATATACTACTATTTATTGCTAGTAGTATCTTTGAATATTAATATGGAATGATTTACTCATTTGCTTTGGCTAGCTGGGAAGCGGCTCGATTGAAAGATCGCAGGAGCACAGCTATGAAACTGCTTCAGTCGGTTGCAAGCGTATTAAGTCCCAAAGATCCACTAAATGTGAGCAGCGAGTTGGAGAGTATGTTTACATCTGTTGCTGAAAACTTCGTTTTACTACGAGACTCAATTTTAGCCAAAAATGATACTTCAACTCAGGTCATTAATGCTAGGAACTACGATAATAGGTGTACCCGCCCAAAAAAAACAATTTTTCAGTTACTTTTGGAATTATTTTAAAAGGAATATATCATGTACATAGATTGAATTTAGAGAAACATATCGATTTATGTGATTTTTCATCCGAGTCTCGCGTCTTTTCATGTGATTTTTGATGAATGCCTCTATTTATAAGAATGCTGACTCTTTGGCACATTACTGTACGGATATGAATGAAAATATTCAATCTGAGGTAATATTAAGCATAAAATTTCAGATTTGGGTAGCATAATTGTAATTCGTTTAGGCCACGACCAGGGGCCTCAGTTGGATCCTAACATTAGTATGAAACTTCCGACATAACAAATCTGTCGGAACCATAATATTAATAGGCTACGTTCAAAATTCGTCGTAACAGAAAATCTGAATGCCAACTTGGACAGAATATGACTTTTTCGTTTATTGTTATAAATGAATATTTGTTAAAAACGAATACATTGTACTAAAAGTTTACTGTAGTGGTTAGGTCCACTTTATACCCCCAGACAAAGGAATCCTTGCTTTGAAACGAATTCTTTCTTATGACTCATATATCGTTGTACTGATGGCATAACGAGTTAAGCTTTAAAAATTGGCTGTTAATGTTAAAAAAATTGTCATTGAACAGGAATCTACAACTTCAGATATATCCACGGAGTTCGATATTAAAGCTATGCTTGATAAAGGGTCGAAATTGGCCAAAGCTGCAGCAGAGGGGGCTCATGCCTATGTTGAGGGCCAACTTAAGGGGTCCAAGGAAGATGATAAAGATGTGGATATGGAGTGGGGGGTATTTCACCTGGCTAAACTAACAAGTTTGCCAGCCATACAGGAAGCCCTTGAAGGAATGGAAAAGGTCTGGATGTATGTCTACAATAATTTTATGCGTTTTGTATTAATATTTGCTTTTATGTGGGTAAATTTGTTGTGGTGCTACTTCATAAATACATATGCAATTATTTTTTGTTGCTTTGAATATGTCGGAAAATGTATCCATGTGGATGTAAATGAGAATGAATCCACTCATCTTCATTAATGTATACATATATATATATATATCAATTTTGCTGATATTAGTGATAATGCAATTATTTTCATTCAATGTATACATGTTCGTTTATATGCATGTACCATAATTCGTGTACTTTTTATATATGCATATATTTCAGATTAGCATCTAATATTATCAATGTTTGTACAGGTTAGCCAAAATTGGGGAAAGATAACTGATCCTATCGGCAACATTATTGCCTTAAAAGAAAATATTACTGAATTGACTAGTGCAATGTCAGAAGCTGAGTTGCTGCAAACTGCTTTAAAAGCTGTAGCCGACTTAAATAAACCGACTAATATGCCGATGATTCATTCCGGCTTTAAAACTGCCTATTCGGGAGTACGAGGGGCCCTAATTGACGTAATTGCTGCAGCTACTGGTGTCAAAGGTGCTTATTTTGTAAAAATTATTGAATTAGGTAGTTGTATTTCCTACCTAACTCACTATTTTTGAACTAATGCAAACAATCGAATTTGCAGAAAGTATTTTGACTGCATGTGGATTTCTTTCAGCTCAAATGTAAATAGAAAAAATATTCGTTTTTTTTATTTTTTTCAGTACAAGGGTTATAACCAAGTGCAAAGTTACCTTTTGTAAATTTAATTCCTGTTAGTTGTATTTCCTTTTCACTTGGAACGCTGATTTGAATTGTCATAGACTTTGATTGAATGGTCACGTGTTCAATCGAGTATACTCGTACCTTATATGTTGCATATACTGTTAGATCTTTATGATCTGGTTATGGAGCCTCTTTGAGGTGTTGGCTTGTCAATAAAGTATCATTTGTCCTTTCATGAAAGAATGATCTTTTAAAATGAAAATTTCCATTTTTTAATGATTCGATGAAGCTGAAATTTTGGCCGATCCAACTCATGTAAAACTTTCAAAAAAATAAGCCGCAAAAAAATGTCAGTAATTTTTTGTTTAATTTGAAAAAAATCATCTTATGATTTGTCCTTGGAATTTTTTTCGAGTCGCCTTTAAGACTGTTTTTGGTAAGTCCCTAGCCTAAATATCTTTCAACAACTTCTGTTGTTTTGTAAAGATATTGCTAGTCGTGTCCAGGTATATAGTTGGTTATATTGATACAGACTAGTAAAGTATACTATTCAGTATGCTAGCCACTATTTCAATATTCCTTGAAAAACAATAAGTTTTGAGAACAATAATTGCATTGAAGTATAATTGCATACTTCGATCTATAATATCATTCTGCATGTATCTGTACTATCATAAGTAAAGATGAATATTTGATCTTTTTAGATAATAGAAAGCTAAGTGATTGGATGGTGTACTGTACTGGACATTCGCTGGGAGGGGCATTGGCTACTCTGTGCTCACTTGATATCAGTAGAGGGTGCATATTGGGAAAGCTACCGAGAAAAGTCATTGTACGTATATGCATACGTATTTAAACATAAATATATCATTTAAACGTTTCTTTATTTTTAATTCAGATGTATAACTTCGGAAGTCCAAGGGTGGGAAATGTAAAGTTTGTGGAACTGTACAATTTATACAACCAGAACACTTTTCGTGTAGTAAATAACATTGATATCGTAACGAGTTTGCCAAGACAAGCAATCGCTGGAATTTTTGAAAAATATGATCATGTCGGCAGAACAGTCGTCATGAACTACTGCGGTACGTTATCATTTCGCACCTTTAAAATATGATAGCTTTCGTCTAGACTATTCTATGCTGTCATTCTACCTTTTCGACTGAGAGAAAAGAATAATTATACTTGGTTTAAAAGGTCAGCTAGAAGCAAAATTAACGATCATTTCAATGAAAAGTTTATGTTGTTATTTGTACATATTTGTTTGTAACACATGTAAAGGAGGAAGGTTTGGTTGATGAAAGTAATATTAACCTTCATAAGAAGAAATATTTTCATTTGTGAACCAACATTGCGAGAATCGAACAGGGTACTTGGCTGAATCGTTTATTCTGCGCATTTGGCACAATTTTTCCAAATTAAGCGCTCTTGAATCCAATGTATAAAAATTCAACTAGAGAACTGATTCATCTATGCCGATGAAAAATCCACTAATTGCAGGAAGTGTTATGCTGCACGTGCTTCTCAAAAGTGTTAAACTTGGGTGGTGTAATAGAAATTCTTGATTCGGGGTTTTGTGGTGTTGAATCAGATATATAATGGCAAGTGGTGAAATTCAAGATCCCACTAGATTCTTTGTATCGGTTGGCAGCTTCAATACATAGTTCGGCTAAGCTGTTTATTGTTCATGTACAAGTTCAACAATAACTAAAACTTTCTTATTCTGATTTGCAGATATCGTTCAGAATGTTTCTAACGTATGGCAGTTATAGAGAAATTCATATAATTTCTTTTCTGCATCAGAGTCGTATAAATTCATGTAAAAAATTAATTTCAATTTTCCCTTATATTAATATGCTTCTATAATTCCTTAGGGAACTATAAATCCGATTTTGGTGCTCATTACCTTCATGCAGAATTGCTTTAAACATGTAAACAATAAATTTCGGATTTACCTCATTTTTTGGAACTGCAGAATGAATTTGCTATATTTGAAAATGTGATGCTGAACTTAACGCAACATGACTTTTTTGTTTATTCGCTATAAATGAAAGTTTGATGAATGCAAATTCCTTATATCCGAGATTATTATGTACATTTGTTGCATAATATTATACGTAGGTACGCATGGAAATCTATGGATACAAGGTGTGGATCATGGTGAATGTCCTATCAAGCAACGCGACGCTGGTATCGATCAGGTCGATTTTATTAAATCCGAGTTTGATCGATTACAGACAATTTTAAGCGGTGAAAGTGTAGTACAGCACCTCGAGCCTAATTACTACCTAGCGTTCTGTGGTGCTCTTGGAATCGATGCTCCTGAAGAACTGGCAAAGTTCCAGATTACATGTAAGCCAGTCAAATGATTTGAAAATAATTCTTTTAACCTAACAGCCTGCTATATCAAGCAATTTATTAATGTTTAGTTTTGGTTGCTTATGCTAAAAAAAATTGAGTAAATCTAAGATAGCTTTTTTGCAGTTTTCAAGGAACAAAGCAAAAACTTATCTATCCTCTTATAAAACAGTAACATTTCACTGACACGTTTTCATTAGCCAAGAGAAATTTTTCATCATTTTGAAAAAATGCATTTGAAAAGTACTCTTATACTGCATAAATATAGAGAAACCTCTTAAATTCAACACTTCGTCATCAAAGTCTCAAAAGTTCTAGTTAGAGAGGTATTCAGATGTATAAATTATAAGCAATTGAAAGGAAAGTTGTCCTCCTGCCAGCTGTTCAGCCAACTAAAATGTCTAATTTAAGAGGTTTTACTGCAATGCCTAGTTCAAGTTTGGTTTACTTGAGGTTGCAGCAATAATACATGAAACTTATAAGGCTAATATTAAGTTTTACAAAGGTATACTTCTGAAAAATAAGACTTGCAAAGGATTTTAAGATTATATCTTTGGAGTAGCAGCTTAAAAAGTCTGTTAAAGTATCATATATTGCGATGTAAAATTCAATTGTAACCACAATTTTATAAAAGTTTTAAATTTTATATATTGTAAAACAGAAGTAATTGCAATGGTAGCAATTAACTTGAATTTTTCAAAAGTATTCAATCCAGAAGGATTTTTGTCAAGATTACTGCTACTATTCCTTTTCAACATTGTGCTCTGTTGTCTGTTTACAAATTCAAATTTTATTTCTACATTTTCGATATTAATTGCACTGTTCCAAATCTACACTAAAAATCTTGATAATCGATGGGTTACCGCACATGCACAATATTGGAATGACCTTATTCAATAGAAAATTCTGAATCTGCTTCCTTGCAACTTGTGATATATTTTGGTCATTGAACCAAATTTTACGGGTTTATTGAAGGTGAAATTTTTTAATTCCACCTTCAATACTGTAATTGCAAAACTTGGTCACACTTTCTTCTCACTGCTTCTCTGCTATCCATTTAAAGAAAGTTTTACCATTTTTGGTGTAACATGCTCTCAGGAATTTTGAAGTCCTTTTTTTCCTCCACTCACTTGGTAATGTGCTGTTTTTGCCTTCTTCACTTCCTTGCTATCCTATTCTTATCGTCTTTGGCTGTTTACCCCGATTATATTGCTTCTACTTTTCTTCGCCTCTAGTTTTCTTAATATTTTCTTTCTCTTCTTGCCATGTAATTTACTCTCCAAATTTTTTTCCTTCAAGAAATCTATTGCTTGTGATGGAAAATTTCTTTCTACTAATCTCTGTATAATATATTTTCTATAAAGCAGTTCTCAATATCTATACAATAAATGTGCTTTGATTTTTGCACCATTCTCTCTCTACTTTACAGTATCTCAAGTATACCTGCATCTAACTGAAAAGAAATTTATTTTTCAAAATACTGATGTTTTTAATCTGAAAGAAAAGTACACTAGAAAATCATTGCATGTATTATATTACTATAGTTTTCTCATAAATTTATACGAAACCTAAAATATTGCTTTTAATAACTTAAATATATTTGCTTTTTTAAAACAGGAAGCTAGGCGCGCAGGGAAATGTAAATATTAAAATACGAGGAAAAAGTTGCATTTCAACATATCAATGGAAATTGCAGTAGCTACATGCAATATAATAATTGTGAAGTATGCTTTTTTTGTCAAACTAGGTCGTAAAATTAAGGAGGAAAATTACTTGCAACCATATTTAGTAGTGTAACAGAAATATCTTGGTCAGAGCATGCATGAGATAGAAGATGTAGTGACACTCTTACTGATTAAACTTTCATCTGATGTCAAAAGATGCCTTCCATAGGCGATCATTTTTTGGAATTGCACATTTTAATCGAAAATGATAACCTAGAAAAAGCTGTAGAACTAAACATTTGATTAGTGCACTTTTCGTAGTGAAAATGTGAAGATTCTGGACCATTGAAATACGCAAAAAAAGCTTAGGATATATTTTCAACACAAACTTGGGAAAAATTGTAGTCACAAAATTTTTTAGCTTTTTAGCTTTAGAAAATTTTCTTACTCTGAACCCCACATCAAAAATTTTACTGGTTACTATTGCTATTCCAATTTAATAATATAATCTGTTACTACATCATATTCAATTCAACAATCAAAACTAATATTTCAACAATTCTCGTGTTCCCCAAATGCAATGTTTTGTAATGGTATTTGCCTCTTTTTGTTTTTTCATCTCGTCACAAATTTCTCTTTTGCTATGAAGCACAAAGGTCATAGTAATTAATCAGATAATTGGAAATGTAGGCAATGCGCTTTTATCTCCAACAAATTCCAACTAAAATTTATTGTAGTTTCTTCAATTATTTCTTACTACTTTGCAATTTTTTTCCGATTTCACGGAAATGTTGGTGCTTTTAGGGCACGATATCGTTATGGGTTTTAGCCCTTTGCAGTAGTCATATCTCTTTTATTTTTTTCTCATTGTCATCATTTTGTTCTCTTGCAGTGCTATAGTACCATGGCACTTTCTTTATTTTTTCATTACCTCAACATGGCAGATATCAAAGTCAGTAAATAATATGGGTGAATCATCATATTGTATAATTGATTATGGCCTTCTCTGAACAACATTCAGATACTTGAAATTTTAATCTCCACAAAATCTTCTATTATGCTTATAATAATTTTTTTTGATGGTATGTTAGAGAAATTTCATTTGGAACCTTTCTGTCTCTTCTTTACTGAGCTTAATATTTTTCAAGAAGCATAGAATAGTCAGATGAATGTTCAATGAACAAGATGGCAACACATTTTTCAACATCATATACTGCCATAAAGACAGTCTCAATGATTCTGTAATACTGATGAACACATGCAAAAGGTTTTTCTTCCAAGTATCATGAAAAGTTCTTATTGCAACATGTCCATACCATTTTGACCCTGGCTCAACACTGAACTTATTTACTGTGTGTAAAGACTAACAAATTGTATCAAGTGTAAACCAGAAAACCAGAACAGTATAACAGAGATATTACAGGTTCAATACTATTTCATTAATCTTAATTCATGCGTTGACGAGAGTGAATCTTGTCAACATTTTCAACCTAAGCTTGCACATACAAACCGAATTAGATCGATATAATTACAAATCCCTGAAAGAATTGTAGATAAATAAAACAATACACAGCGAAAACATATTAGATCCTGACAGTGATAACCATTAGCTTGTTGACATTCTCTCTTTCTCTCGCAAAATTTGAAATTCAATATAATTCATTGCTGTATTGCTAGCTCCAGTATTAAAGAGACAATTTCATCAGTTATTGAAAAGAATGCTTCAGTTTTAATTGGAATTGATGATGTGACCAAAAATTTATTTGATGTGTCCACGATAAAAGTGTGTGTTTCGCATTTACCAAAAAAGCCAGATTGAAAATGCTTTTTTAAACTAGATTTAGGCTTTCATTGGGACTCTTTATCTGTTAACAGTGCATTTGTACAATTTTTAGTAAAGTTGCACAAACATGTTTTAATATGTGATTGGCATACTGTTAAAATATCCATTGCAAATTTTTTTAGCTGATTTTTATCATGTCGCCATTTGTTATAGTACGGGTAGAAAATTCTTTATACAGTTATGGATACGGTCTATAAAATTTTTGGAACAAAAATGTTGTCGGTACATTTTTCAAATTTTGAAGTAATAATCATTTGACCATAAATTCGCAGGCGCCACAGCTTCATATATTAATTAGAGCCTCCGTTAACTTTATCATGAGGACTGTAGCTTTAGTGATTGTAGGAGCTTGCGTTGCTATCACTTCAGCTTTTTTACCCGCTGCAACTATAAATGCTGGTGCGTATCTATGTATTCGTGATCATACAATATCATGCACACCTTGCTTGCTTTCTTGTACGACATCAATTTAGAATGTGAGTTTGTTTAAAATTTCTGAATATGCTATTTTGGTGATTGCATATTAGATTACAATGACATTTACACATGCTTCTGATTTTTGCGCCAGAAATATGTGCATCCCATCAGCATGTCGAGGCAATCGATCTATTTGTTCCATTTCAATAATTTTTCCTCTAGTAAATGTTGTCTGTGTTGCAATATAGTCTTTAAAAAGTTACATTTTGTCATCCTTGCCAAGGTTCTCGCGTGAACAAAGCTCTTAAAATGGCTAATGTTGACAATGGCGTGCGAAAGAAGTTGGTAGAGGATCCATGCTATAATGAACTGCTACACAGGCTTCGCAAACCTAGCATCCGAAAGCTCACTGCCGATAGCGACGCAAAATCGTACGCTTATGCTGGGCACATGGCTCATAATTTGGAAACTCCGGAACCAGAATCTGAAGAATCGCAAAGGCGTATGTTAAAGGAGTCTGTAGATCTCGCTGCAAAGCTTGCAAGTGCATCATAAGTAATCCTCGATTCAGTGAATGAGGGTTTCAATAATGTAATGTTCTCTTAAATGTACCCACTTGTAACTCTATTAAAATTTTGGTTATATTCGTGGGGTACATGTATGTTAATCTTAGTTTATAATACCAGAATGATAAAATTGCCATTTTTCTAAGACCACTGTTTTTCTTGCAATCTTACGCCTTTTTTGGAGGAAAAATTTTGAACATGGACCTTTGAGTGCGTAGCAAAAGGTAAATAATATGTTTCACTTAGTTTTATCTTGGCTAGTTATTACTCTGCTTAACTTTCGGACAACTAAATTGTGCAAAGTTAAGAGGGTACTTCAAGCATATTTTAAATACTTTTTGAGGTCCCCCACTTTATTAAGTATTCGTTGAATAAATTTTGTCAGATTGAAAAAATTCATTCCTTATTTAAACAATATTGATTTTCCTCTTTCAGAAGGATTTTATAGTTGAAAGGGCAAATACAAGCATTAACGAATTGAAAATTCACCAATAGAGGGAAGTACTAGTTTTATGCGGTAAATTCAACTAGTAGGCTAGATTGTCTCAATAAATTGAAATTATTTAGTTTTTTAGGATATCGCAGAAAAATTTATCTGCATTACAAAGTTTCTGTGCACAAGTCATTGCTAAAATAGGGCAATTTCAAAGTAATGTCAGCTTAGTTCTCTCATTAAAATTTATTGTTGATGAAAGAACTCGTAAGAACTTCGAGAATGTGTATTTTTGGAAAATTTGCAAATAATTTCAGTTATTTATTTTGAATGAAAATCGATTGTAATAATCTGTAATTTGTCCTCCATTTGTTAACTTATTTTTTGCACTTCTATCTATAATTCATCCAAATAAATAAAATTTCTAAAGAAATATAGTTTTCAGAGCTGTCAAACTTTGATATTCTGGATGTTGCCACTTCCTGTATCAATCGTGAGGTGTTAAACTTTAGATGTTCAGACAAGTAATAATTTTCAACTTTGATCATTCCAAATGTATCATTTTATTCAAATAAGCGTGCAAATTTTTCATAAAAAATTCACTAAATATTTGTTCCAGAAAAATAAGTAATCCTAATGCTCAATGATATAAGGGAAATTCTTTTTATAATTATAGCTTTCAGATGTGAGGTCTACGTATGATGGAATCGGTTTCAATATACTTGTACAACATTTCGAAGTCTGTCAGTTCTCATTTAAAGAACTATTTTTAGCGACATTTCGAAATTATTCTACAATGGATATCTGATGAATTTCGAATATATAATTCATTTCCATTAACTCTTCATGACAGTGAATTATCATTTCATTGTCAAGAAAGACAATTTAGAAAGATATTTGACTTCCTGTGCAACAAAAAATTGATTTTCGTAATTGTAAGCTTTTTACTATTTCATTATACAATAAACTCCAGATTGAAATATCTGCCTGGGTCACCGAATTAGTTTGTTGCATCCAAAATTTGTGATATTCAAAAGTCTGAAGCTGAGCTTAAAAATTGCGTAATATGATTGTTTTTATTCATTATGATTGAAAACCTCTAGCCTCAAATGTTCTATTTCATCGCATTTCAGCAATAAACCAACAATGAATAAATAGAAAAGTACTACTTGGTCGATTTATGATGCACGAAGGTTAGGAAGAATTTATGATGCACAAAGGTTAGGAAGAATTTATGATGCACGAAGATTAGGAAGAATTTATGATGCACGAAGATTAGGAAGAATTTTTGCTGCTCATTCTATCAGTTGCAAATAATTTTTATTGCTCGTTCTTTGATAAATAAATTTCTTAATCATCAAACTGTTATTTGATTCGATTATGAATTTCATTGATAAGTCTAATATATCTTTTTTAGTTTCTTTTACATTCAATCAATTACTGTGAAAATTACTTGGTTAGTTATATGTTACGCAATTCATTATTTGTAATTGAAAAGTTCATTCTTGCTTTTGTGATTCATTAATATTCAGTTGCATGCAACATAGAAAGCTTTACATATGCTTTGACAACAAGTAATAGCACTGTGAAATTTACACAGTTTTCTTTTAGGCCAGTCATAGGCAAGTTAGTATCTCAGCAACTTCCATCCAAATGCTGTGGATTTCATCTGATCGAATGCTCTGGTGATATTTCTGATCTAAATTTTGAATTTGAGGGAGAATTGATTTCATTTAGCTCTGACCAAGTTTTCGAGATTAGTAATTTAACTGAATCTCTTTGTGAATTGGTTCAGTCGATAACAAGTCATAGGTCTATGAAGTTATTTTGATTTTATCAGTTTCATATCTAGAGGTGATGAGCTATAGAAATGTAATCCTGCCTGATGCAAAGCTGCAAGTAGAATAATAATAGTCACGAGATTTAATTTTTTTTGCATGGCACCTTACAAAATGTTTCTGGATAAAATGAATATTAATTGAATTGAAATTCATGTGCTCAACGTACCGCAATTCATTTATACAACTTTTGTTACTGTCATCCATAAATTCACTAAATCTAGTTGTGAGTCAAGATCGTTTCACGAAAGGTTATGGTGGTGAACGAAAATAAAAGACTCTCGACTCTTTCGCTAATGAACTAAATTCTTATTGGTTCACAGACAAAATTCTTAATATGAAGAATTCTCTTGGAGTTCCAAAGTTTCTAGAGCTAATTTAACGAAAATTTAAGAATTTTATATAGAAATTTTGCGTTCAACTTTGCCGTTGACTCAACGCTCTAATATCGCTTATGATTTAAGAAATAGGGCATAAAAGAAGACGCTCTTCTGTTTTAAACGAGGCACTCTCTGATAACGTCGAAAATGATGAATCTTGAAACATTGCGCAAGTACATCGAAGACAATAACATCAGAAATGTCATATTCGATGTTGATCTCACAATAACTGCAGAACATTCTGGAGGGATGATACAGAAATCAGATTGGTACAGTTTATCCAGTTATTTAGATAGCGCGAGAGAGACGGACGCTATTTCTGTCATTAATATGTGTTCGCAAATGAATTTACGGATTGGGATAGTCACATTTCAGAAAGAATGCGACGATTCTGTGCTTGTGGGTGGAGCTCCTTTAGTTTCTCAGATTCTGAGACATATAGACGTGAGTTCCCTTATTGATTATAAATCAATCGTAGCCCTCAGTAAGGAAGAATATAATGTTATGCTTATGAGTCAAAGCACCTATAACAAAAACGATATGATAAGAAAACTTTTCGATATCTGGGAAATCGAATTTGATCCTGGGCATACACTTCTGGTCGATGATACTGTAAGAAACGTTAAGGCGTTTGCAAGTATAGGTGGACATGGTATTGAAGTTCGAGGTCGTTCTGGATTAAAGCTCAATGTAGCAAGCTACGTTCTTCCCTCCAGTTGTTGAAACTAGACAGCATTTCTTTTCAATGTTTTTATACGAATTTTGTTCTTCATTAATACCATTTACTGCAATAGGTGCAGCTTTGCCATATCTACATTTTTTATATAACTTTTTACAAATGAAAATTTGCTGTCTCATTAACTGTCGAAAATCTGCTATAATAATAGGAAGTTTTATAAAAGTAAAATCTGGGAAATATTATAATTTAGAAAAGATAAATTATCATATTTCTGTGAAATGAAAAAATATTGACAGAGGGAACAATTATTGCAAGAATTTCGATCATAGATTCCTTCACAATGCCGTTCGTTTAACTCTACTGAGTTGCTTAAATTCTTGGCTGCAATTGTCACATCCCAAATGTGAGATTTGTAATTACAATAAATGATAAATTGTTGGGTTAATAACAGGCCAAATATGAAAAAAAAAATATTTCCAAGTTAAAAACGAAGAAAAACTCGTTGAAATTCAACATGGATAATGACTTAAATTATAAACTACGGTAGTATTTATTCGCAACCCAAGCTTTCCGAAGTATCTATTCCTGTAATAGGATTTGTTCCCTTTGCGATAGCGCAAAGATACATGATTTGATCTTTTCTAAGAAAAGTGTCAGTAAAGTCGGCTCCATCAATATCTTTCGGTTCCATTTTAGTGGCTCCACTAACATATGCCTCCGTTATGATTGCATTTTTCAATACGGCCCCTTTAAGATTAGCCATTTCTAAATTTGATTTAGACATGTTTGCTCCAGTAAAATTGCAATTACTCAAATCTGTAAAGTTCCAAATTACCTGAAGTTTAAAATACATTGCATACCAGTACTACCGTAATAAACATGAGCTGTCGATAAGTCACTCAACTGACTTGAAAAGTTACTACTAATTCAATATTTTTTCGAAGTTGACTAATTTTTGTGAGATACTCAATGAATCTTATATAACAATTTCAAAAGTCACTGAAAAATAGTCTCTTCAACAGGAACTGAGCACGACGGTGTTAATTATGGGCTCAAATGATCCGAATTAGCAAATTTGGATGATTTTTTGTTTGGCTACTCTTTCTTTTTTGCCGACCAATCAATTTTCTAATTACATATAGAGTCTATCCTCTCTAAAGTATTTTCAAAGTTGCCAACATAAAAATCGCCAATCTTTTTTTAAAAGTATCATTTTATACATAATGATACGTACAAGTTTAAATAAATTTGATTTAGTATGAGAATCCAGTGCCCCTGAGACAAAAGCTAGAAGATATGGCATGGCAAAAAGTATACCCCTTATCCATAAAATTACTTCCTTCAATGAAAAATAAACATAAAAGGGCACCATGGAATGTACCACCTAAAATTATATTACTATCAGTACAAATCCTGAAATCGACACGACTCTTTATCTTTGAATCATACTATTGATTAGTTTTCCACTGCTACTTTATGCTTATTGTGATTTCATACTTATTCTGAGAACAAATAGGTAATATAGAACTGCAAAACACCTCCCACAAAAAAATAATATTCTATTTGTAGGCTACGAATGTAATTGTCACCTTTCGGGCTTCATAAATAAAGTTATTGTTCTACCAGCCGTCCAAAATATGTAGATAAGAAAACTTGGAATTTAGTCATCTAATGATAGTAGGGTGAAACTAACTACATACCGGAATATTTAATTTGAAAATGATCACCAAAAGGTAAACGTTACCTTTCACAAACTGATACCATCGATTACACCAAAAACTATCAGTTAATATATTATATCGGATTGGAGATATCAATATTCCCCAGAAAACGAGGCCGGTGGAGTGGTCAGCAATTGAATAATAGCACAAGTATCACTTGGTGCACGATCGATATATGGAAAATCAATTGCATACGATGATAAATTTGAATCCTTCTAAGCTAACTACACTGTAACTAAACACTAAAAATTAGTTGAAAGGGATTTGAACTTTTACCTGCATCAAAAAATCCGGCTCCAACAAGCTTTGAAGCAGCAAAGTTTGTTCCTCTCACGAGACTAAAGGAATTAAACAACAGCAATTCACGTTCTTGAAAAAATTTCCGAAATTTATACTTTTGTCTGATAGTATATCTTAAGATTCATAAAATCAACTAAGAACAATCAGTACATAGAAAAAAATATATATGTATACGAAACTACTCTATTGATAATGATAGTGAAGTATTACCAAAAATGAAGTACAACCACTAAAATTTTTCCCTTTTGAAAAGCAGAGACGACTTAATCTTTATTATCGTCCACCAATTTTGTATATGATGAAATGTACGGCAAACAAATCGGATGTAACGATTTTTCAGGATTGCCAAATTTATTCGTTGTATATGAAAATTTGATGCCGAACTTGACAAAAAACGACTTTTTCGTTTATTCGCAAAAGGTAACAATTTGTTACCCCTGAGTACTGTATTACTTTCTCTAATTGAGCCAAGGTGTCAGACTCGATTGCGCTTAATTTCTTACTAACCACGAAATTCACATTGAAAGCCTCTGGCAGATAAATTGGTATTTTCATAAGTAGGGGTCTTATTATACAAAATGAAAAATTAGGACATTATTAAGAATCAATGGTATGCAGTTTTTAGGGCTTTAACTTTCAGAAAATTCTGTGGAAGATTGTTTAAAGTGTTGCCGCGTAATCTGTTCTAAAAGTCAATACCTAGTTTCATTGAAGTACTTGCTAAACATTCAAATGATGTACTGTATAGTTTGTTTAAAACGTGAACGGCATATTAAAATGATTTCTCCATATTTAAGAGATATAATTAATCTAGTTGCTCAATGTTTCATGTAAAAAATTACTTATTGTAAGTTACCTCTGCTGAAACGAAACGCCGCTCATATCTTTGCCTCCAAAATTGGCATTTTCAAGGTTGACGCCACGTGTAATAATCTTGCGGCTTCCACTATCTAATGTAGAAGCTGCTCCCTAAATGATAAAAAGTGTAAAAGCAACTTTCTGTCTAGATGAAATATAGACATAAATTAACTATTTCTGCTGCATATGTACTGATTTTCAATCTTCTAATTAAATTATTGGCTACTATTTTGTGGCCAATATGAAGGCGTATACAGATAACTTATTTAGGCACTGTTATTTTCAATATAGACAAATAAAGCAATACTGATAAAATACATTTGGTAAATCTTGTGGTACGATTATAGCTGATATGAAGTATTAGTAGGGAGTTATCTTTATATTTCTGCTCAAATTTTAAGGAAGTCTTGCTATGCTTTTGTCATTATAGGAAAGAAAATGTGAAAAAATAAGAACTCGAACATACCGAGAGCATTTTGGTTTCGGAAACAGATGATGCGCCATTCTCAGCAGCAGGGGCCATCGCAAAGGAAGGCTCAAATGGTGTCAACAATAACGATGCGATTAAAAGAGTTGAAGGAATAACTTTCTGTATGTTTTCAATTGCATCGCTGAAGCCTAAAAACAAGATGAACTGTTAGATACCATAGATTCTGTAATAAAAGCACTCACTACTAATCAAGTTCATCAAGTTTTTCTACTCTTTATTGCTCGAATTACGATCAAATTCTGATTACTTAAGCATAAAAGTAAATTAAAATTGTCAAATGTGTAAATCCGAAAAAAGAAATTTTATTCAATGACGATATCATACATGTTGCTGGCGAATGCTCACTCGTCACAAATCTAGCTCTGTTGATGCTTATGAGAGCTGCAGATGGACAGATGAACAGAAACCAGATGACAGAAAACATGATAACTAATATAATTCGTAATTGTTCTGAACTTGATGAAAACAGAACGAATTTTTTTCACAAATTTGCAATAATTTGAAAAATGCTAAATTATTTTGAAAAGTAGTGTGCATTAAGGTTACCAAAAGTCGAGCAGAAACACATTTACTAGAGACACTTTTCTTCTGAAGCCCAGTCACATGAATACATTTGATCAGAAAGAACTGAATAAACATAATGGATATTGAACAGTATGACAAAGTAACAAGTCTGATGGTTATATCAGAAAATTTAAAAACGGTCGACTGTATTGAAAATGTCATGTACAACTTAATATTTTTCAAACTTTGCTATCAAAACAATGTAGCTGAACATTTCTGAATAAAAACTGACAAGGTCGACATTTGTTGTTTAACCCTGGTATTTGTAACTCAACAGCTATCAGATGATACCTGATTGAGTAAAAAATTCCCATTTAAAAGATATTTTTATTGTCTGGGAACTGAAATAAACCAACGTATAAAGGTTTGATATCTATGGTAACATCAGGACAGCATACTATTACTAATGTTCTAATATGGATAGTAATATAAGCTAAATATATAAAAATACTGTCAGGACCCCTCTTAGCATATGTAATTAAATGTTTTACAATTTTGGATATTTCTGTTTCTGCAGCACAATTTGTTATTCTTCCATCAAAATATGCAAGTCCTACCTAGTCTTCTGATAAATTTAAAAGAACACACCAAATAAGATTTATTTGAGATCTTTAAAATTTTACTAAGTTTTTTCCCTGTTTTTCATATCAAGAATATGCATATTTTTGCACACTGTACTAACGAGGCCCTCAGCCTCTAAAAACTTCTGATCTCAACGTACAAGATTTTCAGAAGGTATAGAAAAAAAACTGGGCACATCCATCAATGCAATCAGTATACAACCATGGCCACTATGAAACTACAGCTTATAATTTGAGTAAAGCTTTATTAGTAGATGAATTAAATGCATGTAGAATTTTAATGAAATCTTTCTGTAAAGCCTAATTTGGCATAAAGATGGATAAAATGCACTATTCCTCCGAAGTAGTATGAATTACAATATCTTTTGGTCAATCAGCCCCCAAATCTTTCCCTTTAAGTAATATTTTTAGAAATAATCAATGATCCCTCAGTGCAGGCATAACATCCATTGCGACATGCTGACCTTAAAATCTATTAAAATATGCAGTTTACTAGCAAATTTAATAATATGTAAACAATCTAAATCGTAACTTTCTCTTCCCCCCCCCTGGATGCCAGTAATACATTGTTGTACTACATGCACCAAATGGTTGTTTGTAAAATATGTAGATTCCAAGTTGGTATTTCAAGAAGTTATTCAGCAGTATCCTACTTTGTGCAAAGTTGAACTTAACCTATATGTTGGCTTAGCTGACAGGTGCACACAGTCATATCTCTGAGTCGGAATGTGATTTAACTGCATGGTTGAACCTTTGTGATAATGTCAGATTTGAAAGGCAAAAGGAAGTGTTTGTACAAGTCTCCAAGGCTTAGTATAATAGTGCACCAACATGAACCTAATGGACCTCTGCTGTAACAGGGCGATAAGTTGTGAGCAGCTTTCAAAATTGTCGACTGCCGATGAATCAAGAATTTATTTCGTTCTTAACTGGCATGGGCATTAACCCCGAAATCACGGAACAACAAACATGAAATAAAAACATCTCCAAACAATTGAACAAGCATTAAGCATAATTGCAAGCAGTGAAAAAAACACTTCATTATTGGCACTTATAGATGAAAAAATTGAAATACAAAAACACATGTGCATTGCATATCATACATGCTTTTACCAATCCTAGTTGTAGTGCAACTTGCCTCAAAATGGGAGATTCCTCCTATATATAGTTGCAATATTTCAGTATGTATATAGCTTCCAGCACCTCCAATAAATATACATTTGTTGTATGTTACAGGTATACATCATACTACGCTGCTATCGATTTGAGCACGGGCGCGCAGCACCAAAAATCCTTCCATTTTCTACATTTACTGACTTTTAAAACCTACCCTATACCCACCTACTTACCCAGTAGCAGCCTCATGTTTGATGCTGTATTGCATGAAGTAATTTGCCTGTAAATAAAGACCAAAAATTACTATTTTACTGAGTTCAATCATGAAGGTTTTAGTACTTGAATAGAAGTACAAGAGGTTGGTATGTTACAAATACTTTTATACATCCATTGAAAAAAAATTGCCATTGTTAATATAGTAATTCCTCGATTAGCGTATCATCTAATTTTAAATAATGCGAGTAAATTCGAACGGTACACTATTCCTTGGAGTCGATAGTTATTTTGGAACAATATGTGCAAAATCAACCCGCAAATTGATCAATGCATTTTCGATTACAGTAGTCGCCGCTTAATAAGCTCGGGAACTATGAGCTTAGTCATATACTTTGCCCATAAAAGCCCAGTCCCTTGGTAGACTTCATAAGCGTCGACTCTTGCAGTGCTGCATTTTCATTGACCATAGAATATTAATCTAGGGAATACTGCATTTCAACCATTCTAACTGCGTACTACATTTACTCAAGTCTTCATATTTGTCTAGTCCATATTATAATAAAAAGTGTAGATAAAGTATTTCATTAATTATGTGCGTTGAACAAAGCCTTCCAAACTCAACATTCTGTTGTAACTTAGAAAATGACACTCTTCCTCAACTATAACTGCATAAAGTCGACTGTAAATTAAATTGAAAGAGCAAATATTGATTGCAGTGCAGTAAGAGAGACTAAGGACAAAGGTTTCTGTAAAGCGAAGGCAAATGTGCCAGTGCAATGAAAACTATGATAATCCATAGTTTGTACGGGTACACCGAGTACATAATAAATCTGAATAAAACCACTTAAATTTTTCATTTTAAAAAGGCACCTACAGCATAACACTTCCAGCAGTTAACGGATATTTCATTCGAATAGATGTATTAATTTCTTTGAGCAGTACATATTGGTCTTAAGAATGCTTGATTTGCCCAACCGCACCTTTTACCGTAAATTTTAGAGTAATTTTACAAACGGATAAAATGTTCTGAGTCTATGCGTGGACAACGAAATTGAGTAGATTATAATAAAAGCTATTTATAGATCATAAAAGGATATGAGTTAGGTCAAACTGTAATTTGACTTGTCTTTTTCGCATGTTGAGCCATCTGTTTAAATGCTCTAAATTTTTCTGCATGCAACTGCTATTCCCAATTCAGATGCCAAAAATTGGCATAATAATTATATATTTAAAGATCTAGCACCGAAATTCAGTACGAAAGACTTGGCCAAATCATCAACAATGTTGTCCCGGTGTTGTACTTCGCAAAGAATTTTGCTAATGTAATTGGTCCGATACAGACCTTATACCAAAAACTTACCTAGTGACGCGGCCTTATTACCCCCATTTTGACCCTCCTTTTTTCGTCCAGCATTGACAGTACGCTGGAGCTTAGCTGCCGCATCATTCCCCATTTTCGATATTTTTGCCTCAAATGCTCCGGTTCCTCTGGCCCACTTGCTAGGCAGTGCATGCGCCTTTTTTTGAAGTTGGTCAAATTTCATTGAGGTCTCTGCAAGCTTTTTAATAATTGCAGTTTGCTGTTCAGCACAATCTCGGTGTTCGTTGTCGGCTTCGGCTAAAAGGCGATCTATATTTATGGCTGCAGTATTAGCCCTGGTAATAATATCGGCCACGCCCTCTTCCCAGTACTGACTCAACGAATCCCCCACCTACCAGCGACAAAGAAATTTATGCCACAAATTTCTCGATAGAAAAAATGAAAATTTCGAATGGTAAAGTTGGCCACATGTCAAAATGAAGGATTTTATATAAAACATGATTGCGGGTGGAAAGGTCATTACACAAATATAAGGATTTACAGAATAAATGAGATTAGTGAAAAAGGATTCAAACTGACAAAATATATCTTAGTGACTTTATAGCGTGCTTATTCTTTATATGAGTAAGAATATGTATTTGGCATAATGAATAAAAAACCTGATTCACTGGAAAAAAACTAAAAATGGCAATCTCCATTAATAACTTTTACTTCAGCAATCAACCGACAGCTTAACATGCTGTAGCTACATAATAGTATTTTATGAATGGTAATGTTAGGTGGTCGATTACCTGATTGACAAAATTCAAAGCTGTATTCTTTCCCTCCGAAATGGCCTCCTCGATGCGGCGACGTTTCTTGCGCATCTGGCTGTCCAAGTGGCGCTGTGCCAACTCACGAACCAGTATTGCAATTCCTCCCTCATCAGATTCTTCTCCGCTTTCTTCCTTGTTCTCATAATAGGAACCTACATCGAATTAGTCAAGTCGAATCAACGAGATATCGTGAAATTGCAAAAAAAATTGGCAGCAAATATTAATAAAAATCAGCCTTAGAAGGACACTATGCTATTTAAAAAATAATTTTTTCAAAATATTTAATCATATATAATAACTCTAAGAGTGTATTCCATTTAAATCAACTGAAGTAGTCCAAATTTCGAAGTGAAGAAAGCTACCCGAGCACAGCGAGGGGAGAGGTATAATCCGACCGCAGTACAGTAATGGAGATGGGTCAAGGATGCCCGAGCGATAATGAACAGCTGAAGAGCTAGTTTTACTTTATATTATCATCATATATGATATAATTATCAAGCATTCAGTTATGCACCTATATTTATAATAAAAAGAATTATATTTTACTTAGTAACCATTTCTCTAAGCAATACTTTGAATAATTTTCATTTCTTGAAATTTCATCAGTCAGCTACTTCCTCTACTGACAAAAAAGTTTGAACATTGAAAAAGGCGTAAAAATGACCTCTTCAAATGCATAGGCAACTCTACTAAAAATAATATAGCGTTAACGTAGAGATATCATTAAAAATTTCTTTTTTATGCTGTAGACCAAATTGGATAGGGGTGAAGTGTTTGAATGAGTCATCTAGTAGCCATGTCGTAAAATTCTTATATTTATATATATGCGCATTTAGGTGGATATTCGCCAATAGTGTTTAATGGGCTACAAAATTATTTTAAATCTCTGCACCTTTCGAAAATTATTCTAAAATTGGACCTTTCAACAAAAATAACTGTTATGAGTAGAAAAATCCTTTCATATCCTCTTTTATCAGTTATCTATTGATTGTTCTAAAAAATTTTCTTTTCATGTGCCAATTCTATATATTCATCATTGAAAGTTTTCATACTAATGATAAAAACTACTGAAACATAATGAACAAGATCCAACTACATATATCGAGAGGAATTTCTTCCAATAGATACATTCTTGTGTTAAAATACAGTAAAAGCAATCGTAAACTGACAATTTTTGTGCAAAAGTATGAAATTTTTTCTGGGCTATCAGTTGTTGCACTAGGTCCATTATTTATTTGTAACTTGACAGATAACTTCAATACAAGAAAAGTTGCTTTAAAAATTTTTTAAAGGCCTTTCCGTTTCTTAGCTGATAGACTTAAAAATTCCACAGCAGCCTAAAAATTGAGACTTGGCTGCTGAAAAAAATGGAGCACTATTAGGCACCAAAGAGATTGCATAAAATGGCAAAAGTAAGAATTGAATTAATTAGTCCCTATTAATAGCCTTGTGCTCTGATTACTAAGCTCCTGAGTATTACTTCTTTGATAAAAATAAATTTTTCTGAAAAAAAGAAAAATTGAGATTTTTTCAGTTTAAGACTGTTCGCACTATATCCAACATGTAGTTTTGATACATAAAAGTATTTGAAAAAGCAAACAGGTTGCTATGCTCACCCTCTTCAGATTTGAGTTCCTCAGCCTCTCCTTCTGAACGATCATGTTCATCATACTCTTGGCAACTTAAATCAAGCGAAAGAGGCGGTTCCACTGCTCTTTTTCTACCCTTTGGCGCTGACTTTTCAACTGTTGGAGCTTGGATTTCTTGTCTCATGGGGCTACATATAGGCGAAACTGGGGTTACCTCCTCGTCAGTATTAAACGCATCTCCCGGATCTTGATCATCATTGCCAGTCTGTAAACCGAAATAGCAACATGTTATATTCTTTAAAACCATTTTTCGAGCTTCAAAGAATGTTCTTATGAATAAATGGGTTTGCTAAAATGGTCTATCGATATCTCATGAAATGTTAAAGGCTATCTGTACATTTAACCCAAAATTATATGAGCTATTTAAAATGAAAGACCCAAAGAAATAACATGGCAATGAAGTTATAACTGATTAAATATAGTATAAATAGCATTCTTTTTTATTTTTCATTTAAAAATGTAAAATTTTTTGTTAGGCAATGCAAAAAATTACCGGACATATGTACAAAACCTACAATCAAAGAAAAAGTATTATAATTCTATGTTTAGATAGGAGCATAAATATTAATTTCAAATTGGGTTACATAATTTAGTGTAAATAAGTATCAATTTCATAGTCAATATTTCTTTTTCATATCCTATTTGATTTGGTCATGCATGGATTTAAAAGAACCAATAACTAAAATTTAAACAGACCTGTGAGTCATTTTCTTGTGAAATCACAGAACTATTTTCAACCGGACACTCGTCCTCACTCTCCTTTTCCAATATTTCAGGGGATGAATCCCTCTGTAAAGTCGCATTTGATTTAGGAAGTTTCAATACCTCCAACTTCTTTGACACGATGTTGCTTTTTTCTTGCTTTTCGATCTTAGTAGGTAATTTTGGAGGAGCACTAGATACTGCAAAATAATAGAAACAATATTAGAAGGTCTAAATAAGACCAATGGTAGCTGATATGCAAGATTGGATTATCTAAGATTCAGAATAAAAAAGGAGAAATCTTACCCAAATTTTTCTTTTCCTTGTGCTTCACAATAGCAGCAGTTATGGGCCCTAGTATTCCCATTTTACCACCCTCGACCCTCGAAAAAACAGCTTTTGACTTTATAGGCAATGTGCTCTTTTTCTTGGAGGGCGAAGTAAACTTTGACCTGCAAATGATCAGGGTTGGTTTAAGTATTATTTATGTAGTTAAGTATAATTTTTCATATATTGAAAATTTGAATCTTTCTCTACAAAATATACGTTAATATTCATGTGTAATGAATATCTCTGTGGTTAACGAAAAATGTGCGTATTCATGAAAATAGTAAATGTTTACAATATAATTTAAAAAATAAATATGAAGGGTTTATCAATGAATTAGCATAAATATCAGTGAAAATGAATAGATATCAAAAATTTATAGGGCAAATGTAATTTTTCAAAGCTATTCCATAACATTATAATGGCCAGAAAATGCTTTTCGTAGAACATTGTGAGATATTTTGTAATCTTAATCTTGAAATACTTTCTATTCGTATTCCACAACCCACCCCCTTCCAAAGTAGTCTGTGTCTAAAAACTGCAATCATTATTTTCTTATTTCAGTTTCAAATATGAATCATAACATTGCACCCTGTGGGGGCAAACTACATAATGTTCATTTTATTTTATAATACAGTTATCTTTGGCTATAACGAACTGTAGGGTAAACAAATTGATTTACTATATCGGAAAGACTGAAGCTAAAGTTGGACACAATATCACTTTTCCATGTATTTGTTCTAAATGAAATTCTATAAATCTGATGTAACTCACTTCATAATGCGATCGAGTTTAAACGATTTAAGTCATATTTCATCAGGAAAATATTTTGAATGGTACTATCAAATCTTGCCTGTAGTATTGTGCAACTTTAGAAGAACTCATGTCTGCTCCAGGTCGATAGTCTTCTTCAATGTCCTCATCACCCACATCACTTACAATGTCCCACACTGCGTTACTTGCCCCCTTTTGAGTAGATAAAGAAGCTGCTGCCTTTTTTCTGCTAGCAAATAGTTCCTCCCGTAGTCTCTCGTTGTTCAATTTTTGAATTTTTTTTGGGGCTCCATACACTTCTGATGGGCGTTTGGTAGGGGCAGTAGTGGGCATTAAGGGGGTAATTAGGGGGGATTTTCGAGCAAGTTTTTCAACTTCCGGTGTGTTATCAGTAGCAGACCTCGTACGAAGCCATGGTCCTTCAATTTTCTTAAGTCTTCTTGCAGAAGTCACTTTCTTTTTTTTTACTTTATCCTCCTTATCATTAATTTTGCCAGTTGCTTCAGTTCCACTTTTGTCAGAAAAAACTTTCAAATTATGTTTTGAATATTTTTTCGGTTCGTCTGGTAAGGAGAGAAAAGTTACCGATGGTCCTCCACCACCTCCAGCATCAGCGTCTGGCGTAGGCTTATCAACCACTGAAGCAAATGCGCCAGTGGAATTTGAACTAGATACTGGCACTTGCAATTTTTTACAGTGTACAGTGTTTATACCCGTATCAGAAAAGTTATGCTCCGATATCAACTCTGTGTTATTAGTGTCCTTTTCGGCAGGTTTTGAGGGGTTCTGAGGAAGGGTCGCAGCACAACTTTTGCCTTCAGATTTGGACTCTAAATCAGGAGGGTGATTGAAGGGGTTAATCTTATCATCTTGGGCTAAAGAGAGGGGGTTATTAGCATTGGAACGACTCTCTTCTATTGATTCATTTGGCAGACACCGTGGTGGGGTTTGAGAATACTCAAGCATAGGCAGATTTGTCTGGGCCTGAGTAAGCGACAGTGGTGTCAAGTTCATTTCCTCTGCACACTGATTACTATCTACATTCGAATCAATCAGTTTCATAGATTTCTCGTTTTCACATATTAAGCTATTTTTAGTGGCACCTGACGATGTAGTAGCTTCTCCATTTACTAGTTTCTCAGTTTGATGCACTACCATTGTACTTAATCTTGAACTAGACTGGTCACATTTACCACGAGCATTCGGTGAAACATTTAATACAAGTTGTTTGCGGAGATTGCTAAATTGATCGATATCAGTGTTAAGTGCTATACGTATCTTAGCAAAATTTGGTTTGGAAACATCGTTTAGTATTACAGAGCCTGGTTCTAAGATGTTAAATAACCCGCCCAATTGCCATGATGTTTCGAACCGTAAGGACATTGCACGATCCAGGATTTCAAGAGCACCAAAACAATTTCTATCTTCGAACTCGAATGTTGCTAATCCTATTTTCCCGCTCTCTGGATGCGAAACGTATAGAGTCATGCATTTTGGTCCAACATCGAGCCAGCGGGAATTCCCGAGCATTATTTCGTAACCACTAGGCAGGTAGTCTTTGACCAAATAAATGCTGTGAACTGGATAAGCAACAAGATAAGGGTTTGTGGCACAGTTCGAAGCATTTAGTACCGCTCTCACGTTTTCTTCAAAGAATTCCATAGATATACTTTTGAACCCACAGGCAATTTGATGACCGACCCATTGCTCGATTTGTGTGGCCAACGATGGGTTTTGCTTCTGCTGTGCTCTCCACACTCGAAACACGAACTCAAAGAGTAGTGACTGTGCTGGATACGAATATGAATAAGCTAAGCTTGAAGCTGCATCTTCAAAAGCAGATTTGATGCTCACTTCGGAATTAACCATGTTTGCAATTAATTTCGAACTTCTTTTTGTCAACTGAGCAAGGTCAAGAATTGCACAAATAACTGCTCTCTGAACTCTAGTGGTCAGATCTTTAGCATTAATGCTTTTCATCAGTTCTTCGAAAAGCATGCAATGTGAGAAAATCAAAGATTGGAGCTTTTCCGGAATTTCGACGTCTTCAGTCAACTGTGCCGCATTAGCTATGTGAGAAATTGCAAGTGCACCTCTTCGCAGTAGAGACGGTAATTTCTGACGAATAATTGGAAAACTATTGGTTAGCCCTGAAATAAAAACAGGCAGCTTCGCACTCCGTTCATCCGATTCCATTAGCATTGACTCAACTGCAGACATGCGCACATTGTCTTCTTTTTGAGCTAAGAATGGAACCAGCATATTGAGTTCATCTGGTGAAAGGTACGGCAATAATGTTACCTTTATACTGTCTTCAGTTGTATTTATCATATTAACTCTTTACACTTAACATTGTATTATGTTAACCTTTCTAGCAATTACCATCAGATATGAATATTTTCATATGTGGGTCCGTTTCGGCTAAGTTCAGTCTGGGTCGGTTCGATATAACTGCAAAAATTCCTGTAAATATATAAATTATGAGGTATTTTTGTCTGGCGAAAATTTTAATTTGAACTGATTTTGAGCATCTCGATGCATCCATTCATTTTCTATATTCCCAGTGGTATCATATTCAGATGTAAAAAAGCACATCTGAATTGTACTATACTTTAATTTTGCTCTGGTAAATTGCTTCATGTGGACTATAATAGCAATAATACTTTCAAGGCAGTATAATTTTAGTTTTATTCTTGTGAAATGGAAAAGTCATAAGCTAATCAAATCAGCATGGTCACAATGAAACTGAACTGGTACATATCAAACCTGTAATCAAGGTTTTGGCTGATAGTTTTACAGTTAAACATGAAAATGTTTAATCAATTTGATTCAAGTATTAGTTTCTTGTATTCAAACCAAAACCAAGTTTTTACATTTTAGGATTCATCTTCTTGACGAATAATTTGCCAGGCAAATAACGCTTTCAAAACTCATCAAGAAATTTAAAATTTTTGGAATTCAAGCAGTACTTCATCTCAATTCAGGCGTACTCTAACATTCAACGGTCATTTAAAAAGTACAGCTGACACACTTGGCATCACTGATGATCAAATACACTTTTATTTCATCTACATATTCTCCAAAAAATTTTAAACAATAAATATAAGACTTTGTGATTACCACAGCAGCAGGAAGTGCTGCAGACTGCCAAATTTGTCCCAGCAAAAGTGGCCAGGTCTTTAGGTAACAGTAAAATTTTCTGCAATACGACTGAATAGAATTTTCTGTGAAACGAAAAATGTTTTGACTTAGCATACAGTACACTTCCTACTTGGCACTACAGAATGCTAGTGACACAAATTCTTTATCATGTTTAATTGATAGTAGAATCATGTTACCACCAAAAATATGAAGGGAATTGCTGCACATTTCTGCCCACTTTCAGAGCTTTTGCACTTCTGCCTTACTTTATTTCTCCCTATCACAAAACAGGCCAAGCAAGTTTTTCATCTCCTAATAGTTAACTTGTGAAATAGAAGCTATGTTTACTTGTACAAGAGTATAGTACAAATGCAGTGAAACCCTTTTTGAAAACAGTAGTACTTATATATATGAACTGCTATTTACGAGGCGCAAAGAAAGGTTACCTAGGTAAAGTCAGCACCAAAATATGAGATTGATGAAAAGGAACAACTAAGAAAACAATGTCAGAGGTTCAAGTATATGCACTCCCAACAACAAAAATTTTTTGCAGGTGTAAAATTTATAATATTTCTTAAATTCGGCGCTCTTCACTAGAGTAAAAGACTGTAAATATATTTGGAGCAAAAGAGCAGTTGCTTTATGCAAATAGTTTAAAGTTTTTTTAGATTTGTATTACTTTTTAGGCTACATTACAATCATAAGTTGTTCAGTTCTATATGCTAAATACTATTCCTATTGATGTAGCCAATATAAACTTAACATTAATGCAGTTGCAGTTAACTTCACACTCACCATACGTGGTAATCATTATTCTTAGGTGTGCAGTGCAGTTCCTAAGCTAATGCCTCAAGCTACTCACAGAGACAGGTGTGTGCTCGATCCCTTTTTGATAACACCAACTTAGATGCATGTTGAAGCATTTTGACATGATCACTGGGTATCATTGTGCTTGATGCATGAACACTGACCAACACCTTTCTCAGCCACTGTACAAATCCTAAACATAACACTCCATATAATTTTGCTGAAATGAATCAGATACCACAGAAATTGTCCTTACTAAAATCTTAACTGTATATAAGAGTTATGATGAAGAAGCTTGTCAATTTTTGTAGAGACTCGAGCAGAACTTTAATGGAACTTAGGATTTGCCATTCTCATAATCATGCAATCAATCCTGTGCACTGTTTTAAAACTTCCAACCTTTTAATTCAGTAAGTACTTCAAACTGCTGCAGGTGAAAATTGAATGAGATCTTTTCGTGGTGACATCATTTTGCTCATCTGAGCGTACGCTAGGGCTACCAGCACTGCTGGTGTATCTGCTGCTCGAACAATTACGGATAATTCTGATAAAATAAGGTAAGGTTATTGGCTACACTTATCGAAATGGAATATGAGCTAGCTGAATTCAAAGAAAAGACTATCTCCACACCAAAGCAAGATTGAGTAGCTTTGCAAATTTGTCATTCAACAATCATACTTAGGACATGTCAATTCTGTGGATTCAATTCAATCAAAAGATGAGAGATACAGTTTTTTGCTCTTGACTCCGGAAATTCGGCCAGGAATGAAATGTAACTGAATTTGTGTATAATATTACTATGAAAGGAAAAGTTTTCAGCGTCCTTTCCCATGACTTTGCCCTTTCAAGTGGGATATATATCCGGACTATACCTCATGATAATACTGTCTAATATTTCAAGGCATATTCAGAGAAAGAGATTTATATTTGCTAATTTTTGAACCAGCAATATATTCGGCACACAATGAACAGTACATACAGAGTGATATGCAATCAGAAGGGTTATGCTGTACCAAACAATGATAGAATCTACATTATTTAAGTCACATTAAAAAAATCTAAATCACACCTACATCTCTGAAAGCGTAATAATGGGAAAAAAATAAATTTTGTATGCAAAGTATGATTGCGCTTCGATCGTTTTCATATAAAAATCCTGAAAGAACACGATTCAATTTCAACCCTTTCAATTCATTTATAGTCCCCAGGGGGTTTATTTGGTGGAAGACTCTCATCTCCAGTGTAGAATTAGATGAGCTACTGATAATCTTACCAGTTGCTAAAATCAATATAGTATGAAACAAAATGAAACAATTTTAGCTTGATAAACAGAAATTAGCTAGTGCAATGATCATACCCATTAACAGATTGGCCTTTACAAAATTATAGCCCATCAAAGAATGCTTATCTGTTTTTTTTGCTACCTTTTTTTGAAGTAGGTTTCTTTTCGAGGGCTGCAATTCTTCTGTTTTCGTCTTCTTCAGCTAATAATGCTTCCAATTCGAGTCGTGCCTTTTCAGCTAACTCTTCTTTTGTAGGGGCGTTTGCTGCTTTTTTTGCCTTTGCCTTTTCCTTCTGTTTTTCACGTTTGGCCCGAATTGCTTGCGTTTTGCGCTCTTCCTCTGCATGAGCTGCTTGCTTCTTTAATTCTTCTGACTTGTTATATAAATTCACAGCCTGTTGCCAGATAACTTGACCCCAACCCGGATTAAGCTCTTCAGCCTCTTCACGGACATTATCCATTTCTTGCCTTAATATTTCTTCACTATCTTGAAAAGCTTTCCAGGCAGATTCGGATATCACTGCACAGCAATATTTTGTCAAATACAGTTAACTTCGGATAAAATGAATCTGTCAGAGCAACCAAATTAATTAATTACATCCAAAAATCTGAAGCATAACTTGGAAGCTATGAAAATTTTGTTTGTTCGCTGTGAGTGAAACTTCATTAAAATCCAAGTAAGTATACTAGAAAGCTAACATATAAAATAAGGTTTTCACATAATTTAATTTTGGAAAATCGATATTTCATTATGAACTCCACCAGAAAATTGTGAGTACTATAATCTAGCAATGCAAGGGTAATTTAATTAAGTTTATCCGGATTCATGTATCACTTTCTCGTTCAGCATTTCTACAATTGGACGAATGTTCCGATTTTTTTGTTGCAGGCAACGTTAAAAATGACAAGACTCAACAAAATTACAATGCTTTTATATATAGAGAATGAGGAAACATTGTGCCATAGAAAATTTTTGCGCAATCATGAATTTATAATATCCTAGATTTAGCCTTATGCTAAGCTTTCCTATAAATTTCTTATCTCTATCCAAAAACTTTAAAACGAAGCAGCCTTTGAATTTCAAAAAAATAACCTAATATTGATTTATTTTTATTTTCATAATGATTATTTTGACAAGTCACATTTCTGAAGGCTGGGATACTTTAAAGGAGGAGTGACAAGCAGCCCTAGATCAATTGATTTCCCCACTTGTTCATTACCACAAGCTAATAAAAAAAATGAGAGAAACTTACTCGATCTATTGTACAGGGCACCAATACTATTCGCTTCTTGGGACAACCGTAAGACGAGAGGAGTGTTATGCATAGCGCGTTCAAGAAGCGCCCGTTGCAGGGGGCGTTTGTCAACCGCATCCTCGGGAAATGTAGCTTTGAAAGTTTGATAGTAATCTGTGGACGGATGCAAATCAAAGCGATATTGCTCAGCCCCAAGAGAATCGTATCGAAAATCATCTTGACTTCTCCGACGCTGTTGATGGGTAATCATTAGCACAACTCCCAAAACAGTACACATCACGGCAGCTAGAGTAAACCAAGGAAATGGTATCTTTTCGGGAATTGGGATGGAAGGAGGTTCGTCATTTAGTTGATCGTCATCCATTTCGTCAGTAAAAAAAGTAAAGAAACTGCGATTTTCAATGGGGGCCGCAGTAAGGAAACTAATTCAACGATCTATAATTCGATGCCCATATATATATTCAGAACTGTGTATCGTTTTCTAGCAATGAGAAGTGTCACGCATCTGTAAATGCATGTGTGGAAATGATTGAAATTTTCATAAAATGATATCAAGTTCGGGCATGAAATTTACACTGAAGCCTTGATTTTAATTTTGTGGATACAAACATTACGAGTCATAACTAGGCGACCCGTTCATATTGAGTCGAGTATGATGCACACAGTTCTTCAAGTGGTTTGATATTTTATGCAACTGACTGATAATAGACTTCCCTATGATCCTTGACATTGTTCCACTAGGCTCAAATAGATAAATTTATACAGGGCACACAATAGGGCTTGATTAGTAAACATGTCTCAATTTATATAAAATGCATTAACCATGAATTATCCATTATAAATCAACTCCTTCCATAATATGTCAATGAAGATTATGTAACTTCCAAATTCACCAGAATTTGACATTATTCATCATATTTTAAAAAACTATTGATACAATCTAAACCAGCTCTCATTGGTCTCATAGTGACCATCTAATCTTCAAATCAATGAGGGACCAACATAGATGCTGAATTAAAGCCAGATCGACTTGCATTGTTCAACGATATGAAACTGTTAGGATTGCTGCATCCAGAAAAGGCTAAAATTAGTAAAGTACAATTAATCCAAAAGTGGCAAGTCATCACTGAACTTGAACAATAATTTATGGTGAATCATTATCGAGTTTGAACAACTACATATATTGATTAGAAGATCCACTTCTGACCACGCAAATAGCCTAAGTGGTCTTATACTCTAGTCTTGTTAATTGACTATATACTCATAGCTCCTGTTCTCCTTCATTCTGTCCTGTCCTGTCTCATTCTTTCCTGTTCTGTATTTGCTTGTCTTGTCAACAATTAGACTTTGAAATTGAATTGGCTGAGTCATTTGCTGAGACTAACACTTATTATAAAAATGTTTCTTTCAAAATTTTGTTCCTTTGCTATTGTGTGTTTATCAACTATATTACCAATTTCTGGACAAGTTATTAAATAGTAAAACTAAAACTAATTCATATTTATTAAACCAAAACCTTATAAGCTCCAATTAAAAATAATGCTGCACTGATGTTATGAATGTACCAGACAAGAAGAACACAAAGACAATACAAGCATGGTAACATTATACAATCATAATTTGCGCTACTGAGAGTGAATAAAAAACATACTTAGCAACACAACAAATAAAGTCTTAACGCCAATCCATCTGGAGAGTCACAAAATGATGCAGCTAAAATGGAATAACTCTTAAAAGAGTAATTCTCTTAAGAACTAATTGTTGTAAACAAATCAGTTCCTAACAACTGATCACTGTAATTAGTACAATCAGCACTAATTACAAAAAAGTATTTTCTGCCTTCTGCACTTGAATCAGTGTAGTTTACACTGATTCAGAATCCACATTTATTCGGTCAATTTTGAATTAGTATGGTCCGCACTGTGGTTTGGTAAAGAATAAGACAAAAATTTTGTGTGCATAAAATTTTCATTGCTCTTTGACTTAGCCTAAAACGCTTTACTACAAACTGAATTGACTTGAGAACTAAATGAAGTAGTTTTATTTAGTACAATCTATTAATTATTTGTCAATTCATTGATTTGCAGTGAAAAATTTAAAAAGAAGGAATGTCAAGCTGTGTATAGTCGTACAGAATACAACAAATATAAAATTTTTGACAAACTAAAATATACTAAAGACTATCAAGATTACATTTAATACTTTTATAAACCCATATATTAATACCAAGAAAAGTAGTTTAAAGGTATAGAATCAACAATTGTGAAAAAAATACTACTTGGCTGAATAAACCACTTCTCCATCAAAATGTAAACAGTACCTTCAAATAATCTCCTGAAGCTCAGATTTAAGGTGATTTACTGACCATACCCTATCCAAATTTAAACCAAGATCAAAACGAATCATTTTTTATGTGAGTAACTTATTCCATTCTCACTGTACTGAACACTGACTCTTCTCACATCATTTTGCGCATTCAAGAAAGTATGGTTTGCCCAAATTTTCCAGTTTACTACTCTATTTATAATCTGCACAAACATTATTCTGCCACTGATTTTCTTCAATTAATTTGCTTCTTTACAATTCTATCTAATTTTCCATTTATACTTGATGTTCAAAATGACAAAACTATCAGCAGGCTGGACAGCTCAAGTGGTATTTTCAGGGAAAGTGCTAGGGTGGCTCACAAATTTTGCATTGCAATTTAAGCTGTCATTGAATCAGTGGCTACCATAGTTATCACAGTTCAGAATGAAGACTTGCTTATTGAAAAATGTTCATTTTTGTTCTAAATATGTGCATGAAGCATGTCTGTTCATCTATCTTTCTGGCTATCTTCTATAACATACTTCAGAAATTGTTTCAGGAATACTTAAAATTGTATATTGTTAAGACTTGACCAACTATAGTTGTGTAGAGATTTTTGGTGCATGTTTTCTTTCATATTTACAATTCATGAAAATTTACACTGAAGATTTGAGTACATATTATATAATGTACTGTATTTTATAGTTTGGTCAATGTTGACTGTATATATCTGGCATTTGCTGTTAGTTTGAATTAAATTTGTTTCTAATACTAAGTGTTAGAGGCACCTAAATAAAGTGTGCACTTTCTAGTTCAGTTCTTTTTTACTTCTGTCTCTTTTCTTAAATTAATTTTATCTCTTTTGTTCACTGTGTATTGCATGCACCTATAACATATAATTGACCTTTAGTTCCATTTTTATCTTCCCATTGGCTGTATCTTACAGGGTATGCACATTGTTGTTACTAAGAATCATCATTGGCATTTCAATCTGTGCACATCTCCACCCAATACAGTTACAACCATCATCATTGCCTCTGTTTCTGAAAGAATATCTGCACATTTGATCTTATTATCACCATTGAAATCAAGCATTCTACCATCATCTATTTTGATATAGAATTCATTTCATCAAAATTTGTAATCATATTTTTATCAAGAGTTTCATCTGAAATAGTGCAACTTACAATTCCAAGATGATATTCAATTGTTTTCTCTGTAGAGACTTTTTTCTTGGGATATTAGAAATCAACTTTTTATGGGTTAATTCCATATGTTAGCCATGGTGCATTTTCTTCCAAAGTTATTATGGTTATGTTAGGAAAATATAAACACAACAAATAACATAAAAACAGAAATAGTATTTGATATTAACCTACATGTGTTGCTGAAAGGGAGATAACTTTTGCAACGCACAAAATATGGCAGCATGAAGAACAGGATTCATTTTTTAAGTATCTTAAAACAAAAACTGAAACCAAACTGAAATCAAACTGAAGCTAAACTGAAGCTGAACTGAAGCCAAACTGAAACCGAACTAAAATCAAAATGAAACCATGAAAAAGTTATATTGCAACTACAGAATAGAATTAACTCCCTTAGGTGTTAGTTCCTAACAAGTTACTGGTTTTTCTTTGCAATTGAGTTACATAAGGAGCTAGGCTGTATGGCGGTACACTTAAGGACTGCAATGGTATTCCATATTGTGCTACAGAAGTAAATTTGTTTCTATCAGCACAAATTACTATTGCTAACAAAACTGTTAGATTTTGATTATTTTGTTATGTTTTTGTTGCATTGTGTCATGAATGCATAAGTAAAACAAGCAAAGTACAAAATTGCAACAGCAAGAGAGCATATTGTATGTAAATGCAGCTATGTTGCTGGAAGTGAACATACTTTATAGCAACACACAAAAAACAAATCTAGCCCATCACCACAGCCCAATATGTCAAATATTGACTTGCCCAAACCTTTTGTAGATTTCCACAGCTATAATATGGAGTTAACCTTGTAGTTAGTTAATTCCTAACACTTTGCAGTTCTAACACAAAGCTACATAACAGATTTCCTGTCTGTGAACATATGGCTATGTTAATGTTCCTTGAAAGCATCAAGTTTAACATATTTCTTATTTGTCTATGATTTTTTTGTCATCACTGTCAAGGTAATCAGAATTGATTGCATTGTGATTTCTCAAAGAATTCTAGCAGCCACTTCCAGCAAAAGAGAGAATGTAAATTTTATGCCTGCACAATGTGCTCATCTAAGTTCATTGATAATTTTTTCATAATACCAAGCAACCCAATCACTTATATGCCTTCTTTAGCCTGATATTTTGAGCATTGTATTTTCATTACATTTTTGTACAGCAAGATTGGATGACAATATGGATGATGCATTATGGCATGAGCTGACCTGGATACTCAAACTGTTGATCTCCTTGAACCAGCATGATGCTTTCTGCATGCTGTTTTCATAACTTCAGCAAAAGTAAATGTAAAGTCTCTTGCAGCTTTAGAAATTATTTCATCAGTATCACTCTTTTTAATCATCTCATCCATTCATCTTGAAACCTTGAACTGATCCAATTTGGTTGATACGTGCTGTTTTTCATGCTTGCACTTTGCTGCAACTATTAGTTCATTGTCTTCACTGATCATTTCCATCTCCAGATCTAGATTAGCTTTATTCATAGTTTTTATTTGGATGTTACTATTTTATGAAGTGAACCAGTGATGACGAGAGCTCTGGCAATGTTATAAATATGAGCTTCTGTAAAAGCATTGATAATTGGAGTTCCGAAATCAGTATTAATAGGACTGCTTTGCTTATTAGGTGCAAGGAGACTAGATGAAAAGAACAAAATTGCTTTTATCAGTCCCATCTCTGAAAACCGTGAGCCAGTCATTATTAATTTGAAGCCTAATTTCTTGAAATCTAAACTGGAATCAATGTAAACCACACTAATTACGACTACACTATTCCGGCACCCACGTTAATTACGGTGATCAGCATTAAATAAATGGGAGATGCTCTGAAAGAGTTAATCCTGAGAATAATAAAATATTTCAAGTTACAATAAATCTTTTAATCCCAGGAAAATATTTTTGAAGGCAAATATCACTATCGAGATCATTCATTGAGCGGCATGCTTTTGTCATAAGCCTTTTCACTGAATTATATCCTGCAGAAAAGATTCCAACATTACTGAAATTGTTGCTGCCACGATTTTTCAAATTTTGAAAGAGCAAACAACTGCATGCATGGAAAGGAAAGCGCCAACATTTTAATCTTTTATAAATACTTCAAGTCTGAAAATAGTTTTTGCTTGAGATAGCGTAATTCGAGGATGTTTCGCAAAAGGCGCTCTTTCAATTTCATTGCTGGCGAGAAGTTTCGACGCGCACTTTTGCCAGTTAAATATATGATTCCTGGAGCATTATTGGGATCCATTTTAACTTACATCTTTTTTGTCGATCGCAAAAGAGAATATCAACGGTGAGTGTGCTGAAATCGATTTGACATTGCTCGTCCACATTCTGATGATAATGGTGTCTACATTTCAAGAGATAATGTTCCAGATTCTCTACGATCTTTCGTTGACATGTTTGGATTGCCTTCGACCGAAGATCACGTGTTGGCATATGCCGAGCACCTAGTGAAGTGGGATGCTCGTACTCGCACTCCTCGTTACGTTTTAGAGCTAATTAACCGCTCAACAGTCGATGGATATGCAAAGCGCATAAATTTCACAGAAGAGGAGATTCTTGACCCTCAATTCCGAAATCGACTTGAAGACTTTAAAGGTAGTGGGTTCGACCGTGGTCATCTTGCTGCTGCAGCAAATCATCGACATCACCAAGATGCAATTAACGATACATTCAAACTAAGCAATATCTCACCACAGGTTCCTGAGTTTAACCGAGTTTATTGGCAGCACCTTGAAAAATTTATACGAAACTTAGTGTTTTTGTACGAAAATGTCTATGTGATAACAGGACCTCTCTATCTCCCAACTTATAGTAAACCCAATGTTCAAAAACTGCATGATAGTGATGCCATGAAAAATCGGATAAATGAAACGGTAATATTTTCCATGAATTATTCAGTAATCGGCACACCTCCATCAATAATACATGTACCAAATTACTATTTCAAAGTTTTACTTTGCCACAAGAAACAACAAGAAAAAGATGTTTACGATTTGGCAGCATTTGTATTGCCCAATCAGAAAATAGACTCCAACGCACCTTTGCGGCAATTTCTGGTACCTCTCAGTGCACTTGAAAGTGCAGCCGGTTTGAAATTTTTCCCGTCCTGTTCTCATTTTGCAAAATCCACTAAATTTGAACTTGACCACAAAGCATCAGCTCTAGCCATCCGTCCCATGAGTCGCCATGAAAATCAACTGATTCAAGTGACAAATGAGCAATCCAATGAACATGAAATATCCAGTATCGCGACGAATGTCAAGTTTGGTCACCTTTGTATGTCTGTGGATTGTAAAGTTCCTGCATTGGAATTAAATCGCCCGCAAAAAACTAAGAAAAAACATTGATAGAGTAATTTCAATATTAAAATGCTTTTCAATTTTCTTCATATGTGTACCACATGTTATTCTCTTCTCTAAATAGATGTAGGTGTAATTGCATCCTTCTGCATTATCTTGGAAATTCCCTTGAATAATTTTATATTAAGGCCTGAATTAGAAAGTATTAAATAATTTTGTCTGTTCTTAGTCTTTTCAAAGTGACAGAAAAATTGCAGCTATGTAGTTCAGTTACCATAGACCAAACTGTTAAATGGAATATGATAAAATACCGCACTTGTACAAAATTTGGGGAACATATGCTGTGCAAGAGATATAAATTGCCACGGTGCAACATGGCAGTGCTAATATCGTACGGTCACAGAAGTGAGCAGTTGTTTTCTGATTACACTGGACATGATTTGAATGCTCTTTTTTATGATCGAGCAGCTTAATTTAATGGGATGCAAGTTGTACAGATGTTTCATGCACGAAGCCAGTTCGATTCCAGAATTTTGAATCAGTACAAATTAACCAAACTGAAATGTCGTCATATAATTCATAATGACATTTACAAGTGTGATCATAATTATTAGATATATGCCCAGATGCCATCATCTACAATGCTCTTTTCGGTTATTCAAAAATTATCAACAAAAGATGCACCTTTTTAAGGTGGACAATACTCATCTAGTATTTAAATGTTCAACTTAAAGTGGTGTCTAGACGCAAGTGCAACCACAATTTAAATGGAAGTTGTTACCTTGCCAACTGTCTAGCCTACCAAGGTGTCCAATTTAGAAGATTTGAATGTAAAAAGACTCAATGCTTCGTAAATGAGATATCTGGCTTTTCTATATCATAGACGTACATGTATAAATGGCTGGTAAAAAGGATTTCCATTGTGAAAAATAGACACCAAAAATAAGCTCAGTTCAAATTGTTAATGATCCTAACATTGCCGATGTTTAACTTTGCTTTGAAAGATAACTATATTGCAATGATCATGTACCTAAAGATCATGAATGCAAAATCATTTCTATACCACTGTTTTCATAGCATTAAAAAAATTGACATATTACCACATGCTAATAAATATTTCTTTACCAAACGATAGCAAATTAATTCATTTGTCAGTGTGATGACAGAATATCAATCAGTGATAACTTAAGCCCAAAAGCATATCTTCTATAGCAATTGAATTGGAATTGTTATAAGATACATAAATAATTGAAATGCAATCGCATCAAGAAAAGAATAGATAATATCAAATATTCTTCTATCAAATAAACATTTAGTCTTAAATGAACCCAGTTTCCTTTTGAAATTTCTCAGGCCTTGAGCATGCCTTTCAATTTGACATCAAAACTTACAATGGCTACAATTGCATTAACTCAAACATAAACAATTACAATTGTGCAAACTCAACCAAAATCTACTACTCTACCACATGTCAGACAAATGAAGCTAAGGAAAAGACATGGAGAATTTGGATACTGCCCATCATTCATGCAAGAATTTATTCTAGTGTAGGCTTCACTGGGGAGGGTGCTGGTGAGGTTTCTCCAGTAGTCTTTCGAATTCGTTTGGACCTCCGAACAGTAGGGGTATCGACCCTCTTTTTGCATTTTGAAGCTTTCTCGGGGAAGTTGAGGGGGGGCTCCATGGGGGCATTTTCATCTACCGGGTCAGATGAGAGGGTGCGTTTAACCCGATTGATGGATCGGGGAGGAGGGGGAGGCATGAATGGCCCGTTTGCTTTGTCAGTGATAAAACCTGATGCAATCTAAAAATTACATAGAAATTGCAAAATAAACGGGCAGCACAACCACTATTAGCATCACCACAAGTTCCTCTGGATGACATTAATATTTAGATTTTCATTCCCAGGGATGCTCAACATGCATAGCAGGAAATGCAAATGTTTTTAAATTAAAAAAACCTGAAAAATCTGTTCATCCATTTTTATTGGCTTTAAACTCAACACGCAGGACAGAAACAGTTCTTTCACATTAAAAATATGCAGTCTCAATTCAAATTTAAATTATTCCCATTAGCTGAAAATAATGATATCAATGAACACAAGGGCCACTGATGGCTTCATTAGGAAAGCACTGCTAAAGAGAATTTTGGAACTCTCGTGAATAATATATCACTGATTAGTTCAGGTCAGGTTTCAAGCAAAAGTGCACTGATCTGTTTAAGATTTTACTATACAAATATCTTAATCTCGAGTAAAATAAAAGAGGTTAATTGGTTTATTAGCATCAGAAAAAATTCAAAATATTGAAAAATACCTCGTCATCTGCACATGAGGATGAAACATGCATCGTTTCTTCTGAATCACTAGGTTGATTCAACTGATTTACATCCACTGCAGGCTCGAACATGGGGCCTTTATAGTTCCTCCTACTAAAGAAGTCATCGATTTCGTCTTCCACCATGACACTGCAGAAGTATAACGAATAAATATTGCTCAATACATTCATGTAATGAACTTAGTATATAATGAGTTGACATCTCACAAATTTTTACTTGTAATGAAAATTTTGCATTGTTTCCAAATTCAACTTTGCAGATATATCGAATTCATTTGGTGGTCCCCCAAATCCATTTTAACCAAAATTCCTTGTTCAAATGCAAATAAATATCACGCAGACATGTGAAGCCGATATATTTGTATTCAGAAATTATAATTTCTTCATTATTATACCTTTTTTGTGGATCAGTCCGATGAAAACGACTCCCCTCGCCGTCCTCCACAAACATGCCAAAATCCTCATGGATTGCCACTTGTTCAGTATCATCGCTAATAGGGGAAAGTTGTGCTAACTCAGGGGTATTTAATATAAAGTCAAGAGCCTTTTTTGCTGATGACCCATTAAGATTGCCCTCAAAACAATCATCATCCAAACAATTACGGCTCTCTGGACAAGGGGTTTGAACCCCCTGGCTTTCTGAAACTGAGGGGTTGGTATCCCCAAAGGGGGACTTTCGAGGAGCACTGGGGGTAGCTTTGGGGGACTTTTGGTGGATAGGGTACTCTTTTCTTTTTGAATTTCGAGGGGATTTCAGAGGGGTAGTATGAGGCTCCACAAGAGGGTAGTCCGGCGCCTTTTGCGAGGTAGGATTAAATGGAGGCCTTAATGCATTCGGAAGGGTGGCATCCATTGGAGATTTCAATACGCAAGGAACTGCAGCGGATTTCAAAGGTGTAAAATGACACTCTTTAAAACCTTTCATACTACTATAAGAATCATTTTTTGACCTTTCGGAAAAAGAAATAGCATCTTCTGTGGAAGATTTTGATACTTCAAGAAGAAATTTTTCTTCCTCTTTAAGATGAATGTGTTTATTGTAGGCTGCCTTGTGAATAAGTGAGCTCACTTCAAGTGCAGCAGCAATACTTGCACGATTTTCAAAAGAGGCAAAAACTTTGGCCAGAATTTTTTTTTGTGCAGGAAAGGAGAGGTGGGATTCCCCTAGATCAAGTATTCTTCGAGCTTGTTCCCAGTCTTCAGCATCTTCGTATATCCTAGATTTGGCAGCCCAAAATAAGGCTAGCTCTTGAACGTCATTGTACTTTTCTGATTTTGCTAATCCATCGAGAAGAGCAATACATGCCTCTGTGCCACCAAGCTGAAAGAAAAATTTGGAATTTAAAAATTTTAAATTTAACGACTAGTCAACTGATGTCAGTATATCACCTTGTAACTGATTTGAATGCATGCAAAACAGTCAAGATTTACACTTTGTTTAATTTTAACAAACAAATAATTGGCTTGTGTTATTTCTTTAGGATATTAAACTATTTCCATACATCGCATGTAGAAATATACCATCTTTATATTTTGCATAAACTAAATTATTTCCATTTTCTCTGTTAAATTGATTACATTTCCGCTACTGAAATGTTTCCATATATCATAAAGGAAATGAATATCCGAAACTCAGCCAAAAGCAATAGTTTGATCCGATTTTGGCCTTAAAATAAAAATTTTACACTGTTTGGCTATCAGATATAACTTGTGCATTCTATTAGAATTAGTAATTATGTACATTTAAATACAAAGCACTACTAGATTTTGAAGCTTACACTATTTGAAACCGCATCTGAAAGGATAAAGGCAGATTAATATGTACCAGAAATGAAAAAAATCAATGTAAAAAAGTATCCTGCGTTCGATGAAATTTGTGAGATGATTATATATATCCCAAAAATAAAAAATAATGTCTCTACATAATTGCAATAAATAGAATACGATTAATACATATACTAGGTCCTGTTTATTGAATGATAAATAAATGTATATAAACAAAACCAGTTTTCCGAGGGCAGTCAGCGTATCAACGACACGAATTGAGAGTTAGAAGCAACGTATCAACTATATAATTTGTTCATATTATGCATATAATACTGTATATTTGAAGTGCACAAAATTTCCGCTCTCTATACCTGTTTAATCTCATCAATCTGCCTTATATTGGATCGCAACACTGTATTGATTGTTTCTGAGTGCTTAGGATCTGATAAACGTGTATGAAACGAGTTCTGAACGCCATTATATCTCAACTTAGAATTCATATTATCACTGATGAAATTTCACGACGGAGGAAAATAATTAATGATTTCATCAACTGTCAGAATTTAGTAACTGCATATGTGGAGCGCCACGTGGGAAAACGGAACGTGCACTTTGAATAGTTTCTGTACCGCTCAGCTTTATTCGAATAATAACTGTTCTATTAAATTTTAAAATAATTGCTCTGATACAAAGAGTGGCCAATGTGGTGCATTGCGAACATTTCGAATAACATCTATATTATGTAATAACTACCTTACAAACTATCAAAGGTCATAAAAGTTATGTAAACTTATCCAGTACAGCCTACTCATGCAAACATTGAACGATGAGGACAATTTCATCTTAAGGGAAGATGACAGATGGCTATAGAAATAAATTTAATTTCATATTAATGGAGTAAAAAGAGTGGAAGAATCATGTCTGAAATATGTAGTCTTAAATATAGGGCACTGTAACCAAAAGTATTATTTTATTTACAGAAATCAAGTCATAGAAAACACCAAGTTGAACATACTGAATCATTTCAGATGCATGTATGAAATTATAACTATTAAAAAAAATTACTTGAAAAAAAAACTGCAACATACAGTATTTTTGGGTTCAGCTGACTTTCAAGATTAGTAGATGTGCTGCAAAAAAACAAATAATAATGGTGCTCTATTTAACATTTTTAATAAAAAAAAGAGCATTTTCTTTTAAATCACATTGAGAATTAGACCATTTTCATATTGTATTCATCACTTGTCCCAGTAAATAGAAATATTTAACAAATCTAAAGGGTTCCAGGTTTTTTTGTCAGAAATGTGTCAACAAATAGATGCTAAAACTAAAGAGGCAAAAGTACAAACGGAATAAGGACAAAATTCTAAATCATCACAAAGAATTTGAGCACAAACAAAAAGAAGTTGATAGAAAACACGTATTATTAAATGTTGTTTCTACTACTGAAGTGGAAACAACATAGTACAAAGTGAACTACACAAATTATGTGTGCATCTGGACTACTACTGTTACTGCTATCAATGCAGTATTGATTATGAATATTTACTACAAAACATACAAGGCATTTGTCCCAGTACTGAGAGTTTAAAATTATTGCTTGATTTAAACCCATGCAGCTATATCTACTTAAGTCCTAACATTTTTGCTGACAAATCTTTTTTTAGCATTTATAAGTGTTTTTTAAAGTGAGTTCTGTATGGAAAAAAAAGAGTGCAAGAAAATAGAATGAAAAAACACTTTTTACCTAGATCAAAGTCAAACATAAGTTTTCATTTTTGTATTTTAAATTAAAAATAGAAATAATACTAGAACTACAATTATAAATAAGTAATCGTGAACTTGCTTAGGAAATGTAAGAGTACATAGAAATCTTAACATGATCTAGCTACACATAATCTCAACCTTCTTACAACTGTATGTTTTATACAGCCCAGTATTTCTAGATGCCATAAAAAGTAAAAAAATCATTTGAACAAACTTTTTTATATTATTCTTGAAAGTTTTTTTAAGAAAACTTGAGTAATGTATATTTCAGATTTAAAAATTGTCTTTAGAAAGTGGTTTTGCAATTGTTGTTAGGAATTAACTCCCTTAGGGATTAATTCTATTTTTATAGCTGCAGTCAGTTTTTGTTTATGACTGTTAGGATTTGACTTTTTACTGTGTGATCTGTTCTACTATCCGTGAATTATTTCTATGAGTATTGATAATTTGTAGGTTGTTCAAATCAATTCGATTTAATCCGACTGATATGAAAATAATGTTGAAACAATGTGTTGCCAAGATTATTCTTGGCAATACATGGATAGAGTATAATAGACTGGGCCTTTGCGTATAATCATTTTGTGTTTTGGCTTCTTGTTACCTGTTTTGGTTTATACGTTAGTTTAGTAATCATACTCTTACATTGACATACCAAGTAAATTGGCTGCACAGATGCCAGTAGGGTTATACACTTTGTTGTGTTAATGAAGTTAGCTCACTTCTATCAGCACAATTAGTGCATGATAAATGTACACATTTCTGTTGCAGTTTCTTGTGTTCTACTGTGTTTCATGTTTCTAACAATGATGCAATCAAATCAATTCATCTTACTTAATGTTTTATCAAAGATTTAACTTGCACTTCTATTGAACTTTCTTCCGTACCCTTAGGTGACTTTAGGCAATTCTGGGCAAAAAATTTAAAATTAAAAAATGTGCATGATAGATTGTATCCGTCAAATTTAATCCATGGTTACATTGACTGTACCACTGTATATTACCTGTATGCCAGCTAATCATATGTACACCAATCTTGTATTGTAAATCCTGCTATTGGCCTAAGCATTTTAACTCTGAGATTTTTTGAACTTGACAGTTGTGATGTTAATTACTTTCAACAAAAGTCAATTTATTTGTATGAAACTAATTAGCAAAGGACTTAAGTCTAGGTATCAAATGTTCTTAAAACATTCAATCTCAATTCCACAAAGTTTCATTTGCAATAACAAGATTGAATTGAGTTTGTTCTTTTTTTAAATTTTTAATGCATGCCTTACATCTTTGGATGCTTTTGTAGCTTGTACATTTGATGAATGGCTGCAGTTTGTTTTTATTGTTCTTCTAATATCTTAATATTATCCTGAGTTAAACATACGGGTACCTGACTTAGTTAAAAGATTTTAAATGTTGAATTAAAGTACAATGCTGTAAAAGTAATGTCAATATTAACAGATACATAATGACTGTAGCACAAACAGACTCTAGAAAGAAATCAAACAGTACATATCACTGCATTAATAGTAGTAAACTCTATCAATGCAAGACAAATAAATGTTCAATTGTGTACCTGGATATTGGCAATTACACTGTAGCACAATTCCATTGGCTAAACTAAAGTTAAAACATGTTATCAGCAATTAGAATTCTAAATAATATGAATCACAAATCTTCAAGAGTCTTTGAGAATCTTCAACAGATATAATGATGCAGCTAAAGTAAAAAGTATTAACAAGGGTTAGTGGTTATTTTCTGTTAGGAATTAACTCGTTAATGGTTAAATTTATATTATAGCTGTGGAGTTCTGTTTTATGGCGAGTCATTGCTGGATTTTGGTGACAAGCTAAGTTTAAGATTTGTGTGTTGCTGTGAAGTATGTTCACTTCCAGCAACACAATTTATGTCTGTGTAAATATACTCATTGTTTTAGTTTTGAGCCTTATTTGTAAACACATTCGTAACAATTCCTAACAGTAACATAGTAACTATTTTAAATGTTACTGTTACTGGAACAGTACTATATTGTCATGACCGATAAATAATAGGTATGTATAATCCAAGACCAGAAATTACAAGGAATACAAATATTACAAATACACTATTATCATTAATTTTTGCCTGTATTGACGAGAGTGAATCTCGTCAACATCCTACAACTTATTCTGCATGCATATAAGTCAAATTAGTTTGGACAACCACAACTCCCTGAAGGAATTGTATACAACAAATATGGTGAAACCTAATTGGATGACGGTGGAACATATCAAGTCTTGACATGTTTAACTCCTAGAGTGATATTATTGTGCTAGAATGTTACATTACTGTTATTGGATAGAATACTGGACGGGTGTAATCTTGAGGTTACTGGCAATGTTGCTGTACAGATAACTAGTACATTACTGGATATCGTACTGTAAGCAATTTGGGGCCATTTATCTGACACATTACTACAATCCTAAAATATCCTGCATGATCCAATCATCCAGCGAGTAATCTCAACATATAGTATTGCATACAAATTTTCCATTTGGTGGCCTTTGAGAAAATGTTACTGGATGAGTTACTGCAAACGTTATTGGATGGTCGCTGCCATAAAATTGCAGTTATAAGATTGGTTACTGGATGATGATTGTTGGAAGGTTACTGGACAATAATAATCTGAAGGTTACTGTTACTTGAATGATATTGATCATGTAAAATACCTTTACTGTTACTGGGATAATACTTGAAATGGGTACTATCAAGATTTTATAATTAATTAGTGCGTTACTGAACTGCACCTCTCAAAAACGTCTTCACTAACAGTGATTCATATAGCTGGTATTTTGACTAATTCCAGTAAAGTTCAATTGCATTGAATTTCGGAAAATGTGATTAAGTTTCTTGGTATACCACTGTATCGAGAGTATCTCGAACTGTATTATGTGTGCATCGGAAAAACTAAATTTCTGTACACTTTCTGAGAAATTCCATTGTTCAAGATGACCCGGATAGTAACCTGCCTTATGACCCAAATTTGCAGGAAAATACCAAGTTGTGGAATTTTTTCTGGTCTCTGCCTAACTTGATAATTAGAGATAATAATTTGAAAGAAATCTAACACCAATCAATTCTTGGCAAATATTAAGCAATTCTAAATATGACGCAAGGTTTGATGTTGGAATCGCTTCCTGTAGTGACCCACATCTAACGCTTCAACCTGCATGCTGTAGGTTTCGTGTTACAGCAATTTGTGTAAGGTATGAATTTCATTTCCTCGTTGTTTAATAATATCAATCTCATGAATCTATATAACTAACGTCATATTAACTTCAACATTAATCAATACATCGGAATCATAAGCTCTATGCCGTTGATGTAACAAATAAGGTGTAAAACAGTAGGCGTCTATGGAACGGAGGTAAAATTTCTTTCAGGCTAATAGCTTATTTTTATAAATATGATAGGACTTTTATCTAAAGGCTGATGTATGGGCTATAAAGCTTCTAGACGATGTTCTGAGTATTGGAATGATTTTCTGCTTAGTGTGTTGAATGCGCGCGCGCTGATGTCACTTCTCAGCTGTTCCAGGAAATTTAATGTGCTCTCTTTGACATCATATGCATTCAAAGACTCAAATGTCCTGAAGAAGTTGACTCTGCACGGCCCTCTGCTCAACTTTCTGGCATACTTTATAGTCGAAAATATAATAGCAAAACCATTAGAATTTTAGTTATAACCCACTATCCAGTCGCCGAGAGTCTATTTCAGCAGTTCAATAACGAAGGACTGAGCATTACTCAGCAACACAATATTTATGGCGTTGATTTGATACTACTTTACACTCCTGCGCGCTCCGTAAATATCAGTATAACCATAGTCTCAACTTAGATATGTAAGGCTTCTAATATGAACCATCTGTGCCAGCAGACGCAATTATTTCAATTCTCTCGTTATATCATATTGCGATGTAGCCTACTAAACATTCTTGCCGGTTACATTCCTGCCCAATCCCATCCAATGTCTTACAATTTATAGACAACTTTTGCTCGTTTATAGGATTCAAGAGCTGCAATTTGTCGACAAATGTTTTCTGACTGCAACTCAAGGTCGATTAACAGAAATGATTACCCAGTTATAGATTACGGTGACCCAAGAGAACTGTTTTATTCGAAGAATCAGAAGGAAGTGTGTGATGAAAGTTATATATTTTTTCCAACTGCTCAGTAAGAAACTGCTCAACGTGAAACTAAACCTTGATGGCAATTAAACTCTAGTAGTAGTTTTCCTAATCGACCATGTGCAAAAACATTTAGCAATCAGTTAAAGTACCAAGGGAACGATTGCAACAAGTGTACGTATTCTGCTGAAGATCATTGCAAAGGGGCATAAACATCATTTGCGATAATTCATCTCAACAACAAAAATGTGACAATCGATTTCTCTGCACGTGTGTACTAGTGAAAATTGATCAATACTATACATGCGGACAGCCATTGAATATTTTTTCAATAATCCGAAAAAACAATCTGGCACTATAAGCATGAAAGATATTATGTAAATTTTGTATTTGTTTCTTCCACTGGATTTGCCAATCTTAGATTTCATGTACTCGCTATATATGAAGCAGTTTTTCTCTTCTTGGTTGCTTTGATATGCATGAACGTGGAATAAATGTTGCTATATCCAATGCAAAGCCAATTGCAAGGGTTAAATGAAACAGCTGTGAGGAATAAGAACAGGGAGAGTCACGAACCGATTAAATTCTTCTTTACTCACCCTACCAAAATATTCTTGTAGTATTTGTGAAAGAAATGAAATATATGCAAACTGATATCTGTATGAGAGCAATAAGTTGTTGAACGTTTGGTAATTCTCAATAGATTAGCCCTCTCAGTGTTTTTCTATTTCTATTAATAAATCACATTGCACTAATCTTTTCACTATTTTCGTATATTTTCCATGAAAGCGGTTACGACCAGGAATTAGTGTTTATCAAACTGATAGAATTTTTCAAACCTTGGTGATTTTTACTGTTGCAATCATCACTAAATGGCAGTCAATGGTGAAAAAATTGAAGGTTGTAAGCATCGAAGATATATATGGCTTATACTTTTATGTCCTTGACTTCAAGTGTGAAAACCGGATTGACTCAATATACTGGAAGTTATTATAAACTGGCACTTTAAGAGTAAAAACCTGGAATTCATAATAATTAAAATATTCTTTGAACAGCACCTAAAAGTTTTGCTTAAAATGAGCATTATCATGCATACTTGCAAGCACAATAAATTTTTATTTAGTTTAGTAATTTAGAACTAGTGCCTATAAGATTTGCTACTATAATATCTTCGCAAGTTTTAAAAAGAAACCCTGAAAAAACTTCAAAATCAAAACCACTGTTAATATTAGCTGAACTTCCAGTGAATTTCTAGATTCTACGAATTCTAAGCAAAATCTTGGTACATCCAGAATGCAGGCTAATTGCAGATGTAAATAACTTTCTGCACAAGCAAAAGATAAGAAACTAGTTCTATATTATTTCTGTCCTAAAAAACTGATCTGCAAAAATGGTTTATATGCATTGGGAAGTTCAAATACAACATATATGGGTACTTAAAGGTATAATGTACAAAATTTGTAATTAATTGCAGATGCAATTAAGAACAAAGCTGAAAGAAAAATTGGAGAAAAATGTATTATGCCAGCCAATACTAAAAAATTAAGTTATTCATGGAGTTGTATGTTTGGATATGACAAAACTGCCAAGACTACTGAATTGATTTGCTACATTCATATCCTTAAATCTGAAGGCTGATCATGGTACCATATAACTTTCATTTAGACATCATTTAAAGCAGAAATTATTTAAAGAAACTTCATTAATATATCCAAAGTTTACTCTACTCTAAGACTGTTATCCTTTTACTAGTGTAAATGATGATAGAAAGTAAAATAAATAAAACTACAGGAGAGCTGTAAGTATTGTCACTCTATAATGAAATGCATAATACCAAAATTACATAGAAGAACAAAAAGTATAAGAATACTACACATGTATTAGTATATTAAAGAGATTCATTGATATATTGCTGAGAAGAAATGTTGTCAACACAATACAATACAAACTATGTTTGTGCTGGATGGCAATAAGCAAATACAAACAATAGTAACAAAAAAAACACAAAGCATCGCACAAACAATTAATTCCTAACAAGGGCAATCAAAGTTTTGGTAGGAATCAAATACTTTTTAATCTTTCTATATTATAACAAATTAAGCACTCTCAGGCAATATTTCAATACTTTCCTCAAAGTAAAATGTATTATCTCCATATTATCTGTTTAGCCCTATAGAAAACAGTTTGTCTATATTGACATGCTCACCAAGTAGTAAGAAATTTTAGTGGAAAAATTACTTGTGTGCATTTAAATATAAGTTGCCATTATTAATACCATGTGCCATATCTGAGATACAGGGCTTATACTTTATTAAACTATTTAGTAAAAGCTTCTATTAACCAACTTTTTACTGCATTCTGTTTAATACATATAACTATTTTAGTTTTTCTCCAAAACATAATTAGAGACATTCAGTTGCACATCCATTCATAATTTAATTCTATTTTTATTGTAGTTTTAATAGACTGCTAAGTGTGATTTAAAACAGTATAGGCCAGCAATTCTAGTCTACTTTTATGTTTTTCAACTGAAATTTTACATTATGTAATTTATATGGGCGATTTTCTGAATGTCCGTATTGTAATTTATTTCTTTATATGCTATCATAGTATTTTATATTAAATCTGATACTCTTCACATTTTATCCTGCTGTCTTTTGCACCTAATCTTTACCTCTGTGCGTAGAACGCAAATATATGTATATATCTTAAAAATAGAATAAAATTCTCTGTACTTTTGCTACTAAAAAACAATTTATTGAAAACATAATTGTTTACACAATTATATTAATACTATTATGTAAAAATAGTGAACATAAGATGATTTTGTCAAAAAAAACAGCAAGATAGATTTCTTATGTACAAGCCACTCTAGTTTAAATAACTAGAAAAATTTATTTTTTAAATTGATATTATCAAAAAACCGAAACATATGCACTGCTAATCAAAATTATGGTCTACCTCTCTCTGTTGTTAAAAAAATCAATGATTACAATTGTCAGGATCTGATCTGTTTTGCTGTGATCTGTTATTGAACTGTAACTCTATGGACTTAATTCGTCTTATATGTGTATTCTTGTAAAGTACGTTTTCATTGGTGTGTTCTCATAAGTATGTTCTCATAAGTGTGTTCTCATATGCGTGTACTCTTAAATAGTATTGTGTTGACAAGATTCATTCTTGGCAACACATGAATAGGGATTAATACATTATTGGCTGTGTGTCTTCTTTGGGTTTTTGGTGATATTTATTATTGGTTATATTGTCAGGAATTAACCTGTAATACGGTTAATCTCTTATCTTTGTAGTTGCGGATATTCTGGCAATTTAAAATATGTTCTCAAAAAGAATGTTCTCTTTTTGAGAACATGATGCTTCAGTTTCTAGTTTAGTGTTGCATTTGAGAAGTGATCTCACTTCTCGCAACACAGGTTAAGAATAATATACCTGTTCCAGGCTGTTACCCTCTTGTGTTGTTCTCTTGTGTCCTCATCTCTAGCCTCTGCATCTTGACATATATGCATAGTCTTTAACATATTGATTCCTAACATAAATACTGCAGTGCATAAAATAATGTATTAAATAACAATGATCTATAAATGCATTTTTTGCCATTTATCTATGTACTGACTATAGCATAACATCATTAATTTTGCCAACTCTTCCTGTATAAGTGAATATAATTTATAGGAAAAAGTTATTTTAAAAGATAGGTTGGCATTGTTGCCTATAAAAACTTTTTAGAGGACTTTTCTACACAAGTTAAAAGTGTTCAATAAGCTTACTTCTTAAAATGTCCTAAACAGCTGAATTTCTTGTTTTAAACTTAATAAATATTGAGATTGTGATAAAGCTTATTCCATATCCAAATTATTTTTTAACTTCTAAGATAAAAGTTATCTGTTACTGTGGCATTGAAGAAATTCCAGGTTTAGAATTTTTGAAAAAAACTCTTCCAAGTAAAACTCTCCAAATTTCTATTAGTTACTGCTCCAATTCCCATTTCAGTTGTGGCCCATGACCCATGACCTGTGACCCGTTCCTGTGATCTGTACCCATCTACATTCTTTTCTATATAACTCTAAAACTCCAACTTCCAACTTTGAAATTCCAACTTAACAGTTCATCTCCACAATTCTGATTAGTTGTAACAGAATGTTTTACTCTACATGGAATCTTATTCTTGTTTACCCTAAAATTCATCTGATCCTTACAAAAATTCAAAGAGGTTGTGTAACTGCATCTTTGTAATTGCATATTCTTAACTCTGTTATGATGGTTTCTACTTTGCTCTTTACTTTTCAACTTCTCCCAGCAAAAATACGTTTCCATAAGCAACATGCTCCCATAGCGTGTGATAAGTAGCGTCCTTGCTCAATAATATATTCTTGTTTCTTTCTTCCTACTTTCTCTTTCTTCTTGCATTACCTTGCATTATGATCTCAACCACAGTGCATTGCATATTTTAATCCTTTTTTTCATCAAGAACAAGTGCAACTTTTTAAAGTTTACTATTCTTCAATGATTTATTTCTGTGCACAGAGTGTATGAACTGTCACATATGTATTTTTTCTTCAACAAACAGTACTGCAACATTTATTTTTATACATGGGACTATTAATTATTAAGTTAACTAGTGATGTCAATAGTTAGTGTAATAAAATTTGATAGTTTACTAATAAAAATTTAAATTGACAATTTAAGTGTTTTGAAATTAGTTTTATTATTCTTTCAGAGAAATAAATTGTTTTTTGATGAAACTACTTTCTAAGATTTGTTTTGCATAAAAGCTAATGGTCACTGATACCATCTATTAATAGTTACCAAATTATACTTGTCAAAATATATTGCCTTGAATCCCAGATTTTGTTGATGACTTCTTTCCAGTAAGTTGACTAGAAATATTCAATAGCATACTATGCAAACAAATAACATATTTTAAGTTTTGGAATTAAAACTATATTGTGCTTTTCTGCTTGTACATGCACATATATATATATATATATATAAATTTTGGTTTAGATTTTTTAGTCAAAAATATTTTACCAGCATTGATGTTTTTGGTTAAGCTTGTTACATCAATGTACTTGTATAAATGCATATATCAAAAAAAATTTTCACAAAAAATCAGGCTTAAATTTGATGATTAGAATGATTTGGCATTTTCAAAATACATGACTCGAAAGAATTATGAAACAATGTTGCAGAGAAGAACATATACTTGGCTAAGTAACTATTTTTTCAATGGTAATTTTATTCCACATGAAATTTCCTCCAGATTTATACCAAGCCAGGAGATTGATTGCTCAACATCACATGAGATTTTAAAAGGGAAACCAATTGCAATTAAGAATAGTTTCATTGTTAGACTACTGTATGATATGAAACATTTAAAGAGGTTACTTTAAAATTGCAGCCAAACAATGTTCACCCATTCAATATTTAAATACTTGATGGGAGGGAATAGGAAAAGTTTCAAAAAACTTCAATTTCAAAGTACTCCGCCTAGGATGTGTCAATTTTACTATTAATATATCTTAAAAATGGAATAACTAAAAGCCATTCTTGGTGCTTCAGCTGCCTTGAATATGGGAAAAAAAGATGTACTTAAGCCATTTATATCAAAGAAATATAAGTCAACAACAGGATGTAGATAAAAATTCAGCATTACTTTGCCTAACTAATTCTGGTAGGTATATCATCAGATTTTTCTAGAACAGCCACTGAGAACTCTAAATATGTGATTGAAAACATATTCATCCAATAGTTTATTTATTGGAAAGATTGTTCAGCTATACTAAACTTGATTTTGGTGCACTGAAGAAAGTCATAAATCCCATTTACGTGGGATTTACTAAGTTATTAAATCTTAATAGATCATTTCGGAATGTAGAAATAGTAAATTTTGCTCTAGCTCACAGAAAAGACAGGGTAGACCTTTGATAAAGAACAAATATTTATTGCAATGCTTGGAGCAATTATTGGCAATAACTGTAAAATCTGAACATTTTCAATCTAAAATTTATTTTTCATTTTTTTAGGTTTTATAATTTTATTGAAATTTAATTACAATTGTAAACTTTTTAGCCAAAATAATTACTGACAGTAACCGTAATAATGCATTAGTTTTGTGCTAAAATTATAATAATTAATTGAATGTTTTCAAAATGTTTAAATAATTACATATAATTGTCGACACATATATTGTATATACTAGCAAACCACTCCTGTTTCCACCATTATTACCAGCATATTTGCCTCAGGTTCAGCTTCAATATCTATCAACACTGTGCTCATTTCTCTTTCGCATTGCATTTAGGTCAATGTTGTCTTATAATGTTCAAAAACGAGCAAATTATTTTGGGAGTTTTAAAAGTTTGATGCTGCAAATCAAGCTGGAAATATAGCTTACCATAACTCTCGAAATCGTTCATGTCGAAAAACTGAATAATTTAAAACGAACTAGATGAACTTTTCCCATGTACAGACCGAACATATATTTCCGTATGAAATTCGGTACGCTTTCCTAGAAAATCCCAAGTTACATAAGGTGACCCGATAATTGTTGCTAATATCTTTCCCCAAAACCGCCAGAAAAAATGTGCAGAAAGTAATAAGGAGATATTTTACAGCACTCCCATTTTTAACATATGGAAAGGAAAATAAATTTATTCCGGTTGAAACTGTACATAGAATAATTAAGCATCCAATCAAAATTCATTAAATATATCATTCTCAATTTCAATCTAGAAATGTGGATCGGCGTATGATTCATTTCTAGAATGACGCCTTTCAACTTAGAACAAACTTCAACCTCGTAACACAATGCGCTGTTGATGTTGCATATATTTGCGCGAGATAAATTAAGACACTTTTCTTCCTTAAAACCAATCTCCGAAGTTAATTATTATTTTTACGTGAAGCAGCTATAGTTGATCTTTGGAACCAATGAAACCGTTCGATGCAAATAATGATTGCCGGAAGTTCAATATTCAGGTTACCAGTGGTTCACAATTTCATATAAAATATTCGGGGATTGCTGACACCTTAACGTATGTATAGGGAATAAACCAGAGAGAGTCTTTGCGTTGCTCTTTGAAAAGCGGCCGAAATAGATTTCATCTTCAAGATTATCTAAAATCATCAATATCTCAGATGTGGTGTAAAACTGAAGATAACTATGGAACAGAGGTGAAAGATTTCTATTCGTGTTCAATGTTTATTAATATTTTTCATCAACATACGATAAATTTCTATCTATAGGCTGATATACGCGCTATGAAACATCGTAAGAGATATTCCGAGTTAGAGCATTGGAATGGTTTTCAACTTCGTGTGTTAAGTGTACATGCCGATGGTATATCTTTACTGTTCGAGGAAAATCAGCGTATTCTCTTTGATGTCATTTGCGTTCAAGGTCTCAAATCCCCCCAAGAAATTGACTCTGTACGGCGCTCTGCTGTACTTGCTGGCATCCTTTTTAGTCGTACATTTCAAAGCAATACAAATAAAATACTTCTTCTAACCCGCCATCCAATCACTGAGAGTTTATTTCAGCGTTTCAATAACGAAGAACTTGATAAAGTTCAGCCACACAATATGGATGGTGTCGGTTTGACACGATTGCACACTCCCGCGGGTTCTGCTGATATCTACACAACTCTGGTACAAACATACATGTCTAAGGTTTCTAGTATGAATCACATATGCCAACTGGCACAAGCATTTCAATTATCTCATTTCATTATGTTGACTCGACGCAGTCCACTTGTTATCCTCGCTGGAGACCTTCCTGCCCAGTTCGATCCGATGTCTTACAATCTGCAGACCACGTTTGCTGGTTTGCAGGATTCTAGAGATATAATTTGTCAGCAATTGTTTTCTGAAAGCAGCTCAAGTTCGATTAGTACTGATGCAACTGTTTTGGATTACGGTGACGCGAGAGAATCGTTTTATTCGAAAAATCAAAATGAAGTGTCCAATAAAAATTTCATACTTTTTTCAACTGCGCAACCAGTCTTTGCACAGTGTGGAACTGAGCCATTATGGCAAATGAATTCTTACGACAGTTTTCCTAATCAACCCCGTAATGAATCATTGAACAATCATTCGAAATGCCAAGGAACTGCTTGGAACAAATATAAGCGTTCTACTGGTCAAGATTGCAGCAAAGGAGCATCAGCATCATTTATTGCCATGGATCCTAATGGCCAAAGGGTAACTGTCGACTTCTCTGAGCATGTGCGTGAGAACGAGAAGGGACCATTACTTTACAGTTTGCGAAGAATCATTGAAGATTTCCTAGCTAATCCGAGAAATCAACCTGGCACTATAAACATAAAGGACATGTTTGTAATGTTTATATTCATGTACACAATTCGACTGGGAAATCTTGGATTACACACATTCTCCATATCTGAAGCAGTCTCGCTGCTATTATTTTCAGTGCTATATATAAATGCAAAAAAACAGTCGCAAAATCGAATGCAAATTCAGCTGCAAGGATTAAAAGAGACAGCATTGGAACTTAAGAATATGGAAAGTCATATACCGATTGATCTTTCTTACACTTACTCTGCCAAGACATTCTAGTGCTTATGGAGCACAATGAATATATTTGGAAACTGTAATCTGTATCATATGAGCTTGTAGTTGAGCACTCGATGACTCTAGGTAGAATTAGCTACCTGTGTGTTATTCTGTCATTGTAAATACATCACACCTTTTTTCGTGTGCATTTTTTCGTTAGTGGTAGTTCCAAAATATGATTAGGAGCTATTTTTCAGAATGATGAAATAAAAAATTTGTGGCTATTTTACTTTTGTAATCTCTGTTTAAAAATAGTTGATCATGACATCTGTGGCGGTACATGAGCATTTTTAAAAAAAATAAGGTTGATCGTATGGCTGATAGTTATCATTATATATAAACTTAACTTGACTCAATACATGGGAAGACCCAACAGTAATATATTCTAGAATCCAAACAATACCTTTGAAATTTCAGCAATGAGCAATTCAAAATATTGCAACTTTTTTTTGGCAGTACCGGTTACTTGATAGATATGGTTAAAGTCTAAATGAATTTTTTGAAAGTACCATAATAATTAAGTTAAAAATATATGCTACTTGTCAACTGTTCAATCATCTCAAAATATGTAATGAGCTTTTAAAACCTAAACCAATAATAATATGAAAATATCCGGTAGAAATGATTCTGTAAATTTTTAACAAAATATAGTTAGGATACGGATGCAAGCGCCATTTTGTTAAGAGTTCCGAATCTGACAATTGGTAGAAAAATATATTAATTGGCATTTCATAAATTAATAACGCAAAGACACTTCGCGCAGGCAAAAAATGTGTTATATGCAATCCTCCCATTAATACTAAGTGATTATTAATTAAGAATTGAATGCAGAGGAATAACATGGCACCATAGATAAAAATATAAAACTGCTAAATGAAAAAAATGCAAGTAAAACAAAAGAATGCTACATACGGTGCAGTCTGACTGAGCCATGCTGAAGAATCATTATTGTCATGCATAACTTTGTTGTACACAATTAGAATTGTAACTCATCAAACTAAAAAACAATTAGCCTAGGACTAAATTATGGTTGTAGCCATATACATTTAGAACTATGGAGAATAATCATGACAGAATATTCAAAAACAAGGCTAATAAAGCTTCAGATTGGAGGTGAGATTAAAGCTAGCCAAGCATCGGGACTGAAGATTATAATGAATATGCTCTAACTAAAAATTTATCTGAGGGTAATTCTAAATGTTGTTTAAAAAGCAAATGCAGTACAAGGAGGTACCAGCAATGAGAGGGAAATGTTAGTCAGATACCTGAAAAATAATTGCAAAGTGATTTGCACCTGGCATTAGTTTGCAAATGGCACTTAAACCCTATAAATTTAGTAAATTAAGTTTCAAGAAGGAACTATTGAGATCCTTGGTGCTGTACAGTGCGCTCAATTTGTCTGCCTAGAAATAAGACTATAACTGGGAATATCCCAAGGTAACAATATTTTCAATTTGTTTCTAGTTGCTTAGATTTGCAAGTTGAACTAAGACTCATATACTAATGCATGCATAGTAAATGATAAACTTGAGATTGCAGCATTTCAATTAGACAACTACAGATATTATTGCATCCTACTACTCACCGCAAGTTGCGTCAAAGCGTTTAGAAATGACAAGTACCTGGAAAATGATACATCTGTCCATAGACTATGGTATCTATGATGACAGCTTGAATGTTTTTATTATATACGCTATGATAAATTAGTTGTAAACAAACTCTGTAACCAACAAAGTAAAAGCTGACAGTTCAGTAGTATTGATCATTGAACCAAGAAAGGGTTTGAAGTACTAGATAAAAAAAAGAGGCTGTTGAAATGCAGATTTTGGTGACAAGATTTGCAAAAGCAATAAAAAATTTAGTTATAAATCTATGTACAAAACGATTTAGAGGAAGACTTCAAAGAACAAAATAGTTTTTGTCGAAATTTTTAATCAGCTTATTTTTTCAAAATTAATGTTGGGCTGGAAGTTAACAAGCCTTTTTTAAAATTTTGGTTTGCTTTGCAGCTTTTCTAGAATTATTAAAGTTTAAACATTAATCATATAATAATTTCAAGAATTAAAATTCAAAAGCTTTCATTAAATATATTTTGGTTCGCTATGGAATCATGATAACTTCACATTTGACCATGAAAGAAAGGAGAAAAATAAATCGACCCTTTTGTTAAAACTAAAATTATCATTAGCTGTTCTTAGGTTATTGTTGATAATTGTGACTTCCAGTTAATATATAAATTGTTCCTCCTAATGATGCAATAATTTTTAGCAGCATGGCATTGAAACAAAAAAATGGAATGCTAGACAAAGTCGATTGATTTTTCTATAACATTAAACTTGGAATTATTGAGACAAGACAGAAAATGGGTTCATCTGCTTTAAATACATAACACTGCTCGTATTTACATATATACAAATGAGTGCCCTCAGTAGAAAAATATGGCCGCCCTTAACTTTTTCTAACTAAATGCAAACAAAGTGGACTAAACTCAATTAAAACCAATTCGGCACTTGATTTGGATTCTCAGTGATATGGTTTTTAATTAAGGATTTGTGCTTTTATCTTTCATGCTGATTAAGACCATAGCATCAGTGACCATCTGACCCTCTTCAATGTGAACACTATGAACAGTGCCAAACGCACTAGCAGTTATCGAATGTTCCATTTTCATTGCCTCAATGATGATGAGAGCTTGGCCTGTTTCCACCTTAAAAACAAAAAAATATGATTTTTTTCACCACTGGTTTAACTGTACAAAATTGATTAAATATAAAGTTTTATAGTAGATATATAGCTTCTCAGAAAATTTTAAAAATAAATTACAAAGCAAGTTAGGACCAAGAGATAGATTAGTCTTATATTGAACAATATAAACCTGTTTAACATTACTTAAGGCTTTCAAGTACAATAAACTAATCGGACTACAAAGCACTTCCATTGGAGGGCATGTCAATTTCAACAATAAAATAAAACGGATCTATTTCATGGAATACAGCCTCCAGGGCGTTATATTTGAATACCAACTGAGTATTTTTTGCTGAGGGTGGTTAAATTTAATCACATAGATACTGTATTCAGGAGTTTCAAATTTAAGTCATCAGGACACAATGAAATTCCATATGTAAGACCAAATAAAATATCCAATCATAACTTTACAAGGTATTTACTAAATAAAATTGGTCAGTTGGCAAGTTTAGCTTACTCAAACCCGATATATAAGGTCCAACTAAAGAAATCAGTGCCTGTAATATGCTACCTGCACCTTTGAATGTAAGCAAAAATTTTATGGTTTATATTAAGTCGCGGATTGGTATTTCGCACCAGTGAGTCTTACACTGAAAATTTTTTTAATTTAATTAGTAGTCCTTTTCGGTTAATAACTTTACCTTTTCGTTGGCCTTGACTAAAACTCGAATGACCTTTCCCGGCATTGGCGACTTCAACATACTCGATGTCACTGTCGAGTCATCTTTCAAGACAAATTTATTTCTTTTTGAAAATGTTAAATCATACCGAAACCGATTGGATGTATCCCCTTCTAAAGGCCCGCTCGGGTTCCACATTACAATAGAGACTTCTGAAGAAACTTTCGAACACTCATATGCTGTGGGTAATATGTAGCGATGATTATCGATTACAGCATTTAAGACCCCATGTTTACTAATTGAACCAAATACATGGGTACCATTCACTTTATAACTGCCATCAAGTAAGCAATCGACTACGACACTTTGCTTTTCATTTGTATCTTTTCCAGTAGAGAAGAAAAGAACTCGGCGAGAATTTCCAATGATACGCCAAGGGCCAGAAAGGGGAGAAAAAGGACCCGAAGAACAATTTGAACAGTCAGAATGGGACAAATCTTCACTCCCAGATGCACTTGAAGGGTCGTGAAAAGATAAATATTGATCCTTTCCTTCCAAATTTATATATTTATCATTATTGGATATTGCACCTTTTTCGTGAAGCATAAAAGTGATAGTTGCTAACGTCACTGCATGATTCGGATATTTTCCTAATTTTAAGTTCATGATTGACTCACTGTGATGCTCTAGAAACTTTGTTGTCACATCACCAGCCCTAAAAGATGGGTGCCGTAAAACACGTTCGCAAAACTCGATGTTCGTCGGAATTCCGGTAATCTGAAATTGCCGAAGTGAGTCAGCTAATTTTTGTAATGCTTGAGTTCGATTCTCGCCCCAGCAAATAACCTTGGCGATCATGGGATCATAGAACATACTGACAGTATCCCCTTCGCGGATACCAGTATCCACTCGAGTATGGGGACTTTTATGAGGTACCCTAATGGGAAAAATGCGATATATTATGAATTAGCTAAATTTATGAAAACGCAAAAAATTCATTCGTTCTTAGGCAATTTTTGGATACTTAATTTAATTGTTGAGTATTTCACGAAGTCAGGGACCTTTTAATTTCAAAAGTTTGGTACAAAAAAGACTTATGCTTGTAGGATTTTTTAGTAATTTATAATGGCTAGCATGGAAGTCTGTAATCTTGTTTATATGCATGCTCTCATGACAAAATCTATACGAATTTTTAAAAATGTAACCAACATATTTGCTTAGTTAACTATTAGTTGCTGGACTGTACAAATTAAAGTTTCTATCCAATTTCTTCAATACAAAGCAATGTTGCATATCGACCCTTAATCATCGATCAAGTATATTATATGAATTTGAGGTACAGCAATATCCCGGCCTTGGTGATTAATTTGAACTTTAGCACAAAGTGCAAACTTGGCAGAGGGGTGTCACATAAGCAAAACCCAAAAATTAAAAACCGTTATCAAATTGTGTAAATATGATCCTATGAGTAAGTGGGAGATAGCTCGTGCGAAACTTTAAAAATTTTGAAAGTTGATTTAACAAAAAAATTGTTTTCACTTAAATTGTAAACTACTCTATTTGATGCTTCTCGTGAAAATTTAACTTTTTATAATGCCACGAGCTTACCTGAATCTAGTCAATCGGCCAGTACAAGGTAAAAACCCTTTTTCTGTATTCTCTGCATAGATTCGCGCCTCAATTGCATGACCTTTGGGAACCAATGCATCCTGAGAGGTCACTGGTAGAGGTTGACCCGAAGCAACCCGTAACTGCCACTCGACCAGATCATGACCAGTTATCATCTCAGTCACTGGATGCTCAACTTGAAGTCGAGTGTTCATTTCGCAAAAGTAGAACTCTTGAGTATACGAATCCATTAGAAATTCAACTGTGCCTGCACCAACATAGCCCACGGCAGCTATACATATCGAATAGTGAGAGCATTTGAAACCAACATACAAATATACATATATGTATTTATACAACCCCTTTATATAGAAATGTGAATGAACACCGCGAATAATACTACCCAAGTAGTCCTAGTTTAAAATATCAAGAATAATTTTTACAAATGAAATATTGTGCCTTTTCAAATCCTACATAGTATTTGGCGTTGATAGAAAACACAGATTCTGGGGTACTGATTTGAAGTGCTCGATATGTACTCGGTAAACGGAAGTATGTATCTTAATTTAAACCCCGAATACTGCACGACCTACAGTTACATATCTGAAAAATCGTGATTGCTGACCTTCAAAGAGTGGGCCAAATATAGTTAACTTCAGACATAGACAATTGTCTTGTAGCAAATTTTTGCTGAAGCTTTTCGAATCAAACGAATTTCCGACAGAATGAATTATATATATGATGGCCCTGAAGAATTGGTAATATCTGAATTTAGCATATATACTGTACATACTGAGGGTATTTGAAATCAGTAATATATCTGTATATAATATAAAAACCTCTACTTGAAATCCTGATAAGTCAAAAAAATTATTTCACTGATGCCCCCTCCCCCCAAATACTACACATCATGCACTCACAGTTTTATAAATTATTACTAACGAGCCTCCAAGAGCTGGCCTACAATGAAGAACTATACTTAATGAATTATTACCAGCAGCGCGAACTGCAGCCTCTCCTAAATTTTTCCTTATCTTGTCCGGAAGATTAGGAGCAGGAGCCTCTTCAATCACTTTTTGATGTCTTCTCTGCACAGAGCAATCTCTCTCATGAAGATACACTGCATTTCCATACATATCTGCAAATATTTGAACCTCAACATGACGCGATTCAATTATATATTTTTCTAGCAGCACTCTAGCATCTCCGAACGAATTCAAGCTTTCACGACAACAGGAATCCAAAGATTCAAAAAAGTGCTCTTTTTCATAGACGATTCGCATGCCCTTGCCCCCACCCCCTGAAACCGCCTTAATGAGTATTGGGTACCCTATTTTTTCAGCCTCAGTGTATAAGTTTTTGGGAGTTTGATTGTCTCCATGGTACCCGGGGGTTACGGGTACCCCTGCTGAGCTCATAATAGTTTTTGCCATACTTTTTGAGCCCATAGATCGAATGGCTGATGCAGATGGGCCGATGAATGTTAGTCCGGAATTCGAACATGATTCTGCAAAATCGGCATTTTCACTTAGAAATCCGTATCTAACACATGGAGGAAAAGAAGTAAAGAAAGATAAAAAATTTGAATTTTGTTCTATCTCATATTATTAACTATGATAGTAATTTAAACGATAACATAAAGAATACCAAATTTGAAAAGGATATTGAAGTTCAAGTAAAGGAAAGTAATTTTGCACACAAACAGTTAATTTTCTGTGCTAAAAGGAAAAAACACATAATGGATAAATTGAAAATTTGAAGAATATTGCACTCTTAATTATAAGAAAATATGGCAAATTCCCAATTGAATATTAGCGCTGCATTTTTTTATTTTTTAAATAATGAAACTGAAATAGTTTCAAGGACAAAAATTAATTTCATAATTTTTGCTATAAGAAGCAGTTAAAATTTCTGTACAAATGGGTAACCTCCATTTAATTAGTATTCATGGGCACTAGTCACCGATCAAAAAATCAATTGTAAAGAAAAATGATAAGAAAAAATATGTATGAAGGTTGCAGTAATAAGTAGATCTATTACACTTTTGAAAAATCTTTAATATATGGTAAAAATGCATTAAAAAATGTATTAGTGCCACTGTTTCTGTACTGAATCATTGAAACTATCATTGATAAGTTATTTAGGCTTTAAACTGATATTGTCAAATTTTGGCAATAGTATTTGTCCGTAATTTCAAGTTAAATCAGCTAAAACAAGCTCAAATTTGAAATAGAAGAGAATAATTCTAGTTTTTGATAGACTTTCCACAACAAAAGATATTTAGTTCTAATTCAATTATTAGCAGTATATAATAGAATTATAGTATCAAGTGTTCTTACTGGCCGCCCAGTATTTAAACTTTATTTTTATATGCTCCACATTGTATGGGAAATTGGACATCATTGCACTTAAAATTTAGCCTTAGCATCGATCTGACTTCAAAACCGACCGGAAAACAAAGTATTTCTCTATATTCTGCATTGTAATAACAAATAAAAAAATTTCAATTCATATGTTGTTCGCTAAGACATTGGCCAGCCAACTACTATTTGGTGGAACAAAAATCTTGCTTGGGTATTTCAGATCAATGATTCCCAAAGAATAACATTTGATGGTCAAATTTAAAAAATACATGCAAAACTTATCACAATTTTGGCAGTGAGCAATGAGAGATCATAAGATAATTGCCGCATATGACATACTGCATTTTATACCCTGGATGTATTCCTTCTGCTCCACTGCGCTTTGCTACCTCAATGAGAGTGTCTGTTTTGAGATAGCTTTCAGATACAGTAGAGGGTCCTATTCGATAAGCCTCATCCGCCATAGCAACGTGCAATGCATCTGAGTCCGCATCGCTGTAAACCGCAACAGTTTTCACATTCATCAACGAAGCTGTTTTCATAATTCGACACGCAATTTCGCCGCGATTTGCAATTATGATTTTTGTAAACATTCCTCGATGGTTGATGATACCAATTTTTGTCTGTTTCGTAAACATAACATTTCGTGCTACCAGATTTCCAAGCGATAACAGCACTTCGTTGCGTGAACACATCTTTCGGGAGGGACTATACATCATCCAATCTCTATGATATCAAGGAATTTTGAAAATAAAGCTGAAAATCATCATAAATATGAGAACTGCTAAAAGTGCAACATATTTTCTTGAAGTTGATGCAGCAAACAATTCAATTCAATTTTTACTGAAGATTGACTGGCATTTAGGGCGGAAATATATAGGTTTCCAAGGTACTTCCGCCCAGTACTTCCCGCCGCTTCTAGTTCCATCTACATTTCTCCACATCCATAGGGAGTAGAAGAAAAACTGGCTGAAATGAGAATAATTAAATAGGCAAAGGTATATTGCACAGCTGAATGTATACAAGGTAGGGCTGCTAATACAGATGCACTGTGGAGCTCATAGTAGCTGAAAGTTATAAACGCTGCAAGTACATATATTCAGTATCACCTTTGCCTTACACATACTGGATATTGTGAAATTGTGTTCATCCTTGACCAGGGGATAAAAATAATTACCCAGGTACAACTAAGTGGTTGAATAGTTCAAAAACATATTAATCCTTGATTGGGCAAGATCCAGGTAGTAGTGAGATATATTTATTGGGCACTTATACAACTGAAAAATTGTTTCTAACCAATTAAAGCAAATTAACAAAAGATGATATGATTTAATCTTTTAATTGGCCCTAAATATATACATTTTTAAAGTTGGATTTTAAAAAAATAATGTGCAAAGACAAAGTTTGGGGTACATTTTTATTGCATGAACATTGAATTTTGAAAACAAACAGTCTCTAAGATTTCTAGGGCATTTATTTAAAAATTTGACAAATTTCAGTGCACTAGAGCCACTAAAAAATATGATTGCAACCTGGTAGTATATTTTTCCTACAAGATAGCCACTATGGAAAAACCTTTGGTAATTGCAATATATTATGCTACTAATATTTTTTAGGATAGGTAAGAAACCACTACCTCAAACCTAGATCAGGGGTTCCTTATTGTACTTCACTAAAAATAGAAATAGCACAAGATGTTTGACAAGTATATTGTTGAAAGAAAAATTCAAGTGATATAAAAAAAACTACAGAAGTATCAAAAATAGTTCAAACTTTCCCACATCTTCTCTACAAAAATTCAATATGTTGTTAATGACCCAAACTGATTTGAGAGCAGCTCATCCTGCTTCTAATTGCCATGACTTACCATACCTCCTTAAAGCCTATTACTGTTAGGAGTTAAGCAAATGTAGTTGCATGGGTTGGAATCAAGTGACAGTTCCCAATTCTCCCAGTACCGGGACAAATTCATAGTTGTATGTTTTATTTTCATAGTAAATATTCATAATTAGTACAACATATTTAGTAGTAGTACTAGTAGTCCGGATGCTGCATAATTCAACTTAATGCAGGCAGTTTATTTTGTATCATGTTGTTTCTACTTCAGTGGCAGAAACAACAATATATAATGTTACATTTTACCTGTTAGCTCTTCTTGTTTTGTGCTTAAATTTATTGGGAAGATTGAGAATTTTGTCCTTGTTTGTGCATCTTTTTGTCTGGTTAGTTCTGGCTTTACTCCGTCAGCACGTTTGGTTTTTCTGCTCCTGACAATTACATAACTCTGCTGGATAAACTTAAAAAAAGCTGAAAGTAAGCTCTCCAAAAGAATGCATTTGAATTATTGTGTCAACAATCAGCATTCTCAATATTTGTCATCAAGTCTAAGCTGCATCAGTTGATTTAAATGTTAACAGCATCAGATACAGCAGATTATGGGTGGAGTTCTGCACTTTACATGGCAAAAATGACATTATCATAGTAAAAAATTTGTATTTTGATAATTTTGCTGACTTGACTGTAGGTATAGTTTCTTAGATTGTATACCATTGCACTAAAATATATTTATGCTCAAAGACTTTTTTGTACCATATTTGATCTGGAGTTGATGTAGCAATGCAGTGCTTGTCTCTATTTATGCATTTGTATAATGCATAATCCAGCTCTTCTTTCAGTAAACATTGAATTGGTATGTTTATATGATAAAAAGCATGATTGGTGAGCAATTGATTCTACTATAAGAAGTCCTCTACTTTGTTAAAGATACTATAAAAAAATCTTTCAATTGGCAATAATTTTAAGGAAGCATTTAAAGTTGCCCAAACCAAAGTACATTTAAAACTGCCCAAACCAAAGTACACTATTTTATCAACAAATATATTTTTATTCATAAAAGCATTTTTAAATGTAGCAATTTAACTTAATGCTCTCCAAAAACATGTGGTACTGAGCTACTTTACACTTAAAATTTTAACACTAAAGTTGATATATTTGACACAAATAAGTATGGAAAAATGTATTATTTGACAGAAAACAGTACATACAAGTTGATTAAATACAAAACAAGAAATAGCAATATTCCCATCTGTCAGGAATAGATTGTTTATGCCATATTATGTCATTGACTATATTTGCTTAACATTGTCTCTTATAATAAAATTGCAGTATAATGTGTGTTGTTGAGAATGAATTTTGTCAACACATAAATAAGAAATCAAAATATGTCCAATATTAGTTTTATAGAAAGCTAAAGTATACAACACATTGCAAAACTGGGATCATGGCATAAGGCAATAAGTAAAAAATATATAGTAATATGGAAAAAGAGTATTAACTAGAACAATGAAAAAAGAACTTATATCCAACATGTGCAATGGGAATATGCTGTTCTATGGTAGCGTACTTTTGCTTACAGAAATAAAAAGAGAAAAGTGGCTCATAAACCTATTTCAGAGCATAATTTCTACAATTGGATCCATAAAATTTTATAGCCTCTTTATGTATTCCTTATGAATCAAATGGAAAATGATTTTAAACAGTATATTCTCCAGAAAAAAATGATGTTTTACAAATAGCAAATAAGTCAAAAATGGTGGAGATAAACTGTAACTTAGAAATAGATTTGCAAGTAAAGTTATAGATATGGTCTAAAACATGCATAGTTAATAGACAACAGATCATAGAGAATGATGTAAAATGGCATTACTAGCAGTAACAGGTGCAAATCCTGATAGTGTCACTGTCCATGATTCTTGTGATTTTTCATGTCCTGTGTTTTTACTGTTAGAAACATAGCGTATAGAAATTGCACAAATGTAGAAAACTGAAAACAAGCAAATGTATGAAGATCATAAAAAAGTTAAGCTTCAAACATATGTTGACAAGATTTATCTTGTCAGCATAGGCATTTAAGACAGGCTATTAACCCTAACCAGTTTATGCTAACAGATAAAAACTACAAATAGCCATACAAAAGATTGTAAAATTTGCAGAGTTACCTTTGCTAGTCAGAAATTTGAAAGAAAATGAGTATCCATATCTGTTAAAGGGCAGAAATCATCACTTTTGTGTTATTATTAGGACTACAACAGTACCTTAGATCCGCATGTTCCAGAATATTCTATACTTTATGTTCTGCTTTGTATACTCTGATGACTCTTCACAAAAGCAACCAATCGGATATTATTCTATTCTTATTTTTGTGACTCTTCATGAAAACAGCCATTGGGGATTTTGCTCCATTCTTACTCTGATGACCTTTCATAGATTAGCCAATGGAAAATTATTCTGATGACTATTCACTGACCAGGCAATGGGAATTTGTTCTTATTCTTGGTGACTCTCCACAAATCAACAAATGCGAATGAGGCTAGTCATCAAGTTCAAGCTGGTCATCAACTATTCTTTTATACATTTCATCTTCCTGTTTTCTTGTCATTAGTGGAAACACATTCACAGTTACACATAAGTCAGTACACTTACATGTCATTATTTCTCTTGTTCCCTCTATTGCTGTTATCTATCTTCCTTGTTCTGATCTTGTTTCTTTGATCCTTTTTCCTTTCTTTTGCAAGTCTTGACAGTTGTCAGTATCAATTCATGCTTTAATTCAATAGAGCATGGGAAACAGCATATTTAAGATATTGATGGGAAGGAATTAAATAGATGCAACAAAGCAAAAAACTTAAAGCTATATATCATCAGAAAAATACTGCTCTAACACCTCAAAGTGTTCCTTTCATGTTATGTACTACATATGCTTTGAAGTTGTCATTGAGTCAAAATGTAATAGCTATTACTTGTAGCTCTAACTCATTGACGATATTTTTATGCAGCCCTAGAGGTTACCTTTACGCAAACTCTACAAATATTCTTACATCTTTTTTCACTTTAAACAATTATTGTAATACACATTGTTATGTTGAGCTTTTGCTTTGATAGTGTTAGGAATTAACCCCTAAGGGAGTGAATTTTATTCTGTAGCTGCAGTACGTTCCTCCTGATTCTGTTAAAGTTTTAGTTTTGATTATAAGAACAAGTTTCAGTAAGAGATATTTTGTTGTGTTGATGAAGTCATCTCACTTTGATCAACACAATTTAGGATGTAATAATATATGCATTTTGTCACAGATTTCTTGTGTTTATGTTGCATGTTACGTTCCTAACAGATAGTCAGCTTTATTGTTCTTTCATAATGCATTTGTATGTCTATAACTTTTTGCTTATCAGTTCATTACTTCCATTTTTCACTTATTTCCGCCTTATCAATACATAATGCTTACTTTGTATCACACTTTCCAAGTGTTTCAATATTTGCACTTTCTGGGTAATCTTTTTTTGGGCCTCTTCTTAAATAGGCTGCTGCTTTCTCAAATATACAATGACTATTTGAAGTTATATTGTCATTTCAGCTTATGAATTTGCTAGACTTAAAGAAATTTTCCCAGTAGTAGCTGCCGCGTTGTTACCAATGGCATTTCGTTTACAGTGCTGGTGCATCCTGCTTTCAGCACTGTTGTTCCCTACCCCCATATCAGCATCATTTCCCTCTTATCCTCCAAAGCTTTCCTTAACGTGTGCTCTACTATTCAGCATTAAGCTTACCCTTTCCTTGAAATTTTGCTCAATTACTTTTTTTTGTTACTTTATCAAGTTACCTATTGCGTCGAGTCATCTCAGGTATTGTTTTCACTACCAGTTTTTTCTTTGTTGCCTCTTTCCCTCTCTATCTTCACCTAACTTCTTTTCTATTTGGCTCTGCTCTGCAGCAGAGTTCTTGCCCTGCATGGCTGTTCCATACTCTGTCCCCTCTAGCTTTGCTTTGTAGCCTTCTCAGATGGAAAATGCTGCAGCTCCAGATGCACACCAGACAGTCCTAATAACTACTTCCACCTTGTTTGCATGTATCTCTGTACTGCCGAGTTTTTGCTCAAATAACTACATGGATTTCACAGGCCTACATTGGCTTTTTCATTCCTATTGGCCTTCTCAGGGCCCACCTCTGCACCGCATATGCAGTTTTCTTCTTTGACTCTAAGCTGCCTCATCAGGCGCAGCTCATGTATTGCCCACCTCCCGATCAAGTTACTTTTTGCCAAGTTATTTCAAATACTTGCTTATAAATTGACCTTCAACCATATCTTGAATATTAAGTATCTATTTTGCAGTCCTTCCAAAAGTTAATCACAAGTTCTTCACCTAATCATCAGGGTTACAAAAAAATATATCTATACCCCAGAAAAAAATTTTTGGAGTACTTTTTCTTCTAGAAGAATATTACAATAATGTATTCTTGGCCTTAGATCTTTACATATATTTCATTGGTAAGAAAAGCCAATTTCAAATTATTCAGCAACAAAACGATTGAAATTATTTATTTTGCTTATACAATATCAATATATATATATATGTTTTCATAGCACTGCTAATCATCAGTGACATTTTAATATCAAACGAGAAAATAAAAATGTTACAAGCAAATGAAATTTACTGTAATAAATCACTTCAAAATATACAGCATCTCAAAAGCTTCTATACCCGCTAACCAAGAGAAATATTATTGCTGTCAATACTCAACATCAACCGGAAAATAGTCCACAAACATCAGAGCTATACTGAGGCAAACTCTCTGAGAGCCATATTGGATATTATTTAAAGCCTTAGAGAAAAGTATCATTTTTTCACGGTCGTGTAATTTATGCAGGTGATGGGGTCCTAATCGGGCAATCCAGTAAAACATTTTTCTTCGTAGGGGAACATATGGCCTCAACAATCCCTCTCTTTTTGGCATTTAGTTCAAGTGGTTGTGTTAACTCGGGCAATTTTCTTTTCTTTGTCATACTTCGAGTAATTCGTCGTTCAGAGGTGTTAGGATGTAATTTACGAACCCTTTAAAATACAGGAAAAGAGTCAACATTTAAAACATTCATATAAAATTCACAAAAAATATCAATGCGAGCAATTTCTGTTGAGCTGTAGTACTACTGTATACATATATTTAATTAGGCATATAACCAAGTAATCTGTTATAAAATCTAGACTGTAGATGTCATTTACACTTATAGAAATTTTGGCACACTACCTGCGTTTGCGGGTAATCTCATTCTTTGATTTGATTCCAACAGTACTTTGAATAGGATTTTCCTTTTTCTAAAAGTTCAAAAAGAAATATAAATTAATAGTTTTCAAAACTTTTCAGGTGTTATAAAAGAAATATTACTCACAATGTTATCGGTTACCAATGGCAAAGTACTACTTGATGCTTGCCGAAATCGATCATCAGTTGCAAAGTGAAATGGCTTCACATGAGTTGGCTCAATTACAAGGTGAGTACGACGAGACGGCCTTATTGTGCCCGGAACTTCCCTGTAATATGCATTGATATAGTTTAAGCAATTCAACAATAAAGGCAACAAAACTCACTTTCTATATACTAAAGCTTTAAACTGATACTGTTGATGTTCCAGAATCTCCATTTCCTCAGAATTCAATGGAGGTGCCTGCTTGAAATAAAAAAATGGAATGATGCATCACCTTCTTACTAGATTTTAAATTTTTAATGAAGCTATAAAAGAAAAAATATAATACCTTTGCATGGTTATTTGCTCGAATCATTGTATTGAGCTTAGGACTCTGTGGGTTTGTAAGTTTTTTAGCTTTCCATTGATTGCGCTCTTTATTCACGTGAGCAGCAGATGTTTCTCTAATGGGCTTCAACCTCTTGGACTGTAATTTAAATTTCACACATGATAATAGTACAAAGGCCAGAATACTATCTTCAAAACTGTTTACACCAAGGTATTATGATGAAAATAATTACTTAAAAATTTTACTAACTTTTCCGAATTTAGGAGAATGAGCGATCGTGAGCGGCTTGGAGCTGTATACGGAATCTAAGCTTTTGAGGGAAAAAGATCTAGATTCACGATTCGAGCGCTCTAATGCAGCCATGTTGCGGGTACGCATCATACTTTGAAAGCGAGAACAAGACTTTAAATAATTATCTTTCACGAAATATTTATGAAATATAAGTGCCTGATCTCTTTTCTGCTGGCTTCCATCGCCCTCAACTCAATGTCTTCGCTGCTCTCAAGGTACTTGCGTTTCGTATGGCATAATTTATCTAAGGCAACAATGCTTGGAGTTCCAACTGCCCGAGCCAAACTTGAGACTGTTGGTTCATAGACACAAGAAGATCGGACACTCGAACGCGTAGCCCTACTCGATAGCTTGGGATGGTCTTTAGTGATAGTTGACACTGCAGGGACACACAAAGAGATTACGTGAACTATCATAGAAAGTTAATGAGATGAGAACGAACAAAGAACAGCAACGCGCGATTACATTGATTGATGTTGCTCATTTTTAGTCTTATTAGTTTTAAATTACAACTATGAATCACTACACGTAAGTACTTGTTGATATTTTGTGGTAAGCTTGCATTCAATGCAGTAGTGTCACTGTTCAACTGGCAGATTTTTTCATACATCAGTTCTTGAAATCGGCTTTTTGTAAATCCCAGCTATATTTACAATGCATTTTAGAAATCCTCGAGTAAAAAATTTAAATTTTGCCCTGAAAATTATATAATTTTGATGAACAAAAAAGGCAATAAGTGAAGATGATGACAATTACGAAGTTCTCTAATTAGCCCCCGATACAAGTCGAAAAAATGTTAACTGCGTATATTAAATAAGGTATTAATGGTGCGACATCATATTATTCTATTTTTGTATAGTTATTCTTTGTCGTGGGTCTGCAACATAGAATTGATTAAAACTAATTTAAATTTTTAGCGCATTTTGCATTTCGGTTTGCATCAAGTTCATCAATGTGTTGCTATTATATGATTTTAGCCATAGAGGTTTTCACTTTGTAAATCTGTGCAGAACCTTAAAAATTCAGCAAAAGTTTCAATCCATGCAATTTATAAAACAGATTAGAAAAATGTGGAGCATGTAACAGTTATTGTCCAGAAAGATTTATCAAGATTTCTACTAGGATACTTTGTAATGATAGCTACCAAAAGAAAAATAAACTAAAAAAAACTAAGGCTTTAAATAATTTCTGTCAAGCAATAAAAAGATCTTTCAATCCAATCACACTTTTGACTGAAAAATACAGTAAAAGTAAAAGCAATTCAGTAAGTGAGGCCAAAATTTATAGTTCAACTATGTTACTAGCATACTTTGCTGGCACTCAAACTGCAGCTTTCTGACATCACAAAACGTTCAAAGTATAATTTATTTGCAGTAAAATAACAGCCTTACTTTGCCTTCTCATTTGTACAAGATATGTACAAGATATAAACATGAAGTTCTAGCCATAGTTAGAGAAAGAACTACAAATCAATCTATTTAAATCAAAAAAGAAAACTTTACAGTTCAAGGTATAATCCAAATTAAGTGCACTACTAGCAATTCTGTTGGAGAGAAAAAGTAAAAATGTCGAAATACAAGAGTTTTTGTTCTACCAATTTAAACTCAAAAAAAGGATAATTGAAATGTTTTACAAGCACATTTATTACCATTAATACATCATATTTCAAGATGGATCATTTGAAACATCTGTAGAAATCTGAAAAATTGCCACTTTTGAAATGCATACTTGTTACAAAAATGAACTGCTTAAATATGTATGGGCATATTTGTGGAACAACTGATACTGAACAGCATACTGGAAACAATGGCCAAGGTTGTCCTAGTTATGTTCCAAATTTGAGGAGTACTGTCAGGAGCAGAAAAACCAAACGTGTTGATGAAGTAAGGCCAGAACTAACCAGGCAAAAAGATGCACAAACAAGGACAAAATTCTCAATCTTCTCAATGAATTTAAACACAAAACAAGAAGAGCTAGCAGGGAAAACGTAACATTATATGTTGTTGTTTCTGCTGCTGAAGCGGAAACAACATGATACAAAATAAACTGCTTGCATTAAGTTGAATTATGCAGCATCCGGACTACTAGTACTACTACTAACAATGTAGTACTAATTATGAATATTTACTATGGAAATAAAACATACAACTATGAATTTGTCCCGGTACTGGGAGAATTGGGAACTGTCACTTGATTCCAACCCGTGCAACTGCATTAGCTTAAGTCCTAACAAGTACAATATCAGATAAAAGCTACTAGTCAGGATCAAAATGAGAAATTCTTGGCATGTTTTTATGTGCACAAATTGATTTACTTGGTATGGGTACAAACACACATCATAGAAAAACAGTGATAGAATATACAAAGTGCTCTTTAGCTAGACCCAAAGGTAGTAAAAACTTTAATCTTGGCAAAAAATTTCAAGGAGACTTGGCATAAGCAAAAAGCATGCTACACTAACTAGCACAAAGCAGATGCAAAACGATGGGTTTGCACATGTTCATTATACACTTTAAGCAGATTTAGAGTATGCAAACATTTAGTGCAATACTTCAGAAAAATTCAGATTAATCTCTCTCATTCACTCTTGTTAAAAAATGTACATTGATATATGCAATGAACGTCATTTTGTTAAACTCATCACATGAATATTATGCAGGGTGCAATTGTCACAAAACCCTCTAATTTTAAAGCACAATGATGTACTTCCGCTAAACCTTTTTGAAACATTTAAACTTAATGATACTTATTAGAGCTCAATAGTTGTTGAAAACATTGAGTATTCTCTCATGCAAAGATAATTTATTTAGCTCTGCAAAGTCATTCTACTGATGAACCTAGTTCAACCATAAATTTGCTTGAACCAGAGAAAAAGAAAGCTTGCCTAGGTGTAGCCATTTGAAGCCTTGCTAGGATGCAGTTTAAAAATGCATAAATTTTAACCTAGCCTGTCATAGAAATCAGTTTCATAGCAAATTTTTTTGTCTATTTTATCCAAATACTAATTTAACACTCTTTTACTCAATTTATTAATAACATGCAAGCTTACTTCCAAGCAAGCTGGAAACCAAAAAAGATTAGACATGGTCATGTATGTCAAATTACTACTCTTCCTTTTTTAGCAGTACTATATTTCAACCCGTATAGTTTTTAATTGGTAATCACCTGCAGTATGTACCACAGTTCCTTTATCTGAAGCTCTTCTAATATTAATATAATCTTTGCACTTGACTAAATTAGGTTCTAAAATGTATGATGATGCCCCAGTATTAACCATAAAGTGAAATTTGTGTGCAAATTCTATAACGCAAGTTCTGCATTAGATTCTATAAGCTAATATCATATTTTATGATTCTGCTCATTTGGCTTTTTGTCAGGATCTAATAAGTTGCCGTGCAATTTGCTATTGAACCGTGATTATTTTGTTGTAAAATGTTATGATTTGCATAGGATTCTTTCAAAGAATTGTGCTCATTATATCTTTTGTGATGTGTTGCAAGATTCATTCTAGGCAACACATGAAGTAGGTTCTAATATTCTAAATTAAGCGTGTATCTCTCTTGTGTTTTTGGTTTACCTTGTGTTGCTGATTATATACGTGAGATTTGGAAATTAGATCCTTACACTTTTTCAGATTTATTCAAGTTTTTACCGTGACATTTAGACAGACTATGAGACCTAGAATTATGATAAGTGTACCATTTTCTTTGGTCTTTTAGATTCTGAAGACTTGATTTTGCAATAAAAATGATACCTTCTGCCAATTTTAATCAAGACGTATATTATGTATGACCTTGTTTACCACAGTTAGATCTTTATATGCTCTTCGTTTCTTCCAAAACTTTTAAGCTTGTTTTTTATTGTAGTAAGCACTGGTAGTAGATTGATTATTGATAAATTTATTTTTCAAAACTACAATTTTTGCAACAGTATTATTTTAATTGTATTATGAAATATTAATTTCTAAATTGTACTCTGGCTGAGTGTTGAGATGGAAGAGGAAAGTTATAATAATAATATAATATCCTAGTGTGTGACTCTATGTGTGGACAATGAGACTCAGTAGAGGGGGTAAAGTCTAATGTGTAGCGGAAGGCAAGCAAGCAGCAAAACAAAAAGGATTTATTAAAAATGCAACAGTTTATTAAACTTCAAAAGAGCAAACAAAAACACAAGACAAAACTAACAAACATGTTCCCATTAGCTCCTGTAATAGACCCACTTGAAGTACTTTCTACACTGGCTCTTTGGTAAATCTTAGTGAACCTTTTAGCCCATAAGTAAACCCATAATTTTTCCTTAGTAGGCTTGTGATTATTCTAGAATTAATTAAAGTATCCCTTGAAATTAACATTGGTGGTAGTAAAACAGAGTTACTAAATAGTTGGCCAAATAATACGGTGTTATAGAACTGATGACAGTTTTGCAATAATATCCAACTAGTTGAAAGCTGAGTTTGAAGTACTATGGCAGAATATAAAGCGAGGTTTAAAAATTGGATCATTGTTAAAGAGATACTATGATGTGGAACATGCATAGGTAGAAAATAAGTGAAGAAGGTTCCACAGAGCCATAAGGAATATGACACGTGGTAATAAATAAAGTTATCAAACAAAGGAATCCATGAATGGATTATAAAAAAGGTATTACTATAAAAAATTGGTATTAGGGCACAATTGGGACAATAGGTGCAATCTGGTAAAAAGAGGCAAAAGGTAGGATAAAGCATAGGCAAACATATCTGAGCATATTTGAGGAGTTATGCTGTAATAAATTACAAAGATAGCTGGACCAGCAAGTATTCTGACATTAAGACAGCACAAAAAGTGCAAATTAAATGATTATTGGATTAGGAATCATGCCATTTGAAGCTTTAATTTAGATCCATGCACATGGCATTGAAGAAATTAGCGTCAGAAAATTTTTTTCCTTCTATGACTTCCTATTGTGGAGTTTTTAAGTCAACTTTAGATGCTCTATTCTAATGTCTAGATCAAACTGATCTTTCAATACATTGCAGTAAGCTACTTAATATCCATGATTTTCTAGAATTTATTTGGTGTATTGTTAAGACTAACTAACAGTACTGACATGTAATCCAAGAATCGGAGCAAAACATGGAATACAAAAATATTACATGAATAATGCAAGTATATTTGTCTTGTTTTATGTGTTGACAAGAGTGATTCTTGTCAACACCTTACAACTTATTCTATGTGCATACAAGACAAATTAGAAAACTACCAATACAACTCCCTGAAGGAATTGTGCATGAACACTATAACATATATGTGAAATCATAGTTCTAAGACAAATCACACAGCAAATACATTAGATCCTGACATGCATAAGTAAATACAGCAGGACTCTCCTCTGTCCCATAATTAAGCACTCTTTTCTGTTGTAATCAGTAGGCAGAGCAGTATTAAGAGCCATGATGTCAAAACCAAAGCCAACTGCATATGCCTGAAGTATTAAATCAAATGATGGCCAGTTACTAGCTTCCTCATTAAACTATATTGTCAAATATGAAATTTGATTAGTGGTCAAGTAAATATCATCCCTTGTACTGATAGCATGTAAAAATTTGTCAACAGGCTGGATTAATCTCTAGAAGAAACCTGGAATCAATATTACTACCACTAAGATATGCAAGAAATTATTGCACAAGTAAAACAAAAATGCAGAGAGAAAACAGAAAGGAAGCATACTAATTCTATAATATAATAAATAAATATTTTTTAAAAAAATCTAACTAAATTCTGTTTCCATGTTTGTATAAATATGGAACATTTCTTGGTCAGAAAACAAGCAACGTAGATAAAGCTTTAGATTCCATGTGAACTCCTCACTCTAGAGCAACAAAGAAATAGGGAGGATGGGGGAAGGATGTTCAAATGATCAAGAGCTGTCAAAATATTTATAATACATAAAATAAAATCTAGCATTAACTGCTATTTGACAATGAACACCTTTTTTGGCTAATATAAGACAAACCATCAGTTTCTAGAAAAAAGGGACATGTGGTTGATACCTATGAAATATATATCTTGAGTTAGCACTTAATGGTTCATGTATAAATTAGATAGAATTCCCAGTGCTCTTTGGATGAAATTGGTTTTGTAACTACTCCAAATGCCAGCTAAGTAGGTCAGAAAGCTGCACAATGTGTACTTAACAATAAAGATTTACCATCTACAAAAACTGCAACAGAAAAAAATTCTAGTGGCTTTAGTTTAAAAAAAGTATTGATGCAGTTACTCAAATAGTACTGCAATTGACGGAACAGCTGTTGATAGGCAAGATCTATTCAATGCACCCTTTCATGTTGCATACACTCCAATTTATAAGAAATGAATTTCAGACAAATTTTCCTATAGAATTCCATAGTTTTGGGTTTTAAACAAACCATAATTATAGTTTGTACAAAGAAACTGTAAACAAAATGGACTATTTCAGTCCATCCTTTATTTTGGAAAAGCATTTTTAGATGTCATTCAGCCCTTTCAAACTTTTCCAAAATGTTTGATTAGTATTCCCCTTCATACTTTCTGTGATAATTTGCATATTCAGTTAATTATTTGTGTGCAATATTTTTACTTAAAAATATTGTGAAAAAATTAAAGTGTTATAAAGGAGAAAAAACACTATTTCAAAGTACTTGAAAAGTAGTAATCTGCAGCTTAGGTAGCGCAAAATGAATCATGGAATTCAGCATTCCACATTTTTAAAAACATCAGGGGATGATTCTGCAAACAGCTGATACTATAATAAGGAATGGAAATATGGATATTTAGTCAATCTCTTTCATGCATAAAATCAAAAAATACTATTATTTCAATGGAGCGCTGTTAGAATTTGAATTATTGCATCCTGCTTTATATTGAGTATATTGTTGTGATCATTTACATTCGATTAATATCATTGTATAAAGATGTGATTAGATATATTGTGTTGAGAAGATTCACTCTTGTCAACACATACTGAGGGATTAATAATATGTTTGTACATGTAATTTACTTCCATCTCTTATTAATCGGTGATATTTAGCTTACCCATGGAATATATACATTGGCTTCTTACAAGAGCTTCGGTTTTAGCTACTTTTCGTCAAATTTCTAGGTGACTATGTCTAATATGACATGTCTGGAATTGAATTGGTGATCTAAAAAATATGAAGAATTGCTTTCTAGACCATGTACTTTATTCTCTTGAATATATTTTCATAGCAAGACATAGCATTATTCTTGTTTGCTACTAGAGATGGTCCTATGTCAATACTCACAAGTAAAAAATTAATTATGATTATTAACGTAGTAGCTTACTGTAGAAATAAAAAAATATTCTGCATCAATGCTGGCAGTACCGAATGTAATAAACAATAAATTTCTTTCTTTTTTACAAATTTATTTAAAAAAATGAATGTTTATGATTAACCTATGTACATGTCATTTCAAAGAATTTGCTATTTGTCAAAAATAAGAAACAACGACACCATGGTAAAAAAATATATTGATACTGTTTGGAAATGTGTAGTATCTCAATCATTTCAAAGTGCTGATGGGTAGATTGCACCTTTTCTTAAAATTTTGGTAGGTTGCGACGAATTTGATAACCATTCTTGTATAGCAGACTTGTTCGACATTATTTAATGCAATAGACTGGTCTTGTATTCAAAGTTAAATAATAGTGCTAAACAATCTAGCATTGTATCCTTCACATCATAACCACTGCTGCGTTCAATACCCAATCTCGCTAATCGCAATCTGAAAAATACAACCAGAAAATCACTCTACATTTTTTGTAGGAAAATAAAGAAAGCACAATAAGAGGATTACATATAAATATTACAATTCAAAGTTCTGTAAAAAGATTATATATTAGGGCTGAAAATATTCTACAGAATTTGAGATCAATACCATGGAATCAGAATAAAACCAATGATTGTTTCATTTAGAAATCAAAGAGATTCCCACTATGGTGATTCATCATCTCCAGAATGTATATAAAACGTAATTTTACAAAAGCACTTACAGCAACACTACAATGGAGCTTGATTGTATTGGATAAACCTTTTTTTAAGAAAGCTCATTCTATACAAGTACCCCAGTGCACTAATATTTTATATTGAAAAAAGAGCAGAGCAATGTTTGAATAAGCTGGCTAAAATTTGAAAAATATGAGTAAAAAAATCACTCACATCAAAACTCTCAGGCACTTCCTTCTGCAACATTAAATACCAATATCCTGCATTCAAAACAGAGGACAATGGTGATATCAATATGAAAAATTGTAAATTCAAAATTATCATAAACCATCAGTAAAAAATTAGAGTGTTTTGAATGATTCATCATTTTTTTTATGATCATAAATTTCATCCTATGGATAAGCGAAAATGAATTAAATATGTGTGTACCCTAACCTTATTTTGTGTTCTCCAAGCAGAAAATGTACTCCAGTCATGCGGCTTGTTCGGGAGCAAATTCTATCTACACAAAATAGATGTTTTAGATTCTAAAAGTGTCTTACAATTGAGAATTTATGCATTTCATGATGTGCATCGAAGTATATAACCAATCCTAATTGATGACACAAAAATTAAAAATAAATTCATATGTAGCAATAATACATCCTTGATGTGGAAAAATTAATATATGCATTAGTAAGGTTGGAACAGCACATGTCTAAGACTACGGCGCCAGCAGACAACAATGCAGTTGGAATAAATTCCATATTTTATCTCCCCTGAATTTGACATTCACTTGGTTACTTTGTTTTATACCAAGAGAAAAACACTGGTCAGGGTAATGAAAAATTAGATTTCGCTTGAGTACAAAAACTAAATAGCATAGAAGAAAATAAGATGAAAACGCATGTATTAAAAACTTTTCAACAAAAATTAACGTTCTGAGCTGAAAAGTCGCAAGAGTATGTGCTTGAGTTTAATTTCCTTTTCAAATTTTCTAGCATAGAAACTCGTAAAACATTTGAAATTCCTTGATAATTTGGTCAAAAGCACTACGTTTAAAAATCGGTGTCTAAACGCAGCAACTTCTTTTTATTGATGCTATTGGGGTTAAAACTTACCAAAAAGAGAAGATGCTCCATAATCTATAAAAAGAGAGAAGAGAAAAATAAAATAAATGTATTTATGAAAATCGTCAGGTACTTTGAGCAATGCAAGATGCTACAATCCACATCAGCAACGATAATCAAAAGTTAATTTTGCATTCGTTTTTGATCACTCTTAAGTAAGAAATTTAAGAGCGAAGATACCGCAATGCGGTATACTAGACTATTTAAGAAGTAAAGTCCTTACATGAACGTTACTGTATGATTCAATGCCGCATTACCCAACCTTAGTTCCGTTTTGAGCTTAATTGCAAGGTTAATAGTGATTTTAAGGTTAATTTCATCACTTATTTTTGTTCGAAGGAAGACAACGTTGGTTTGAAATAATTATGACCACAAATTTTTCATAAAATAGTTGTCGTCTAAACTTAGCTAAATTAGCATATATTCAATTCTATTTCGACGATAATTTCAAAAATAAGAACCGCGAAGTTTGTTAGCATTTTCCAAAAATAATTAGAGGTCTAGGCGCTTCATTTGTATTACTATTTCCGAACCTATTCACTTGTCGTAATTCCTCTCGTTGCAAGTTCAGCGACTGTTAACTTTATTCCTAAATGCTAGTGAGTGCATCGCTTGAGCTGGAGCCCTCTCAAAATTTGAATGAAGACAATCCTCAAAGGATATCTCTGTCGACGCAAAAAGTAGTTCTCGGAAGAGCGTCTTCGTCTGATATCGTGTTGAATCTGAAAGGTATTGGAGATGGTCCCGGTGGATCAAATTTATCAAATATAATTAGCAGAAAGCATGCTGAAATTATCATGTGCGGTAGTATGGAGATGCCACGTTGGAAGGTGAAAGATCATAAAAGCGTTAATGGCGTGTTCGTTAATGGTATTAAAGTGGCAGAAAAGGAGCTTCATGATGGTGATATCTTGCAGTTCGGCGGAGCATCAACCCTACCTTATGGAGCAAAGCTTATTGGAAGTCAAGCTTCAATCCGCTACAGATTCAAAGGTCCGCTATCGAAATCAAATAAAAGAAGGAGAACTTTGTCCACTGAGAGTAAAGAATCAGCTGCCTCAAGAGATTCTAGCATTCAAAAGCCTATTAAAGTTAGGCGACGCACGAATAGTAAAAATCAGCTTGTTTCCCAAGACGAAGAAATACAGAAATTGAAAAAAAATACAGTTGCCCTTCATGATGAGATAACCATGCTGAAAAAATTATTGTCTCGAGCTCAGGATAAAATCAGCGCAGCAGAACATGCTAAAATCAAAGCTGAGAAGCCGATGCAATCTAGAACACAAATGGATGCAAATGTTCAAACTGATCCAATGGTCGATAATGACTTACAATCCATGAAAATGGCCCGGGAGCGTCTCTCTAGTTTGCTCATGCCTGAAATTATGTGCGCACTATGTAGCGAAGTAATGTATGATGCAAGTGTTGTTCCATGCTCCCACGGATTCTGTCGATCTTGCTGGGATTTGCACATAAAGGAAATTGGGAGGAGTGAGTGTCCCATATGCATGTGGCGCTTTCACTCTATTGATAGGCCACGCAGAAGCATGCACCTACAAAACTTGGCCAGTATAATAGTTGCTGAGTTTGGATCTGCTGCTCAGCAACATTCAATGGAAATGCGAGAGGTGAAATTGTTACATGATGCAGTAAATTTTTTTGTCGATAAAAAATGATAATTTTATGTTGTAGCCTATGGTATTAAAAATAATTTCAGTGGAGTTTAAATTAGGCTAGATTAATTCTGAGTTTATTTGAAATTATTTTTTTAATGCAGTTTTGTAGTTATTTTGATAGTGTTTGTAACAAAAATCTGTCATTTAAGGACTTGTATAGCACATTGGCATTAAACGGGCTCCTTTTGTCATATGCATTAGCGCACTAATTGTTTTTTGAGATATGGTTGTCAATTATTTTCATTTTTGTCTCTTTTGAACCACAGCAAACTTCGGATAAAACATTTTTTCAGAATCATCGAATTGATTCATTACATGAGAAATTCATTCTTTGTAGAAATCATAGCTAAAAGGTCCTAGCACAAAATGAATTTATTTTGTTATAAGTAAATATTTATTTAAAGTGCATTTGCTATATCAAGAGCTTACCATTTTTACTTTTTTGGAATCCATAAAGGCTGAGGACTCACGCTGTCCCCAAGAAAGTCCAACTGAAAGTCGCTTATCTTCGAATGGTACTTGGATCACAAATAGGACTTCAGAAGTTCAAGAGCACCAGAGCAAGAGCATAAATTCAAATCCACCTGTGACTATTTTATTCTGTGAAGGTTGCAATGAAATCGGACACGATATGAAGGCCTGTCCCCACCGGTCAGATGATGCATTGCATGAGAGCTCAGAGGATGAAGATTTTTATGGTTTGTAATAAAGTTTTAAGCAAGGCGCCTTAGAGGATCCTAACCTATGTAACTTACATGGCTCTTAAAAACACACAATTAATATGGTTCTGTATATTAGTCGTTCTTTAATCATTAAAGCGAGACAAAAAGAAGAGCTTTGAGGCCACACAAGTTACATATATTGGGATGTAGTGAGGTTTAATGAGTTTGGCATCACAGGATTTGCTGATATTAACTGCGTCTATTGTTAAAAAGGGGCTAGTAAGTCCATAGAAATTGTGATTTAGTGAGTTATTTCAACTAAATGTGATTTGTCTGTCAACAGGATGAGTTCTTTCTGCTATTTTTTTAATCGTTTTAATAACTCTGTGAATCAAAGTTTTCAGTTTGTAGCAAGTTGAATTTATGTTTTTAATGTTATTGGTTATTCTAAAATACTTACTTATCTTGGGCTAGTAGTCGCATGTTAGATGATTACTTGTTCACGTGACGAATAATTTGTCATTGGTTAGGAGTTACCCCTAGAAGCATACCAGGACACAATTGGTATTGTTTGATTTGTGAGGAAAAACCCAACATTCCCTTAAATCAGCTTTTTATTGTTGTTGCACAAATATGACTAGGTGACCTAAAAAGTGTGGTTCAACTCACAACGCTAAGACGACTGCTTTTCAGCAATGTATTGTTTAGACCTTAGTCAATCCCACTAGCAGTATACTATCCTCCAACAGCTCTAGTACTCAGTATTCATGATGTACTCCTTCTTACATGATTTACTCGATTAGCTAATGATTATGTAAGAAACGAAATGACTTTTGGAATCGCATCTCTGATTTACCCAAAACACAACTGGATAAAAAATCATCCAGGGTAGGGCATTATACTGGTGGCAACAAAAAGAACAAATTTTCACCCAACATGTCCAGATACATTCATAATAGAATTACCTGACTAAGGAGAACACAACTCCCTTAAGAAAAAGCCACTCCCAAAATTTTTGAAAGTTTTCGAATTGCCCTAACTAGCAAATATATTTCAACTATGTGCATATCCATCAAGCTAGAACATACTGGGTGGCGTGTTTGAAAAATGGTGGATTCTTTACTGTTAAACATAATAGTCGCATGCATGCATTCTACAAGCCACACTTGTGACTGCCATTATTTTCTGTTCTAAACTAAATCTCATCTGCATAACAATAGCCTCCAAATCAGAATTCGTTAATTACTTCTCAGCAGGCAAAGCACCAGCAACATCAGCTTTCTAATTTATTTCACTCATTGTTTCAAAGAAAAAGAAGGAACTCAACCTTGAACAATTGGATAGCATATTTGCTAAGGTGCTGAACTTTTTCAAAATGGGCATCCTGACATTTTTTCACACCCAGCATTTGACAGCTACCATATCTCCGAGGTGCAATAACCATTTTATACTTTTCAGATGTTGACTATATGTTTATTATAACCAGTTACATTGGAAATAAATTCTTTACTGCATTTAGTTTTGTAAGTTGTTTCATTCTGTCTTATTCTGATAGTTCATAAACTGATATGGTCAGTAACAAAATTATCTGTTTGTCGAATATAACAGATTAGAGGTATCAATATTCACCTGCAAACAGAGTTGGTAGATTGGTTAGCTATTAAATAATAGAATATATATATAACATTTAGTAAACCATCAATCTATAAAATATCAACTGCATAAAATAGTAAATTAGATTCTAAAAATGCCAGTAAGCAAAATCCGCAACATGATATTAAAAAAGTTCCAGAGAAAATAAACTCCCTCGACCAATTTTATCCTTTCTCACAAATATTTATTGTTAAATTAGGGCAAAATCATAGATTACTAGCAAAATTGATGGCCTTATTGATAAAAATTTTACTGTGAAAAATTGACAAAATCATTGCAGTAAGCAAAATACATGATATTATTGAAATGCTATTGAGAAAATGAATTCGCACAAGAGTTGTCTTTTATATTACTCGATTTCAACAATGAGATCACCCCCTTGAACGTTGTCTCCATCAAGTACAGTAATAGAAGTGACGATACCAGACACTGGGGCACATACACTAGTCTCCATTTTCATAGCAGATAAAATGACCAAGGGATCCCCAGACTTTACCTGTACAAAGGGGTAAACAAAGAGTATATTTTATGTATTTTTAGCATGATGCATGTTTAAAATATGCAAAAAAGGCCCAACAGGAAATTAAAAAAGCGAAAATATGAACCTTTCAGACTAAGGGTAAAAAATGCATCTTTCGGGAAATAAGAATGAGAAAAGACAGACCTTTTGAAAAATAAAAAACAGACAAAACTTCCCTCATTTGAATTTCACTAAAAAATTTGATTATAAAAATAAAGCGCATGATGTCATCGTATACATGTATGAAGACATTTTTTGCAAGACCAAATATTGATATGACATTGAAGAGAACAATAATGGTATTTAAAAGGAAAACAAATTTAAAAAATATGCACATCAAATAGAACACTTAAAAATTGTTCTTATTAAAAGCTAAGCAAAAAATTAAGGGGGGAATCCTGACCAATTAGTCTTGAAACTGAAAAAAATTTCCATTGTAGACAAAGATTTTGAAAATAATTCATATTTTGACAATACCTTTCGCAAATTTCACATATTTGTACAAAATGGCAAATATGATGACAAATTTAATACTTCTAGAACAAACCTTTTGCCCCTTTTGTACTTTAATGCCGATTACAACGCCGGGCATCGGTGCCCCAACGGAGCCAGGATTGGCTGGATCAGCCTTAATACGATGCAGTATAGTACTGCTTACAGAGTCATCTTTCACCTGTGACAAATATATACCATTGCTTTAGATGCGAATAATTCAAATCTAAATGATTTATTTACTTTGAACAGTTAAAAACTGTACTAGAAGTATGATTTTCAACCAATTTGAAAAATTGCACTATTACCTATATTGCATAAAGAACATTGCTTTATATTTGAATAATCTTCTATAAAAGTTATATTGCATCATTTGAGTTCATATAGTCCATATTAGAAAACAGTGCTAGGAGATTGGATTTTGACCAACTAGTTGTAAGAAATAAAAAACATTATTTCATATTCGAATATAAATGATATAAATATTATTTTTGAACTATTTACTTGACTTATCTGGTCATGACTCAGTTAAGGTGCTTTTACTTGTCTCTCAAATTGAAATGTCATTTGTCATTGCCACAAAGAACAGTTGGTTTCGAACAAATCAAAATAATTTTTCGCCTCTAATTAATAAAGAACATTGCTTTGTATTTGAATAATTAGCATATCAAGGCCTAATGTATTATTTCAGATGTTTATAATTTCAAGTATTATATCACTAAAAACCTAACCTTTTTCAAAAGAACTCAGTATAAGTAATATTGTTTGAAAAAGCTTAATTTTTAATGAAAATTCAGTGATTATTATGAAAACATACCTTGATCGTACGAGTTTGGCCGTTCATTTCAAAAATGACTTGCCTAATTCCACTTGAATCAGGACTTGAAACTGAGAGCAACTTTACAAAAAGTATCTTTCCAACTTCAATCTGAATTGCAATCTCTTGTCCAATTTTCATTCCACTCACGAAAGTACGAGTATCTAATTTCGATAAATCGCCATATTCATTTTTAGCCGCAACGAATTCATTATACACGGCCTAACAGCCACGAAACACAGTACAAATATGCAGTAAATATCTGATCTAACGATTCTATCGGAACCACCAAAACCACTTGCATATAAAAATTTGCTAAAAGCAAATACGCTATATCCAATGTTTACAGTGTAATTTATGCACATATGTCGAAAAACTTTAATATCGAGGACATTTAAAAAAATTAACTTCATGTATTAAACAATATTGATCAGATTACGGCTAGTTTGTACAATATACTGCTCATCAATTATCTTAACTTGCGTTTACTATCGCAGTAGAGGGTAACCATCAAAAAGTCACTTGAAAAGTAACTGAATTGACTTGAAAAGTTACTGGAATGAAATATTCTTATCAGATAGCTCAATAGAAATAATTACAGCAGTGACTGAGAATTGCTCTTTTAGTTGGGAATCATAATTACAGCAATATCGACTTACTTACCAAATAAGTTGTAATTGATAAGAAAAGCAAGAGGTGGTTAGATGGCACAGCCATAATTGTTCTTATTCTTATTCTTCTGCCTTTTAAATAGCCACCAACTGAAAAAATTCTTTCAAATTTGGTTTTTAGCATTTAAAAGGTACTTTGGAAGAATATTTTAGAGCTATCAAGATATTTTATTGCATAACTTTTACTTTGCGATTTGATGTTTTTACCAAAAGATCAAAATTCAACATAATTATTATCACTAGCGGCAAGTGGTAGATATTCCAAGATTTCTATATAATTTGTATGTTTTTTATAGAATGAACTTTTTTCTATACTGCAGTTGAACCTATAAAATTGTACATTGAAATGGTGGATGCACTTCCTGTGCATAATGGCAGGGCGTGCGATTTGAAATTTTTTTTGCAATTTGAAAATACTGGTTATTATGTAAGCTTACATGTAGAACATTATCTAGGTTTACAGATCAATAGCATGGAATTTGTTCGAATCGAGGCAAGTTGAAGTAGATACGATGAATCGCGTTAGTTGTACAGTAGAACCACTGTAGTTTTAGAAATACTTATCAGCATTCTAGATGCAGATAGTAATTTTTATGAATCCACCACTGCAATTGATACTTTTCAGTGATATCAGAAAAAAATGCAAAAGTATATTTGATTTATTCTAAATAAATTACTCTTTAACTCACCTATTTTAAAATTTCAATTCAGTTTTCTTACAATTTTAATTAAAAAAATACTACCATGACCAGAGTAATAATTATCTCAATTGAACAAACTTTCATTCTAAATGCAGCTCAAATCGATTTACTGCAAATTTTTTCAATCGAGTTTAGTTGAGTTTACACATTAGTTGATTTTTCTATTTGAAAAATATCAGCGCACTAGAATTTGCTGCATATAGGCAGGTTCTACCGTAGTAAATAGAGTTCTACTGTTAGTTCAATATTTACATATAGATTTGAGTAATCTTATAATATGTAAAGTTTATGTTATTTAGTGAAAAACACTAACCGGATATTGAACGTAACTCAACAAATCTGTATCAGACACATTTTTCACGCCGTGCTTGTTTTTTAGCATTTCGCGAGCTTTCTCAAAGTCAAATGGGGGCATTTCGGCTCCTGGACGGCCCTCAAACATTTGCTTGCCATTGGGTAAAGTCTTACCCTTCAGCACTCGGGATCGTAGAGGTTCCGGGAATCCAAAAGGAGGAAGTCCTAGGTACATGTAATAATTGAATATACCCAGGATGTTGTATTATTTGCGAACAATGGTAGATAAATGTGAACAAATATCCCGTGCAACTGAATTTGGCGCAATATGACTTTTCGTTTATTCGTTGTATGTGAAAATTCTTTTATTATTACAGTAAACTTCGCATACAACAAATTTGCTTTAACTAGTTGCATTATTACGCATAATAAACGGCACCATTACAGTGATTGGCTAAAAGTACAATATGTAAGAATTACATTTTTCAAAATATTGTTTTTAGGAATTATTTTGTTTGTATTAGAGTCATAGTTAAAAGACTAATTTGAAATTATTACTCGAATATAACCTCCGTGAATTATACTCGGAGAAAGATGATACAAGCCCCAATAGCTAGTAATCAAAGCTAGCGATTGCTGTTTATGAATAACAAATCCAAAAGATCGGTAGCAATTGCTGCATACGAATAAAAGAGTCAAAAATTGCTAAGGCTTTATTTGGATTGTATGACCAGTAAAAGCAACTAACTAAATTCGAAGACAGTAAGCACTATAAAAATAGCTAGCTATAGCTGTATATGAGTGGTACGCTCAACCAATATATAGCTAGCGATAAACGACTCGGATGCAAGTCTAAAATAAACAGTGAGTTCAAGACATATATGGATAGTAAGCCTAAAATTGCTAGCATAGCAGCTGACTCCCCCCCCCCCACACACTGCAAAACCGACTCTTAATGCTCCTTATATAGTCTATTATTGCGTACCTAGATACCCCTGGAAATACTCCACAACAGAAGTAGGAAACGATAGGTGTTCCGCTTGAGCAACAATATCCTCTTCGGAAAGATTGTTCTGCACAATCCACTGAGCAAAATCCCCACATACTTTTGAAGAGGGAGTGACTTTAATTATATCCCCCAGTAAGCGATTTGCACTGAAATGTGTCACACAATTAACAATGTCGATATATGTTATTTTCACCTATAACAACCTAGCTATCTGTAAGTATCATTCTATAACAATCCACGTTTCATTTAACATTCAATATGGGTGAATTATCAATAAAAACACATAACATGAAAAAACCATTTCAAGAATAATTATTTTAACTTTTATTTTTATATTTTTCCCAGAAGATTTGTTCGTATAGTTTAGGTGGATTACTTTTCTTTCTTACTGATAGCTTTACTGGAAAGAACTGAAGAGAATGTAAAACAGGAGTAGTAAAAAATCCTCTAAAACATAAGGCTCAATTTCACAAAAGTTTCAGGAGCAGATAGAAATGCTTTGCTAGATATTACATATTTCATTCTAATACCGCTAATATTTCATTCGATGAATTGAAGGTGCAAAATATTTGGGTAGATATTGCATGAAAACTGCTATTTTTACTTTGCAAGTATCCTTTATGTTTTGTACCTAGAATTAACCTTTTTCGAATTCAATTTTTTTAATAGTGTTACAATAAATGATTTTTTACAGAACAGGACCTTGGAAGTTAATTTTTTGACAATAAAATAAACCACTATTTTGAGCTAGAATAAACCTTTTTAAAAATTACTTTCAAAATAATAACATTGTAAAAACTCTTTATTAACGTAGACATGCTAATTCAAAGATATAATAAGTACTTGAAAATAATTTTTTTCACAAAGAGTAGGATTGTGTTAAAAAATATTACTTTTTGAAATATATTTTTCCTAGAATACCCCTATTTTTAAATAATAGTTCAGAAACAGTTATATTTCACATAGTATAAGTCATTTTATAATTAGTTTTAATAATAACTCTGTTAAAAACTTTCACCTAAAGTAGGACCTTTTCAAATTAACTGGTATCTGTTTACTTGGAATACCCCTTATATTTAATTCAAAGAATAAACCTTTTCAGTTAACTATTGCATTATAAAAAACTTATATTTTCACCTAGCATAGGCTTTTTTAATAGCTGGCCACTGTCCTGAAAGGCCGAGCTGCTGGCTCTGGAACAGCAAATTGGTATACTGACCCCCTGGCATTTCATGCTTGTAAACATCAGCACTACCACTTTTTTGGCCACTTTCAAAGGGGGCATAGAGACCTCGGCACTCCTCCCAGTAGTCATTCACCACCGTAATATTTTCAATGCTCATGCCCGTATCCAAGTGGGTGCCTGTAGCAAAAATAAAATCCATTGATATTGATTGTTATTTTTAATGAGAGAGAAAAACACAAGAGAAGATTCAGTTGATAGCCAAGTAATATTATCCATGAAATCTGACATCCTCAGTTAAAAGTGCGAGTCGTCAAATTTGAACTGTAAATAGATCATCACATCAGCTCATATTTCTACTGCTTACAGTTTGGCTTCTACAATATAATATATAATATATTCATGATTCGAATATGAAGCATAGATAGCAAACGTCTAACATAAATTACTTATATCGGGACAGAAGCCTTCTACATTCATTCAGAAAAGATTACATACTGAAAAGGGACAAGAAGAGTCACCTTAGTCAAGTTAGGACAAAGCTAACTTATTGGATATCTCCAGCAGTTCTCTCCTGATAAGTTCTTCATGAGTCATGATCAATATAATATCAGTTTAGATATTGATTTTGCATCCATTTTTTAATCTACTAATCAACTTAGTAAAAAAACTGTGTTGACAGGTTTACACCCACGTTATCTAAAATTTGGCATAAATTTGAACATCACATTAATTTGAGAAATGCACTAATCAAAAATGCATAAATTGAGAGCTTAAAGCTTACTATATGCATAGTAACTCTTTCATATATCAAAATATTCAACAGATATAGAGGACTAAAATATTGTGAAGTATTTCAGAATACAGTGAACTTTCGATGTAATAAAATTGTAGGGACCACCAAATTTATTCATTATATCCAAAAATATGAACCTGAACTTGAAAACGATATCCAATTCAACGACTATTTGTTAGAAGCAAAAATTCATTAAAAACGAATTTGCTATATCCAAAGTTAACCTTATCGATATATCCAACAGCTATAGTAAAACCTCCAAAGTTAGATACTTATTTGTCAAGTGCGTAAATGTCCAACTTAATGAGGTGTCTGGATGTACAGGGCATAAAAACAACTTAAAAGGAAAACTGCCATCTTTTCTGTTGTCCAGCTTACCAAGGTATCCGGAGATGCATTCAAATTAAGAAGTTTCACTGTATATAGCATTAAAATATTGTGGACAATACGAGAATATAGTTTCTCTCCCCCGCCTTACCTGCAAATGCCCCTACAATAGCTCCTATAGAGGGTTGACTGCTGGTACCGGACATGGCATCCATAGCTCCATCAACAGCATCAGCACCAGCTTCGGCGGCTGCTAGCATGGAGGCTACCCCTGTACCAGCGGTATCGTGAGTGTGCATGTGTATGGGAAGATTGGGAAATTCCTATGAAGAAAATGCACAAACGCGTAAAAAAGTAGCCAGATTAATCAAATGACAAAAAACACGTTAAAAAGTGACAGCACGCGCTACCTAAACAAAGAATGGCATTGAACAAAAAAGATCTATAGATTATGTAACGACTGATATGCTCTAATGCAATTTTTTGCCTTCGAAGCGTAAGAAATCTTACTCCTAACCACAGCAAACTTTAGATGTGCGTTTAACAAATATTTATTTATAACGAATAATTGAAAAAGTGATATTGTGTCAAGTTCAGGATCAGATTATCAGATACAACGAATTAGTTTGATGGTCACAACAGATTCATTATAATAAAAGTGTACCAGTGTGCATATAATGGCATGTATGCCTGTAAGTACAAGAATAAATGTAAGAGATCTTAAAAATCATAACAGATTATATGATGATTTTTTCAATCATAATATGTTACAAGCAGTTGAGATTTTCATTACCTTCCTTAAGGCTGATACTAACATTGTAGCCGCCCCTGGCTTCAACAATCCTGCCATATCTTTAATTGAGAGCACATGAATGCCCATGTCAACTAGCTGTCGAACAAAGTTTAAGTAGTATTCCAAGTTATATAGGCCTTTTTTAGGGTTACTGACATCCCCTGTATAGCACACTACCGCCTCAACTATACCCCCAGCTGACCCCACCGCATCAATACCGAGCTGCATGTTCGGCAAGTAATTTAGGGAGTCGAAAACTCTGCAAGTACATATCGGAAAAGTCCGTGTTTTAAGTGGTAATAATACAATTAAATAAGTATATTATTATTAAATGATTTATTAAAAAGGCCTAAAATGGTTTAACATAGCAAGTGAAATAGTGCATATGCATTAAGTCATAATGTTTTATATAACGTTTTCTGCACAGTGATTTTATGCATGCATCTTGATCATGCGTTGCCAAAAAAGAAAATGTAGATAACTTCAGGGGGCTGACACCATCCAAATGATTTACCCATAGAACATGAACCGGCTACAACGATATACCCAGCAATTTGACAGGTGACTACATGCATACATACACACCTGAATACATCCATGCCTGTTTTCTGAGCCATCTCGCAAAACTTATATACCACATTATCAGGGTAGCTTGTATAACCCACAGCATTGGCTCCCCTCAGCAGCATCTGAAAAGGAATATCGGGTACTGCAGCTCGAAGTGAAGCAAGCCTTTCCCATGGACACTCGTGCAAAAACCTTTTAAAAAATGTATTTTCCATTAAAAAAAATGCATTTTCAGCTGAGAACTGTTAGGATCAGAGTTAGTAGGTTAGGCATTTGGCAAGTTGACGGCTTTTCGTTTGTATTATTTTTGTCTCTTGTGCATCCTGTCACCTCCTTAAGTTGGACATTTCAGTACTTAACAATAAAGTGTCCGATGTAAGAGGTTTCACTAAAATGTAGTGTGGACTTAAACATGAGGCTAATGTATTAAACTAGATATGGCTAACACGATATCTCAAAAAAATTATCTCATGAACTCCAAATTCCAATGGAAAACAATCAGTAGGTAGGTACACTTTATATTCGAGGGAAGATAGTAATCAGCATAACTATCAACTTTTGATATAACTAGCATGTTATCAGACTAAAATAGTCGCCCAAATTTCAATGAAAATCTATTATGAGCATGTAGTTATACCTCATGGAGACATCGAAAGTGGCCCCTCCCCAGCACTCTAGACTATAAGCATTTGCCAATGCAACAGCTGTAGCAGGGGCAATTTTGAGCATATCTACTGTACGCATTCGTGTAGCCAGTAAGCTCTGATGGGCATCTCTCCAAGTAGTATCCTACATACGTACATAAATTTACAGAAAAAAACAATCAATACATTAAGAGAATAATAATAAACTTTGCTTGGCACTATAGTAACTTCGGATATGACAAATGTCGGGATCACCAAATTAATTCGTTGCATACAAAAATTCCATATATCTGAAAATATTAATTTTTTATTTCAGTTTTTTGGATTAGCATTATTGCGTTCAAATAAGGTTCCGGTTTCAAATAAGCTTGACTGGTATTTTGGATGGTTTTCTTTTTTTATAAAGTCTGAATTGCACTCCACCAACTTTAAAATCTTGATATGAAAATATGCACATGTATGTTTACAAGAATTCAAAATTTAGTTTAACATTTCGTTCAGTTGGATTATAGAATTAGTATATATTTGTATTAAAATCTAATAAAAAATTTTTACTCAGGCTAAAATGTACCCAAAAACTCTCCTTTAAAAGCAAAAAAAATCTTGATTTTTATGCTAAAAAATGGTGATTATTTAAGAAGGCCTAAGCAAGAGAACTCTGTTTCTAGATATGACCACAAATATCAATTTGAAATGATTGTAATTAAAATCAAAAGAATCTTACGTATCTAGGGTAATGGTTCAGCTTTTTTTGTTACAACACAATTCAGTGACTAAGAACAACAAACCCAAATTCTCCTACCAATTTCAGCGTATATAACTTTTTCAAATGTAATAGCAGCACCCTAAATAGTACTAATTTTAACAAATAAGCAATAAAACTGGTAACGACCAGTCTTAAAATGCTCTTATTACGGAAAGCAAAAAAGTGGAGGATATGTGGTGTTTTCATTTTTGAAGTGCTTTAATTAATGATCAACCGAAATCCAATGCTTATATTTCAATTAATCATTTGTGTAGTTATTCAAAATCAGCATTTTTATGGATCATGAATCATAAACTGTTGAAGACGAACTGTCACTCAACCAGAAAGAATTTATTAGTTTTTTTGAATCTGATGACTCGTTACTATATACGTGGCTTTCTTCCTTTATGGTTAACATTACTCTGTAAATGCATTTTTTTATATTTCTCCTACAAACCAATAAATGCAACAACTATTTGCGCACAAACCTTGTAATTTCATACTGTATGAATCCCTCTAGTAAATGAATTTTAGCATTAATGCCCAGAATGCAAAAAAATCAAGCAACTTCTTATATAAAGAGTTGGATTTTACCGAATTTTTACTTATAAGAAAAAAATCAAAAATTCGTATTTATCCAAGTTCTGCTTCATTGCATTGGATATAACAAATTAATTCGGTGGCAGCGATATATTCATTGTATCCGAAGTTTATACTGTAACTCAAGTTATTGAGAATATCAATACGTACCGTAACTAGTAGTCCCTTATTATCACGAACAGCCTTCGCAAATGCTGCAGGGCCTTGTTGTAGGTAAATGTCCCTCAGACTAGTCCCTTTTTTCTCCGTCGGAGGGGCTAAATTGGGTATAACGGGGTCAATAGCACTGGGGGGCTCTCCCATTGCCCCTAGCGATTTAGGGGGTCCGTTTACTATAATCTCGGCAATGTACTTAAGGAGTTTTGATCCTCTATTGGAATTCCCAACAGGCTCTAGAAGTTGAGGATTATCTGCTATAAAACTCGTATCAACAGTTCCATCTACAAAATCAGGATGGTCTAGAACTCCCAAAAGAAATGGCTGCATTTTTAAGGTTCAAAATTCAGAATAGTTTTGAAAGAACAAAAATTGTATCATAGCACAAATTTTTAAAGTACTTTAGCATAATAAAACAGTAGCATATTTCTTGCTATTGCAGCCTTATGAAAAAAATGTTATACTTTTTGTTCTATAATATATATATTTCTTAGAGAAAATGATCATCATTTTATGATGGTTACAATAGATATCATTCTGGAAAATTCGGAGAAACAAGGATAAATAACTTTGCATCGTTTGGATAAACTCTCATTTAAGCGATATAAATAGAATATAATTACATTCACTCTGCTATCTACTTTGAATGCAAGAAAGAGAAATATAAACATTATGTGCCCGTTAACTTTGAAAATATCAACTGGTGGGTATGATCTTCAGAGGATACATGCACCATTTGACTAATTCGATAACACAGTTCGTAGTTACGATTCGTTTGTACAACTCACTTATGTTCCAATAAGAATAACATTTATTATTTACATACTGCTCAACATACTAGACTAGTCAGCCTTAATTTAAAATAACATGTACCGAAACTAGGCATTGTACGAAAAATGTCAAATACAGTTTAGGTACAGTTCTTGAAAGAATCAAATGCATGATTTTACCTTGTTTAGAGATACTCCACGGACCCTGAACTCCTTGAGTGCCCGCTTTAGTTTCGCTGCACAGTCTCTACGAGTCATGGCATGAGCTGTAACTTTCATCAATAACGAATCATAAAAAGGGCTTATAACAGCTCCTTGGAACCCTGGACCATCATCCTTGCAAAAAAAAGAACAATAGAAGAACCAAATGATTCAAACAATGTCCAAGACATAACATTACATTAACACTTTGCAATACCCCCCCCCCTCCTCCCCATGCACACAAAAAGGTAACGTACTTACCAGTTCCATTTGTAATGGAAAAGTAAATCAAAAATTCCATAGTGAGGATATTCATACTGAGACAGGAAAATGATAGAAAAAGCTTAGAAGCAGATTCAAAATCACTTACTAAAAATATAGCGAAATTGAAGGAAACAAAAGGGCAAAAAATGGAAAATACGAATAAAAATGAGGTAAAGAAAATGAATATAGAAAAGCGATAAAAAAATAAAATCTATCAAGGCAGCCAGTTCTGTCAAAAAAATAATTCCAATGAAGTTCATGTTTTAAAAACAATTATGATTGATAAGTTTTTTCTTAATCTTCAAATAATTATAAATTACAATTCGTTTTTTTACAGCACTTGGTCAGTTATTTCTATTAGCCAGTATCTGGCAAATTATCACTCATTTGGTAAATGCGAGTCTTGATATTGATACAAGGGCTGATTTTACAGGAACTACTATATATTGCCAAGGCAATAAAGCAAATCCTGCATTGTATCAAACAGTTCATACGTATATATCATATACAGTTTGCATATGATATCCCAGCAAAAAAATTACCGCCTTTCCCAAATAAAGCAAAAAGTTTTGAAATTTTTTAGTTTCCTACTCTTACATAGTTATTTATATTTTACAGTTTAAATTGAGAACTTACAATTCGGATACCCATTCCACCTGTAGATCGGAACACCTCAATAGTACCCGTATCCGGGGTAAAATCCCTCGACGGGTCTTCTGTGGTTACACGACATTGCATGGCTACGCCCCGAACCGAAATTTGGTCCTGAATTAGGCCTAGCTCACCTAAATTAGCGCCCCCCGCAATTCTGAACTGACTCTGAACTAAATCGATACCCGTGACCTATAAAAATGGTTAAATGAAGCAAACAACCACTTTAAGGTAATGCACATTAGCATGTGCATTCGCATACCAATTTATGCATAGAGTAAACTTCGGATATAACAAATTTGCTTTTAGCAAATTTTTACTGATAGCAAATAAATGGAAATACATATTATTCAAATTCAGCTCCAGATTTTCATATAAAATGAATTTAATGTTGAGGTTATTCGTTGGCCTGGACAAATTTGTCAATTAAAAGTTAAAAGCATATATATACGTACATACTTTGAGGACGTTAAGGAATTGCTGCAGTAAGTGTTACTTGGTAGAGTTCAACCCAAACTTTTTTTCGTGAAATCTGGATAAAATTTTGAAAACTAGAAGTTCTGCAATGTAAAGAGGCAGCATATGAAACTGATATATGAAAATGAGAACTGACCGTATTTGGTCATTTTTTCTTCGGACAGGTTTGTTTTCATTAGATTATATTTGTTGATATAAATGAATACTATTAATATTCATTAATTTCAAACTATTTTTCTCAAAACTAGTTTTTTATAGTTGTATTTTATATTAGTAAAATCTGACGCACACAAAAAAATGGGTTTTTCTTTGTAAAAAACACACTTTTATAATTTTATTCAAAATCGGACATAAAGAATTTTGAGTGGTTTCTAATCTTTTAAATCATTTCTAAAATTAGACTTTTGAATAAAATGAATGCATTGCATTATGAGCTGAAAAGTCACCATGGCACATATTCGACAATTCAAGTTTTCTTTGACTACTGAAGTATTTATTATTGTTAAAATTCTCCTTTTTATTTAGTGGTCTATTCTAAACATCTACCAGTTAATCAAGGTGCAAAATCTTTGCATAAATTCATTAAGATTAGTCATTTATACAGCACATAGAGGCAGGGACAGCAGAGGGAAAAGATGCTAAAAACATAGGGATATTATATATTGAACGACACAATTACCCTCCAATGAAGAATTATTGTAGAAACCTGTTCTGTAACTGCACTTTTAAAAAATGGTTGGCATACTGGATTGTAGACTATACTAGTCTGTAACACTATAAAAATATAAGTAGGCACAGCTAGCAATATCTTGAGGGTATATTGATTGGTACTTGCCTTTTTTCTAAGGTATGCATACTTTAGATAAAAAATTGACAATTCCTGACCTGTTCAGTAACTGTGTGCTCGACTTGTATCCTAGGATTCACTTCGATAAAGTAATACCGGCCTTCTTTGTCCACCAAAAACTCAACTGTACCAGCATTAAGGTACTTGGCATGGGCAGTGAGGCGCATGGCATCGTTAAGCATTGCCTGACGAGTTTCGGGGTCTAACAGCATTGCTGGTGCCGTTTCCACCACCTTCTGATGACGTCTCTGTACAGAGCAATCCCTGCATTAATAAAACAGCAGATTTTTTAGACCACATCTCTAAAGTAACATGCATAGGACTGGATCAAAATTACATCCTTCACTCTATTCGACTTAGGAACTGTAGAATGAGTTATATGTGATCCGTACTGAAGAACTGCATGGTTTGATTTGCACTGTATTCAAATGAAGCTATCACTCGTCAGATAATGATGACTCCCATTTATAGATTTTATATTTTCATATCAAATTTAATAACGCTATCTTTCTCTTGTCTCTGCTTTCTTGTGTGCTCAGCTAGGCAGTTCTGAGCATACCTGATATTTATTAATCTCATGTCTCCTCTGGCTGACTATAGAGCTTGAGCATTTCTTCATATTGAATATTCATCGTTTATACAACAGTGATGAAAAATTGCATGCATTTTAGACGTACCATGAAATAACTAATGGTTTAAAGACAAGAAAAAACACACATGAGAAGAAGATCAGTTGACAACTGAGTACTTTTAAACGTGAAAAATTGACATCCACTGTTAAAAGTGGCGAGTCATCAAATTCAATTAGTTTATCTTATCAGCTCACAGTTCGGCTACTACAGTTCAATATCTGATATGCAATTGATTTATGTATATGGCACTTATAGCAAATGTCCAACATACTACATAAAAAGAGCACCTATTTCCTTTAAAATGCACGAAGCTAAAAATATCTGTCAGCAATCATATTGCATCACCTGTCGTATAAATGAACCACATTTCCAGTGCCATCGCCTAGTATTTGAACTTCAATATGCCGAGGTTTATATACGTATCGCTCAATAAATATAGACCCATCCCCGAATGCAGCAAGAGCTTCAGAAGTTGCTCGATAGAAATTTTCTTCTAGAACATCTTCACTTTGAACCACACGCATACCGCGACCACCACCCCTACGTAAAATCGAAAAAAAACAAAATCGGATTTGAATATTTGGATGCATTATTACGTGAAATTATTGATTTTTTCTGGCATGTCGATATTGTCGATTATTTTTCATATAAAAAGGACTGCTTTCTCTTTGTAAATTAGTAGATGTTCCTACTAGTTATGATAATCACATAAATAATAGGAGATTCATTTGTAGTAATTCTACTTGCACATCTACAGTTACTGAGTTTGAGTGAAACCGTAAAATATGCATTAAGAAATATAATAGCAGAAGGTGTACATCCGTATCGGTATAACATGAGAAGGAGATTCTTCAGTGAAAAGTAGAAAATTGACTGCTCAAAATTAAATCGAAATATCGTCATACATATAAGTTTATATGCTTGAATGTTGTCTGAATAAATGCATGAACGATGATGCATACATGTTTTGTCTATTAGTGCATATTAGTGCTTGTATTTGCAAATTTTTAAATATGAATGCAAACAAACATGCATGCATATATATATATCCATGCTTGTTTGTAAACATCTACCACTATGTATACGTTCTCGTATATATCTATTGTTATGCATAAATATATGTATGTTTGTATCGATCGGTATGCATATATTTACCCATGTGCTGCTTTGATAATCACGGGATATCCAACTCCCGAATCAATAAATGCCTTAGCCTCCGCCAAGGTAGTAACAGGACCAGGGGTACCTTCAATAAATTAAAATTATCAGCTAAGAAACACTAAAAATGCATAATTTGTCAAATTTCGACTCAATTAAATTAAGTGAAAATAATTTCATCGAATTTCCTTGAATGCTGGTATTTTAAAAAATTATCCAATTATAGTTTCAAATTGGAATCTCCAAATTAATCCACATTTCATAAAATACAACCCAAATTCAATTAGAACAACCATTATCACCAATAATAACACAAATATATCGAATGCAGCTGAGGGAGTTCAAAAAATAGTGCACCCTCTAAAGGTATTACTTGATCTAAACAAGATAGATAACCTTCGGAGTTTACTTTGGTAAAATTATTTTAAGGGGGGCATGTTTGGTGAAAAACAGTAGTCTTTCTGTCCAAAAAAACTAATCGAGAATGACATTTACAATTGTTTAATTGTGCAATATATGGAAACCACTAGTGCTCAATGGCCCGAAAGACTCTACACTAATATTCTGTTAGAATTATTCTTTTTATGAAAAAATGTTTCTACTTCTAGTGTTTGCGCAATATCATCAACTGTAATGGTGTCATCGCAAATATGTCATTTGTAATAGTGGCATCTGTAGAGATAGAGTGTAAGCATGTATAAGTACCTGGAACGCACGGAACCCCGACTTCTAGGGCAATTTTTCTCGCATCTGTCTTATCACCTGTATCAACAATAAAATTTATCAATAATGTAATAGACTGAAAGTGCTAAGTACAATCTGGAACTTACACTCACAAAAGAATCATATTATCTTGAAGTTCAGCATAAACTGACCTTTGGTTATAACAATCTAACAATTAGAACTTTCAAAAATTTTTTAGCCGTTATTTTTACTAGTAAATTATTTATTTTCCATGGTTCAATATCGGCTTATCATTCTATGGGTACATAAACAAATAAAAGAGAAAAGACTGTGAAGAGTAATATACTTAAGAGTAAGTATTCAATTTATGATTTGATTGCAACTGAATAAGCGCAAAGTGGTGGTTTCAAATACAGTCCACCACGAGTGAAAAAATATGCATGTAAACAGATATAGTCAAATATAATCTCCATAACACTCAATCATCCATCGCAAAAGCAACTTTAATATTTCCATGAAAACGGTAAATCACACGTACATTTTCAAAATCAGTGTTTATGGGGGATTCTACGCAAAATGTTTAAATCACTGGAAATATTTACAACATGATATGGTGAAAAAAAGTGCTTTAATGCTAGTAAAGTTCTGTTTTGCAGCATCATATTAAGCATCTAAATAACTACAGCAAATAACATTTTCAAAGTGGTTTAGGCTATATACTGGGTATTTCAGAGCAAAACTACAAGAGCACTGACTCTGTAAGAATGCAACAAATACTTCTGGCAGAATAAAAAGTACTTTTGAAATTGATTACAAAGCTAGATATCAGAAGTAAATTAAATTAGGCATTGAGTATTTTTCAATTTATTTCAACACTATTAACAGAAGTACTATTGGCAAGTTTCAAAAGTACTTTTGAAACTTCCCTAAACAAATGACATTTCGAACATAACTAGGTGAAATATTGGGTGCTATTAATTTACAAAATAGTACATAAAAGTACTACCAGTAGTAGCTAAAGTACTTTTAATACCTGACAAAACAAACCGACAAATTGTGTCTAATATTGGCCATTCTATAGTTTACATGGTACTACAGAAGTACTGCTGACAGTGCCAAAATAGAAAAAGATTTCAAATGCAAATGGGTCTAATACTAGGGATTAGTAAGTAATATGACATACTACTAGCAGTATTAAAAGAACTTTTGGAAATTATGTTGGCTTACCAAAACAGGCAAGATTTTCAGGGGTGGGACCTACAAACATAATTCCATTGTCTCGGCAAGCCTGGATTATTTCAAAATCAAAATATAAAAGAGTCTTCAAATGACCAAAATTAATCAATAGTAGCCAAATTTGACCACATTCTAGTGAATTTTAGGAGTGCACAATAGGGCTATTTATTCATCGATTTCAAATATTACTATCATTGGAGGTATTGGCAGTGCGCCCATGAACCCATAAAATAGAAAAAATTTATAATATATTTGTGATTAAAAATTTTCGGCATTAATCTCTGAACCTAACCTTTAATAATCCAATTCTACAAAACCGGACTTGAATCAATTTATCTTCAGTTTTACAAAAGTAAAAAAATGATTTTCATTCTAAATGCATAACTCCATTATTAAGAACGAGTTCAAAAACCTCAGAATAGAAGTTTTACCTTAAATATGGGACTTATGTGAGACTGTTGTGCTGATAGTATATAAGTGTGCGCCACCAATGTTTTCATTTATTGTAGGAAACATAAAATTTAATATTTTGTGTTCGCATTTCGTTACAAAAGGCTTCAAAACTTATATTTGTAATCAAATTATTAGAGAAAATTCCAACATTGCCAAGGAGTACCTAACAATTGAGTCATGTGCTGAGGCACGGTTTATGTTACATGAGTTCATGTTAAGTAATGTATTTGGATGTATCCCTGCTTAATTTTTCGATTTTCACACTCTGTTCATTGATACTATAATAAAAGAAGAGGAGGTAAACTGCAGTCCCAGTAGAATTTAGTTAGAGGGCTTCTATACGACAAACAGTAAGAAAACTTCAACCATAGCCAATCTGTCGGAACCGCCAAACTAATTTGATGTATATCCGAAATTAATTACAAACTGACAATCAAAGGCTAAATTTGGCACAATATCGCTTTTTCGTTTATTTGTTATATACGAATATTTGATAAAAGCAAATTTGTTTGAATCTGAGTTTACTTCATTACATATATATATATATATATATGCATGTACAGTAGTTACCTGTGCAAATGCAGTATTTTCACTCAAAAATCCATACCCAGGATGAATAGCCTCAACCTTGTTTTTCTTTGCAATTTCAATGATTTGTGCAATATCTAGATAAGCGCCCACAGGAGATTTATTTTCGACCAAAAATGCTTGATCTGCTTTATACCTGCACAATAATAAGAAAGCAAGGATGAATTGCTAATTTAGAAATAACTCGATGGAAAAAGTGAAGCTTATAATTTACAGGATACTGGCGATGCATCAGTGCGATGCTGCTTAATTTATAAAGTTATGGTGGAAGTGATGGGATATCACTTTGGGTAGAGGGCAATGTGCGAAAGGTAATGGGAGGAGCAGGACAGCAATTACTACTGTACAGCGAAAGTATTTGTCACAGTAAGACACGCATACACAAAGAGGCTTATTTACCAAAAAAATTCATAGTGGCAAAAAGGAACTGTGAAAAATCAATATTTTATCAGAAAGGTTCATATTAGCAAAGAAAAATTGACAATTATTTTTTTGCTCAATTCTTCATTCATATTGCTTACTTTAGAGGGTTGGTTCCAAAGGAATACGGTACAACGAAAAGTCAAAATTGCAGAAAAAGTCGTATAATATTGCGGATTTACCTGTGCTGTGTAAAGCGGTCTTCTTTAGAAAAAAGGGCCACAGTTTCCATTCCAAGCTCATTTGCTGCACGCATAATACGCACCGCAATCTATATAGAAAGGTAAGACAATTAGATTATAGACAGATAAAATTTGGCTGACTACATATAATCTTGGCAACTACTATACACACTAGATGGAATTGTAAATAACATTGTTCTAGAAGTTTATGCATAATGAAGTAGATAGAAAGACTTTTCAAAATATTGCTCATTTCCTCTGCTTATCTACTTAACTATAATTCTCTTGAAAGTGCTCTGTCTGATCTACCAATATCAAAATTACGACTATCAGAATGATATGCACCGATAATACCTAGTAGGCTAGATATTATAGCAGCAACTATTTTGCAGACTAGATGGAATACATTGTGCTTTAGTACCGTTCTAGAACAAGTAGCTTATTGAAGTAGGAAGAAAATTTTTTACATCTACTAATTCTATTTTTCCTGTGTATCATGAAAGGTCAAATTATGAAATAGTTTCTGAAATCCTTATTTTGTATTAGAACACTTGTGCATATAATTGTGCCCCATATTCATAAAATACCCTCGTATTTGCTGTTGAAATAAAAATTCTTTGCAAAACTTCATATGACATTTCAAGATAACGATTCATACAAATTTCAAAGAAAAATGCAGCAGGAGAAGTCCAGTCAGATTAAAAGAGCCTGATTAAGTGATAATTACTTATTTCATATAAATGAAGTGGACATTGAACCAATATACTATGTACTTACCTCGCCCCTGTTAGCTGCCATTACTTTCTTGAAAGGCGGCTGTTAAAATATAGGAAAGAAAATGTCAAAACTGAAATCATAAATTTAATGTTCAAAAATCATTTTAAAAACTCTTCTTAAGTTAAATAGTTCGCAATTCGATCATATTGAGCTGTTAAATAGAGGTTCAAATGCAAAATGTAGACGGAAGTTCATAGTTCGTAAAGACGTCACCACACAATTAGAATGTAAATGAAATACAGCTAAATATTAGAATAAGGTTTACCAACTAAATTCTAATTCGTTTCATTCGACAATTCTTTAGAAATTCTGTAAGTTAACTCGTTTGTCAATATACTACCTTTGCAGTAAAATGAAGAAAACGATGGGAACTTTGCATCGAGCGAGACCTCAGCACCGTCGGCCGAGATGAGAGGCTTTTCACCTGCAGCAGGGTCATCTTGTTTAATGATAATGAATGTTCAGAATACTAGAAGAGTGCGTTTTTATGTTGCGATCAATAAAAAGTGCTCAGCAATAACACACTTTTCACCTTCCCCCGTATAAACCGGCATAAGGAAATCTTTTAAACTCCAGTGATCTTTTGTAGTTGTTGAAGTTCAACATTTTCTACACTACAAATTTAAAATCTACGTAGACGTAATAGAGAAGGCTCACTATGTATCAAACAGACACTTCGATATGTACATAAATACGTGACTCAATACTATCCGCCACCTTGAAAAACTAAGTATCAATACAATCAACTTTGAATATAACAGATTCAATAGATTTTACAAGGTACAGAATTAAATGTAACATGTGCACACACACATCAGGCACTCACCATTTTCAAAAACAAAATTGAGTTTTAGAGTATATTTAGCTTACTATGTAGGCCATTGCGAATTTTTCCATTATTAGTCTTCTTTAGAGTATTTGACTAAAAGTAATTGGTATATTTATTACTTTCAAATTGACATTTTAAACCAGGTCAAGTAAGCTTTCTGAGATGTCAAAACTTTTGTCCTTGAGGATTATACATTATATGAAAAATAACCAAGATTAACTTGTAATGTGTACATTTTAAACTGTATAAAATAAATGCTAAAAAACAAAATAATTCAAATATGCCCAGGCAAAATAATTCTTGTTGACACATTTTTCATAAATGTAGAAACAGTCTTTTTCTTCATTGAGTCTGTTACAAAATTGCTACTCAATTTTTTACAGAAAATTATTTTTCATTGAGTCCCAAGAAGTGAAACTGAAAAAGCAAGGCAGGCATATGAAAAAAAATCAATTTTGAGCTGAAATATATTTGGAACACAAAACTGCATGTCCTAAAAAAAATTTCAATATTCCTCAGACCCCAACTACTTCAGTCTGCTCAAATTACAACTTAAGAATTGAAAAATCGATTTAATTGCAATTGATCACAATATATGTCTTTTAATCATCTATTTTGTTTAAATTGAAGTATGTTACAAAGATGAAGCTGGATAATTTTTGCTTCAAATTTAAAAACTGAACCATTATCGAATACAATTGTCAGGAATAAACTCATATTGTAAGTTAATTCCTTTTTCTATTTTAGCTGCAGATGTTCCTATTAGGAACATTCTCTTTTTTTATGCTAGTCGCATTCTTAACAAGTGGCTAGTCATAGAATAGGTCAAAGTTAGTAATGTTGTGTTTGAGAAGTGTAATCACTTCTCACAACACAGGTCAAGATATAATATATAATTGAGTTGTTACTCTCTTACACTTTTGCCTGTATTGTTGTATGTCCTGACAACAATCTACAGAAACTTTGAAAAAACATAGAAAAATTGTTCTATAATGTGCATCATACCAATATTTTCAATGCTAACAACTTGTAAATTCTTCAAAGCCTAGAAGTGTTCAAGTGATTAAATTAAAATAAACTATTAAGATAAATTTCTTGTAAAATTAACTGTAAATTCTAATTTATGTTCTTGAAGAGATATCCAGTAGAAAAGTTGTAAGCATAAAAACTTGCAAAATTTATTTGTATAAACTCCAGAAGAAATGAAACACTGAAAAACCATGTTTATCATTTTGTTACATTGATCTTAAGGCAGTAACAGTTAAAAATTTTGAAGCCACTCTTGCTCTGCTATTGAGTTGAGTATCATATACTAAAGCCGCTTTCCACATATTTTTATCTATTTAAAGTTCAAGATAAATTATCGATTATCATACATGGAGAGTCAAAAACACAAATTTTGTTTGTTAAAAAAGATACTGGACTTTTATAGATGCAGGTAGAGTAAATGAAAAATTAAAATTTTTTGCCTCAAAAACTTCTCCAATACTGTTTTATATTTTTTCTGTTAAGTGTTTTAATGTAAACTTCAAATAGCAGACCACAGTATTAACAAACAATTGTTTTAGCTGTTTTTCCATGATTAAGGGTCAAATACTATAATACAATGTTCAGAGTAGATTCTGAAAAAAGATGAATGCAACACTTTTAATAACTTTAAAGAAGATTTTAATTGGAGCCCATTACTGAATCTCTATCAATTATAAAATCAGAAAAAGAAGTTAATTTGTAAGATAAATTGAATGTTTAAAAGATGCACTGCTAATTGATCATGCATGAATATTTCTTTGCAATAATGAGATATACTTATTTAACCACTAAAAAGTGAGAATGTGATTTTAATTCACTTAATATAGTCACAAAGCATGTGTTTAATTGAATTTCTGAGCTTTATGTCAAGTTGGATATCACATTTACTTATATTCATCCTTTGACATCATTGCTGAATAGGTGCTGATGCATATTTTTTTTGCTGCTAAAAGTTTCATAAATTTAGTGTAGTTCAAAAAACATTTCATAAGAGAAAAAATGCTAGATCATTAATTTTTACATGCTTTGGATCACATTTAAACATAGTTCTTATGTGAAGTAGAAGTTCACCAAAATGAGTTTTTTCAAATAAGAACACTTGACATCAATCTTAAATGAAAAATAACAGCCTGTTTGAAAATTTGTATTAATATCTTTATGTAACTTGAACCCTCAACAAGCACAAAACTGAGTCTCTTAAATGAGCTTTTTTGTACCCTTGCTTTCTTACTAATTTCCTTTGGGTTTGCTAGCATTAAAATTTTGCTCACATACTTATTAAGACCAACAAAACATGAAAAATATAGACAAGATTTTATCCCAATGTATGACACTTTTGACATCTGTTTCAGCTTTAAAAATAAATTTTAATGCAAAGGCTCAATACTATTTAACAGTGACATATCTTGTCATGACGTATGGTAAGACAGGTACACAATGCAAGAGAGTAGTAGTTTAAATATGTATTGATATCTCAACCTGTTGCAAAAAGTGAATACACTTCTGTTAGGAATGTAACGCAACATAGATGCAATAAATCTGTGACAGAATACGTATATTATTACATCCTAAATTGTGTTGATAGAAGTGAGATAACTTCAACACAGCAAAATATCACTTACTGAAACTTGTTCTCATAGGCTAAACTAAAACTTCAACATGGTATCTGGAGAAATATACTGCAGCTACAGAGTAGAATTAGTTCCCTTAAGGGTTAATTCCTGACAACTTCTCAAACACCACATTACTTAATTCAGATATATTATGTTACTAGACATTTTAGGTACATGAGTTGGCTTTTTTGACAATATGACTAGACATATTGAAGAATATTTCAAAAAATACTTGCAGCTTGAAGTAGAAAAAAATTTAATTTGTAACACAAACTAATTCCTGGCAATTCTTCATATCATCTAAAACTATATGATTTGCAACAGTTAAAAAATTCAACATGGGATTGGTTGAAATCAGTGGCACATTAAAAATTTTACACTGAGTGATTTATGGTAGTAAACTGCAAATATAATGCTAAGCCACAGTGTTGTGATTGATTTGTTTTTTAAAATTAATTCTTGAGACTTTACTAAAATCCTGCATTTCTTGCAAATGTTTAGTACTGAAATTGAAATAAAAGCAGTTATGAAAATGGCAATAAAACTAAAATCTTGTTCATGTCCTTAAAAAAAGGGATTCTACAACAAGACATTGAACTAAAAAATGAGAATACGAAGTAAATAAAGTGAACTTTAGGTTAGAGTTTACACAGAAATTAGGAGATAATGGATTTTACATATTATTACAGATCTGTCACATGAAATTATTTTTAAACTGTATTTTTTACCTGATTGAACAGAATCACACAGCAAACAAAATATACAAGTGCCAATTTTTCTGTTCAAAAAGTTGCTAAAAATTTTGTTCAACAAGTATTAGTACTTGCATCTAGTTTGTGTCCAAAAAGCTATATTTTGCCACTTTTTATAGTGCCAAACAATTTCTTCAAACATTATAAAATTCCTAGCTGAATACTTTTTGGTAGAATTACTTTTTCATGTATAACTAGTTGCATTGTCTCCCCACTAGCATTACATAGGAAATAATTCAAGTTAGTGAGTTGGACCTTGAGATTGGTTGGAATTTTGATTTATTCTAATGAAAAATGCACATTTACTATGTAAACATACATAAAATAAGATCTAGCTGAAAACATTTCAGTTCACATTTAGCATAAGTACTAACAACTTGCATGAAGTATCATTTGATTTGTATGCCACCAAAATGTTATTTCTGCTTCATTTAAATGAAAGTCTGTCTACCCAAAAGTTGCTAAGATGTTAGAAACATAAAGCACAACAAAGCACAAGAAACCATGACTGAAATATGTGTATTTATTGTGCACTAACTGTGTTGATAAAAGTAAACTAACTCTATCAACACAACAAAATATGTAACCCTACTAGCATTTGTGCGGCCAATTTACTTGGAACGTCATAAATGAACACTGACTGCAGCTATAAAAATAGAATTAATCCCTAAGGGAGTTAATTTCTAACATAAGAAAAGTTCCAAAAGTTGCGTTCAAAAGATTGACAGCGGAAAACTTTTCTGCTGGTTTTGAGTTTTGAAGTGAACAATTTTTTTGTTAAATGCAGTTTTTTAAGTAGTATATTAATGTCCCCTTCAATAAATAAAAGTTTTTCTTGCCTGCAAACAAAATTTCAAATTAAGTGCACATCAAGAAATATTCTCCTTCAATTAGATTTTAGTTGTATAATATATTGCAGACTTCACAAAACTGCCTGAAAGATTCCAGAAGTTCCCTCTTTATAAATGCTCTATGAAAAGTCTACACTTGAATTAGATGAGTCCAATCTCAGAAGTTTTTTTTACACACCTGACCATAAAAATTTTAAGGTACATTAAATTGTACAAAGTTTTTCATTTCATTTGCTCTAGTTTTAAAAAGTACCTAGAAAATTATTTTAAAATAGTGTTTAACAGGTCTAGTTATTTTTTGCTCAAGAACTAAGCAAACAAAAATTGTTCAAAATTTTTTCCTGGGAGTATGTGGGTTATTGTCAGGATCTACTATGGTTTTGCTGTGTATTAATTATCTACAATTCTTTCAGGGATTTGTAATTATATCAATCTAATTCGGTTTGTATGTGCAAGCATAGGTTGAAAATGTTGACAAGATTTACTCTCGTCAACACATGAACTAAGATTAATGAAATAGTATTGAACGTGTAGTATCTCTGTGCTATATTGCTCTAGTTTTCTGGCTTACACTTGATACGATTCGTTAGTCTTGACAGTTATTAATGTAGTATGAAGCTAAACTTTTGATTAGTTGAGAGCTGTGTCAACTTTATATCAATTTAAGTTAGACCTACTTAGAACTATATCAGAGAAAGATTCTTGTTTTTGCTTGATGGGAACCATAACAAGAATTTTTTGATGGATTGCAGCCAGAAATGATGTAATACTACACGTTTTTACCTTGAAAGGCTACAATATAACATCCTGAAATGCTGGCACAAAAATTTAATATATATGGATTTCTAGTTATATATTTCCATAGATACAAATAATTTTGAAAATGTTTGTTTCGTCGGATGACCCAGACAGCAGTCATAAGCGTTGCATGCACGATGAAACGTTCGTAAAATTTATTTTCTAGATTTTCGCATCATTTCTTTTCTGGTTTGCAGTTAGCTTCTGACTAAAATATGATTTCAATATTAAATTAACAGTCTGTAACTTCGTAAATTATGATTTATGTATTGTTTTAACTTTTCATGATTTTTCTCTCTTTCCCGTACCTCTGCATCCATTTTAGGGTTTCATCGAGGAAAAATGGCAATAAACTAGCTACCATGGAACTTCATCTTTAATTTCTGACAAAAGTAAAGATTCATATTATCAAGAAAAAGAACTCATTTTTCAATTCTTAGATTTTTCTACATTAATATCTATCAATAAAAGCAATATTTTGTAAATTTTAGATAGTAATAGAACTTCTTCAATTCCAAATCAGCACAAAAATCAAAGCAATGTCAGCACTTAAATTATTTAGTACAGTCAATTTTGATACATGACCCCACATTAATGAGTACATCTAGGGAATCCTTAATAATAAATGCCTAAGAGATTTTCCATTTTATCATTACCTAAGCATTATAAGGAAAAAGAATAGCGATTAGTTCTTGTTAAATTTCTTGGAGGGTACTAAGAGGATTCGATGTTCCTACTAAATAATCATTCATTGAACAAAAAATATTTACCAATGCAACACGTATATTTTATACTTTTTAGCACTTCATGATTTTCTCCAACAACAATTTTTCACTGTATAAAAAGATTCATGAGTCCGCTTAACAACTCTGCAAAAAATTTCTATACGAAAATACAGACTCGCCACAGCACCCCAAAACTCTTCTATTTACGTACAGAGCCCTTTTTTCTAGAACGTTCCATGGTAGCTGCTCTACGAAGAAATGCTTCTTCTTCATCCTCCTCGTCACTTTCGCTTAAGACAGGCTTTTCAACTTGATTCGATGAACCATTCACCTTCCCGTTTTCCTTTTCATACAAAAAGTAGGTGCCTTTAAAATATTGAAACGTAGTGACACATGCACTCAATAGCTTTTCATGTGATAGTATTGACGTAAAGGGAGAACATTATATAGAGAGATAACCTCTTTAAATTACTAGCACCAGAAGTACTAATGATTTAAATAAGCCAGCTTAGTCATACAAAATTAACTAAGAGTCATTGTAAAAGAAATTGATATTCATTTACGAGCTTTTTTTCACAATATATACTTATATATATATATATATATATATATAAAACTAGCAATAGACGAATACATGACTGTAAGCGGCAAAGATAAATTTTGAGATCACATTGAAAAACTTGTCATGCTTCAGATATGACAAATCTGTTGGGACCACCAAATTCATTTGTTCTAGCCAAAAATATTATGCTGAACTTGGGCACAAAATTACTTTTCATAGATTTCGTAACGTGAAAATTGTTATATCTAAAGTAACTTACAATATGATAAAAACAATTAACGGCTAAATAATATATATCAGAAAAATGGAAAACCAAAACATTCTAATTGTACTCTCATAAAAAACTGTAATAATGCCTTTTCATGTCGAAATAATAATTCTTTAAGCGTAATTTGTCTGCTCACCTTTTTCTTGGACTTCTTCTGCGACGCTTGTGAAACTGCTGGAACAGCTACAGTTTTTGGCATATCGACTATAGCTATAGACCTATCTATTGCCCTTTTCTCATCCTCTTGTGCAAGACGTTTTGCCTCCTCCTAAAAAATTCCATTACTTCTTTTAAAGGACGTATACATACTTTGATAACTCTTCAGCTCATAAATAACTGCAGTAAACTTTGGATATATCAGCACTAACGAATTGATTTGCTCTACGTGAAAATCTAAAGTTGAATCCAGGCAAGACGCAATATGACTTTTTTTCGTTTACTCGGTATAAGCAAAGCGAATTTATCATATCCTAAGTTTACTATTATTCTAAAAAGATTTAATAGATTATTCAATTTTGAATATATATACGTATATATATATATAAATGTAAAATCAATGTGGACCAATTTCTTTGAGCACAGGCAAAAGTTACAAACTTGAACGAGGACAAACAATTGACTTTTTACACGATTGAAATGATTTGAATTGAGAGTTTTGAGAATAAGTGAACAGTTTCTGACTAAAGTACGAAAAAAATAATACGTGCGTAAAAGAGAATTGTTTTATTTCCTCAAGAAATCTGAAAAATGAAAGTTTACAATATGAAAAAAAGCTTAACATAGCGAAAAACAAATTTCATTCAATAAAATTGGATGGTCATTCGAATACCAGAACATGTTTGTGGAAATAACATATAATTCAATTCTATCTAAAGAGTCACAATGTATACTTTTTGCACTAGATGCATTACTAAGTTGGTCTATATAGAATGTTCTCATACCAGTATGACCTAACAACCCGCCTACATTCCAAACGTACAGCTAACCTTGCAATAGAATAATTTCGACTGTTCGAGTAAGCATACGTAAATGAAATGATATCACGGTAGATTATATCGAAAACAACATTTTGAAATGGCCACAAAATTATATTTAACTTTTTTAAACCCTTTATAAGTTAAACTGAAGTTTATCTTATCAACGAATGTACGTAAAATAAGCTAAAAGTAATTAAGTCTCCATTTAAACCCTGTCTGTAAAACTTCAATATTTGCTGCCATATTTTGAAAAAATAAATTTGAAAAAAATTACCAATCTTACATTTTTAGCCTTAGCACGAGCCTGCTTGGCCTCTATTGCTTTCTTTCGAGCGGCAGCTGCTTTTAGCTTATTGTCTTCCTCTGTAAGTTCACGTACAAATCTTTCAGCTTTCGCATCAGCTCGTTTAGCCAAAAGCTCTGTGGCAGGTGATGTACGTCCGGTATACCACATAAATAGAGCTGCCAAAGCCGTGATGAAAAGAAGTCCGAACATTGGTAGAGGCATTACTTCATAAGCAATCTAGGAAGTGCAACAAATGTTAGTTGAAAATGATAGGATGTAAGATAAGTTGGCTGGACAGTCCTGCATAGAGAGAATTCGATATTTATTGGATGTCAGAATCTACGTACTGAAACATGCTCTATTGCTCATCTAATCAAAAATAAATTTATTCCGATGTAATCAAATACTCGATGCACTTGAGAAAAAGCCGAAAAGGCAAGCGCTAGGTTGGTCCTGGATAAAATTGAAAACCTCCACCGATCAAACTTTATGGGGCATAATATGGAAAATACAAAGCTATTCGATGGTTGCCCCCCTCGATGATAGGGCTAACATGCCGCATTTAGAAAAAGTGCCAGAAATTAGACCAGATATAGCATACGAATTGAAAAATTCAGAGCTAAGATTTTATAGATAATAGCTTGGAAAAACTTAATGACGAGATGCAATGAATATTGAAAACTTCGCGATTTAACTTATCAATATTCTCGTCCAAAAATATTTGGAAAATACGGAGATAACCAAGTTTTGTAGCATAGAGCACGAAATTCAATGAGCATTAAAACAAGCATGATGATGCCATTTCGCAAAAAACTCCTAGGTCAAAAATACGTGAAATTTGCAAACCTTTAAACAAATAAGTCCAGCCGGAAAAGCCAGAATGTGAATGCTTTCATTGAAAACCTTCGCGAATACCATTATCTTTGATCTTCTTTGCAATAAAAAGCTGCAAACTTTTTATATAAGGGATTTTATTTTGTGAACAACAATTAAAGGCAATGCAACCAGGAGTTATTGTATTTAGGCAGGCAAAAATTAACCGAAGTGAAAGATCGGTATTTTTTTATATTTTAAGCTGATTCTGGATCATTTTTTCGCTGATTGCACAGTAGTGAAACGTCCCAAGTCAGGCAGAGTCATCAGTGAGCATTCTAAACTGGGCGAGTGTTGGTGATTCCGAGGGTCATTTAGAATAAATCCAGTTTTGTGAAGAATAAATCCAGTTTTGTGAAGAATAAATCCAGTTTTGTGAAGAATAAAACCAGTTTAGGATTTGGAAAAAAAATTGACCTAACGAAAAAATTAAGATGATAACCATCTAATCAAGACACTTAGGGCATAATCATGTAAATGTCCCAGCATCAATATTATCCAAATTCTCTTAAGTATTGCAGTTTCTGAGTTGAGCACTTTATGTTTTTAGTTTCAGAAAGTTATTAAAAAGTTACAAAAAAATTAAAAAAATATTAAAACTGCTCTGATTCAATAAACTAACTGTAACTTATAAAATCTAGATTTAAATGTAATACGCTTACAAAACTTTTACATCCACTAGAAAACAGAAGCTGCATTGGACAGAGAAACATACAGAAACAATATGGCCATTTTCTAATTAATATTACAGTGCAGCTAATCAAAAAATAAAAAGATTCAATGTTAATAAATGATACACCCATTAAATTAAAACATATCAATATCTGTAATCTTGATGTTATCTGATGTCAGGATCTAATATGTTTTTGCCGTGTATTACGTTTACTCATCTACAATTCTTTCAGGGATTTGTAATTATACCAATCTAATTCGGTTTGTATGTGCAAGCACAGGTTGAAAATGTTGACAAGATTCACTCTCGTCAACACATGAACTAAGATAAATGAAATAGTATTGTACATGTAGTATCTCTGTGTTCATATTGTTCTGGTTCCTTGCCTACTCTTGATATGATTCATAAGTCTTAAAATCTGATTGATCATAGCAACAGTGTTGCCATAAAATCCGCCAACATCAACTTCCTGAGGCCAGTTTTTGTTGTTGCAATCTAACAGTGGTTTCAGGTCTATTCCAAATTTAAAGCCTCAAAGATTCTGCAGATAATCATTACCATCCTTATCTCTGTCAGCTTTTTGCTGAGCAAAGCGTATTGCTCTTAGCCACATATCAAAGACTCTGATCTCATATTTATTTCTCTACACCATCAAAATTGAATTTGAATTTATTCTCATTATCAACTTTGATACTGCAACTGAAGCAAATTCTCTCCAGTTGCAACATGTCAACTGTAAGTACTCAAAAAAATGAGAAGGGAAAACTTGCTTGAGGATAGCTTCCATATGTTCCTACAGATATTTTGATAAAACTGGTTGTAATACAACTGGTTAGATAGCTAATAATCCAGCCACCAACTTTTGTTTTAGGTTGACTTTCATAGTTGAATCCTTTGTTACATGAGCATTAAACAGTAAATTGATGACCATTGATAAATATCTTAAAGAAAAAACTGCAATTAATTGATAGTAAAGACAGTTTTTTTTACCAAAAATTAATGTGCAAATTGCTGGCATAGAATTAACTTAAGTTGCATTATTGGAAAGAGCAGAGCAGGTTGGGTAGGGTCAAATATGGTCAAGAGTTAAGAATTACAGTTATTTTATGTCATATGGCAAACATTAAATTCCATTTTAAAGGTTTACACTCATTCTTTAAAGTTTTAAATAAAAAATTAAAATTTAAATTATTCATAAAACTCTAGTTCTTGTTGTTTGAACCCTGGATATCTTTAGAAGGTTTTGCCTTCTTATGTTAACTACAAAAGATAAATCAAATACTTTTAGTAAATATTTAATACTTTCTTATTTTGCTTATTTGGCTGGTTGAAAAATTTTTACCAGTATATATAACTTTGTAAAGTAGTTGCTTGAAGATATAGTAGTTTCAAATATTGCTGGTGTTAGGACCTGACCAGTTATAGTTGCATGTACAAAACTGATACATAGTTTATTTATATTGATGATTCTTAAGGATTTGTACTAGAGATTCAAGTGTATATATAAATATTATTTTGTAGTTTGGTAAATGCCGATTGCATGTGTCCGATATTAGCCGTTTGTTGATATTACATTTTATTTCCAATGCTTAGTGTCAAGAATGTCCATAATAAAGTACACATTTCCTTGCTGTTACGGTTTAGGCCGTAACTAACGCCTATTAAGACAATAATTGACAAGACGCAACACACTGGAAAAGAATATATATTACGCGTGAGTTGCGAAGAATGAACTTCTTCACTACTTATTATATAACGACTCAATATAAACAAGTTGTTTCATATTGACTCAATCTAAATGACTCAACCCGCTATTCTACACAATCCGGGTCTTTACTTTGTATCCTTACACTTGCTCAATCTCTTGTTGCTTGATTACCTGGTAATATTCCCTTTTCTTTGTTCCACATTGCATAAACCTTTGCCAGTATCTAACTGTGGATTCTATTTCTCGTCTTTGCTTGGTGTGTGCCTGACAGTTGGATAGTAAGTTAAAAATAGGAATAGAAATATATAAGTATAAAAATATGTTTTTATCTTTAAGATAAAAAATGAAAGGAATTTTTTTATTTATCAAAATAGAATTGATGTAAAATAAAAATACAAACTGAAACTAAAATAATTATGTCCCACATTCGAAACTATCTGACCATATATGATATAGTGATGCATTGTATTATCACTTAATTGATTTTTTAATTATTTGTAAATCTAGCACAAATTTTACTACCAGTTTTGTAATTTTTATGCTGGATATGGATATTCAACTCACCACGCCGTATCAAGGAGCACGGTACCATCATCATTGATTTGCTTCAAAGTACATTTGTTTTACATGCAATGACTCCTTATTTTGCTTTTAAAGGCTCTTAAGTATGCCATTAATATTATGTGCATTGACTTTGTATCTTTTGATTGGTTTGCTTCTAAAAATGAGATATCACTTTGTTGACCAGGTTTCTATTTTTAATCTAATCTACTAGTCTCAGTAAATAACTCAACAGATTTGACTTTAAAGTCTAATTGTTAATAAGACAGACAAATATAGAACAGAACAGAATGAAACAGAGCAGGATAGAATGAAACAGAGCAGGATAGAATGAAACAGAGCAGGATAGAATGAAGCAGAGCAGGACAGGATGAAAAAATATTTGAATTGATTTGTACATTGTGCTTTTTATTAAATGATTATATCATAAGCAACATTGTTTGTACTCAATTAGGATACTTTATGCAATGTGTTAGGAAAATTTACTCTTAGCAACATATAACATTGATCTATTAATATATTACTATAAATTTCCCTGTTAGTATTTTCTTGTCCTGCCTGGATGTCTAGCAGTATATTGACAGATTCTAACAAAAAGATCAGGAGCTATAGATATGTAGTTGGTTAAAAAGGCTAGAATACAAGACCACTAAGGCTAATTGTGTGATAAGATTAGAAAAGAATCTTCTAGTAAATATATTTAATAGTTTAAGCACAACAATGACTTACCATAAATTATTGTTGAAGTTTAACTTTGACTTGTCACTCTTGAAATAATCATATTTAACCAACTCTAGTATTTATTAGATGCAGCAGTCCTAACATAATCTCAATAATCTGCTGATTTCTTATAAAACTGTTTTAATATAGATGGTGGTATTAATATGTAATAATATATAAATATATTTGCCTGGACTAATAAAATTCTTGTTGTACAGCATTTTTGAAATTTGTGCTGTAGTTCTATGAAGTTTACTGATTGAATCTGAGTGTTTCATTGCACTTTTTTCTCTAGACACTTGATACATAGCTAGAAAAACAACTCATGACTCTCATGAACATTTTATATATTCATTTTAAAACGATCTTTATGATTATACTTCTTACAGACATTTCTTCAATTTTATAGTACCACTCATGTTGATTAGATCTTCATTGATTTGACAACTGACATATATCATATAAATCATTTTATTTTTGTACTAACATGATAGACTTGTAATAAGTGACTTGTGTTTTTGAGTTTTCAAAGTAAAACTAGCATGCAGTTATTTGAATGTCAAGCCATACCTAGTTATCTAATGTTGGCCAAGTATGATTTATACAGGCAGTTTTTGCAAACATAGGTACATTAAAATGTTCAAATGCAGCAATTTTGATTTAATTTACTAAGTATAAACTGTTAGGAACTAATACCTAAGGGAGCTAATTCTATTCTGTAGCTGCAGTGCGTATCTCCTGATACTCTCATGTTGGCAATGACCCAGTTAAGTTTATAAATTTACTAAATTCCTTTAAAATACAAAGCAAATACTTAAAGCTCTTTCTACTTTTAATAAACTGAGTAAAAAGCTGTACAAAAAGTTCTTAGCAACATGAATTTTTTTAGCACTGATGTTAATAGCTTTGAACTTGTCTCATTAATAAAGAATTGAAATAAAATGAAAATGTCAACAAATAATCCCTTTTAAAGTTTCACAACTTATTAAAACTTTTAACTTATTTTTAGTAGTTATTTGCTGTAGAGCTGATTTCATATTGCTGCAACCTTTTAAAGTATAAAATAATTACAATATTATTGCATCTTTTGTTAGTTCTATCATGTTGTCCACTAGGCCTGATTTCCAAAACTTACCTCAGAGACTACCATGTCTGCATTTTTTGTTTTTTTTGGCACTTGTGCATTTCATTTTAATTATCTCTTTGCAGGCCAATATTTTTTTGCTACATGAATAGCAGTAACCTTTTACTTTTCTTATTTATTGAAGAATACTTGTTAGAAGACCAGTTTACTTGTTGTTTAATGCTAAGTGGTGGCAGAGTTTGATTGATTACATTAAAGTAGATTTAAAGTTAAAACAAATATTCTGGACTAAGCAGCATATATTGACATGTAACAGGGATCACAGTAAGTGATAGTTGCAAATTGAAGTACATTACCCTATAAAGTTGTTAGGAACTAACTCTATTAAGGGTTAGCTTTTATTTCTATGTAGCTGCAGTATGATTTGTCCATGATTAGGTTTTGGTTTCAGTTTGGTTTCAGCTTGGTTTCAGTTTGGTTTCAGCTTGGTTTCAGTTTGGTTTCAGCTTGGTTTCAGTTTGGCTTCAGTTTCAGTTCTAAGATACTTTAGAGAACTGAACCCTATTCTTCATGCTACTATGTTTTATGTGTTGCGAAAGTTATCTCACTTTCAGCAATACATGTAGGCTAATATCAAATACTATTTCTATTTTTATGTTATTTGTTGTGTTTGCGTTTTCCTAGCAAAAGTTCTGGCAACATTTAGAAGCATGATACATGTCACAAGCTCACACATGAAAATATTTCTAAATATTCTGAGCATTCCTAGAGAAAGATATCTAAACCAACTGGAATAAGGTTTCATACCCCAACTTAATTAGTAAAAATTAATATATCTACTGTCAATGTTACCATTTCTTTAGATAAGTATAGGAGAACAAAGCATCATAATAAATCTCATGAAATTCCTCAAATCAATTGAAGCCCAAGAAGTTACCAGTACATAAGTTCAATAGCATCTATTATAGGCATGTGTAGTGCTGATGTATTGATTAAATTCACGTCTTTAAATTGGACACTTCAACGACAAGTGCTTAAATATCCAACTTAAGGAGGTGTCCAGGTATACAAGGGGCATGAACAATTAGAAGAAAAAAATTTTTTTGTGCAGTCCAGCCTACTGAGGTTTCTATTTCTGACAAATTTTTTAGTTGAATCGTTCCTATTGGCTGGTATACTTTCCTCAGTAGTTCAAGCCACTAGTGTAACGCAAAATAAATAAATTATCTAGTTACTCTTTCACATGAAAATACAGCGAAAGGGAGTGCTGGACATATCTAGTCAGCGAGTGAAATAGATCAAGAATATTGAATAAAAACCACGAGACGCAATTGATTATATCGCTAAAGCTTTCATTTCATTGTCAAACATATATTATGCATAATGTTCTTGAGTTGAGAAAATAATTAATTAAATCTGGGATGAGCGTTCATCACGATACCTTCCATAAATTTGACCCAGTATCTTTCTCAAACTCCACGAAATGTTCTTGCCCTCTTTCTGACCCTGATGAGTTTAATACATTACCCTGGAAAGATAGTGCAAGTCCGGGTCCCTCGAAAGCTCAAGAAATTTACGACGAGATCGAAGTAGAAAATATTAAAAAAAGCATTGAGCGTCTAAGAGAACAACGGATGGCCGTGGAAATACTGAGAAACCATTCGTCCTTGAAAGAACAGGAAGCAGTAATGCTAGAGCACGAATTGGCAAGTTCAAGGCGCAGAATCAACAGCCTAGAGAGAGAGGCTGTCAAAGAATCGAACATGCGAGATGAACTTGAATGCTTGAAGGAAAAACTCACATTAACTGAGCAAGATTTACAAAACAATGTAAGAAACCATTAATTTTTTGCGTCATTAAAATTTAATAAAGACTGTCAAGGGTGGCCAATATTTACTGCCCAGTTGAAAGTTGAATTTAATTATAATTTTTACGATCAGCGCAATACTTATGTTTTGATTTATAGCTAAAAATATGATGCATTAGACAAATAAAAATGTTGCTAACTCAATCATTCAAAAATAATTTTGAAATGCAGTAGTATATAGCTTTTTGGCAGCGTTAGAAGTGAAAGAGAGGATTATTTCTCTGAATTAGTAATACAATGCATATAATTATTCTTTTATATGGAATGAGATTAATTGATGTTTGAACATTAGTTTTGACCACCTCTCCGATTGCTCATCTTGATCAAAAATTGCCAATACGTAAAATTCGAAATTATGTTCCTATGCAGTTTACCTGAAATATGTTGCCATTTAATTATCAACGCTCTTCGCTTAATCTGTAATAATATCTAATTAGCTTAAACCAAAATTAATTATATTCATATTTGTCTATATTAGTTTATATGTCATCAAGAACACATTATTATTACTGTACTGTAATCTTGGATACCAAATATATAGCCATATGTTACTTAATAGCCTTAAACTCTAAAATTTCTTCCATCTTGTTTAGACGAGTACACTGAAGGTGGTTGAAAGTGAAAATAGATCACTTCAAGCTTTGCTCGAGGGTGAAAGAGCAAAAAATAAAGTCCTTTCATTGGAGCATGAAACAGAAGTACGGTACTTAAAGAATGTGCTTCGTGATGCAAAAGAGGCAATTCAGTCACTAAAAGGAAGCATTGACGATCATGATGTGTTGTCAGCTACCATTAAACGGGTACGACTTCTGCTCATTTTGATTGGTTTAAAATATAGTTTTAAGCCTATAGTAAACTTTGGATGTAACGAACTTGCTTTTAAAAAATTTTTGCTTCTAATGAATAAACGAAAAGTCATACATTTTGTTAAGCTTAGCTTCACATTCTCGTATATAAAAATCAATTTTGGTGGTCCTTATAGATTTGTTGTATCCAAAGTTTACTATATTGATCGTATTGAGAGATTACTTATGAAATGAAGTTTATTTGCCAATGTAGAAATTAATGATTCTCAAGTACTTTTGGCTATTTTTGTATTCACCGGATTCATATATACAACTTCAGTCATGAAATTTTTCTTATCCTATCTAGAAAAAATTCAATTCATTTTGAACAAATTTAGGCTAGTTAATGCACTTTAGAATTAAGTAGTTTTTGCTTGAATTTATTGTTTTGCTTGATATTGCACTAAGTAGATTTTATTTATTGATTATACGTTAATCAAGTCCTTTGTAGAGGTGTATTTCCATATGTGCCTACAGTGTTCAAATTGTTTTTCTAATATTTTAATCGAACAACCTAACTTCAGTAGTTTCACTAAAAATATCTATATAGATACATAATTAATACTTACTTTTCATAAAAAAATTGGCTTTGCATTTAAATTGATGATGTCATCAGACAAATGCCCGCTTACCGAGGAATTCAATTTAAATTTCAATGCGAATGTACTCATGAGTCTGGCTACTTAGTAAAGTTATAAGGTGTAACTTACTAAATGTTTATTTGAAAAAAAATATCTGCTTTTAGGTCAACCGTGAGAAGGAAAGTTTAGCTCACCAAAATGGGATTCTCAGCAGTCGCATTGAAGATATGACTTCAACTTCAACCAAACAACGTGCGGCACTGCAGCATGCAGAAATGCTGCTTGAAGAAGCTAAGACTGATATCAAGGGATTATGCGATGAACGGTCCTCTTTACAGTTTCAAATTCGAAATGTAAGATCTGAAATGATTGCTGCGCATGCGCGCACAGCTGGCAAAGATGCAGAAACTATTAGCCGCTTACGAAAAGATTTGTCGGTAAGTAGATTAGTCCCTTTTATAGTCTAATCATGCCTCATAAGTTATTACGACTCTGACTCAACTAAAAAAAATCGTTATTGCTCCAATACAGCTATTTAGATTTTTTTATGAATAAGTTGGTAGAGTGAAACCTCTCAAGTCAAACACTTCATTGTCAATGTCCAACTTAAGGAGGCACCCAGATATGCATGAGACAAACAATTAGGAAAAGTTTTTTATAAGCTGTCCAGCCTGCAAAGGTGCCTGAAATACGTGGTATCGGACTTGAGCTGTTTCATCATAGATGATTTATTATAAGCTTATCACGACTCAGAAAAATATTAGATCTCTGGCTCAATTCACAAAAGTCGTATTTAAATAGCTATGACTCCACTACAACTTATGAGAGTTGTAATAAAAATGACTGCAATTCCACCAAATACAAATGTCCTAAACGCTTGATTACAACTCGATTTAAGTAAGTGCCTAATGATACGGCAAAGGTCACTTTTAAAAATATTTCTCCAAAAGGTTACAGTTTAAAAGTGAATCAGTTCAAAAATTATTCCAAGAATAATATTCTGTGCAGCGTGCAACTTGATTGGCGTAGTATTTATCGATTTTAACTAGCCTTTGTTTCTGCTTGGGCCCGTGGAGTGTAGGAATTAAATAAATGTATAAATTGCACGTTCTTCATTTGTAGTGAAATTCAATCTGTAATCGTGTATTTTAATAAGTTATTGTACTGTATGTTATAAGCTGCATGGATTGAATGGCATAAGTTCTCATAGGGATTTGCTGTTTCTTGATAGCATCTGCAGTTTTCTTGGTAGTATATGCAGTTTCTTGGTAATCTTTCTGTAGACTCAGGGGTAGTATCTGTAAATATTGGCAGTACTTGTAGTTTTCGGGTTTTATATTTATAGTTGTTTTCAATAGTGTAGTTTTAGACAGCAGGTATCTATTACTTTTTGGTAGCATGGTGATATTAGCAAATAAGAATCATTCTCATCTACATCATCGAAAAGCTAAAATGAAAAAAAGAACTTGCCGCAAAAGTTTTGTGTTTTTTTGTACTGTATGAAACTTGATGTCGAGTTTGATTCAATTAAATTACTGAGAATGCAATTTAAGAAAAATTTTTTAGCTTAAAATTTACTGTTCATTTATGTCCAAAGATTCAAGTTGATTTCATAAGATGTAATTATTTAATTTTTTATATCAGAAATTAATATTTGAAATCTTCACTATAGGCATTGTATGAGGTTTTTTCCCTCATGGCTCATAATTAATAGGCCGATGGAGTACAAGCAAAGAAATGGATGAAAAACCACAAAAATAATTTTTTTAAATCGGCTGCAAGTATTTTAAAAAATAGAGGCTTCACCTAAATAGAATGTACATATTTGATTCTTTTCTTTTAGTTTTGCCTTCTTATTTTTCCAAATACTTTCTTTTGTATGTTAAGTTTATTATGTACTTTTTTGGTTCCAAATATTTGTAAAGAGATAGCATTTCTTTAAGTTATTTTCATGAGATGCCACATTTCACCATTTTTTCATTTGATTTGTTGGGCAAATTTTAGTATTTAATTTTGCTTAAGTTTTTCATCTCTGCTGCGTACAGTTTTTATCTTTAGATTATACGTTGTCATGGTAAATATATATATATATATATTACATTTTTGGGCTGGTAAAAATATCTCTATTGAACCTTGATTTTTCCGGTGTACTTATTTGGGCATTTTTTTTCTAAATATTGTATGCAACAATCAACTTTATTTTTTCTTAAAGCATTTGAAATGAGAACTACAAAAGGTTGTCACATTATTACTAAGTTTTTATAGAGCAAAGAGGTAGATAATGTTTCTGTTTAAATGAAAAAATTCTGATATGTACAAACCAAAAAGATCAAGATTCAGCATAGATTTCATAGAGTCCAAAAATACAATATTCTGAATTTGTAATTTTTCATTTTTCACATCTTTTGAGTCATATTGATTTTCACGTAAGCCTATAAATTGATTGAAAATGCATCAATTTTTTTATTCGTTTTCATGTTTTAGGCAGCAATAAAAAAATCCAACGAATCTGCTGTCGAGCTTCAGACGCTTAAACAAATATGTGCATCAAAAGACAAAGATCTTGCGATATACAAACAGAGCGCGGAACAATTGGAAAGGGCGAAAATTGACATTTTCAAGCTTCGGAAACGTTTAGAAAAAGAGCGAACAGAACGCGATCGCTGGGCACAAACACGTGGCGAGCTCATAAATCAATTCTGCCATGAAGGCGATATCCTTGAAGAACTTCTAGGAATTCGAGAAATTTCCCCTACCTGTGAAGAAAATTCCATAACTTCCAAAGAAAGTTTTGGTAATGAAACTAGAGGATCTAATTTTTTCAAAATTTCAAAATCACGTTAAATTTTTAATGAGGTCATTCGTACACACATCTTTAAGTTTATACGCTTAGAAGCGAATAGAAAAGGGCATATAGATTATTATGGCCAAGTTTTCGTGAAATCCTCATAAATGAAAATTTTCAATTTAATCCTATTGAATAAATATATACATGGTCTAAAAAAATAATGAATAAAATATAGCATCTGATTGCAACATGTTTTTGTATTGTATCATATCCAAATTCCTCTATTTTAAATTCATAAATATCATTTTAGCAATGAAAACAGCACACTGTGAATTTTGTCAATCTGCCTTAAACCGACTGTACCTGTACAATTAATGATACCGTAAGCTTCTCTATCTGAACTGCTTATATATAATATCCTCTGGTTGAATTTTTCTTGATCGATAAACGAACTTCAGCAAAATTTACAATATTTCCTCTATTGAATGAAATTGATGTATAATGACATGGCAAATTTTTAGAAAAGCTAACTATGCTGCTTATTTTTGGCTTTTACAATGAAATATCTGTCTTATCGAACGGTGGCAATTTGAAACCACAGAAGGACAACTTTTGGAAATGGAAATCAAATATATGCATCGAAAAGTAATTGTCTTATTGAACAATACTAAAGTAATATACTTGCATTGCGATATTTTACGAAGCACTAAAACCATTAATGGAGTATCACAAACATAGTACAACACAAAAAGTTCCCGGAATTCTACTCTCCCCCCCCCCCACTTGACTTGTTTCTTCCATCCAAATATGCACATTTTCCTACATTTAGCATATCCTGAACTTTACTAGGGTTAATAACGTAGACTTCACAAATCAATATTCAATGATCTAGTCCTTTAGAGGACCTTTGTCTTCTCCTTTAAGATCATTTCCCATGATCAGTTCCATAATTGCTGAAAAATCTTTTTGCCCATTACCCTGCCCTTTCATAATTGAATAGAGCTGGTGAACCAGGGCCCCCATGGGTGACACACTTTGGGTGGCTTGGGCCGCATCTAGGGCTAGTTTTAGGTCCTTTTCCATTAAATTAGTAGCAAAGCCCCCTGTATAACCTCGAGAAGACGGCACATTAGGCATTACCCCTAAAATGAAGAACAAAAAATTTGTATCTATATGAAATTTTGATGTGCAATTACACCCTGTTAGTAAATTTGTCATGTTCAAAAAAATTCTATTATGAAAGTGGGAGAAAAGTAATAATAATTGACTCACAGTAGTTTGCAGATCATGAATTAAATGTCATCAGCTATAGATTAAAAAGCAGAAAGCTTCAAAACCCCCAAAATTACAATGTCCAAGATAAGAAAGCCATATTGGCAGTAAAAAGTTCATGTCTAATGGCTCACCGTACTCTTGGAGAAAAATTCGATATATAATGTCTGAAACTGCTATTATCCGGCTAATTTTAGCCGATTTCAAGTAGTTCCTACAGACCAATTCGAGATTTTCATAATTCAATGCCTTTATATGATTTTCCGTGTTCACGGACAATTTAAGTCACATCTGAACACGTGAATGGATTTGTTACTGATAGAGCAGAGTTATGCAAAAACAACAGATATAAAATATGAAAAGGCAATCTAACAATATTTTATGGATCAAGTTCCCAAGTATACTTCATTATAGAATGTTCTATAAACTTGCTTAAAAACAATTTAATAGTTAGTATTCTGAATTTTGTACTCTACTTGAGTAGCTGCAATTTTAATCCCCAAAATTTAAAAATTTGTATGACATTTTATTTAAAAAAGGTTTTGGAACTTCTGAAATTTTTTCAATTATTTTTGCATCAAAAAGTACAGAAGCATATCTTTCTATGAAATTCAACGATTTTGAAACTGATTGTATCCACTTGAATTGAAAATAGTTATAAAGTATACAGTTTTATTCAAAATTGTTAAATCTTTCGATTTATGCACTCACTACAAAAAGTGTTGTTTCTATTTACAACTCCTTAATGAACCGGCATTTGTTAGGTGATGTCAGCTAAATTTAGGCAAAAAGTAACTTAACCTTGAAGTTGAACTACTATTCTTCAATTACTGAACAAAAAATTAGGTAATTTTTTTATTGGCTTAAATACTTTGACATCACCAAACGAATGCCGGCTCGCTAAGGAGTCTTAATGTACCTTGAAATGTATGCAAAATTTTTAAATGAGATTATAGCCAAAGTAGCCCGAATCCACACTAGGAAATATAATTAGGCATAGCTAGCAATATATCAATGTGTAGAGTAAACTTTGAATGCAACGAGTATGTTAGGGACATCAATTCAGTTATTTTATCCGAAATTCGTTATAACCGACACAATACGATATTTTCGATTCCGCAAGTAATTAAAAATTTGTTATATCTGATGTTTATTGTAATTGCACTTACTACAGCAAATAATTAGATATCAACCTGGATAAGGATTATACAATTCGGAGCTCCAACAACGAGCAGTACTCGAATTCAGTACACTGGCCAAAATTTGGGGGTCAAGCCCTAATTTTACCCCTAAATTCATTCCCTCTGCTACCCCAGCCATGCTAATCGCTAGTATCAAATTATTGCAAAGTTTTGTAGAACACCCCGAACCTGTTTCAAATGTGAAAAATTAAAAACTGGTGAAACATTGCCGACACTATGAAATTCATCTATTAGAGAAAAAAGCTTTTTTTATTGTAATGGTACTAAGACTAGATTCTATAACAAGATTTAGAGTGTTAGTATAAATATAAAAGGTAATATTATAAAATGTTAAATTTAATTCCATTTCCGTCGAAAAGTCATATAAAGAGGGTTAGTTTCGTAATTTGACATAAATTTATTTTTAAAATAATTTCTGAAGAAGAGTTAATTAAGAGAAATGTACTATACATAGCATGTTAGTTCCAAAAATTATGGGTTGCTCAACTTTAACTTCAATATAACGTATTTGCATTTAACTAATTTTAATTGTAACAAATAAAAAAAGTTATTTTGTGCCAAATACATGCTTCTGATTTTCGGATATAACGAATTTTGGATAGGACAAACTAATTTGGTGATTCCAATAAATTCGTTATATCCGATATTTAATATACTTCATTTAAGTACATAATAATGTGTAGGGTTACTTCTCTATATTTACAAAGAATGGCTCGAGCAATATCCTGCGTACTTTGAGACAAATTTTAAAGTTGAGGAAGTCATAAATAATTCCCCAAGCAGTTGATATTCTATATGAATCAATGATCTACTAAATAATATATTCTATTACTTGATAACATTACATCCCATCAATCTCCCTTTACTGGTGCATGCTAATATCTCAATTTGATATATTCGATTAATTGATAGTTTTTACTTTAACTAATGGTATCAGTTTATGGAATATCAACTACATACAAAATCTCACGAAAAATTGTAGGTGCCACAATCACCTGAGGGGGGGGGATTTGCACTACCAATAGTAACACAAATTGTGTTAATAACATAATTTTGCATGAAAATATCTAAATCGAAACTGCAAAAAAATGTCCTTAATACTTAGTACTGTGGACAGTGTAGAATTAAAGAAAAAAATTGATTTTTGTAAAAAAATGTACCTGCTGGTCCGCAATGTACCACCCTACTTCCCATCTGCTTCAATAGAGGCATAGCCCTCTGTAAGGCCTCTTTTTGCCCCCCTACCATGAAAGTGAGGGTAGCATCGGTGGCCGCTGGGACCCCTCCACTCACTGGAGCATCGATCATATCAATTTTTAAACATGAAGCCTTTTTCGAAAGTTGAGCTGAAACTAATGGAGATATTGTACTGCTGTCAATCAGAAGTGAACCAGATCTGCATTAAAGATATACCGATTTTAATATTTTAAACAAAAAGTATTTTTGACAAGTATATATGTGCAGTGAAACCTGCTAAATTGAGCACCTCTTTAGCCAAACAATTTGTCATTCACCACGGAGTATTTGACTTTGTAAGTTTCACTGTACATAATAATATTGAAGGTAGCGATAACCATTCATTAGTTGTTTACATATCAGCACATGTTGACACTAACCATCGGACTTTACATAGATTGTTTAGTAATCTTTATTGAAGCACTGCAATAGAAATTGTTCTTAAAATATTGTTATGGAACAATTAACACGTTCAAAATGTGCTTTTTTAATTAACACCACTCTCTCTTTTCTTCATCTTTGAGATCGGTTACAAAGAAACTTATACAACCGGATATGTTTTGAAATTTGTGTTTTAATGTATAGAATACACTTACCGATATACATATATTCATCCAAGATTCAAATGTATTTCATATGGGTTGTGAGCATGTCAACATGAAAATTTCTACAAAAATTTGTGTGCATAAATAGATTATGTACCCCCTATATACTTTTTTTAGGTTCTGAATGTATGATGCATCGAATTTCACACAAAAAACATGTAATAAAAAATACATTTATATATATATATATATATATATATGCATACATATTCATGTACAGAAGCATAACGCAAAAACAATAAAAAAATACAGTTCATTAAATTTTCATCCAAATAAAGCATGAAAACCAGTTTCTATCCATATATAAGCATAAGTAATAGATAACGATAGTAGTCGTTATAAAAGTAAAGCCATAGAAATTGTTTTAATAACAGTGTTCTACAATAATATTCGGTTGAAAAAGAACATGGAATACGTTACTGTCAAAATTATTATTTTCTGCTTTCTGTGTTGTCATTCTCTCCTCTAGATGCAGTTTTTTTACATTTCTAAGAAACGATCATTACCTTTAGAATATGACATATAAACATATATATATATATATATCATAAAGTTAGCTTTGTAGTTATCATGATAAAAGTTCAAATATGTTAGAATTCGAGCATTATTAAGCCCATCAGAGTCAAAAGTCTAACAACAGTTTTATGTACATAAAAAATCAAATACAAAACTTTGCACAAAACGAATCTGTCAAAACCACTGAACACTCGTTATATTTGAATGTTACATTTGAAAAAATAAAACCGAAATTGACACAATACCACTTTTTCACCTATTAATCATGGGTGAAAATTTATTAAAACAATTTTGCTACATTTCGAAGCTTAGTGTTTAGAGATTTATAATTCCTTGCCTGGAATTTGGAAGCAAAACCTCATATACAGACTCGACATTTGAGGAGTTTGGAAGCATGGTGACAACAGTTTTACAAATTTTTGCAAGTTCTTCAATAGAGCTAGTAGCCCTAGATGCTAGACTTTCTTTTGCTAAATTTGCTGCCCTTTCATGTTGTGCTAGATAAGATATAGCCATATTGTATAAAATATTTAAGTGGAATTTCACTTTACGCTAAAAAATGTAATACCTTTTATAGTTTATGAAAAGAATGATTCACACTTCATGAAATTTAAGAATAATAATATTCTAAGGCAAACAGTAAACTTCAGATAAATTGAATTTGTCATATCCACCAAATTGATTTGACATACTTGATAATTCGAAGTTTAGCTAACCCGATAGGACTTTTTTGTTTAAGCATTACAAGTAAAAATTCAGAAAAAGCAAATTCGTTGCATCCAAAGTTTACTGTATACAATTTGTTATGCCCAAAAATCTAAAGGTGAACTTGGACACAATGCAACATTTAGTTTATTGACAATAAGTGAAAACTCTTAAAGGCATATGCGCATTGTATTTGAAGTTTACCATAGCGGAGAATGGAATGGATGAACAGTTTGAATTAAATAATCAAAAATATTAGGCCAAAAATGTTTTATGGCTTTCTACTGAGCAAACTTATCATGCCTAACAACAAGTTCATGTACAAATAAAACCAAAACATAATTTTTTTAATTCACAAACAAACAGAGATTGAATAAAAAATAAACCAACAAAGAGTTAAGAAGCAGAGAATGAAAATCTTACGAGGTCATAAAAAAATAATTTAGTGACATTAGTACAAAATTGATGTAGAGGGAATTCCTTGTTACAAAAGCAATAAAACGAACCCCTTTAAATGTAAACTTAATCCAATTTTATCTAATCATCAAAATATATTCAAGCCAAATTGAAATTTTCAAAAGGATAAAATATTTTGTTATATAAAAGTAAAGTGGAAAAAATACTTACAATCGTAGATGATGAGTGCCTGTCCAGATTTCATAAGATTGCTAGCCATTTTTGATCCTGTTCAAATTGAAAATTCTGTTAGATATTTCTTACAACATATTTACTGATAACTAAGAAATTATTTAGATTTAGTTGAGCTCTTTTGAACATTAAAAGGGTACTTTATCAATCGGGCACCATGCCAATGATTGTATTCAGTACTTACGATTTTTAGAGATATGGTCAATACTCGAAAGTTTCTGAACATTTGATACTATCCGGTAGGTGTACACAAAACAAACTCTTATTTATTCAATTAATATTTGATCGCTTTATACACTTATTTTCTGCCACAAATTGGCTAGCATATTGTGTAAATCATGCTTGCAAATTGTGTAAATCATGCTTGCAAATTGTTTTGAAAGATATCGCTTTCAACTGTTCTTCAAGCTAAGAACTTGATTTTAGGCAATTAAAACTGAGTATAGGATGCACGCTAACTCCCTAATAATTCCTTTGGCTTGACATGTAAAGCAACTAGTGAACAATAGTAAAATTGTCGTGATTGATTCTTCTTGATGTGTTCCGCTATACCCATATTTCCACATCCAATAAAGCCCACTAGGTTGTCCCATTTATCGCCGAAATCTTTCTTATGGTTTTGCGATAATTGCCTTACTATGTGACGTCGAGTGCCAAATTTAATCCCGGAGCAAGATCGTTGGAATGCCTGCGGTACTCGACTCTCTAAAACTAAATGAAGCATTAGTCCTGAATAGATAATCAGCAGCAATATGATGTCCTATAAATAATTTGAGCTAATAAGAGAATCACCAACAATGGCAGTTGTTATGTTTACGAGTTCAAGTTGAAAAACACAAATTTCGACCAACGATAAATTAGTAAAGGCTATTATAATTGTAAAACAGCTATTTTAATTCATTTTAACCAATAGTATTTGCATTACTCTGAAATCTGGTACATTCACTGATTGGACCTCTTGATTTGTAACGGCTTTCTGCCACGCAAAATTTCATGGACGTTTACTAATTTTACATCAATTATCGAGTTGTACAGGAGCATTGGAATCTATTCTAAAGATATGGCGGGAAGATGTGATGACGACAAGAGTGGCCAAAGAGTGAAGAATCGATTAGCAATGGTGGAAACGGTTCAGCAATCGAACGAACAAATGAAAGCAGATCTTGTGCGAGAATCGCGGGAAAGTCGATATCTCACAAATCCATCTGCGATGAAAAGTATTACAATTTTACAAAACCAAGTAGATTTATACGCCAAGAAGATAGAGATAGAGAGAAAAAAGATTGAATCATTAGATAAGCAGATTGCTTCCGCTCAAATGCGTGTTCTCGAACAGCGACAAAAGGTTGGAGGATTGAATGCCAGTGCCGAAAATAACCAACTTATTGCCAGGCAGATTACAACACTTGAAAACCGCCTTGACAAAGCTCTCGTAAAGTTCAATGAGAGCTTAGCAAATAACAAAAACCTTCGCGAACGAATAGAAGCTATGCGCCGCGAACGCGTCGTATTTGATGGAATTTACAAAAAGTTGGAGCGAGAGCTACATGAGAGAAAAAAAGAAATGGCTACCATTATTGATGAAAGTAATGAAGCTTATAGGGCCCGAGATAAAGCTCAAGGTGAGACTGAGTTAAATTTGTAGCTAAATGTACTGTAATTCCTCTTAGTTTAAAATAAATGAACAAATGCGTGTGGATATCATTATTAGAGAAGGTAGACTCAAGCGCAAACTTTCTTTCAAGGAAATGGTTACCAGAATTGATTTAAAATTATATTTTATAATTTTTCAAGTGGCTACTTGGGTAAATGTGTTATTTGTTTTGAAGTTTTCGTGAGACAGTTGAGATTTTTCATCTCAAAGATTCTATAGAGGGCATTCATTCCTGAATACGCTTCAAATATGCACCTTTCAGGTTTTTTGCCATGAAAATGGTACTTAAATTTTATATTTCTATGAAGCTTTGTATCTATGAACGTAAAGCTTAGTTTAAACATCAAAATGCCAACAGTTCTAAAAAACACAAACTTGAATTTTTCATTCGCATATAATAAATAAAATTTCAATGCATACCTTTATGATAATAGGTGAACTGATGGCCTTACGTCAGCAAGCAGAAAAAGACCGCATCAAATTTGAAAAAGAATGGAAAGAGCTTGGTCGGCTAATTGATGAAGATAGAATCAACCGAGATACTCTTAGAAAGAAGCAACTGAATGAGACACTTGGAATACATAGTGAGCTAGAAACTACCGACGATCACACCAAAGACAGGTATTTATTGATTAAAAATGATTTTCTCTGCTCTAAATTACATATTTTAGAATGAATTCTGTTGAATTAGAGCTTTTTTATAGTTTTACATTTTAAAAACTTGTGAAAAAATTATTACAAAGCAAATACGCACGCACACTGCTGATTCTGTATTACATGATCTCTTTATTTGTTGAAAGAATTAAAAGTTTAAAAAGAATTTGAAAGGTCCAAAAAATTATTTTCTTACAAAAGTACTAGAGTGTAATAGTACCTACAGCATACTCTTAAAAAAAGCTTTCAGCTTTAAAAAAAACATTCAAATCAATAAAGAGTAAATAGGGCCTATCAATAAATAAATAACATCTTATGCGTGAATCCGATTTTTCTGTTTCAAGTTTATACGCAAAAATTAAAAATTTAGAAAATATTCTACTTCATATTTTACTTCTAGATTAAGCAAACATCAAGATGAAGATGGTGAAAGTACATCATGGCATGGCTCAGAAATCACTTTTGACCCTAGCCACTCAGAATTAGAGCGGAACTATAGTGATGCTTTCTTACGCATTAAACGAGCCACTGGGATTGAAAGTACTTCTGATATTTTGAGCAGTTTTTTGGAGGCCGAAGAAAAAAACTTTTCACTATTCAATTATGTCAATAGTTTGAATAGTGAGATTGAACGATTGGAACTCAGTATTTCAGAACAAAAAGGTAATAAGTAATGCACACACACCCTCATGCACACATTATGGAAACATATATATATATATATATATATATTTCTGCCGGATTATCGGTACTACCATATGATTAAGACAGTGCTAGACAATTATTGCATGATAATATATGAAATTACATTGAAGCTGACTAGTTGACCATATATATATATATATATGCACAGTCATAGAATTTTTACTGGTACATTGCCAAAGCTCATTTTTGTGTTGAAGTCAATTATTGAATTTTCACAATTGATTGTGTAAGATTTTTATCTTAGAGAGTAATTACATAAATTTTAATACCACAGTTTAATTTTGCATTTTAACTGCTCAAAAATCCAAGCAAATTTGAAATTTGACTCAAAAGGTTATTGTAATTGTCCTTTAAAGGTGAAATTGAAAGTTATAAAGGGCAAGGTGTAAGCACAGACTCCCAGCAGAAACGAGTCGTTCGAAACTTGGAGGAACAGATTTTACGCACTGCCAAAAAGGTTGATGAATATGAGGAGCGTTATAATAGTGCACTAAATACAGTCAACCAATTAAAACAAGGCATACACAGTATATTCTTACGTATGGGACCAACACAAATAGGCAAAAATGAAGGACTAATAGGTAGAGTAAGATTCAAACACAATAAATTTTTGCTTTAAATATAATTTTACATATACCAAATAAACGAAAAAGTCAAATTGTACAAAGTATTCAGATTTTTAAATGCAACAAATTTTAGATTTAGCAATTGATTGGGTGGTCACAAAAGATTCATTACATGCCTATTGTCTTATACCGAATATAACTCCAGGGTGTTGCAATTAAAATTGTATTTCTATTATCTTTCCTTAAATATAGCATATACAAAATTTCAAACTCCATCAGGCCATAACTTTTTAAGGTTCAATATTTAGTTGACTTTCAATTTTCAAGCTTAATCATTAAAGTTTATTTAGAGCCATACTGTGTAGTACTAATCTTGATGTACTTGAATTGTAGTATGTGCTATATTTTGAGGTATGACAGCAGTGAGGATTGTATTTGAAGAATGCAGTAGTTCTTTCTGTGGATTTTTATATCACAAAGGAACAAAATTAAATGTTCTTGCTCTAATCTCCAGTGCTCAAAATGAATTCCACTTTCTGAACAAATGCATTTGAGCTACACAAAGTGTCCTCACATTATTTAAGTTAGGACAATTGAATTGTTATCCCTTTCTGCCGTATTTAAATAATACTGTTTTTAAATATTACAGTAAACTTTATAACTTAAAGTAATTCAAGTACAGCTTCTAGGAGAATATGTATTTGAGATAAGATGGTAGTTTTATAAAGCATTGATATATATTAAATCAGCCTAGTATAATACAGAATGTACTATAATACCGTAGCCATGATTAAATATGCAGCTATAGAATACTTTTTTGATATGTTTCTTACATAAAAATAGAATCTTTTATCTCTAGTCATCATTCATTTTTTTCTTCCAATAAAATTAGTTATATGTCAAAACATCTTCTAATTCTTTTCATTCTGGACTTTTCAATGTTTTGAAGTGCACTATATATTTGTAAATCTTCTGCATATCATGTCTGAAATACGCAATCTGGACACGTGAAAATACAAATTGCTTGTTTTCATTGTTCTATTTGATATTACTTTTTTTTTTAAATTTCATGAAACTATTAAATACATATATATTATATCAAGCTTAGATGCTGCAATGGGTAAGGTAATATTGCACAAAAAATAAAAAAAAGTGAATATTTGTTAATCCGTTTTTTATATACCATCAGGAAACCAGGGTGTAACGGAAGCCAATATGATGCAATACTTGGGAATAATTGAGCAGAGGACCAATGAAATCATTGCAGCATACGCACACAGCCAAAATGTAGGGGATGACGCGACGACCACTAGTATGATTTCCACTAGTACTCCAAGTATAGTGTTACAGCAAAACCACGGGTCGATTATAACTATAAAACCGCCAACCCTAGATGATGCAAGTAGTGGGGAAAATACGGATGACGATAGTGAAAGGCCGCTAACTAGAAGTGAGTTGAAGAGTCGGACACTTAAAAATATGTTTCCACGAGAGTAAAAGAATAATTAAAAGTTCTAATATAGCTTTTCTTGCATATTATACTAGCACATTATCCTTCTTTTTCAGTCTCCTCGCAGCTCGTTCATTGCTGCTCTGCAGGTATTTGTGTGCTGTAGGGATTCTATTTTCATCGAGTTAAGCTGATTTTAACAATGTCCCTTTCTCATTGTAATGTAGACTATTGGTAAAATTTTATAGAATTATATTAACACCGCTGTGAAGCAAGGAAAAATCTGGTCCGACCATTAAACACACCAATATGTAAATATATATTAAATTATTTGATAACTTTGCACTTCACTGATCTTCTTTTGCTAGCGCATATTAATATCTCAATTTGATATACTCAATTAACCAATAATCTTGGGCGCAAACCGATGGTATAGTACATGGAATATCAATTGTTTGTGTTAATGCCCTCATTTGGAAATATTCACTCATGAATTTGTAAACGACCCTCAAATTTCGAACTTTTTGCAAGGCCCAGACAATAACTTTGGATGGTGTAAACCAATTTTTCTATTTGCTAAGATATGTTGATATCACTAATTGAGCTTTTCTTATTGGTCACAATTGTGCTAAAGTTGCCAATCTTTATAGAGCCAACATTCTTAAATGGAGATTCATCCTAAAAATGGGTTGATATTTTGTGGATGAGAATTCTTTAAGTATCATTTTAGTAAAGATTTTTATAGCTAATAAATAATAAAAATTTGATTTCTTGGTCAGTAGGAATGGGCATTTTAACCCATTCACAGATATTTATGCAAAAAATTTGAAACATCTCATGCAGAATTTCATTTGCCTAGAATTGATGGTGAATTCTTATTTAATCAAATTTGTGCGAGCAATTTCAACATTATTTGCTTACAGTGAAACTCCCTTAAGTAGGACAATTCATTTTCAGATGTCCAGCTTCGACAGGTTTCAGAGAGAATGGACAAACACAACTATAAAACATGTAAAAATATTTATTACGGAGAAAGTGCACTTAGACGCTACCACCCACAAAATAGTCAGTAATTTTACTATTTTTTATTTGTTTGTCGTGAATACTTGTCATACTTTTAGCAACTTGTTCAAGACTCATAATATCTGCTGAAGCATCATCTTTATAAAACTCCACATACTTTTTCATTATTTCGAATGATGCCAAAAATTGAGTGTAAGTAGGTGGAAGGCCGAGTTTTTCGATATCATCTTCATGCTTAGAAGCCCCAACTTCTTCTGTATTCAAATCGGGAGAACAATGCGAAAGAATGCAATTTTCAATTTCATTATTACTACTCCCCATACATGTCGGTTTAGATTCTTTATTAACTACAACGTCATTAGGCGAAATTAACGATTGTTGAACTAAATCTTGCGAAGTATCCATATTGGCACTCTCTCCTAGGAGAGCTTTGAAACTGATAGAATGCCTGCATTTAAAATTCTGTAACCAACCATTTGATGCTCGGAAACCGGATAATCCAAGATTTTCGGCAACAATTTTTGCTTGTTCTTGAAGAATTCGACCATTGACAGGAATGTCGTTGCTTCGCGCATTCAAATACCAATCATATACCTGTTCATCAATTTGAAGAAGCGTTCCAGAAAGTCGAAGACGAAAATTATTTCTGTTGATATTGCTTTCAATACGTTTTTCAATGTCCTCCACATTGTTGACAATACTTCCAATCGTGCTTTTCGACACTCCATACTTTTCCGCTAGCTTACGGTACGAAATTCCATTTCTATGATCGCCAATAACTAATGAACGTTGCTGAAGTGTCAATTCTTTTGATGATGGCTGCCTCGTCATGTTTGCGTTGTAATTTTGGCATATTTAAAACAGGACTTTGCACGGTTCCTGTAAAGTAACAGATCCTTATTGAATCGAAATCCGTTTGACGGATTCGAACTGTCCAAAATTTATTGCATAAATCAGGGAATCTAATTCGGCGTATTTTATTAATGAATTTGGATTCGGAGTTGCCCTACATATTTGAATGAGATACAAAGCCCTGGAATTTCAATTAAATTCAAAAAAGAAAAAAATTATATTCTATTTTATCCGTTTATGTTGTTTTTTACTATCCAATTACAGAGTTTTTCCCACAAGAAAATCTATTGTGCTGACCTGTTTAATTTCTAGCCTCAATAACAAGGTGCCCCTTTATGAAAGGTGAATTAAATGCAGAGATTGCTTGTAATTCTGTCACCACCCAGCTTACTATGGTGTCTGATATCTTAAAAAGTTTCATTGGACTTATATTATTCCTGGGCAATTGTGTTTATTATGTGTGGATACTTGAGAAAAGTCCATTAAAGTTAATCTATGTACACTTGAAACAATTTTTTGTTGCAACACCCCCCCCTCCCTCCCCCAAGTATGTGCCTATATGACAGCACTCAAAGATAACTGAAAATAATTCAAAACGTGAATTATCAGTACGACAATGTACGTTCATATGTAAAACATGTACTCATATTATTAAAAAAATATCCAAGAAAACTTAACAAAATAAACAATTTTGTTTTTTCCTTGAAAAATAAATTTATACAGAAATATCGGGAGCTGGATTGTCCAAAATAGGATTTGAACTTACTCATAAACTGCAAGAAACAAAAAATTTTGGAAAATTTTTTTGGTGTACAAATATTCATTTGCTCATTGTAAATAAGCCCATGTCGTCTTACAGTGTTTTATTTGTATTGTGGAATTTTACTTTAGAGGAAGCAAATAGAATTACGAAAGAATTTATAATCACTATGAATATATGCATTACTTTAGTAAACTACATAATTCCTTTGCGGCTACAAACGATTTTACTCAATCACCATCCGATTTTTAAAAATGACTTCCAAAACCATTGCTCATGATGAGTCCTAGAGTGACTTTGATAAGTATAAATCACTATATTATATATTCTGAATGACATAATGGATCCAATTGCCTATCTATCCACTCGAAAATTATGCAGGTTGAGTGATGAGCCAACGATGCTGTTGACGGATTGGAAATAGACTTGATTCTTCTAAATACTTAATAAAGCAACTATGAATTATGCATTCGAGCCACAATTTTCTCCAATTCAGCTAGTCGTTTCAGTGCTTTGCTATGCTTTTGATGGTTTGCAGAATTTATTTCCATCAAATACTGAAAATCTTCATATTCAAATGAATCAACAGTAACGGGGCCAACCTTCAAAAAAGAAAAAAATGATTCAATTTCTGGACGTATGTCATAATCAAAGGAAATTTTATGCACATAAGAGATGATCATTACAATGTTAAAAAACAGCGTGATTGTTTCATACTTTTTGTAGAGTATCAATCTGATCGATAGCTTTCTCAAGTTCTGTGGTTTGTGCGGCTACTTTCTTTTTGAGGGACTCGAGCTCTTTCGTTTTTTTTTCGGTCTCAGTTTGAACAGGTTCATATTTTAAACTAAACTCATCGCGACAAGATTTAATTTCCATCTTAATGCTCAGCGATTTGTCGGCTACTTTCATGATTTCATTGTCCAGTTCCTTAGCTCTAGCGGCTGAACGTTTTTCAACAATATCAAGCTTTGCTTCAAGAGCTTTATTTTCCTTGCGATATTTTTTTATTTTTGACATGATGCGTTCGCCTTCAGACCAATTTTCTTGGTCATGATCTAATTCAAGTTTACGTTTTTTACTCTTCTCAGCTTTTGCGGAAATCTTTTTCGAATGCTGAACTAAACAGCTCTGCTTCTCTTTAGCACTCAATCTAACCGTAGATATCATTGATCGAGTTACTCTTCTTGGAATTTCAGATTGTGTTGCGACTATGTAGAAAATAACATTAAAATGTCAATGTCATTGGTTAACTTACAACGTCAAAATCAACACTGAAACAGCTAGGATTGGGAAATGGAAAGTAAGCTTACCTTGTCGGCTTCTATTCATTTTAAGAATATGGATGTCAATGGTGGTATTAATGAAAGTATGAAACTGTAGTTAATATTTGAAGAGTGTTTGTAAAACAGTGAAATACAAAAATTCAACTGCCGAATTTTTTTTCATAAATCCCCCCAGTAGAATTAGTTTTCCGTAAAAAATGAAATCTAAACCTAGCTGTTTCAAACATTGTGAGAGTCATAAATATATAATACATGTAATGAACTCATTAATTATCATAGTGAAGACCATTTTGTTGATCTCATTATTGATTTTAATTCTTGGCACATATTTCTGGTCCGACTCGTGGGCGTACGGTGATTCTTTCCAAGGCTGGATTGAGGAAGTCGGTTTCAGCAAAAAAATATGCAATGTAAGTGATGGCGTCACTCAATCTCAGTGTCTTGAAATTAGAGCAAATGCCATGTATAGTGTCAATTTACATTGTGCCATGGAAATCAGAGACTCCTGGAGGTGTAATGCACGTAGAAAAGAAGAAAGTAGCGTCGGAGGAAACGTATGCAAAAAACAGTACGAAATGTTGTTGCAGTGTTCTGAGAAGGTTGCTATACCTATGTTCCTTGAAAGAGGTTTTAAAAAAGATGACTTGATAGCAGCAGGAGTTTCTAAGAAAAATATCGAACAATACGGAAATCCTCAAATCCACTTGAATGATGCAGTGTAACCCAACACAATAGCATTTGATGACAGCTAAGAAGTACCTGCCCGCAAAGTCTCTAAATACTGGAGTTAAATATACCCTTAAATTTCTAATAGCGAAATTAAAATCGAATCAGCAGAATAGAGAAATGTCGCAGGATGTGGCTAAGAACATCTAATGGCTCGTTCGGACTCAAACAACATGATCATATACAATATAAGTGTTTTCTTTAACAAATTCTTCTTTTTCTATTGATCTATCATTTTGTAATATTTATCAAATGTTCATAAATCATAGAAAGTATGACACCGGATTTGTCAAATGTAAACTGTACAGAGGCAGAATGAGATAGACAATATCGGTTGAAAAATGATCTAAGCTGACAAATCTTTTATATATTATATTACCATGTCATAGTAGCTATAGTAATGAGCTCAGATTTGGATACTTTCACGCAAATTAATGTTAATAACTTTATTTTAAAATTGGCACTATTTTTGTTAAAGTTAATAATGTCAATGTGAATCACGGAACGATTGTATCATTTGTATTGGCATGGACTTCAGCATTGAATTTCTCCCCTTGAAGTGGTTGAAATTCCTCTGAAATTTTCAATGATTCAATAACTCTAATATCCCAGTAACGCAAACAATTCATGATACGTTAAATACTGTGGACCGATTAGATTTCATGGAAAAACAGACTAAATAACAATGCCAATGCTGGTATGCTTAAGAAGTCGAGAATATGGATATCACATTATACACTGCCATAGACTTGCTTGTAGAAGCAGTTGAATTCAGAATTCATCATCAGTTCCAAACTCGTTCCATTTACTGTTGCCAACATTACTAGTGTAGCCTGTAAAGTTTGGAACGAATTATCGACTCAATCAGCGTATGTAACTGTACAGAATTATATGGATTACACAAACAGTTCGGTGCAATAGGTACGATTATTTTGATTTCTGAGTCACAAATTGAAGAAAGTATTGAATAACTCAGCAAAGATGAGCTGACCCATTATCGTCATTGAAGCTTACTAATGCCGTTCTAAGTCCTATATCATTAGCAATATTTATTGGTCCCAAAATCCTTTATGTCAACAGCTTTTAGTAAAGCTATACCTTGCCCCCTTTAAAATCTACCAACTTGGTCATATCAACAGTTAAAATTGTTATCCAAAAAAGAGGAAACAATAGGAGAATTTCAGAAAGTTGCAATTGATATTGATAAATCAATAATTTAATAAATGAAATATTCTATTATTTGATAGCTCGACCACGCTGTTTGATGGTGCATTTGACTTCTTTAATTTGATTTGCTGATAATAGTAGGTGTAACCGACTGTATCAGTTTAGAGAATATGATCAAGTAGTGCAACTGGAAAAAAAATGTAATTATTAGCTTAAATCTGATGGCATACTTCAGCATTTAAAACTTAACACCAAGCTTCAATGCATACACGATTACTAATTTTTCAAAGTCGATTGCCAATATATCCAACTCGATTACCAACCTAAAATGTAATTGTTTAAAAATATTGAAAAAGTTTATGGAATTTATGCATATTTTTTCTCTGTATCAAATAGAATGTCGATTTGGAGTTTTGTCCTCAAAGATTATTTACTCGCAAATGACCAACCTCAATCCAATAACATAAGACTACTGCCACAGCTGACTAATGAAATGAAAGCAAAAAGTGAGAAATTATAATGACATACTTAAATTTATATGTATATGTGGGGATTTATGATTTCTTAGTTTGATGCAGCAAAATATATGACAAGAATAACTGCTAGGATCAATATCAGTGTGACCCCCCAGAGAATAGATCGCTGTTGAACTTCTCTTCTATTCATGCTGTGGACCATTCTTCTGGCATTGGCAGTCATACTGTTCACCTCTCGAACCTATCGCGACAATTTTTGCAAAGTACAGTAAACTAAATGTAAGGAATTCGCTTTTAAATGAATTCTCACTTATAATAACGAATTCAAAGAAAAAGTCATTTCGTATCAAGTTCAGCTTCAGATTTTCAGACATAGTGAAATATATGGGTTGTTCCGACAAGTTTGTGATAACCAAAGTCTACTATACGTACATTATTGCACATATACATATAGTTTGCCTATATCGAGACTAAATTCAACTATACTTGTTCAATTTTCAGACATAACAATCTCAAAATATGTCGAAAATGTTGCTCGCATTATAGCAAAAATAGAAATACATATATTATATATTCCAAGCTGAACGATTTTTTGCTCCTATTTATGAAATGCGAAAGTATTTTAGACTTCTGTGTTCATTGATGTATTCCGTACTGATGACAATTCACCAAACTGTTATTAATATATAAAACCCGTGATTTCACTGCAGTTCATGCATATAATAATACTTTTTCAATACTTTGTACATTTCATTCTAGGTAATTACATGTACTGTAAATATAGACAAATAAATTCATCTAAATAAAATAAGGGTAGAATATAATAAGTACCCACTCACGCATACGCACGGGAACACGCGCGTGAGGTTGCTTAGTTTGATTTGTTGGCCAAAGAAACAAAAAATATTAAATTGCATAAAATTGAGTAATTTAAACCATAAGGTCTATAAATTCGATACTTTTATGTAACACATTTTAGCAGGGGGAGGGGTAGTTAAAGCATGTTCCAGATCACATCAAATTTTTTCTAATATTTCGAAATCAATATAAAAAGTCTAGAAGAACAGTAACATGCACTAGATCATTTTTTACCTTGCTATGGGCGCTCTGGATTGTCTCACGATTTCTTCCAAGTTCCATTGAAATGTCGCCAGCAACCTCTTCAATTTCGAAAATTACTTTTTTACTGTTTTGTAACATATCAGTTTGTTGATTTAACTTATCGGCAGTGTACAGCAGTCGTTCTCTTTGTTCTTTTGAAGGACCGCCCTGATAATAGATACGCTGTAAGTAAACGTGCAATTTAAATGTATACATATATATTTAATCTTTCCATAGTTATACTTTGTAATGGAACTGTTGCATACATATGCATATATAATAAATATCGGATACAACCAGTTTGTCAGGACAACCAACTTCGTTTGTTACATCAGAAATTCAAAATATCCCAAAATCTGAAGTTGAACTTGGACAAAGTGACTTTTCGTTTATTTCTTATTCGGGATTCCCTGAAAGCGAATTTTATTTATCCAAAATTTACTGTATCGACAAACGCTCTATTTGTAAAGACAAAACAAGAACGTATATTTGTACACTAGAGCCTACAGTGCACACATGTATATAGACCAAACTTCGGATACAACAAACTTTGTAACAAATTTTCGTTCACAACCAGTATATAAAAATCACATTGCGTCATGTTTGCCTTCATTTTTGGATATAAAGAATTGATTTCGTGGTCCCTACAAATTCATTTTATGAAAGGATTACGCCTCATGGAATACTCGTTGCGATGAAATTAATCAACGATACGCCTCTAACGCAATGATTACTGTACTTATTTACCGATAAGAAACAACATTTTTTTGCCATTAGGATTTGTGGTGTGTGACGTGAGCTGGTGCTGCATATCATAATGAAATTCTCAGAGTGATTTTTGAATCTATTCATATAGAACTGTTGAGAGGTGGAGGCAGAGAAAAGATGATATGGAAAGATGGATTGATACTCTAGATTGAAGTGCAACATTATACTTTAAATCAGTATCGTTCTAGAAATTAATTCTGTAACTTCATGTTCAAATCCTAGGTGGCCAGTATACTGGATTGTATATCATACTAGTCTAAATCAAAAGAAATGAATACAACTAGTCATGGCCGATATAGCTTAATTTTTATATTTCACACCTTTATATGAAAGCAACAGAGAATGCAAGAGATAAATGTTCCGAAATCAACAAAATAAAATTATAAAACAATGTAAATCGATAGTTATAGAGGCAGCTAGTTGAATTCAGGATAAAAATAGACTGGCAGCTCACAGTTGAATGTACAGTTTAATCTGAGCAGTTCGATTTGAACATTTCTCATGAGAAAATATCCAGCACATATGGACCCTTTCAATTTAACGGGGCTATAGAAGAGATGCTACATCTATTTGCACAACTTTATCAAATATGAATGATATTTTAATATCTTGTTCAAAGTTTGCCAATTAATTAAAAATAAAAAAGACCAAAATATGCATATATTTGTATACGTGTGGGTAATTATCTACCTCATTTTGTCCCATGAATAGTCCCTCACGCTCAGTTTCATCCAGAGCTGACTTATGATCTTTTTTTAAAGATATCAATGACTTCCTGTAAGATTGAACCTGGTCATAAGTGTTAAATTTTAGTTTATAAATAGGGGCTCTATGGGGGAATACTAGATATTGATGCAACATGGATTCATTTTTTACAGATGTAAGAGCCATTTACGTAATATCTATCAGACAGGACCATCATGCCAATGAAGACAAATTTAGTGCTGAAAATAATTCAGTTACGAGAGCTACTATTTTGATAGGGGCCGCTACAATTGCAGCATTAGTATAATTTCAACTGTTTTATGCGCTGATTGTACAGCTGTAGGTCGAGGGATTATTTTTGTCAAATTTAATATTTTATTTTATGCATTTAAAAACTGAAACTAAAAATAATGTCAAAAAATATCAGAGAAATAGTTCATATATTGATTACTAGACATTAGTCTCACTCTTGAGAGTTATTTTTAACTGATGGCCAAACAGATATCTTCTGTAAATAATCTATACTTTGATCAACTCGGTAAATATTATGGAAGTTAGTGCTCGTTTGTATTGAGGCTAACGAATAGGGTTCAACTGTGTAACATTCAAAGAGTTTTGATGTACAATATTCAAAAAATATTTTTCTACAAAATCCAGCATTCAACAAATCTTTATATAATTCAATTGAACTTTTTAATAGAACTTCAGTACCTTGGTTTGAAATTCTTTTTGAGCTTCTCTATCGACTGTACTTCTCGTTTCAATTTCCATTTGCTTTAGCAAATCTTCAGCTTGGCCCATCATTCCCTGAGTTTTCCTCAGTTGCCCTAATTTAACTGTTGGATCATTTTCATACGTAGTGGCGTGACTGATATTTCGACTGATTTCAGTTGTAAGGGAGACGAATTCCTCTCTGTAGGTATCGAACATGGAGTACATAAAGAGTTACACAGTTGTAATGGAGACACCCGTCCAAACAGCACTGAAACTCCACAAATACCGAAAGGCACTAATTTTTTTTAGTGCAATTTTCAGTGCAATTTAGCGGGTATTTATTTTGTTATTAGGTTACAAAATTTTATTTTAAAAAAAATGCAAAAAAGGTGCGAAATATTGTGGCCCAATTTCTTTATTCTGCTCGCATATTCTGGTGTTTCATTTTCTCTTTTTTCATGTTTCTTCTAGCGGCTGTTTCAGTTTATTATTTAACTTACTATCTTCACTCTCAGTCCAAGTTTGGTCAATAGAATTCTGAATTTCTTAATTGATGGTAGACATCTTGTATTTATGTGAATCAAATGGAACTAAAATTGAACTGTGACGATAGTTTCTTTAAAAGTGAACTGAAATTTGTATTTTCATCATGTAGAATGCATACAAAAGCTATCAAGTTTGGACGGCTTACAGGAAACTTTCGGTTGATATGCTCATTATAACACTGAAAAGAATTAGTTGTATATGATGTAAAGTCCTTGTTCAATCGATAGTTATAATTATTCCAGTCAGAAACACTATACTTTACTATCCAAGTTTTTCTGATGCTTATAAAAAAGAATTCCATCTTACCAATGTCTTCAATGCAATCTTTAAATTTCAAATAAAAGATATGGCACAAATATTTGACAGTTAAATCAATGTCATCAGGAGGGATGTTGTTAAAATTCCAATTTCATTTAAAAATCAATTTTTCTTGTCAATACTCATCTGATGCTTTCCAAAATGCTTACAAAAAGCTTGTATCAAAGAAATATGGCATCTGAAAAATATGCTTGCCGGAAAAATTGATTTGATCAAGCTCATCAATGATACTTCATAGTCACTAGTAAAGATTGATGGTTTCAAGCCATAATTCAGCAAAACAAAAATTGCGTGAAACATTTTTCACAATAAAATTAATCTGACTTTCTAGTCAGTAAAATTTAAGCAAAAATGATGCATTATTTTGTCCATTTATCAAATGTCAACTGATGATTAATTGTGTAAATGGTCTGAGACAGTTTAAAATTTCCCGACGACAAAAGCCTATGATCCATCTCGAGGTATCTCTGCATTTCACCTGATATCTAAATTATCATTTTATCATATCTATATTGAGCAATACTATCTTAACACTTTGAAAATATTTTAGTCCATCATGGATATTACAAAAGTGCTAGGAATTAACTTTCTAAATTACTAATTCTCTTTGTACCTGCAGTACAATTCATGAAGATTTGTACAATATCAAGATTCATGGAGAGTCACTCAAATAGAAGTTCAAGGAAAATCACACATTCTGAATAATTAGGCTACATGTATTTTTGTTGTGTTGATAGAATGTTCTCACTTTTATCAACGTAAATTACTGAATGCAACATATCTGTGCTAATTCTTGTCCATTTCTTCTTGAATTTTGACTGTTGCATTCCTAGTAAAAACGCTTGTTTTGAATCATACCAAGCTTTATTATGTCCACAAAATGACATAAATGAATTCAATTCTTAGCTTCAAGTTTTAGAGGTAAGTGATATCTTTTATTTCCAAACTACTTCTGAAAATCCTGGACAATATTTGAATAGATCACTTTAGACAGCATAAGGAAAACTGCAGATTCTTTTCTATTCTTACTGAATTCATCAAGAGTATCATGATTACCTAAGTCTTCATTAACTTTTGGTTAAGATGCAAAGCATGAGTGTAAATAGTTACATTCAAAACATCTCCCAATTCCAAAATAATATGATATGCAGTGCAGTTATTCATGATATTGCAGCAATCCATATGTGAAAAACAACTCTACCTTGTTATTGTGACCACCATTTTTTTCAATGCAATAGCTATTATAGTCCATGATGGTATTGCTCAATCTTTTTGTAACTTTTAATGGTGATAATCTGTAAGTTGAAGTTGATCTATCTTCAAGTTGATTAAGTATCTATGAGTGAGTAGTAAAAGATACTAATGATATGGTGATATTTAGCAACTTCTGTGGATGTTCTATGAAGAATGGTCAAGAACTTGAAAGTTACAAAAAATGGTAAAAATGCAAGATTTTCGAAAATTTTTTTCTGGCAAAACTTCAGTTATAACGTAATTTTAGTGAGAAATGGAAGCCACTGCCATGGAGATTTATACTTTGACAATCAATGCACAAAATAAAACTATTGCTTATTTTAAAGATTTGATTCACAATAGCCAAATGAGACAGACGCACTATGCACATTACACCTGTTGGTTAAAACTATACTCTAGAATCAAGTTATTTCCTAAGATAGTGCCATTTAATACTGATACCTAATCTCAAAATCGATATTTAAATGACACTGACCTCTTTGGCGAGTTCTTGGTTACTTTCTGATTTTACTTGGGGGGATTGCTAATGCAATAGAAAGTGTTTTGCAAGTTTGAAACAGCAATTACACTCTCAGATATCTGTTAGGAAAATACAAACACAACAAATAACATTAAAACAGAAATAGTATCTGATATTAACCTACATGTGTTGCTAAAAGTGATATAACTTTTGCAACACACAAAGCTTAGTAGCATGAAGAACAAGGTTCAGTTCTCTGATGTATCTTGGAACTGAAACTGAAACCAAGCTGAAACCAAACTGAAACCAAGCTGAAACCAAACTGAAACCGAACTGAAACCGAACTGAAACTGAAATCAAAACGGACAAATCATACTGCAGCTACATAGATTTAAGAACTAACCCTTAATAGAGTTCGTTCCTAACAATATCTCAAAGTCCATTGGTTGTTTTGTTGTTAGATAAATAGCTAGTAATGATACAAGAATCCTACTTTGCACCATGAAATATTAAATGAACATGAAACTGAAGTAACAGCAAGAAAAACTGGGAATCTCAGATGATCATTTCAAACTCATTTAAACGCTGACCAAACGTTGCTGATCATTTCAGTTTTGGCAGTATTTAAACAACTAGCAGTTGCCATTGTCACTGCCCTCACAAGTCTCCATTTAAAGGGCACAATACACTTAGCCTTAATACCAATAAATTAGTATTGGACAATACTGAAGCTCATTTAGGCCTGTTTATTGATTGCTGAGGCCAATTGTTTCTTTAAAAACAAGTGTATAACTCAATACTAGATGAATTATAATAAAATATAAAACCACCTCTCCATTTCTTTACTTACAAACTTTACTTCTGTCAGTGTTTATAATAGTATATTGGCTGGCACAAAGCAAAGCAGTACTATATTGATAATATTGTTGCTGGGCTACAGTAATTGACAAAGAAAAAACTCAAGCATGCAAACACCTGCCTATGACCATTGCTTCAACCAGTAAGCTATGTAACCTTATTTTTGGTAATAAAGCATTTTTTCCGGAACAAAAGAAATATTGGAACTTTTCTGTTGCAAGATTGCCTATACTTTACCTTTTCTTTAAGTTGGATACATGCCAAGATGTAGCACTAAAGATCCTCATCATCCATGACAAATGGCAAAATGTTCAAATCATTTGAAAATAAATTGGACTTTCTTTAAAAGAATATAAAAAGTTCAGAATCTTGGCATGTTTTTTGTATACATTGTATGACTCAACATACACGTGCAGATTGGAAATTCAAAGTAACTTAAAGTCCATGTCATTTCCTAAAAAATCTGTAAATTTGTTTCATGAATAGCTGCAAGGATTTGGGGTCTTGGTTATTATTCATAAAATGTAACAAGGTCACACTGCTTAAAAATTACTGCAGCTGTCATGCTTCTTGTTCCTCCAGTGGATGACAAATTATTAGGTGAAGTCAAAATGAGCATCTAGCCATGTCTATGAAAATTAATAAGTGCTTTAAGTATGCTGGAATAATGCATAAATTTTTGACAACATTTCTGCCCTGCTATGGATATAATGTGCACAATTCAGTGATGTTTGAATCAAACCAGTAAATGAAAGCATCTTTTATATCCTGTGATAATTATGTTGCCTAGAGAGAGGTACATCATAGTCCAGTCCAAAAATTTAATAAATATGGCTTAGGTAAGGTATAGCAAATCCAGTTAAGTCTGGAGCATGACTACTATAAGTTTCCATGATTTGCTAAAGATTGAAGGGCGTGTGACAGCAAGAGTTAAAAAAATGATGAGCAAATGAAATTGTGAGAGGATTGAACAAAGCTTACGACATGTGGATTACAATGGCTTTCCCAAATTGTGCATCATTGAACTACTTAAAGAATTATCCACTGAATCATGAAATTTGCTATGAAAAAACCTTTGATTATTGCGGAAAATCATTATTTCTAAAGATAGGGGGGGCTAGTAAATTTGTAACATTAGACCTGGCAGTTAAATTAAAAGAACAAGTCCACTGAGCGTTAACAGTTTTTAAATCCTCAAGGTCGATTTGAAATGGAAGAAAATTTATGCCAAAGCACATCATTTTTAATATGCTGGAAGAAAAATGCTATCAGATATGTGTCTTTTAAAAGGTAAAAAAGCATGTAAAAATAATTGTTGAAAACTTAAAACGTCGAAAAAAAATCATTCGAAACATTAAAAATTGACGAATGCATAATATTTTTACTGCCTAGAACAAAAAATAAATTATTAATCTTATTTCATAAATTTAAAAATGAACTGTTCTGAAAATTTAAATTAAGTAATTTACTTTCCAAGACTAGAGCTATAATATAATACAGCTCATGTATTGTCGTATGATTAGAGAAATAGTACAAATAAAAGGTAGGACAATATGGTTTACAAAAATATTATCTCTATATATGTAAAAGTCCATCAACACTAATACATATTAACATTTAATAGTGCCACCATGTGGCCTGTTTAGAAGTAATGTATGATTTTTGAAGCTGTATCACATACTCATCAATATTACAAGTTTAAAATATTGAGGGAAGCAATGTTGCAATTTCCTTCAAATCAGATTAAAAGTACGTTACAAATTTACATTCATTTAAATAATGGTTACACATTGAAACTCTCGCCGCAGCCGCATGACCCTTTAGCATTAGGATTTTTAAAAGTAAATTCAGCACTTAATTCTGTCTCTTCCCAATCCATTGTAGTGCCTACAATAAAAAATGTAGCCATCGGATCGACAAATACCCGAACACCTTTTTCCGACACCTCTTCGTCCTTAAGAGGTTTCTCGTCGGCGTAATTTAATGTGTAGCTGTAACCATTGCATCCTCTTCGTTTGACACCTAATCGCACTCCTATCTTTTCTGGTTTGGCTAATAAAAGCTCTCGAATACGGTCGGCGGCACGATCAGTGAGCTTTATTGGAGCTGGGAGTTCTCTTCGTGTCCTCCGCTTAACAGTATTTTTAGTGTCAGATTCATGGTCTAATTCGATATCATTTGCAGCTGCCGATGACATCATAAAGGTGGCATTTAAAGTCAGCTTTTGAGCATCGGAATGAAGTTCATAGAATTTACGATAGCGTAGGCTGCATGAAGCCGACGAGCACCGTCTCAGAAGCGTCAGCATGTAGAATGTCAGATTATATTAAATTTTTTACGTTTATGTAATATTATCTAATCAAACGCACGTTTTAGAGAATTGTGTGCAGTGAGTTGTTAAATGTAAAAGTAAGTTAAGAATGAATCTGGTAAAGAGTCCGTTCAGGTACTGAAAGGTAACTATGTTCAAAATGCGATTAAAATCTCCATATTCTAGTTGGTCTTACTTCGTTTATTAATAATCTACATTAATTTGGAATTTTTTCTCGACTCAGAGAAAAAATACTGCTGTGAGAAAATATTGTGAATGAATAAGAATACATGCACACAGTTGATTGAATTGTAAGATTGAACTAAATCTTCAGCTTAGTATTGCAAGGACTCTCTGATGACCATGGAAGCTGATCAGAGTACAGTAGTTGTATAAATTAAATTTACAATGCTCAATGATACATTCGAATAGGTAACACTAAGAATGAATTCTACAAGTAACTACACAACTTCTAAGTGTAAGCAAAATATTTTAGCTGCAAGAACAAATTCTAATCAATGCCATGACTGTATTAATAGTATTGAGGTTTTGACAGCATATATTTTGCTACGCAAATACTAGTAATCGTTTTTTTATAAATGAGCATATAACTGTCAAGATCAATGAGTTGTATGCACGTATAATCCAAGAAACCAGGAAATACAAAGCACAGAATATTATACATATACAATTATACCATTAATCTTATTGCCTGTGTTGACAAGAGTGAATCTCGTCAACATCCTACAACTTATTCTGCATGCATACAAGTCGATTTAGTTCGGACAACCACAACTCCCTGAAGGAATCGTATGCAACATATGATGAAACCTAATTGGATGACACGGCAGAACATATTAAGTCCTGACACCAGGATTGCTATGAGATGGCAACATTTTATGAATTAAATATTGTTGTTTAAAACTAATAGGTATTGGCAATATTTTCCATTGTACAGAAATAATCTCTTTCTACAAGACTTCTTAGAACTGAGCACTTCAACATGATGATGGCTCAGCTTGTTCAAAAAGCACAGAAAACTGCTTATACTCTTGTCTGAGCATTTTGGGCTGATTAAGCAGTCTATGTAAGATCATTTCATTAACACTCCGTCACTTCATTTGTTAATGGCTTTCATGATATTCTTGCATTATTTACAATTTAAAATCAAATTCAAATTGTAACAAAGTAATTAAAAAACAACCAAATGTCTATTAACTCCACAGTTCTATTAATCCACACTAAATTTTAGTTTTCTAGCTTTAGCTAATATGAGTAGCATTTCATGCATCCTTCATCCACTACTATTTTTGTGTGGACAACAAATGTTCAATGAAATTTGACTAAAGCAATGTAAGCTAATGGTTAAATTGCCAGCAGCACATTTGTCACTAGAAATGAAAGTTACCATGTAAAATTATACTACATACATTCACATGCATACATTTTCATGTTCATTTGGTCATTGTTTATCATTTGGTACCTCAGCCACAAAAAACTATTCTGAAATATGATCTTCATTCACCAAAAAGAAACATTTACCTGACCCTTACCCAGAGGATGAAAACTTTTTACTGTACCTACCCAAATCTCACTGAATATATTAAAATTCTTCTAAAAAGCACAAACTTTATGTTGTATCAAAGTAAATGCTGAATACTACCAACCTCAGCACATATAATAAAATTCTTGAACTAGAACAATCATTTTCCAAAGAAAATATGGAAAATTACAAAGTAAGAGTTAACTGCCTCTAAACCTTATCAATTCACCAGAAAGAAAATTGTTTTGGTACAAGCATTCCACATACTTACCTGAAAGTCAGATTAACAAGCTCCTTGCAGCAACTGTTTTTTCAGTTTTTCTTGCAAAAGTATTTTACAAGCCACATTTTTCCACAACCACAATTTTTTCCTTTTGGCTTAGGCTAAGAACATCTGTAAATCAGCACACATAGCCAATTTTGAGCTATGTGTTGAGGCTTTCCATTAGGTTTCATGCTGACTTGTGAGTGTGGTTATGATCAGTTATGCTGTTCATTACACAACAAGTAGGAGTTTAGAAAGGGTTAAACTGAATAAAGCTCAGTTACTTTCTTGAACATTGATTTCAGAGCTTTCTACATGATAAATCTTCTTTTTTCACTATCTACCAAGTGAGTAAGGTCCATGCAGCTACAATAGCTGTTATTCCATAACTCAAGTATAGTATAGCTCCATATAGTTTACTATGAACATGGCAAGTAGAGATGTTTGCCTCAAGATGCCATTTCCTCTCTAAACTAGCATCAACAAAGCAGTCCCTTTCTGGTTCCATATACTACATTTAGAGATAGAAAAGAGCTGAATGCTGTACTTCAAAGCATAAACTAATATTGCAAATAACATGTTTAGCTAAAATTTACCTTTTATAATAACATTCTGAACATATTTCATTTTTCAATATTGACTTTCACCAATGGCTTTATGTTCTTGACAGCTTTAATCCATTGTTAGGAAATTTCAAATGCATTAACACAGGAACAGAAATAGAACTTGGTATTAACCTACATGTGTTGCTTAAATTGAGATAACTTTTAAAACATACCAAACTTAGCAGCATAAAGAATAGGGTTCAGTTCCTTGTATTGTCTTAAAACTGAAACTGAAACCAAACTGAAACCATATGGAAACCGAAGTGAAACCGTGGATAAATTATACCGAAGCTGTATGGAAAAGTAACTCCTAGTGAAGCTAGTTCTAAACACCCATACACAGCATTCTGCTGATAAGAAATTTCTTACTTGTGCTGACTCCTGCTAAACATGCTAAGCTGTAGTTTTGATTGAGTCAGAGTTGTATGCAGCATAGGCTACATTTAGTATTCACTATATGTTGCTACTTTATGCTGCTACTTTTTGTTACACACCTAGTACCAGCCTACTAAGTGCAGAACACTCAGAGTTGTTTACTGAGCACACAAGTCAAAGCTATCTTAGAGAGGCCATAACTGCTTCAACTTTCTAACTATTAGGATTTCTGCATCCTAACCCGGATATACACAATTATAAGCAATTTTGTTGTTTTTTTTGTGCTGTTTTGATGTGGTCAGAAGTCACTTCCAACCATGAAATTTATATCCTGTAGACTTGTTGTGAGCAAATGTATTATTAATATATTTCATAAATTAGTGGTGTTTGTATTTCCCTGTGTCTTATTTATGAATTTCAAGTATTTGTAGAAGTTACAACACTAACTCATTATAATGATACATATAGATTAACCAACTGTGGTTCTTCTTTAGAATTTTTTTTCCAAATCATGCTTGCAGCAACTTTTATTATTTGAAGATAAAAATGGGTTGACCAAATATTAGTTCTTATTTAAATAATTTTTGTATACTGAAATCAATGGATTTCAATTGTAGGATAGCTGATTTTTCTGAAAGCTGCCTTGTTTTTTACTGCATTTTCCAAAGCTTCTGAATGTCAGTCACATTCAAACATGCATTATTGTTGAAGATACTGCTTTGTCATAGTGTTCAGTGTTGTTATAATTTGTGATCCACACTTTTGGAATCTCTGCTTTCAATCTGTTTCAAGTACTGAGTATTATTATTTTTTTGCCTACATCCATCCAGTCAATTTGTTTAATCCCTTAGTAGTTATTCTTGCTTTTAGATAATTTTTTCTGAACTATGAATTTTATGTTGAACATCTGTATAGCAATGCAAATCAGCAAGTATTCATTCTCAAGTTTCAAGGAAGACTGCTTTATCTGAGTGTGCACCAAAATGTCATGCAAGTTGAATGCCCTACTAGTAACAGCGGAATCTGAATACAGTACTGGGCAAAAGAATCACTTAGGCGATTGGCTCGGTATCAAAATGTACTAAAATTTTGATCTCAATATTTCCATCCCATTCCTAAATGTCAACAGTAATTTTCTTATATTCAGATAATGGGAATCTTTGCGAATAATGTCTGTTTTAGCTTACTGTTGATTGCTTTTCAATTTTTCATCGCTTGACATTCTAAATTGTATCTCTGAAAGCACTTTCATTTGAAAAGTAATTGACCATGAATAGATAGCATTTGTCATCAAATAGCTTATGGCCAGCACTTATCTGTTGGAAATCAACTCCCTTAGGGATTAATTCTAGTTTGTAGCTACATATGGATGATGGACAAAGGGAGTTTCAAATAAATGGGCAACATGGATACCAGTAGGGATATATTTTTGTTGCATTGAAGTTATCTCACTTTTAGCAACGCAATTTAATATGCAACAATGAATGCTATCAGTCAGTTATTTGGGCTTTTCTGTTGTATTTTGCATCCTTAACATGATCTAGTACGGAATGATTTCAAAACAGGCACTGCATTGACTCCGAAACCTTGGTTACTATTCATATTTGTAAATACGTAAGAAAAATAGAGCGAATATTTTTTCCACTGAGGATAAATTTCATATTCGATAATGTTTCAGCATATATTTATTTCGACCGCTGACATCATTCACCGGGGTATTAAAATAAATTATTATAGAAATAAACGTTTTTAAAAAATATTATTCTTAGAAGATTTATATACAGAAATTTACAAATTCCATCAATTTTAAAGTGAAACGCTAGAATATGATAATGTTTACAGGTTATCCGTCTTATGTGACATCTTCTTGCAGTCACGCTACATTTATTTGAAAAGGCGGTGTTGTCATAATTTCATTCATTTTTGAAATCGCCGCAGGAATCTTTTTTTCAACCTCATTTAAATTGCAATGAAGACTCAACACTAACATTAAAGTCTCAAATCTACAAGAAGTTTTTAACAAGGTTTAGAAAAAAAATGTTTCACTAAATTCCGTGCAAATATTGACAGCTGTTGTCAAGAACTCATTTGAAACACGGAGGTTTATATTCAAATAAAACCTAGCGTAACTTTTATCCATATTTCATCGTAACCCTCAATCACTTTACTCCTTACAAAGTATACAATGGTTTTTAGTCGAATAGTTCATCGAGTTTCGAAAAGTTTCAACCAGCAGCGAGCTGGGGAGCCGGGGAACGAAGCTGTCACTGTGCACAATGAAATTGAAGATATTGATTCTAATGTTAGACTTCAAAAAGAATTCTTAAGCATGCCACCAACCGCCGATGATACTGAAGATTTCATTTCACGCGCTTGCCACGGTTTGCTTTCAAGTGGAAATTTTACTAAATCAAATGAGGGTGTTAGAAACCATATATTGAAAGAAATATCGACTGCAACTCCCACATCCAGAAGAGTTAGCGGTATTACTGATGCATCGTGGATAAGAGATATTGATGCAGCACCTCACAATCGCGCAACTACCTTAGATGGCCAGCTATCATCAGATGATATATTTAAGATCATAAGTCTGAACAAGCCTGCCGTACTACGAGGCAAAAGGTGTGGAGTAAAAATGATTAATTTACAAAACTCGGTTCCAGTATGTTTTAAACATTTTCTAGATTAAAAATAATATATCAGCTTCACTGATTTTACCATAAATTCAAGGGCAAGAAAAGAATAAGACTACATTTCTCTTGATTTATAAATTAAAACTGATACAATAGAGTTCAAACTAAAATTCGCTCTCTCTTACACGTATTTCGTTTTTTCTACCATTTCCGATAGAATATGATACGGTTTTGAAAAATCATTTTATTTCACAAGCAATTTATTCCTATGTGAATTTCGTATGTGAGTATTTATCCTCTGTTATTGAAATTTTAGAGCTCTAGCCATTTGCTAATTATGAAATTGTTTGAAAATTTAAATTTACCTTGCACCACGTATAAAATTACTAGAAAAAGTTTTAAATCACCAATTAGAACGCATGCTGATAAAAGTATTATTCTTAGAAGAGTTTTTTACCATGTGTTCAATTTGAACTGCAATATGACATTATTTTTGTATTCTATTTTTTTAAGGATATATATACAAAAATATGGGTACGGTTACGTACAGAAAACTTATAAGAACATTGGTCGTCCAACGGTATTCGAAGTCTCCTTTAACAATAAAACGGTTAAAGGGATATTGAAGTTAAATCTCTCTAGGAGAGAAGGTCAGAGAGGCGAGTTCTTCGTTGTTTGCAGTGCTGATCGATAATCACTGCAGTTCACTCTTGGTAAGTACTAGAGTAGCTGAGCAAAATCCTGATAGCATTCCAAATTTCAAATTAATCGATTTTAACATGGATATCAATACTTTCTGCTAAATGTGTCCCAAATGAAAGGTCATACTTATCGGAAAAGACTCAAAATAATTCTTTTATGTGATATACACGATTCTGTATGAGTATAGTTTGGACTGGATTTCAGGAGCAAAGGAAAATGTGCAGTAAACTGCACGAATTTAGTCTACTATAATCAATAATTTCGTATGTTCAGGGCATTTGGCAACTTTTGAAGAATGCAAATTTCATAATTTTTAACTATGCAAATAGATTATCTATCCATTTTTCTAGTTGGAGTCTACTATTCTAGCCTGTAAAAAGACAATATAACCTTTTCATCAGTAATGTTTCAATATTTTTAAAATTTTGTTTTTAGGATTAAATTGTGACTTTTGCTGATATCTTTTCGGAATGAATGCGGGATTCGGCTTTTTGGATATCTGATCGAATTTCCAAAATATGGAACAATTTTTTCTTCCTCCATCGAGGGATTTACGTAAATCATCGTTGAAATATATATGATAGCTTTGTAATAACATATGCATAAGATTAGAAATTACATGGAGATTATTGGAAACATCACAATAGTACCATTGACTGTTTTTTTGATATGCTTGTTTCTATTTCTCAATTGATTTTACAAGAACTGTTCTTAAATTAACAAGTATTCTGAAGATTCCAACCTACATAGTAAAGTCTTCCATCCAGTAAAATAGGCGCAATAATTACTCTTCTGGAAATCAATTTTTCTACTGTCGCTAAAATGCGACAAAAAGAAGAGTTTAGAAACCAGGCAAGTTACGTAGGTTGGGACATTGTGAGGTCCAATTAATCTTACCAAAACCGACTAAAAATCCATGGCAACGATGACAGTCTAGTTTCAATTGGCTATTAGCAATTAAAAATTTATTCTTCATATGAACTGCCAGATATTTACAGCAATTTGACATGTGCTGAAATTTGTTTAGCAAAGTGTTTGTACCATTTTCGTCGTTTATGCTCATATTAACGCTAATTCAAATTAAAGTTGAGCGGAATGTTTTCAATTAATACAAATTTTCGATTTTGACCCGGGTTGTTGATATCTGATAAACAAAAAGGGTCAACGCTAGCATCGAAAGAAGAAAGAAAAATGCATCTATTATATTGATTATAAAGGCAGAGAACAGTAAAAACTATTATAATAATTAGCGCGTATTAGTCTCAATCATGTTCGCAACTACATCCATTGGTCCACTTCTCATTCCAATTTCTAATCCACTCATAACGTCAAAAAACACTTTAATATCATCTGGACCAACGTGCGCTAGTCTTTTACAGCTATCATACAAGAAAAACTGTAGAGCTATGCCAATTGCACACTTGATTGCTCGGGGTATAGCCCCCTTGTAAAAACCCCCAAACCCGTCTTCCTTTAGAACTGCTTGAACTGTACCCATAATATCCATTTGATTATGGATCGAATCATCAGCAGTTTTAGAAGAATCTTCGCCGTTTACGGCTACTAACACCGTGTCGCTAGGTTGAGAGACGATTGATGCAGCGATTCCTGCTACCATTCCACTAACTAAGGATACAATCAGCCCTAGTGTAACAGATTCACTGGCCTAATTTAAATGCAGAGGGATCTAGATTAAGAACTAACACTAAAAATCTTATGGCAAAGGACATGCATAGTTCAAATCACATATTTTTTAGCGCATTAATTCTAGTTTTAGACAGATTAGGTGAATCGAACTGAACTACATATTAACTCACAGATCAAAATCTGATTTACAGATGAGATGGATAATTTAAATAAGCAAATATAAAAATATTTTCAAATAAACTAGCTTTTAACGTGAAATAGAAAAATAGAGAATTTATTATGCTACAGAATAAAGTAAAATAACTGCTTAAATTTTTCAGTTCTTAATTCCAGATTATAATTAATTCTCAGAATAGAAAAACTTCACCCTCTGTAATAAAAATTACATTCAACTTTTTTCCTCGAGTAAATTTAGAATGCTAACTCTCACCTTGTGACAGAGGCATGGCGAAAACAAAAAAAATAATCTTTCAGCCATAAACTTGAATCAAATTTTATCAACTTTTAATCATGAATTCTTATTGATAATACATTCTTTGTCCTAATAAAATAATTTCAAATATTCTAATGTAATATTAATACTTTGTGAGGGGGGGGGGTATCAAGAATTTCCCAGAGAATAGTATCAATAAGAAGAAATATACAAGTATGTTTCTCAAATTCACATTTTTACTTAAAGAGTTCCTAATTTTCCTCATAAAAAATGCATAAAAATCTCTAATACGCGCTGAAGATTTTTTCCAAAAAAGGTTATGTCATACATATATATGTATTTGAGAAAATTGATTTTCTTCACACATTGCTTGGCGAATCATACTTAGTTTTACATGTTAACGTAATTAAAAAGCCTTTCAACACTTAATTTATTCCATCGAGGATGTGCCATTTATTATAATTCATTCCAAAATAATTGATGGCCACTTCAACAGTTCAGTTCAAGTGGATTAGATTACCCCAATGGCTTTTCAGTGCAATTCATTCTAGAACGAATGCTCGAAATAACCATGGAACAAAAGTTATTTCATATAGCATATTACACAAATTTAAACAGACTTGGATTGTTAGTTAATAAAATATTCAGACCTGCGGAAAGAGCGAATATGCCAGCTTTGAAACTGCATCAAAAGTTGCAAACTTTGCCATCATAAACGGAATTTCAGCTAAAAGAAGTACTGGTACCCCATCAAAAAGTTCCCTTGCCTGCCCCCTCCTTGTCACCTCGCCAAATCCCCCCAGTAGCGTGCGTGGAAAATCAGGAACTGTAACAGTTTTTATCCGCAAGCTTTCAAATGGAGTCAATGCTGTAGCGGCAAATGCGGCAGCTACAGCACTTGAAAACACAAAAAAATCAATTAATGCTCTTTTACTTATTGACCTTTTGAGTTCATTTGTGCCCTTTCATCAAATCATTCAAAAGCTTTCTTTATATTCTTTTTACACATGCTATCGTTCTCGCATAGCAGGAGGTTTTTAGAACCATAGTGCCCATGAAAACCAAATATTTTATTCAATGCAGCCTTTGTCCCAACCAATACTAAATTGCAAATTTAAGGTCTATACCAAAAGAATCAACTTGATTGGATAAATACAAGCTATATAAAAGCTTTTCGTCATTAACAAATAGTATCACCTTGGATGGTTTTTCATCTGGAGTCTATACATTTTAACCAATAACCAAAATGTATCCATTTTCTTAACCTACAAGCTAAACTTGTACTCCTCCAATCAACTTGATTTCTTTGCTATTGATTTATATCTACCCCCCTTGCTATTTTATTGGTCGGGTCAGAGTCCGCAGAAAATGAATCTCTTTTCAAAAGTCCCATTCTTATCTAAATAAGGCGAGCATACATCATATTAAAATGAGCAGATAAATGTTTAAATTCAATCAAACTTGATGGAAAAAGTTAAGCCCATAGTTCATATTCTACAAATAGATGGTACTTAAAATGTAATATTCTATTATTGTATAGCTTTATCAGCAGTTTTACTGACCTCCCTTTGCTGGTGTACAGTGATACCTCAAATCCGATATATTAAATGAAACAGATAGTTTTGGGTATAACCGATGGCATAAGTTTATCGAATATAAACTGTATTCTTTTTAACATTTTCGCTGGAAGATCTTTAAAATACTTGCAAAATGTAGGACTTGGCATTGAATCAGTGACAATCACTTTGAGAAGAAAATGAGAAGTACTCTGTGGCACGATTTATAAATGACTGAAGTGCAGTAAGGGCGATACTGCAATAAGACCTGAACGAAGTGAATACTAAAGGCTACACACTACTTCAAATGAACTCATCATTAGGAGTTTAAGATGACATCATCAATCAAATGCCTGGTCGCTAAGGAGTTGGAATGCATGAAGTTCAAATTTTCATAAAATATCTTAAAACTCACAAGTTTTTACCCTGGCTGTAACTTCATAGCCTTCGTAATTCTATGCCTGCAGAAATCATGGCATGCACTACTACATTGACTTACAAAATATGCATTGAATGTCTTACATATGTGATCCATATTGAAGAACTGCATGATTTGAACTTTACTATCCGAATTAAATGGGGCAATGGCTCACCAGACACTGATGATTGCTATTGAATATATTTCTTACTTGTACATCACTACTTTTCTTCTCATTCTCTCTTGTCTCTGTTTTTTTGTGTGCTCAACCATACAGTTTAAAGTATGGTCTTATATTCATTGATTCCAAGTTTCCTCTGGCTCACTGTACAGCTTCAGCATTTTTTATAAATTCAACATACATATTATATACAATACTAGTAATTTCAAATTGGCTTTACTCGAATTTCTGATGATTTTACTGCGAACTAATAATTGAGCATAAATATTTCATTTCTGTACAGTTGAAACGTAAAACTCTACTAGGTTATAGCTCTCTTAACAGTTATTTCTAGGTGCTATTAAATTAAATGACATCTTTTACTCTTTTAGGAATTATTCTAAATTTTGAATAAACTTCTTTCATTAGAATAAATTTCTCGTTCGAAAAATCCTTCTTTTCCGAGGTACATTTTAAAAATAGATTTATGGATTGTTCAAGAATGACGATTCATTCATTATGCATATCAATGGCACATTGCAAAATCAGTTCTTTTTTTGGAAAGATCTATAATTTTTTTCAGCCTTAGAAGAAGGTATCAGTTTTACCTTTTATTTTTCGAAAGATCAATATTTTGCCTATATATTTTTGAAAGGTCAGCTTTCGCTTTATTTAAATCGTGAACACGTCTATTTTCTACACCCCTAAGTTCGAAAACATATGCACCCCCCCCCCTCAAATGCATATTCACTGGAATGCCAGTGTACCTTTTCCATACAGTAAACTTCCGAGTAACGAATTCAATTTTCACTTATAGCGAATGAACGAAAAAGATATATCGTGTCCAGGTTCAGCTTCAGATAAAACGGATAAATTTCGTGGTCCGGACAGATTCGTTACATCCAAAGTTTACTGTAATCATGAAAAATAGTAAAAATCTGCTAAAGTCTAATTTACTTTAAAAATTGAATGGGGGGGGTCTGATTTTGATACCATATTTATTCGAATACCTAGCAAATAGTAGAATTGGCACAGGGTACAGCGCAGCAAAATTTGGGCCGCACACCTCAACAAATTTTCGTTTAAAGTACTCGGTGAGCCCAAAACTGATACCTCCGTAGAGAAAGTATCCTGCTATAGTGGCCCCCGCCCCCAGCAAAAACACCTCTGCCCCCTCTTCCTCCAGCAAAGTTTTAAATGTTTTGATCATTGCAGGATATTTTTGGGGCTCACTCTGCATTTTTGTCTTCACGACGTCGATGGGGATCAGTATCTGAATTTGATCAGTCAATTTTTAAATTAATGGCCAATTACATAAATCTTTAAATTAGTGACTTCTTGCCACAAATAATGATAAGAAAGTATTAATATAAGGAAAATAGACCCTGAAGAATTTGACTTGATCTATTCATAGTGAAGTGTAATTCGCCAAATCACACAGAAATATCACAAAATATTATCTAATGGAATCATTTGAATCCAATTTTTTTCGATGAGCCCTTCACTAATGATTAAGTGGTTTTTCTACGTCCATGAGCTTTCAATGAAGAATGGCAGGGTTCAAGTGAAACACTCATAGTTAAAAATTGTGAGAGCACTCATCGAAATCACCCTTACTCTGTAATCCCTAGGAACTATATTAGGCATGATAACTAATAAGAGAAACTATTTGAATACAACATCCTGTGTGTTATGCTCGGTGGAAGATGGTAATAGTGCAGTGGAGTGATAAAGCTATCAAATAATAGAATACATCATTTAGCAGACCATCGATTCATGGAATATCAACAGTACATTACTAAAATAAGTAACAGTCATTGCTATAGATTTGTCATTCCAGAAAAAACATGAATTTATCTAGTTTCGAGAGATGAATAATGTCAATTCATTGTATGAATGCTTGTTTAAGTCTCTAGAATGCTATGAAATGACTCACTCTTATTTAGACATGTCTACACCACTTCAAAATTTACATCACCTATTGAATGTTCAATTGTTACAAACAGTCAATAGTACTGGCTGATAGAGCACATAGATGCAAAGAGAGAAAATTTGAAAAGACAGAGTGATATTATGCATTGAAATATACGAATATACTTCAAAATTTGAATTTTTAAGAATGTTTTTATATTTTGACCAAAAATTCGGTCATGAATGGAAAAAGTCGAGCTAAGTTGCGGAATTAGATGAAAGAAATGATTTTTGAGATCTTTTCCCGTAACTCTGACTATTCATTTGAAATGAACTTTGAGGGACAGTATAAACAATTATTCTTAAAACTGATTCTAGAGCTACATACTCAAATATTGACTAGTGACAGTACTTTTAGCAGCAAATATAACTAGACTCGGCTAGCAATATATCAACAAGCTTCTATGCAATTATTCAAAAGTAGTAAAAATAATTCTCACCGTATGAGCAGTAGCTCCACAAGCCGCCCCGCACCCCGCAAATCTCAAAAACACATCTAAATCTAGTACTCGCTCTTTTTCCACAGGGTATCGTGCCCTGGGCCCATCCAAAAACGAGAAATACGGGCTGATTTTTTCACTGGGAAACACTTGAAACTCCTGATTGTCATAGTAGATACAGTACTTCGGATCCAGTACCTATGTAGAGAGCGAAATTGTACAAATTCAATCAATTCAGGTCATATTAAGGCTTGGCTGTCTGAGAAAAGGCTAGTTTGTGCTAAGTATTAAAAATCGTTCCACTATTTGTGGGCTGCTTAAGCAATTTAAAGAAGTGAATCATCTAATTTTCGCTTGAAAAATTTATTAAATATACAGAAGTAAACTGGATGTAACAACTCACTTTTAACAAAATTTCATTTATAACGAGCAAATGAAAAAGTAATATTGTATAAGGATTAGCTTCAAATTTTCACATATCATAATTGAATTTGGTGCCAAGACAGATTTGACAGATCTGAAATTTTTTCGAGCTTATAAATTGGTGAATGAATTGCAAAATATATTCTTTCGAATATAATGTATATGCAGTTATTGTTAATTCTACTAAACTCAATTTTCGTATAAGATAACACCACCGTATTCCCCCTTACACAACTTATGCACATTATACAAAACTGTATGCATTTTGTACTTTTTTTTATCTACTACGTACATTTGTTTATTACAATATCTTTTGGAGCATATTTAAATGAAAGGGTGATATTTGAAAAAATGAACAGTTTTAACTGGTATTTCGAATAATGTACTCAGGTGTTCTAATTATATCAGAACTCATTTTGAGTGATCATGAAAATATACATGACAACTAAATGTTTGATGAAAAACAGGATTAAACTTTATAGTTACATAAAAATATAATATTTAAATTGACTGCAAGGCAAGCATATCATTGACAAATTTTCACTTAAAACTAATAAAAGAAAAAGTCACATGGCAATATTCGGACATAGCGAATTTTGGGTTTATAGAACGTACTGATTTGGTAGTCCCGCAAGATTCATCCATTACTCGTTCATTACGGTTTATAAGAGAACTCAAGGACCAATCCAATTAGTTCTAAAAAATGCCATTTTATCAAAATATTTCTTTTGTAAATAGTTGCTTTTTTTAAATTGCCAAGCTCTGATGTCATAGTCACTAAGATATATTTTAAAATATTGTATAGGCCAAACGGAAGTTGTTTACCTGAATAGGAGATATATAAAACTTTCCCAAACAGGGGTCCAGCTTAGGCACCAGATTATTAGGCAATAATTCCGAAACCGTCTTCTGCAGAGAGGTAGGGGGTAGCCAGGACCGTAAAATTTCCCCTTCCGGGGGGTCTGACATTATTGGCCGAATGACAGCAGCCTGGCCATAATTTGCATAATCGAATTTACTTGGAGGCAGATCAACTGTTACTGACAAAGGTAAATCGATTCCGTAGCCGCTTCCAGAGTGAATCACCTTAATGCTTGCAATCTTCATATCTAATACTGCCTCAGCAGTTGCAACGCTGACGGATCGTTCTAGGTAAAGCGTGTCGTTAGATACTGGCCAGCTTATAGCAACCTTTTAAAAAAATTGTAACATATATTTTTAATTAAAACATGATAGCGCGAGCTTTTCATACCATTGTGAAAAGGAAATAGTAACTTTGAACTATAATTATAACACTGTATTTCGAAAAAAAATATAGCAAACTTTAAATGGGATTATAAGGCATAATTTTGAAAAAATAATGTATGGTAACTATTAAATACAATTGTAAAACTGTGTTAAATAATAGAAAGCTTTTGATGCAATTATAGCACCTTATTTTTAAAAACAGATGAATGCATATAACAATATGATACTTTCGTTCCAAACTACGTAAAAGGGCTTGAATTCAACCAAATTTACAAATTATTCAATTCCAAATGATGACAATAGTTGAGCAACTAGTTACGCTGTAGTAATGATTTGAAGCGATAGTATGCGAAGGAATATTTGTTAAATATCCTTTTTATCTGGCAAGATTATTCTAAGAAAACTCTGATGGGAGTATCCTACAGCGCATATGTAAATCACAGTTGTATTCATAATAAAATCTAAAATAATAGAAATGATCCAATAATCACACCTTCCATGATATATTTTAGAGATCTAAGTCAGTCAAACTTTATAAAATGAATTATCTGTATCAAAAAGCGTTTAAAATCGGATGCATACCAGCTTTTACAATGTAACACTTGGAATTGTTGATTCCAATGATTTGACGAGTTAATGCACAATTTGCTGAAATCGTTATGACTCAAGGATAGTAATCTTATAATAAAACTGTCAAATCCATAATATTCATATCGTCATCTAAGCCAAACTAAAGTAGCGCATCCGTTAGCCTAACCTATCCCCCCCCCCCGACCTAATTAAGGCGTATCCATCAAAAAGTCACTTGAAGAGAATTACGGTCATATGCAATTCAAAAAAAAGGTTTATTTTGTGAATGATAATATCTTAAAATAATTTTCTATAATAAGCATACCTTACTATTACACTAGCATCTACGTACCTACCTGCACGTGATCTTCTTCTGTGTACCCACCACCCGGGTTAGTTACCACAATACCCCCCAACTTGTCCCCCTTTAAAGTACCAATCGCAGTGGCTGGCCAGCCCGACTTACTTGAAGGGGGGGAAATAATTATATCAGGTACTTTTAAATAGCCCTTTCCGGGGGAAGTGAGCTTGATGCGAAAAATTCTACCTGAGTTAAGAATATAAAATCAGTAAATGCGTAAAATAGATTATTAGTAGAAGGATTGAGAAACAATTAGTAGCTGTTATCATTTATTAGAGACAGTGTTAGCTAATAATTATGACAATAGTAACATAAGCCTTAAATCGAATTCCTCCCCCCTTAGGGGCCATTAGTAAAAGTCATCAATATATTAGAGCTTTATGAGCCATACAATAATTGTACTCTGAAAGTACCTCGTGCTAGTTAGTGCTCACCATCAGTACATGCAGTCTTGCATTTAGCTTCAAATCATTTACAATAAGTTTCTATTTAAAATTTATCATAAAAATCAAAAATAAAATTTCTATTAAAAACCAACTGTCAAGAACTAAAATATAGTTTGATTCAATTTGGTAACCTCTCCTGATTTTTATAGAATAGTTTTTAGCTGCGAACTGAAATTTAATGGTAAAATGTATTTTTATTAAGGTCATTATTTATTATTGTACATCATTTCAAAAATATTTTCTTCAAGTGCAGGCTAAACAGTCCCATCAAAAGCTAATGGTTAATAAGCCTAAACTAGCAGATTTCATCTACTTCATACAATCAGCCAATTTGCAAAGGAATTATATAGCAAATGAAAATTTTTTTCAGAGAGGTACATTAGAAATATTCATCATATACTTAATCAGCAACCTCTATACAGACATATCAAATAGATTTTGGATCCAAGATGCTAGCATTATTGAAATATTTATGCATAATTGTATATTGTGAAAATGTAAAAAAAATAGTAAGTTTTTAAATGCAAGTAAATTCTTAGATAAGGCTGTTTGAATTTCTTCAATAAATTAAAACGATTTCAAAGACAATAATGGTTTCCCGTAAGATAAAATAAAATCTTGAAGTTTACATTTCGGTTGATCAGAGGCATTTCTTTGATTTTGCCACCCTCAAAGCCTAATCCATGTCTTTTCAGTTTATAAGATTGGGGGGTCAAGTCCCTTTTTTGGTGACACAAGAGCTTGTTTTACAGCAACTAGTCATCAATTGACAAGCTATCTTGCAGTTTGTCTTAGAAGGTACAAAAATTAATAAATTACTTGCATTGAATAAAATACAGTAAACTTTGAATGTAACGAATCTGTCAGAATCGCCAAGTTAATTTCTTATATCCAAAATTCTGAAGCTTAACTTGGCACAATATGGCTCTTTAATTTTTTCGTTACAAGTGAATTTATTATACCAAAAGTAACTTACTGCATTAGAAATGAGATTACCTGAAGGGACCAAAACAGCCTGGCCCACAGCAATATCATCCAAGAATGCAGGAGGATCGATTCTTACTAAAGGCTGGGTCTCTAAAGTATATCCGGAACCACCCGATTCAACTGTATATCCGATAATTGACCCATTATCCGTCTCACCAATCAAACGACGGATTAGTTCAACAGGTTGATTCGTTTCCAAAAGTGAAAAGAGAAGGGCAATTTGCCTCCGCGCAGATAATTTCTCGCCGAATTGTTCTAGGAGAAGTTTGAAAAGCGATTTTACCCCATCGCGACCCTGATATTTACGAAGTCCGTAAGTCACACTAGCTTGAAAATTTGCAAATGCCTCGCTTTGATCGGATAGGCCAGAGTAAAATTCGTCTGCAGACAGATTTCCATTTTTATCGAGATCGAACGACTTGAACACACCATCGGCGCCTATAGTACCATGAATAGCCAGAATGAAGTTTTAGATTGAGGTATGCATATTATACTGGAATACATACTATACCTTTCTGAGATTATAAACTACATTTATATTTTTATATTTTACAGGTACTGCTACTATTTAATATAAAATATGCATATAATTAGATATAATGGTGGTTAAATAAACAAATGATAAAATAGCTCTGTTGATATTAACAAAAAAATTTGCTATATATAGTTGAATTGATTCTTGATAAAAAAAACAAAAAAATTAATTTTTTTATCTCGCAAAACTCTGTAATAATTCTATTTATCAAAATAAATTGACTAGTATATCTTTTCTTCATTAATTTTTATGGACATAGACCATTCTATGATATCATATGAACAAATTGAATTCCGCAGAAACTTCTCTAATGATTATGAATACGCTTTTTCTACTTTTTCCTCTTCTGCAGTTTGTGAAATACCATTATACATTTTTTTAGTGTTGTGACGTACTGAAAAATCTGGCACAGTCAACACTCACTTGTTACACTTTGATTGCATCTCCTCTGTTTGCATTGTGCAAAACTGAATATTGGGTGTACATCTTGACAAGGTAGATGATATTAGGGCAGAGAAGAAATGACGCAATATTTGCCTGTATTTTTATCTCATATCATCTCTGTGTATAATGCGATCAATGAATTAAATTTTGAAATGAATTAAGTTTTGAAATGCATTATCCGCGCAAGACGATTTCAAGTTTTTGATTCAGGGTTCATTTAATAAATAAACGCTAAATTATCCTGAAATTTTTTTGATTTTTGTATTCATGGTTAGCTAACTCTTAGCACTTTACATCTTCGACTATTTTTTCAAAATTGATAATTAATAAATATATATTTATCCAATCAAATATGTTATAATCGTACCAGAATCCAATAGCCGTTTGCTAAAACTTTGTGCACTTGTTGCGGATACTTTGGTTTCCTGAGCTGACCACCACGATGCAGAAATCGGGTCGTAATTGAGCAGGAATCGAGCGAGATAAGCAATGAATCGCGGACTATAGGTTCCGCGCTCCGGAACTGTCGATTCATAATCAGCGACTGCAGTCCAAACTAAATCTTTCTCGTAGGTCCCGTCAATAGAATCGGCGTAAGATTTACTTCCTAGGCCTTGGGCAAGAAGAAAAGCACTGGCTGAAATCGCTGCTGTCGACGATAAAAAATTTTTCCTGGAACAAAGCAGTTCTACTTTATTATTTTGCGCATCATCACAGGAACTCTCACAACTTGATTCTAGCTCAAATGGTTCTGGAGGCTTGAAATCGATTCTATTCATATTGAGGCAAGTGCTGATATCAGCGAAAGCGAAGTTTACGTTTGTCATAGCATGAACCCTAAAGAAACTGCCGAAATTGGTTCGTAACTTACTGCTAAAAGCTAAGCATCTCGACAAAGAGGTCCAGATAAAAATCAACTTCATTAATATATTCATGATGTTCAAATCGAGGGCTTCAGCTAATGTTTCCAGGGAAGTGTCGTCAGATTTTAGAATTGCTTTAAGCAAGATTACTTCATACGTTTATCCTATAGACGTAAGGTCGCATGTTGGCCAAGGCCGTAATAAATCTGAAATTAATCTCACGAATCTTGTAAAACATTCACAACTGTTGTTGTCTTTTCCCTCGAAAACTACGTTCACGCGGTGTTTTCGAACAGAATTTCTTAACTCTTTCAACACATTCAGGCTTTAGATTCTAGAATATGCCCCAAGCAAAATGTCGCGGTGATTGAAAAAACGCCATATATTATGCTTTCATGAATATTTAAACAAATTAAATGCGATCCTTCATTGGTGACAGGATTTTAGGGGTCAAGGTAGATATTATAAACTCGTCCATTAAGGAAAATACGTTAAAATACCCATTAATAATTTGAATAAAAGAAGGCAAAACTATGACAAATGATGCTGTATGCAACAAGTAATAAACTAAAAAACATAGAAAATAAGAAATTTTATTTGCAACTAAAAAACTTTTGACTTTACTCAGGCCTTGTAAGTTGTGGGAAAATCATATTATTACGCAATTCGGTTCCAAATTCTTTAATCCAGCTATTTGATTGGTTAGCTTGCTTTGCGCATTTTAGGAAAAAAACTTCTGTATTTTGATATGCAGTTTCTGCTCTTGATGCGCAAATTGAGCTATTTGTGTTCTCTAGTTGTTGAACCAGAGAGTTCATACTTTTGAGTAAGCTAAAATGAGCATCCCCAAAGCACACTGAACATGAACCTATTGATTCAGTTAACTGATTTGCAAATGATTCAATTGGTGTCCAACCACCAGCTTCAATGACAGCTTCCTGTAAACCCGGCCAGGTCAGAAAATCAAACAAAAATTTTGATGCCCTAAATAAACTACAAACTTCAGATAAATCTTCCAGCTGATCTACGGCCCTTTCGAAAACAATGTGCCAGTTATGATTTGTTTCAACCTGATTCGATTGGTCAATAAGAAACTGCTCTGCACGTTCAAGCTGAATTTGGACTTTATCTAGAGAAAATTGGTGGATTAAGCGTAAGGCTTGGGTAAATATGGCAGATAATGTTCTTTCCTCTCTTCTGTTAGGTACTTGGGCAAAGGATACAATTTTCCAAACGTTGCTTCGCACCTTATTTGAACAGTGATCCTCCCCAAGTTCAAGTCTAGATTTTTCTAGAACAGTTGCAACAGTAGGACTTTGTGGGGGGCTATTCACAAGCCGCCGCAAATGAAATCGTATTGTGCTACTTAATAATTCAATCAGTCGCTTATGTAGAACAGATTCTGGCTCGTTGACTGGTCCAAACTTAGTCGAAAGAGGGCAAGATAAGCCTTTCAGTTCTGTATGCAACATTGTTGCACATCCTGATATGTATTCAATAGAGGTTGAGCTCCCAAAGTACTTACTTGAACCAATTAAAGCACCACTGAGGATTGAATATTGATCACTAGGCAAGTTCAAGTTCTTCACCTTTTTGCTTATTGCTGAAAGTGTCAATAATCCTTGCACAAATGAGTGAATTCCAGCTACAGATTTCTTTGTCTTTTGAATAAGAATCTTTCCTTCTGATTGAACTGTAATAAGTTGGCGAATAACGGATAACAAATACTGAATCGACTTTGGGTGTAAGTCATCAGGCATAGTTACGGATGACAAGTCATAAGCACTAAATGATACTTTGGTCTTATAAGAAGTATCTCGAATTGCAATATTTTCATTCTCAAATCTCAAAGAAACAGCTTCAAGAGTCACAAACTCTTTAAGTAATGGTTGAATTGCAGATATCACCAGATCCCATGATAAATTACTGAACTTGTTTGAATGACGCTGACCCAGAATTAATGCAGAAGCAAAAACTATATGGGTAACACATCCTGGGGCACTGCAACTAGAAAACCACTCTTGAGCATGCTTCGTAATTATTGTTGAAGTTATACTCTCAGAATATACAGTGAGCATCTCAAATGAATCACTTATTGTTACTCCTTTTGATGTAACCCGCTTTTTCCGAGCATCTTTTTTCACTGGGATATTCATTGAATTCGGGGCTAGGTTTATTTTAGAAGCTTTAGATAATAATTCTGGCCTTGAACTACTGCAGTTTTCATTTGCATTCATCACTTTTTTACAAGTTGAAACTGAAGGATTATTAAGCGAAAAACTCATTGGTTTTATCGCTTTTTTCTGTGGTGTTTGGGTTCGTCTGATTGTACTAGTGACTGTAGATATTTCCGCCAATCTGGCAAGGGGTTTTGATCGTGTCAGTCGAACCTTTTTCACCTGGGCAGCAGATATTGAAGCATCTTGGTTTGCTTTCATACTATTTTTGAAAGGTAAATAATCCTTCATTGAATTAGTTTTTTCAAATGGTTCAAATCTCTTAGAAATAGATTCAGAAACTGATGGTTGGGGAAAAGTACTAGAAAATGCAACTTCAGTAGCCTCTGGATTGATTTCTGCATGAGTTTTTAATGGACCAATTATATTCTTCGTGTCAACATCCTTCACTTTGAAATTAGCAGTCAGAGTTGAGGGCAAAACTGAAATTTCAGGAGCAGCTGCATGATGATTGAAGGTACATTGGTCATTTTCATTATTGAAAGAATTATAAACGCTGTCAAATTTGCTACCTTTTACACTTTGGCGCCGCGCAATACGCGTGCTACGTCGACGCTCAGGAACTTTAGAGGAAATTGATTTTCTTTCTCTTTTTGGTCCTTGCTTAAGCTGAATCTTGTTTAAGTTTTCATTATGATCACTAAGTAATGTCTCATCCATCACTAAAACTCCAGTCATGCAATCAAAATCGTCGTAAGGCATTGCGATTTCATCCACAAAATCTTGTTCTAATACAGAAATCTGACGATTATTAGTTTCAACCTTTTCAAAAGTGCGGCATACATTTTTGATGCTTTTTAATTCTTCTGGGCATGTTTTATGAACAGATTCTCGGACTCGTTTTACTGAATTCGAAAATGATACAAATGTCAAGTTCTGTAGATGTGGTCCGGGAAGTTTTACTGTGAGTTCACATAGTGACGAAAAACTCAATAAAAACGAATCCTTGTCGCATTTTGTGCTTGCACTAATCATGGACAATACGTTTGCGTTTATTTCTTTCATGTTTTCTGAAGTGTGGTCATCGTTGCTAAATGAATTTTTGAGCGAAGTATCTACGGTCAGATGATCCGATTTTTTCTTTTCTGATAAAATTTTTCGCATTTCTTCAACTTCAATTGAAAGAGCGTTTGCTCTGAATTCGCTGCTCGTCGCCATTTTTTTAAGCTCATCGTTGCGTGAGGAAAGTTCACTTATGCGAACAAGTAGACGTCGAACTTCGCCTTCAGAGTATCGCGATGGAATAGAATCGGAAGCATCCATGAATTAACTTGATGGGCTTATCGAAGTTCCATGATGAAAAAAATATTTCAACCTTTTTGTTTTCACCGTTAATGTTTTGTAATTCTCTTGAGGATAAATTTCTAACTGTCACAATGTTTCAAATGAATCATCCGAATAGGCCCCGAAAAAGAGTTTCGACTCATTTGTCTCTGTATCCGTTGAATGTCAAACTTAAACATCGTGATAAAAGTATCATTGTAATATGCCATTGAAATTATTGAGATTCGTCAGTGGTAATTAGACCTTCTCTTATCAATGAGTAGAGCAGTGTTCCAACCAGTTACTCAAGTGCGCTTAACAAATGTTGCCGTAGTTCGAGTAAATAGGACAGGACTGCGCTTTGAAATAGCTTGCTATCGTAACAAGGTTGTAAATTGGAGGAATCGAGTTGAAACAGACCTGAATGAAGTGCTTCAAACCATGACAATTTTTAAAAACGTCAGCAAAGGTGTCTTGGCGAATAAAAAAGATCTTATGAAAGCGTTCGGAACTGATAATGAAAATGAAATTATTAGACATATACTGGACAAAGGAGAAGTACAAGTTTCTGATAAAGAACGCCGAGCTCAGTACGAGAGTTTATTCCGAGATGTTGCAACGATTATCAGTGAAAAATGTGTAAACCCTGAAAATAATAGACCTTATACATCTAGCATCATTGAGAGTGCTATGAGGGAAATACATTTCTCCATTAATCCCAACAAAGCTGCAAAGGCTCAGGCCCTCGAGTTAATTCCAAAGCTTAAAGGCGTCATGCCGATCTCCCGAGCATGTATGAAACTTAAAATTGTAATAGATATAGAAAGCAGTGCACAGGTACGCACAGCCATTCAGAAACTGGGAAATGTCAACTTCGAAAGCCAAAACTTTGATAATGATGAATGCAGTATTATAATTCTTGTCGATCCTGGATTATTCCGTGAAATTGAAGAAACTGTACGAGAGTGTACATCAGTTGGACGAGGTCATGTCGATGTCCTTGAGCTCAGTATGCCGCATGAAGCCAATGTTGATATTGATGTCGAATCTATTCAAAAAAATATGGTGAACTTAAACATAAATCAAGGTGAAGAGAAAGATTCAAAATCTTACAATCATGTGGAGTTTGCTGACAAAAATACTCCCATTGGCGATGGTGAAGGAGAAAATCCTCCAGAGTTAGAACTAAAAGATGAAATTACTAAAACTGAAAAAAAAAGCAAAAAGGCAAAACGTAGGGAAAAAGAAGCTGCAATGGAGCGAAAATTACGCGATGAGAATACAGCAAAAAGATTAGAAGAAAGGTTGATTAGCAAAATTGCGGAAGGACATGAAATTGAAACGAGCGAAAGAGAGCCAGCTGAAGATACAGTCTCAAGTAGCAAGTTAAAGTGCAACACATGTATGGCTGCATTTCAATCTACTTTGTCTTATCGAGAGCATTTCAAATCGGATTGGCACCGGTATAATCTGAAGCTAAAAATGAAAGGGTTAAGTACTATTTCCGAAGACGAATTTAGAAATGTTGATGCAGAAGGTTTCTTTTTCGAGGACCGATGATGTAAAATATATAAATTTTATTCATACAAAGTCTCTATATTTCATCAACGTATATAGAGAGTTATTTATTTTGTGTGCTGCATTTTATGCAGTTCAAGGTTATTTGTAATTTTTATGTACTTTTAATGGCAGGAATATGGTATCATAAGTTTAATGTAAAACTCATTTGCGCGATTTGAACTGACTATATCCGATTTTCAACTCTACATGCCTTCATGGAGAAATTTGAACGCATACAAATTTTTAAAATATCAGTAGGTCAAAAAGGATAGATAGATATTTTTAAATAATCAAATGACCAAGTTCAATAAAAAGTATCAAGATTTATGTATTAGAAAAAAACTATTTTGAGTATAAACGCAAGTATTACTATTGACATGCGCATGTTTTCAAGCTTATGCATTATTGTTTAGCTTGTGCAATGCAATATGAATTTTTTAGTGTGAGCAGTTTTGAAGCATTCACTAGGCTTTATACTTATAAAATATGGTGCGCAATCGTATTCAAAGAAGTTTTGAAACATGCACAGACTTCTATAGAAATGTTCGAATCTGCAAAACGATTATTCGCAAACCTGGAATAATATCAAAGCATGAATTTCGTCCTTGTCAGGCCCCAGCTATGGTTTCAATTGATTTAGGATTTCTAAAAACTAAAGCAGGGCAGAATAAAACCAATTGGTTTGGTATTTGTGGACAATACTAAACCTCCAGAAATAGACAAGATAATAATATTTAAGGTGGATTAAAACCAGTTTGAATTTACTACTTAATATTTTATACTTATCATTTCATTGTACATTTCCGTACTAGTATGTATGAAGCCTCTTCTACAGGCAGTAATCCTCTGAAATGCTCAGAATTATTATAGAAGATATGTTAAAGCAAAAAACATGCAAAATTTGCAGGTGGAAAATTGTTGATTTATGATTTTTAGTGAACCTCTGAGAAATGTGCCAAGCAAAATTACTCTAAATGAATATGAAAAATACGGTCAATTCTATTAGCACATTTTGTAGACTTGGAGTCATTGCACAGACAGAAGCACGTAGCAAGAATGTACATGATCTAAAAATAGCTTTAAAAATTGTAAAAAAATAAGTAAAAATATGATAGAGAAAAATCAATAAATGAAACATGGCAAACAGTCAATGCTACCTTTAAAAAACAAAATAATATAGAATTTTTATCTTTATTTCTTATATCATGAAAGTAGTAACCAAAGTTCAAGTTGGCCAACAATCAAATTATCATATAATGTTATATTCAATCACCATTGTCTGCAAATCTCTCAAGTGAAAGGAATTTAAAGTTGCAACCAGTTTACCTATTTGTCGTGATGCACAACAAAACAGGTAAACAATGCAAGAGAGTAACAGCTCAAATGTACATTATATCTTAATCTGTATTGTGAGAAGTAACTATACTTCTTTAACACAACATTACTAATTTCAGACATATTGCACGATTAGTCATTTATTAAGAATGTGACTAGCATAAAAATAAAGAATGTTCCAAAGAGGAACATCTGCAGCTAAAATAGAAAAAGGAATTAACTTTTAAGTTGATTTCTGACACTATTACATGAAATTCTGATTGTATACTGTTTCTTACTTGAAAGATTTTAAGTAAAAAAAATTAAGCACAGCTTCTTTGCATACCATCACTTGAAAATAGTGCAAAAAAATAAAAAAAATTGTACAAGCTGGTATTTCTAGCTGAAATGAAGCAGGGATAGTAAAACAAAGTAAAGTTTACTGTCATATTTCAAAGCTAAAATCTGTAGTTTTACAGATTATGAATAGAAAAATATTTCAAATATATTTTGTGTGGAAAATAGTTAGAAGTCAGATAAAATGATTATTATCTATGTAAATGCATTTCTAACAATACAATATCCTTTTTTCAGAAGGTTTGACTGGTTAAGTTTAATTTGATTAAACCTGAAATTTATGATTATTTAAGATGTCAAACCTATCACTTGCAACCTCACATGTGGAAGAAAAAACAGCGTAGGAAAAAATTTACTAGACCTTCCATGACTTGTTTTTGTACGAAGCTAATTAACCACATTTCCCTCTATGTTTGGTGTGAACAACATTATTTTGACTGTTCAAAATCTAATACATTCATCAAAGTTTGTGAGAATACCGGTTTTTGTTGGCTATTGTTACTTTAGATACTTGACTAATCCTGCTACATTAATATTGACTACAGCTAGCAACTTCTTTCCACCAAATGCTTGTAGTTTCCCTTATTTTTTTCTAACAACTCGAATTACTGTTGAAAAACTTATTAATCAGCTGTTATATAGTTTTCCTTCTCATCGAAGTTGCAATATTAAACCACTTTTCTTGTTGACTTTTTAAAATAATTATTCTATTGATTTTTGACTCGGAAAGAATCTTTGTATTCTATATTTTCAATATTTAAAAAAATTGCAATGTTATGATATACCTTGACACTTAGATGCTCAAGATAGGATAAGATAGGCTAAGTTAGACTGTATTGGATGGTGCCATAATAATTCTGTATGTTTTTATCTGCATTATTTTTCTCTTCAAGGCACTCCAAGCTGGCACATGGAACTTTCATTTATTATGTCAAAATTCAATATGATAAAAAAAATTGAAACTGCACCATAATATGAAAATTTATAATTTTTACTAATACATGATATTGCATTTATCGACAAAGTTTTTTGTTCTTTTATTTCGACAAGTTGTCAATTCTGAAAATGTTCTAGTATAAATAGCAAATAATAGCCATGGAATGCTAAAAATAGCTAGCAACATAGTGTAGTTGCTAGTATATAAGCTCTACTCTAACTGTTTGCATTATTGTGAAACGTACTTTTAGATTTTTGCCATGTCTTGAGCCTTACCGTTATACGAATGAGGCTAGTCTTATCACAAGAAAATCTCAAATTTTAGCAAGTCATATTTGTTCGTGTAGTTGTATTAGAGGTGTGGAATCGCTTTCTACACTAAGAGAACTCATATATCTTTTAGTGGTAACCATGGGCACTTCTAGTTCCAAGTACTCAAGTAACGATTACGAATTAGTTATTAGAACATCAAAAGATCTTGAATACATTTTGGAGCACAATTTCGGCAGTTCTGGTCGCGGTCTGCATGAGAAACTGTCTAACGTGCAAGGCGTGTTGCCGCAAAAGCTTGTTGCCAGAATGCGATATTTAGCGACGATTCGCAATAGGCTTATCCATGAAAGAGGATTTGACGAAATTCCGAATCGTGAAAGCTTTATCGTGCAATTTGAAGAGTGCGAGCAAGAGTTGCGGAAACTTATCATCGAGAGAAGTAGAGCTAGACGCCTGGAACAAGGAGGCGCTGAACGTTGCTTCATTATGTAGCATTTGAGACGCTGAAATTATTTTCAAATTTAGTCTTGAATTTCGTATGTGATGTTGATTGGCATAATCTACGTACACGTGTGATGAATCTATCGTTCATTAATCGTGTATATCTGTCCTTCTGTAATGTTTGAACGCTTCGACTAAAAATATGCTGTAAAAAATTTATTTGGGAAAATTTTTATTCGCATAATGTTGCATTGCATCACCATTATTGTATGTATGCAGTAATATTTAAATTGCTGTGATTTTATTTTTTGATTAATATAACCAACTTTCTCTCGGAAAATTTCATTAATGCAGTTTTGATTAGCATGATTTATCACTTCTATTTTTGAAGGCTAGTATACTTCTTTACAAATTTTTTTTAATATATTTATGCACACAAAAGTAAACGTAGAAAAAGATACGTTCGAAATGCATAGATGCACTTCCAAATGATTACTCAAGTGTACTAGAATAACCACTCAGCTCATGTCAACAAAAAAATTTACCAAGTGCAAAAATAGAATTAACATTTTCACATGAAGATATTATCTTAACTATGAATAAGATATCAGGAACATAATTAATTGTGCTAACAGGATATTACCTTTGAGGTACTACCGAGAAATCATTCTAAATGAAAAAAAGCGAGGAAAAATCAATTAAAGGTAAAAAAAGATTGGTTTAAAATTGTGACTTTTGACAAATATAAATTCGAGCAGTGCATCATAGTTGTTTATAAATGGTTTGAAGAGGTCAAATTGAATCTCATTCAAAATAAATAAAATATTTCATATTTTACATGAGCCGATGGAATATTGCTAAATGCAATGGAACATTATTGGTAGTATGTTTTGCTTATTGTTACTTGGTAAACAGAAATCAATAATATCTTCAGACCTGCCGCTCTGTAACATTGATGCACAGTAAATATTATCCAGTTATGATCCATCAACTGTAAAATCCAGATTATACCTATCTAGTAACATGAAAATCAATCGTGGAAAATTTATAGTAATGTTTCAGCAATAATAGCATAAACATAACAGATATCAAATATTGCGCCATGTAAAAGTAAAATTGCAGTAAAGGTCATACAGTAACATTGACCTTCCTATTACTGCATTACATTAATCCAGGATATCAAATATTTACTGCCGTCGAGCAAAGAAAAAACTTCACTGCCACTGAAATGTTATAATATGGCAATATACATAGAATCATTCGATGAAATATTCTTCTGATTTACAAAGAGCAGCACTGATCCTATCATCGATAATGTACGATTTTTTTCTTCACAAATTGAGACACAAATAAATTTGTCTACCCGACGGTGCAAATTATACAGAAAAATTTAAGTTCTGAAATTGAGATAATTCATTAAACAAAATTTAAATAAGCTTCTTAGAATATCTTATTCTCTTTAGGTTCCCACTGCGAAATGTAACGAATCTAACTCAGAATAAAGAGCATTAGTGAGTAAAACGCAGGAAAAATATTTTATTTTCCAAATTTGTATGCCATCATTTCATGTCGAAGTTCTTGAATCCAATTCAGATGAGCGCAGATTGCACTGTATAGTTCTACCTGATGCTGGTGAGCTTGTTCTAAATTCATACTATCGGCCGAATGGAAACATGTAGAGCCAAGGATTTTCAGTCGCACTAAATCATTGGTGCAGATATCATGATTGCTAATAAGTAATGGATTTGGTCGAGGGAGAGAACTACCTGAACCATTCATGTTATGAAATCTGGATTGTACAAAGTCAGCTTTAGGTATACAATGATTAGAAAGGCTGATATTATTAAGCAAAAAATGAGCTTGAAGCAGATCGCGCTGTGTTTCCAATTCACTTTGACATTCAAAATCTTGGTCATTTACGTTAATACTATGGCGACCAGCTTTTTTGGGATATTTCTTATTGAAATATACAGGAATTTTAAAAGGGATTTCTTCATTATCTAACATGCTTACAGAATGTTCGCCTGCATTATTTGAGCTTGAAACAGAAGATGAAAAAACTGATTGGGTTGATAAACAATTTGATGCAAAATTTTTCGACCGAGTGGAGGGATGAATTTTCTTAATTTTATATTCGCCAGAGGGAGAACAGAGCAAGGCTGAAATGCATTCACATTCATGTCTCGAACCCTCTCTAGAAACTGAACGACTCGTAGCGTTGAAAGGATATTTCTGTGATTGCATGTATCCACTAGGAATGTGGAGTTGATACATCATGTGATTTAGTCTCTGCTGCTCAACCAATACATCTTTCAAAATAGCTTGTCTCTTTTTCTTCTTTCTTTTTGCTTTAGAGCAATCAGACGATTTGAAAAAAGATTCGTCGTTAGGCTTTTCTGAAAAATTATTTTGTGAGCTCTTCTTCAATGTGTTATCAACTGCAGACACCGCTTTTAAAACGAGTTCTTCCTCTGTTACAACTTGTAAAGCGAACTTAAGCTTATTGTGCAAACGTTCACAGAGCTGCTCACATTCTGGAATAAGGTCCAATAATTTTAACTGCTCCGTAAGGCTAACCTTTTCCATAGTCAATTGTAGCTATCGTGACTTATCGGTAGCAATTCAAAGATTCACTAAAATAAGATTTTTCTTCGAAATTTATAACGTCAATTACTTGTATTTATATATAATTATAATTGATAAATACAATAAGGGGATTTAGCTCAGATGGTAGAGCGCGCGCTTAGCATGCACGAGGTAGGGGGATCGATACCCCCAATCTCCTAAACTGTGTTTAAATTTCTGATTAATGCGCGTTTTGTTAAAGTATTGTATTAAAACTGCTACACTAGGTGTTACATTTAGATAAATTTAGTGAGCTATTATACACAATTCATAAAAGCCCTTTTGTTCATCTTATTACTTCTCCCATATCTATTTTAATTTAAATATACGTTTTAGTCCTACATGAAATGCTTTTCTGGTTTTCTTTACATTTAACTACAAATACAGATTTTCACATGCAAAAGAACACTCATATATTAAATCAATTATGCAACTTTGGGTTATTTTAAGGAAAAAGAATAATTTAGAGATGCATTAAATTACCTTTACTAGTTACAAAAATCAATTTTTATTTGCTGATATTACCTTTTCAGCAAAATTTCTTGTTCGTTGCACTGGAGACGATAGCACTAGTATCGTAAATATGTACATATCCACTAAAAATTTCAACAATCTTTAGATCTCTACATATAAAGTACCGAACACTTTTGTAATAGAAGACAACAAGACTATAAACAAAAATTTCTATAACAGCTATTCCTATATTCTTGAAATAAAGAAACAAGTTTATCGACCAAACCGTTATGTCTTATCATCCAAAAAGCATGGCAATCGTATTACAATTGCAGTTATATCATCCCTATAATCCCCCTCAATTTCACACCATTTCTCAGCTGCAGCCTCTATTAGGGCCTGTGTGGCTTTCATACACCCCTTATCCAGGTTATTTGCTACCTTATCTACAGCCTCCTGACTACTAACAAATTCCCATACTCCATCGGATGCAAGGATAATAAATGCATCATCGGGCCCTAAATTGTACTGCATAACGACTGGCTCGGAGATAACGCCAATGTTTTTTACAGCGTGATCACCAATTGACCGAGCCATAGCGAGTCCAATCTACAATAGCATTTCAAAAAGAGAAGTCAATGAAATATGATACCATTAACTTTTGACAGGCTCCAAAATAAGTGCATTGATTAAAGATTTCCAGGAGACAACTTTGAATATCAATGAAAGATAAACTTCGGATAAGACAAATGAATTCGTTATATCTAAAATTCATGATAGCGGTAAATCTAAAGCTGAACTTTGACAAAATATGAATTTTGAATTATTTGTCATACGTTCAATTTTGTCAAAGACAAATTCATTATATCAGGAGTTTACTGTAAATAATTGCTTATCTATAAAGAAAAATATGGCTCTTTCATCAATTATGAAGGAGTTTTTTGCCTTTCTGTTTTGCAACCAAGAGTATTGATTAAATTCGATTCATTCCATCGAAGGCATTCCAAGTATAAGCCTTGAACATAATTCAGTAAATCAATAAAAAGTTTCCCGCATAACTGGTGGTGGTGTGGGTGTGGCAATGGAACTACTGAATTAATATATACCCCCTGAAAAGTCACATGAAAAGGGTTAGGGGAATTGTTTAGCATATAAGAATTTTGAAAAATTGCTCATTTAAGTACAGCATTGAGGGGCTTTAAACAACTTGTCCCAAGAATCAGTATTGCAATGGTATTATTCGAATACAACCCTCGTTAAAAATATATTCTACTACACATAGATATTATGCTAGATAGAATAACTTAGATGTATAACATTATAAAATTCAAGTCATTTACATCAAATGAAGCCATAAAAAGATACTCTACAAATGCAATATTTACTTGCTGTAGTCGAATAACCCCCTCCCCTCAGTAGAGAAGTATGCTAAAATATTTTCAAAATTAAAAAAGGAAAATGATTTGACTTGATAAAACACTATTTTTAAGTGAACAAATGCACTTAATACAAGAACTAAAAATTTCCAACATACTAGAGCTGTTCTATAATCAATTGAAAAATGTTAACCAAATTTAGTTTTGAAACCTCCAATACAACCCCCATCGGTGAAAGAAAACTGTTTTTCTCTAAATAAAACACCCGATAACCAGTACAAGATGCACAAAGTGCTTATCTGAGTAAAAATTTAAATCATAATATTAGATTTAAATAAACGATTCTATCCCGCTATACTATACAGAATCTCCTCAAATTACGTAACGGAATATTTGCTTATATGCGTGTGAATTGAGTTTTATAGAATTTGAGGAATAATAATATAGCTTATGCATTAATCGCATTGAGTGTAAAAAGTCATATTTGTGCAAGGAGCTACTCGTTTGTACAGTAATATCCCAGTTATGTGTGAAAATTCAACCTCACATAGTGTAAACTTTCCTGGTAGATGTGTACACAAGAAAAATTCAGAGGTGGAGTGTGATTCAACTGCAGGATTAAATTATTGTGCAAATATCAAATTTGAGTGGCAAGGGACAGAGTTCAAATAATTTTCAAAAACTTCAGTTCATCACAAAATTGAGCAAATTATGTAAGCCGAATCTTCTTAGAAAGAGGCAGATAGCTCACGAGTACTTTTCAAAATTATTCAAAAATAGATTTTTTTTAAATTTGTGCATACTTAAGTGAGAGATTAGAGACAATATTATCGATTAACGACCATAAATGCTTCAAAGATTGCCAAAATTAAACCAAATTTCTCAATAACCCCAAAACAAGTTTTGAATCCTATGTCATAATGACCAAAGGTCATAGCCAATGAAGAAAATTGTCAATTGGTGTTAATATAAAGAGTCAGAAAAACGAAAATGCCGAATGAAATTTTTTTAATTATATAAACTATCTGGCATGGTAATGTACAAACTGATCGGATAACATGAAAAGCAAAAATTTATCAGCTAAAAGATTTAGAAAGTAACTAAGACAAGATATTATTGATATATTTCAGAAATATAAAGCTGCAAGTTTAAACAAAGAATTATAGCCTTTTTGTTAATATTTTACTGATGGAAAAACATTTGGGAAGTTTCAGCCTCCAAATATCATCATTTTTCATTCTTTTAGGTTGAGTTAATTTTATCCTTCTTCAAAAATGAGGAAAAAACATTGTATTTAAATTAGCACATACTAAGTTTTTCCATCCCCCCAAAATTTTTTTTTCTGGATATAATTTTGAAAAAGTCTCTTATCAATGTGCCAAAGGGGGGCAGAAGCTTGTACAGTGTATAGAGATCACACGTTAAGTAAAATATCCGTTTTGTATGAATTAATTGGAGGAATTCAATCTGCATACAGTACTAATTAAAAAATACTATATACCTGAGTCATTTCCCTATCTAACCATACTCTAGCACTCAATCCAGGCTCAGGAGGGGGGCTTACAAATCCCCCAAGGGCTTCAATTCTCTGCTGCTCAATTGGAGAATTTGGATTTTGATCGATACTAAGATCTTTTGCAGTATATGTACCATTTATTTTTGAACTGCTTTGGGCAAGAACAACTCGACTATCTCCAACATTCGAGACCCATATTACATTCTTTCGCATGTACACGCAAACTGCAGTTGTACCGCTGTATACTGCTTCAGCACTATGGGATTTCAGAAGAGATCGATCGATGGAAACGAAACTCTGTTTTAATGCAGTAACTGGGTCATCGTGTAGATGCTCTTCAAATTCAGTACATATCGCATTCATGGCAAAGTGGGAAATTGTATCTCCGTGCTCGCCGTGCCCATCGAACACTGCAAAAATGGCTTGCTTCTTGTTTTCTCCAAATGGATAAATGATGCATCCTCGATCTTGGTTTATTTTTGCGGCAATGCCGTCATTTCCATTGAGTGATGGCTCAATTCCATGGCACGAATAGCTCCCAACTAAAGATTCTGGGAATGGTAGCGATGCATCAAAATAGGCCCCAATTTCTTGAGAACGAAAAAGAGAAGAAGAAGGTCGACTTTGCACTGGTGCAGCCCGCCACGAACTTCTTTTTGAAGTCACAGATAATCGTCGCTTACGGAAATCACTCGTTTTACTTACTGCTGGAGGTGACTTGAGTCCCGAACGAGTGAAAGATTGATCAACAGCAGTATCATTGTCCAATTGCAATGGTGAATCACAATCAGAAAATGTAATGGTGTCAATGCTTTGAATATTTTCTATGATTAGAGCTTTATCTATTGTATTGGATGGCATGCCGGTGTTCGAGAGATTTATGGAAGTAACGGAAGACGATTGATTCTTTCCATTACACTCCTTATGGACATTTTCTAGTGATACCACTGGTTGAATATCTTGAAGGTTGAGGCTAGTCTCACTAGAGCTCTGGTAAATGCAAAAAATAGTTTAAGAGGTAGCATCAGAACAATCAAGACAAGAAAATTAAATAGGAGGATAAACATAACGAAGTAAAAATGGTATAGAATATCTGATTGATCTAGTTTTAATGAATATATTTTTGTCTATAATATTTTCCATTTAAATAAATAAACTCCAAAAAATCATGCCTATGAATATGGCGCAATTGAAAAATAAAAATACATTCTAATTTCACCTGCAAGTTCGATGATTGCTCATCTTTGTCAGATTTTGAACTCATCTTGGCAAGCTTCGAAGCGCAGATGCTTGCCGCTGAACCCATTTGTTATATCCGTCAAGTAATTTATTTTCAACGGATTGTATCACTTCAATGAATGTGCGATTAAATTCAGAGGATTTCTATATAAATGCAGTGTATAAATCATCTATTGTGCAAAGGACGATTGAAGAAACATTTAATTTACACAGTCAAAACGCTTTGAGGCGGGCCAACAAATTCTTATCAAGCAATTTTGATGCGTTTCTAACAATGGTTAGAGGCAACATGGAACACAATGTAATCAAATAATATGATGTGAAACCGTTTGATAAATTGTGCGCAGCATACTTTTGCGAAGCGTAATCTTATTAAATCGATTTTACTCTCATATATCTAGAATTCACATATAATCCAACAAGATCGAATGGCACAGAGATGATAACAAATACAAAACCTTGGGTCAAAATTTATCCACAGTTAATATCTCAATGCTTTTCAAATGTAAAATATGATGAAATCTGTTGATTGCAACTCTGCTGTCATTGCCAGTATATCCAAACAAAGTAATTGCACTTGGAATTTAATAGTACTTGGAATAGCCAAGTTCACTTGAAATTTTGTAAAGTGAAAAAACAAGTTTGGTAGAGACAGAGCGTCACAGTTAGAAATTGCTAAACTATAGTCTACTCATATGACCAGTAGTAAAGGACAATAAGAGACCCAAAGAAGCACATGCAACTGGTAATATTAATTCCTATTTATATGTTGCCAAGAATGAATCTTAACACAATACAATGTAGGAGAACACATTAAAGAGAATGCACATACAAGACGAATGAAGTCAATTGAACCACAGCTCCACAACAGACCATATGGCAGAACAGATCAGATCCTGACAGTCACATGATCTATAATTTAAAGAAAAAACATCATAAATTCGATAATCAAAACTCAAGCCGAGAGTTAATATCATCTGTGCAAAAAAAGGACAGCACTTTGATTAAAGCTGATGATTTCTTCCCCCTGTTTTTACAACTAACTTTAAAATCTATTTGTTTTAAAGAAATGCCAATAATGATTTTCTCAAGCTGATAATGAATAACACTAAAAATAGGAAGTAATTAATGCCAAAGTGTATAAAATAAACTATTTTGCTAAATTATGCAAATAAGAACTAAAAACTGTTATGTATCAAAGCTCTTCTTCAATGTTGATTAATTTGTTTGGTATAAAATTAATGTAACCTGTTGTTTTCCAAAGTTTTGTATCTTGCCAAACCTCTTACATTTCTTTTCAAAATAATTTTTTCTGCAGATGAATATGTCACTAATAAGACTTGAAGTTCTTTTGGTGACGAAACACTGCAAAAAAAGTATGCAGATGAGAAATCAAAAAATTACTATGCTGATAAAATAAGCTTGAAATTTAGAGCATAAATTTGTTTTACTTTGTAGATCCCTTCTGTATTAAAATAGTATTCATTACTTATTGTTGCATTAGTATTGTTTTATATCTAAAGCTTTTTTGTACACATATCATTAAAAACAGTTAAAGTATTGAATAACATTTATAGTCCAAGTGTTTTTATGAGTATTTATATAAAACTGGCTGAATAACACTGTTGCCAAAATATCTCTAAGCTTTGAGCCTAGTCTATAAAAATATCATTGTATTTTTTTGGCGACTAAAATTAGAATGCCTAGAAAACATATGACAAGATAATGCAAAATGGATATAAGTTAATCTATTTATTCACTATATTTACATTGGCACAGATTCCCTTAGACTTAAACTTTGAACTTATTTTTTTTCAGTTAAGGAAGGTAAACTTTGTTATTGTCTAACTGCTTCAGTGCATAAAGATGGTCAAACATTATTTACAGAATGAAAAACTACTTTTCTTCAGGGTACACAGTTAATTTTATTTGTTATTTTATTACCATATCTTGTAAGAACTGATGAAAAAAGTTAATTTTTTTGTCATGTTATACTCAGTTAAACAATAAAGTATTGAACTTGCATGAACCACAGTCGAAAACGGCAGACATTTTTCAAATCAATTAACAGCATAGTTTTTTAAGGGCATTAAAATTACGGAAAATTAATATTTAAACTGGGTTAAATTTTTGCATCCGTATAATAGTAGTTTTTTAGATTTAAATGTACAATTAAACCTGCTTTTGCACTTTGCTGAATCTTACTAGCTGACATGTTGATTATTTCTTGAAAAAACAATTTGGTCACCAAATTTGGCATGAAAATAATTTCAAAGCTTATTCAATTGAACTTGATGCATTCTTTCGAAAAATATACATATTACGTTACTTAGTTGTGCTAACTTTATATCATGATTCATTTCACTGGAATTTTGGTTTCTTTTATCAAGATTTTTAAAAGCACAAATCTAGACACAATGAGTTACTTTTAAACAAATGCAGAAGATGTTAATCTAGACATAATGAGTTGAATTCAAACAAGTTCAGCTTGTCAACTATAAATAAAAAGTAAATGTTTGATTGGTTTATTTTGCTATTGTTGGAAAGCTAGAATAGTTAAATGTAGTCAAAGAAGAATGAAAATCAGTCGTAATAATTTTCTGGGTATTCAAGAAATTGATAGTACTTGCTGCTAGAGCACAGAGCGTACATAAACCTTATCAGGATTTCTATATATTACTGCTCTAATTCCTCATTCCAGATCATGACCTGTGACTCGTTTTATCCGTCAATATCTTTTGTGAACGATTTCATAACTCATTTTCATTCTATCCGTCTATCCACGATTTTCCTGTATTTGCTCTACAAAACCCAACAGTTCATTTCATGAAGTTTCTTTACCAACATTTTCGATCTACTCGTAATTGCAGCATTTTTACATCACTGGCTGAAATTGGAATTCCTTTTGGTTTTCTGCAAACTTCTTTGCAACTTTGAGGACTGGATATCTACAAATTATTGTGTGCTTTGCTTTCTTCTTATGACTTCACTTTTTTCTACTTGTCCCAGCAGAAGTACGCTAAATCTAGTGGCATGCTCCCATAGCGTGCAATAAGTAGAGGTCACTACTAACATACATTCTTACTTTACCTTTCTTTTCTTGTTTGTTGTTCCCTCGCACTGTGATTACACTCATAGCGCCTTATATATTCTTATTTTTCTATCTTTTTTTCTAACAAACCTTTTATAAAGAATGAGTTTTACATTACATGAAATTAAACAATAAATAAATTCATACATTTCATTCATCACAATTTTTTCAGAATAGTTTGAGCAGTGCAAATTATAAACTTTTGCAAAATTTATAATTGGTTCTGATCATCTCAACAGAATTTGAGCAAATCATGTATTTCTATTATCAAATCATATCATTTAAATTAAATTAAGATGGTAATCTGATCATGAAAGCAATAAAATTTCAAGTTTTAACTATTGTAAGCTACGGTTGATATTCTATAAACTGATATTGTTGTTAGACCAAAAGTTATCAGTTCATCAAATTAATCAAATTATAAGTGTCAATTTAAATCTGCAAGCAATGTCGGTTGAGGGGTAAATTTATCAGAAGAAAATATCATTTAGTGGACCATCAATTTATCGAACATTAACTGTATTCTTTTCAACAAAAAAATTCCATAACATTTTATTAAATAATTTCAACATTTATATTTTAAATACTATCTATTTTATCTTTCTTTCATCTAAGTAATTTGAATTAATTTCATCTATCAAACCGCAAAGATGTAGTGACTGGTTGCCATTTCGATCTATTTCACCGATGTCTATGTGTTCCTGCATTTTATTTAATGTTTCTTTTAACATTGCACTGAATTCATCAGCCATTTCTTCCATTTTTCTGTTTCCTAGCTCAATTTCCTTTTCCTTAGCTTCAATAGCTGCTTCTTTTTCAAGAGTGATCTTTATATAAAAGTGCAAACAAAGTTTTCAAATGATTTTTATACATTTTATAACATTTATATTTCACTATATTTTTTTGATATTTACAATTTGCATAAATTGAGACAATGCATAAAAAACAGTTAGTTCAGATAATAATATTTCTGTTCCAATTGAGGAGTTGAGCCAGTTAGAAGAAACAATTTTGTGATGTTTTTACAAAAAAATTTGAAATTTTAGTACGTATGGTGAGTAACAGAAAAGTTAAAATAGTTTTCATTGACGGTAATTGAATTTTGATATAGAACATTTGTATTTTCCATATAAAAACCTGTTCAACTGTAATGTTAGCATTCTCAATAGTGTCATGCAAGCCCTGTATAACTCCTTCAAGTTGGTTGATACGCTCTAAAAGTTCTTCTTGCATGCCTTTATACTGACGCGTCATGTCTCTTGTAATTTCGTACGTGTCTCTGTGTGCCTCTTCAATCTTCATCCGAAGCTGCTCTATTTCCTTTAACTGTTTTTTACGCTCAGCATTGGCGTCTATAGTATCGTTGGTCCTTCCGGCTAAATGTAGCAATAAATTGAGTCTTTTTATCTGCTCAAGTATTTTGCATGGAGATTCATAGAACAGTAAAAAATACCCATTAACATACTCAAAAAAGTGTAGTTTTGAAACTTAAAGAACGCTCGATACCAGCGAATTAAAACGATTAGAATTACTTGATCTTTCTATATATCAAATTAACAGTAGAATAGCTTACCCAGTTGAATTTCAAGGGAGCACAAGGCTGACTCTAGGAGTTTGGCTTTTTTTTCATTGTCTAGAATGCCTTTTTCGGCGTTAGATCCTGCGGTTCAAAGCAGATATTAATTCAATACAAAATTTACGGTAATGGAATTCATCCGTTCGCAAATGAAACAAGATGTTACCTGCTTTTCCTTTAGCTTTCTTTTTTGGGCCCATGACGCTAACACTTCTTCTGAATTAGATGATAACTGAATTCGAGTTATTCTAAACATCGTAAATTTCGTGTTGTGAGTGTTTGTGAAAAAACCGTTTCAATAGAAAATCGTTACGTAGCTCCAATAAATCACATTCAGGTATTATTTTCATTGGACAAAATTGTCTGTTTTACTTCTCAGAAATTCTATCACTTTGCGCTTAATTTGCATGCATTTCTAAGGAATAGTTTTCGGTATGTTTTTTCCATAGCCCTGACCTTTCATTCGATACATAGTTTTTACAATAGCATCGGATATTGAAAAATTGTTTCGCACTATATATCAATCCAATTGAACATTATAGCAAGCTTGCTCCATAGCTATAAAAATCCAGTAACGTTTTCAGACATACCATAAGATTTAATTCATACTCAACTTGAAAATTAATTTCACACCAACAGTTATACTATCCGCATCAATTAAATTTATGCTGATTTATTAAAATTAACATGCTGCAAGCTCACAGAAACATGTCTAAAGACTATACAGCACTTGACTACATTGTGCATTTTGCATGAACAATCCAAGAAGCTTGGCCTACTAAAATACATGCAAGCAGTGACACTTTTCTTATACTTTGAATTATTTTTTGTCATGTGAAAATTGTTTCCAGTAAAAATTTGAATGTATCATATAAAGTTGTTATCAGGTAATGACTTAGATATGAACTAAAAGTGGACTTTGTACTGCAATTCATAACCAATAGTATCTTTGTTATTGTCATGATTTGATCTGTTTTGCTGTGATCTGTTGTGGAGCTGTGATTCTTTAGACTTGATTCATCTTGTATGTGCATTTTCCTAAAGTGCATTCCCTTCAGTGTGTTTTCTTAGGTAGTATTTTGTTGACAAGATTCATTCTTGGCAACACATGAACAGCAATTAATATATTATTGGCTGCATATGTTTCTTTGGGTTTCTTATTTTTCTTACTACTGGTTACATGCGTAGCCTCTAATTTAGTGATTCCTAACAGTTACACTCAAATTCCAGTATATATACCCATATATGATGGAAATATTTTCTATACTGCAAACAATCTTGTAGTTGAACAAGTAAAAAATTTGCTGGGCATTCCCAAGTGCAACTTTTAAGGTATTACCAAGAACTTACTCCTGAAAAGTTGCATTGAAAAGTACATTTGAACTAATTATAGCATGTTGACTTTCAGTTTTGTAACTGAGAATATTTTCTGTAGAACTATATTAAAGAAGGAAAAGTCAGACTATAGTCTGCTATTTTAAAGATGAAGTATCTAAGAGATATCATGTTACAGCTTAGGTATCTATTGCTAATGTTTCATTAACTGTTTTAGATTGAAAGTGTCAAAATATATATGACAGTATGCTCCATATCTTATCAGGTACAAAAAGATTCTTCCACAATTTCTATACTACCCATAAATTTTTTAATATTTCCGTACTAAATTTCTACACGCAGTTTCTGGATATCTCCACCAATGCTTCCATTGACATTCCCATCATTGGTTATCTGGCCAATACAAATTAACACATTATTTATTTTTTCTTGCTCCAAGTAATACTCTGCTACTTTGCAGAGCATTATCAGAGCAATGTCATGCTTTTTCTACCTGAAGAATTGTGCTTACTTATTGAGTTTCTTGATAGTACATTGTTTTATGCCAGATATTATTACTTTTGTTATGTTATTTAGTTTCACAGAAATCTTTGATTCACTCATTTTAAATGCATATTTCAGTGTTCTCAGTAAAAAATTCATTTGTAGTAATTTTGAGAATTTCCATAATCTCAAGACTTTGTAGCATTATTTATCACTTTGTGTATACTTAGCATAGGATAAGTAATAGCTTTTATGATGACAGACAAATGCCAGCAAAATATACTGGAGATTATTTTATTATTAGATATGTACTTTCATTTTCAATATGTTCAATCATCAACCTCTACAATGGGTTCCTGGTCTTTTCTTTCCACCAAAACCATGGTACATCTTTAGTATCACACTCTTTGGTATGGTAAATTACCTTGGTAATTTTTTTCTTTCATAACAGAATTGCCTCATTTTCTTTTGATTTGCTTTGCTTGCCATTTTATATCATCTTGGTTTACTGCAATCCTAGCATGATGAACTTTTCTTTTCTATTATCATCTCAATAATTATATTGATGTTGTACATTAATACACTTGCAGGGCAACCTAGCAAAAAAATTTATGAAGAATATTTTGCTTTGGTGGTACATTTAAAGTGATTTTCTTTGCAAGTCAATAAATAATTCATTTGAAAGTATCCTCTCAAAAACTCTTTCAAGCACTTTCCACAGAGACTACTCGAGGATAAAACATTGCTTGAAGCTAACTTGCACTGGATAAGCAAGTGCTACTTATGAGAGTACCTTTGAGTCTAGAAGTGATTCTTTAAACATGGTCATTTGGCCTGGGATTGTAAAAACATCCCAACACTGAAAATGTCCCAGACGAAAGACAGTAAGATAAGAGATTTCAAAAACTTCCTTTCACTAAAATATGCTCAGCTGAAGTATAAACTTATCATACGTATACTTAATTAACATGAAGTTTTTCTTGTTGAATTGTTAATCACTTATATTAGTTACCAATTTATTTCCTATGCGAAATTTTAAATACAAGAACTTTCGAAGGCTTGATTCAAAATTTTGCTATAAAAATAGTACCCACAAAAAAAGTTTGGGTATGTATCTTTGACATTCACAGAAAACTTCAGCCAATTTCGACTACTGCATACATGAAAAATATGGTGAATTCTGATTAGCCAAAATTTGTTGCATTCTGACTTCTAGGACATAGAATATAGCTGCTATTTTGAGAACACCTCGATGGCTTTTCAGCTCAGAATGAGTTCATTTTCCAGAAATAGTCAAATTTTAGTATAATTTCTAGAAGGGTAAACAAATTTAGCAGCTTATACTGCAATTTTACTTAATACGATCTGTCATGCAATTTAAATTAGGATGTACGGGACTGAGACTCTCTAGAACAGTAGGCTACTTCAAATATAACAAGTTTACTTTAGAGAATTTGCACTAATAGCTAATAAACAGAAAATTCATATTGCATCCAAGGTCAGCATCAGACTTTCGGATAAGCCGAATTAATATGGTAGAATAGACAAATTTGCTTTATTCGAAGTTTACATAAATATATATGAAGGCACAGAGTTCATGTTCACCATATAAAAAAGATGAATCCTATTCCTAGATATATACATACACAGTACTATTGACATTATCGATAAATCACCACTTCTCGAGAGATTTCTGCAACCCTAACTTTAGCTCTTCCTCTTCCTCCTCTTGCTGTAAGATCATTTGCAACATCAGTATATCCTCATCCACATCTTTAGTACTTGAACACCCTGGAGTCCCGAATATTCCCGAACTTTCCCGAATCGAAGCTTCTCGGGCTGCACTCAACTCCGCATTGAAAAGCTGATCATCCACTAATCCCATTTTTCCGTGCATTTTTTCATTATTTTTTATTGGGGATCCGAAATCAGATACGGATAAACGCATTGCCTCTTTTAAAGCCTCTTCCTCGTCCATGAAATTTTCAGTTGCAAATGAGGGGTTTAGTTTGCTACTTTCGATAGAACATTTATCGACTTCAGCTATACTACGACTGATAATTTCAGTTATTGTTTTTCCGGATGGAGCAGCAAATTCTGAAACCGATGCGCGCAAGGCAGCCTATTGTAATTAAAGATTATTTAATGTGATTTGAATGTAAAAACGACAAAAAAAGCGAAGATTAAGAAGATCAAACTATTTAAAAATAGGGCTCTCGCCAGTTGCACCTCTCCTAACCACGAGTTTAATTTATTGATACAGTAAAGTTTGGATGTTGCGAATTAGCTTTCAACAAATTTTTTATTTATTGCAAATAAACGGAAAGTCACATTTTGCCAAGTTTAGCTTCAGAATTTCAAATGTAACGACTTGAATCAGCAGTTCCAACAGATTTGTTATATCCGAAGTTTACTGTACACATATTAATGCTACACAGATTAGGGTATTTTCATATATCTGTGCCACTCTTAGAATCAGATAAACTGAATGAATCTGTCAAATACTGATAAGCAAAAAACATAAAAATACTAACTTGAATCTGCTCTTGTTCACTAATATGCTGAGCACTTGCAAACATTTCATCTTGTAAGCTTGATATCTCGCTGGCCTTCTTTGCTTCCTCTTCATCGTTTAGAAACAAACTCACAGCCAGAGCTTCATCCAACATTCCTGGGTATGCATCAAATTGACTCCTACCCAAGGTCAATAACTGACTTTCTGTAACGATTTCAGCACTAGCTCTGTAGAAAAATGACAGAGATATATGAAATACTTTTGAAATTTGTTATGATCCCGTAAGACCAGTTTTTACAGCTTCATTTCAAGGTTATTTTAAGAGGATTATAAATTTTCGGGAGCTCAGAATAACATCCCAGCAAGGTGAAACAAGCACCACCAGCCGTTAGAAGAACCAATACATTGCTTTTAAAAAGGATTGTTTGAGAGTAAGGCTTCTATTGCATATCGATAAAGAATAATATTTGCCATTTCATAGGTGAGGCATTATTTTCTTTGCCGTACCCTACGAAACATGCAATTTTTCAGTGAGATATCTCCTATTATATTTATTATTCTAAAGTAGAAGCTTCCTAAATATGCATCTCCACGCTGAGTTTTAAGTAAAAATTTAACTTGGTCATTAGTTAGAGGGCAAAAAAAGCCTCCTTGTAGAATCTTGAGCTGATGAGCAGTATTGGCAGTGAGAGACTAAAAAATCTAAGCAGAAATAAACAGCATTTATTTGGAGGGGTTCATTTCTAACGTGCTAAATTAGCGAAAATTTCAATATTTGAGCATAAATAAATAATTATCTTTACCCGTGCCCCTCTTCGATATTTGTCACTTCAGAACTTACTGCAGCTACGCCACGTGGCATCTTCCTTGCTCTAGAGAGCGCTATCGCCCTATCTTCCATTTCCCCGGGGGCAACCTTAGGGTATAACCCTCTACCTGATCGGTTCGAAGTCGGGTCACTGGACACCAAACTATCATAATGACCTCCTCCATAGTAGCTCAGCCGTATAATTTTGGTGGATAGGGGATGTGCTCCCGTTTCATGGAATGTACGCAGCATTTTAGCCCCCTCCCGAGCATCATAGGCCCATATTTCAGCAGTACAATCGTAAATTTCACAGAAGGCTTGTACTTCAGGGTCATCTCCCCATACAGCTTCCTACATATACAGTGAAACCTTGTAAGTTGGACGTCACCTATCTTTTGACACCTTAATAGATTGGACAGTTGACAAGTCAATGACTATCCATTTAAATTATTTTTGTCCCTTGTATATCTAAATGTGCCCAACTTGTATATTTGGATACCCTCCTTGGTGGGACATTTTAGCACTTAACAATTAAGTATCCAACTTATGAGGTTTCACTTTAGTTACATCAAATATCCACACTATTATCGAAATACAGGAAAATACAGCGATGAACCCTAGAGAAAAGTTTCGGCCACAGCGCAATTGCCTTAATCAATAAGATAGAAATTTGCATCTAGTAGCGAGTTGCCAGATATGAATAGATTCTTCAAGGCAGTGCGCAAGTCAACATATTCATTACAGACCTTCGCGCATACCCAACAATATACATGCATCAATGCATCGAATATATATTTATATTTACAGATACGAATATAAACGTACAATATGTTGTATCCGATGGTTCAGTGTACCAATAAAATTTCGGCTACTTAGAGAACTATTAACCTGTATTTGGAACCGTTTCAGATCCAAAAATTGATATAAACGGGCAATATGAAAAATTAGAAAGTAGTATTACCTGTCTTTTCCAGTTTAAATACGCGGTGAATCCTTCCGATCCACCTTCAACATAAGGCTCAAAGAAATGACGTTCCGATTCCATGTAGTCCATGCATTTTGCTCTTACGAGCTTGTGCCACTTGTCATCTCCATAAATTTGATGACTTGCACTTCGAAATAAGCAGTTTCCGTCGCCGTTGATTGGCTGAACAAAGAGACCTTGCTTCGACAGAGCCTCTATGGTACAATAGATTATTTCATAAACAAAATATCTACTCATTAATGCTATGTCAAAATAGATATGCAGTAAACATTGGATAAAATGAATTTATTAAAGAATTTTCTTTTATAACATATAAACAAGAAAGTCACATTGGGGCCAAGTTCAGCTTCAAACTTTCATAATATGATGAATTTCTGATGCAACGAACCAATTCGGTGGTCCCGGCAGATTTGCTATATCCGAAGTTTAATATCTATCTTTAAAAAAAGGGAAAAAATTATTATACCAAATGCTTATTTCGAAAATAAAAAATATTTATGCAACGCAGTAAATTTCGGATGTGATAAATCTGTCAGGACCACCCAATGAATTAAATGTATCCAAAATGCGTTCTATACTAAAAACTGAAGCTGAACTTGGACACAAATAAAAAATATAAATAACTTTTTGTTTAGTGGTTTTAAGTGAAAATTTGTTAAAAGTGAATTCATTACATATTAAATTTATTGTAAAATCTTCTCTTTTAAAATGAGGGGAAAAATCTTCAAACCAAACAGCTATTCCAAAAATTAAAAAAAGCACATGCAATATGTGCATTTTTGTAAAAGTAAAAACATCTGTAGGCTGAAGAAAAGGATATCCAATGCAATTAGATTCAACTTTGTATACTGTATAAATATACCATGACATACCTAAATACATTGAGTAACGTTCGCTAGCCGCGTCGATTGCCCTCGTATGCCTATCGGAAAGAGTTACACGCTTTCTACCCCTTTCTGTGAGCACTCCAGACGAAGGAAACCGTGAATGTCCAGAGCTAGCCGGTTGATGCACATTTGCCGGAACATCATTTTCATTCATTTCGATCCCGAACATCTGCTGTGTATCTATGGAATCGCTGCAAGGGCGAATGGCGTTGCTATCCGCCCGAATCCAATTTTCTACCCAGTTTCCATTGTCATCGACATACCCAACCTGAATCTGATCCTGGTCGAGATTGCAAATTTCTGCTTCACGCCATTGACGGTTTGAAGATCTGTTTCCCGAATCATTACATTTTTTAATATGTTACGCATTATAAAAACTCTTTTCTGATTCAGCACAAAATTTCTAACCTTTCAAGAAAATTGACTGTCCTCATTTCTGTCTGAACAGTCACAATAATTGTTTATAGACCATTTTCTATTATCCCTACTTTTTGTGGAATTTTTATATTTTAAAAAAAGAAAATCCGATTGCTAAATATAATAAAAAATATTTTACTGGGTAGCCTTTAATTCACTTGAGATAAATTAATGCTAGTAACTCGTTTGAAAATAAAATAGAAATGAACGAACAGAAATGCATACAGCAGAAACAGAGGTGAAAGTCACATGAGCAAGTCACTATCTTATTTAAAATTTTTTAACCTTTCATATATTATGCTGAAATTGAACCTTTTAATGAAAATTAGCTGAAAAGTGACCAAGATATGTACATTTTTGTTCTTTCAAATCATCTTTTACTATTGGCACAGATGTATTTTTTTAAATTCATAGTGCCATGTTGTAAACATTCACCTAACTGTTACCAAGCAATTAAACAATATTTCTTACATTTCGAAATATAAAAGTTATTTTCAATGAGTCCACACAGCTTAAGCAGTGAATACATTCCAATTATGATGAAAATAAAGAACTTATTAGGCACTGATTATCATTTCTTCGATTAAGTACTCCTCTACACGTAACTGAAAATTGGATTGCATGGCACAAAACAATTTAACTATTACATCTGACTTACAAAAAATCACTATGTGAACAGCATTTACTAAATGCATATAATACGAATGATAATTTTTAAATTCACTGAACTTTAAACATTTCTTCTCATTCTGTTTTTCACCTGTTTTTAATATGCAACAATATCATTCATAGGTATCTAGCCACAAATATTAGTGACATATATCATATTACGATAATAATATGACATTATATACTTGAATACCCAAAAGAATTCCTCAAGAAATATTACGTGCACATGAAGGATATGCCCATTTTTTCCCAATAAGGTACTTTGATAATCAGGATTAATTCTTTATCCTCCTACAACAAAAGAAATACTGATTAACCTGTATTCAATTCGCTGCCCACTTTTTGGGCAAAATTCACGCCGATAAGTGTGGGTATGTAGCTTCGCAATTCGCCGGCTATTGATTGAAATAGAATTCTCCAATCCTCCGCGATCTGAACGTCTAGCGTACGCAGGTAAGGGACGAAATTTGAGACGAACCATTGGAGAGCGCCCCTGTTCCAAAATTCTGATGACCTCAGCTTCACACCATTTATTCGCGCTGTCTAGCACATCGAGCACGGTACCTGGCCTTATAGTTCCACGCCAGGTATTGTCAATATTCTCTAAATTGTCATTTTCTTCCTGCTCTTCAACTTCTCTTGGGCGAACATCAGAGCGTCGAGGAATAGAAATCGGAGCTGTCATTTAAAGCCGAACGAAGAAATGCTTGCAGAATTATGAGTTGCTCGCTATCATATTATGATATCGAATGCAGTATATTTCTCAAGAAATTTTCTTTAAAAATCCTCCTGATGTATCCGTCGGTGTGGGCGAAATAAATACAGCTCTGCGAGTTCGATAGTACCGATAAACGCACGTAGAGAATTGAAAATTGTGGTTTCATTTTTACCTTTTTTGCAATTTTAGTATTATTTTTTAAGTGAACTTGTGAAGTCGAACACCTCTTTAACCCGAATACCAGTCTGTCGAACGATTTCTAGAAAGGTATCTCCTGATTTAGTTCTGCTGAACTTATTTAACATGAATGCATTCACAAATGTCCCTATTCACACAAATTTAAAAAAAACTGTCTCAAGGTTTTTACGCTGTAGTTAAGTTGATAATTTCATCTCCATAGTGTTGTGAATTAAAATTGTTTCGAGGCTGTATACGGAATATTTGGATGATCAGACTGATAATTATAAAAAGGTGGAAATTAACAACATTTTACTTATTGAGGATATTAACATATTTCTAATGATCAGTGATAGTTAGAAAAATGAAGTCTCAATGAAAAAAGCAGTGTGAAGATTTGCATGATGAGCTGGATGATTCTGAAGAGGAGAAATTGGTTACTTAGACACTACTGGAACCACAGCTCAAGATGGTAGAGATGCACTGCTATCAAAATGATGAACTAATTGATCTTTGTGATACTTTAAGAAGCAAGATGGAGATTATAAAAATATTAAAATGTAAACAGGCATCAATTACTGATTACTTTATCAAAATATTAAAGAGCAATTAAGAGTTTATAACGATTAAAAACACATGCATAAATAATATATTTAAAACTGGTCAACACCTTTTAAACTTATTACAGATTAAAAATAGTAACTGAATAACTTGATATTTATCATGGAACGTTCTACTTAGCAGGTTTCACTGTACATTATTTAAGTTCCAAAACTTTTGCATTTATCCAATTTCTAATTTCATGAATTTTAAACTTTAAGCAATTTTTTCATTTTGAAACATTTGCATCCCTAGATACTAATTTAATGCAATCTGTCAAGAAGACAAAGCGCTTTTAAATGTAGCTCTTCACATTTTTCTGTCAAAGTATACATAGCTAAAGAAAAATGGCTATAATTTAGCCATACATAGAATTTCTGTAGCGCAATAAAAAAGATATCAAACCAATGATGCTTTTCAAAATAATATAAAGCTAATATTTTATTCAATATTTAGTGTTGGTTAATGCACTGAAAAAATTCTGTCTTACAAAATGTATCGATACATGTGATCAATCATAAATGGTAAAAGTTAAATACAATGGAAAGATAGTGTAGTGAAACAAAAGCAAGGAATACCATTGATGGCTTCTTTTGAAGTAAAACATTGATTTTTCTGAGAATTATATTCACTGTTGGAAAACAGCAACTATGCCAATTAACAATAAATCAGCATAATATTAATGAATCATACATGTAATTGTGGTGTGTACATCTTTGATAATAAATTCCTCAAAAGATAATATATTTACATAATGCATAAAAAGTAATGAAGTCATAGTCTAATTGAATTATGCATTCATTGCTCAGTAGAAAAATAAGCATATGAAACTGAGCATTGAAAATGTCATATACCCAGGAATTTGAAAAAGAAAATAGATAAACAAGTAATGTCAATAGTTATTAGTTCAGAGCAAAAAATAATAACTACCTGGGATAGTTAAAATGTAACAGTATTAGGAATTAACTCCTTTAAGGGTTAAATCTCTTTTGTAGCTGTGGTAAGTTTCTTCTGATATTTATGTTGATATTTCAGTATGGATTATGAGAATGGAAGTTTCAGTTTGGATTATGATAATATGAATTTTAGTAAATGGGCTATATGGATGTCAGTAGGATCATATTTTTTGTTGTATTGAAGTTATCTCACTTCTATCAACACAAGTTAGCATGTAATAATATATGCATTTTGTCACAGTTTTCCTGTGTTCCTCTTGCATTTAACGTTCCTAATAGACTAAAACAATAGTTCAAAAATATTTCAGCTTAGAATAAGGGATATTATAATCTCCTATGAGGCATTATCTTCCTCACCTGAATTCAGGCTTGGACTATCGGGATAAGCAAGCATGGATGACTTTTTGTCCATATTAAAATATGGGAAACAGCCCTTTCAAAAATGAATGGACAAAAATAATGTACTTTCAACAACAAACTTTTTTATTGTTTCGGAAACCGAACAAAAATTCTTCCATTTTGCTCACCTCATTAATCTCAAGACTCTCTTTCGCATGATGGCAGTGGTTCGATAATGTCATTATATATAGACCATTCAACAAAAAATTTACTCATTTTAGTATTCAGCAATTAAAAAATAGTAATTCATCATAACTATATTTTCTTCACCTACATAAAACAGCCTTGCCAAATTAATGCAATCTTGGGAATGAGTTATTCTTTTATCTGAATTCATTTGTAATCTTAAAAGTAGGATGAGATAAAAACAAAGCAGACGCTTTGTTTCCAAGCGACTCATATTCGTTGTAAAAACGAATCTTCATTATAAATCGTTGCTTGATACTTTACGGCTTCTATCCAATCAAATCATTGCAACTTTCATTTTGAATCTTTTAAATTGCAATTTTAAAAGAGATGTAAACTTGCTGTCAAACACATCTATCGAAAATCGTTGCTGGTGCTAAAAGCATAATGCCTTCTGGACTATCTGATGGTGCAACAGGACAACAGCCCTCGGGAAATCCTATTATCGCAGCGTAAGATGTTTCACTCTAAATTAGGATTGTACATGTAATGATAAAATGTACTTTATAAATATATATTAGGTATACAGGATGGGCATCTTCGAAACCATTTGTAACTCGATGCGTTTGTATTTGGCTTGTAATATTTTTCATTCTTGGAATGATAGTGCCTAATCTTGAAACGGTCTTAAACAATAATCTTCACTCTACAATTTTTAAGTTTGAGATATACCGCCTCATTACTTCCAACATGTGGTGTACAGGCCTTCTAAATCTTGTCTTTGCTCTTCTTACCTTCAATCAAATGGGCACAAAACTGGAATATAACGGAGGATCAGCTCGTCTTTTAGCTCTTATGGGGACACTAGACCTGTGCTCAAACATTGCATTCCTGGCTGTATATGCCATATTTAGCGCTATGGGTAATCAAAAGGCCGAAGAAACTTCGGCTCAGGGCTTCTGGAACATTCTCATGCCGTTAATTGCTATCGAATGCATGCAGTTGCCAGATGCTCCACGCAAACTTTTCTTCTTTCCATGTAATATTCCATCAAGATACTACCCATTAGCCCTTTTCGGTCTATTTTCGCTCTTTGCTGGAATTCGAGTTGATATGGGGCTTTCGTTGCTCACTGGGTATGCATTTGCCCTTGGCAAACTCGATTTCATGAAGCCATCTAATGCGAGAGTTCAAGGTTGGGATGAAGGTACATTGAGTTCATTATTTCATAGCCAGTTCCTGTTATATTTAGAATTACTGAAATCCAGCATAAGAGTTCAAATATGAAGTTAATATTAAAAAATCATAGCAAAGTGTACAATTTTTGTGGACCAATAATCCATTTTCATCAGTATATTGACTGTTGGTGGAACCATTGTTCTGAAAAAGATTGACTTATTTTTACTTTTGATTGCATGTACATTTTGTGCATTGTAGTAATTTACATTTTCAAATTTTTAATCTGAATTTATGAATGTTATATAAACTAAAATTATAAACTAGTATTTCACTTGTTATACTTGTTTGGAATACTAAATATTAAGTACTGTACTAGGGGATAAATGTGATTGATTTTTAATCACTTGAAAATCTTTCCAATTGCAGTAATCTTTGGATAAAATGAATCCCTTTTCATGAAGTAATAAATAAACAAAAAGGCCGAGTTCTGCTCTAGATTATCCAGACATAACGAATTATCAATATGGTTGTCCCGAAACAAATTTGCTGTATTTGAAGTAATGTATTTTGAAGCATATCAACATTCTTGCGCAGGAATATTTCGTAATTTTTCGACACGGCAAGGCTACGTTTTGGCCGGATCTAGTCAAGAACCCTGGATTCCATTAAATAATCCAACTCAGCATCTAGATACTAGTAGTCGTGACAGCTCAAATGTATCTACCCTATTCGGTAGAAATCAACCAGGACAAGGGGATTCTGGTCCCCCCGATAGTGCTAAAAAACCTGGTACAAAGGCATTTGCAGGTAAGTATTATGTTGAAATATATTATTTATATCTTTCAATCTATCAACGTTACATAATTTATATTCGTGAACCGTGCTGCATGATTTCCTGTCTACTATATTAAAATGGACCAATGAATTCCATTTATTGATTTAATATTTCTTGCCAAACTTTAATATTACTCTTATTTGTGCATCTCTCTTTTTCATTTGTTTTCTGCTTTATTGGCTTTCTTTTCTTCCATGCTCAATGCAACTCTACTTGATAATTCAGGAGATGAATTCATGCTTTTCCTATCACATCACTGTTGCGATATAAATTCAGCAAGATTTTGAAATTGGAAGTAGCGTCACTAAGGGCCTTGTTAGATGTTGATGACTCTTAAAAACACCAATTGAGCAGATATTGGAGCCCACCATTATTAAAAAAAATATTTCTAGGACATGGAAATGCAGTAAATATCGAATGTAGCGAATCCGTCGAGACCACTAAATTCATTCGTTATAGCTAGAAATCTATAGCTGAACTTGGCACAGTTTAACTTTTTCATTTATTCATTATGCGTTCAAGTTTCTTAAATGCAAATTTGTTGTACCCGAAGTAAATTATATCAATCTGGGACCTATTTAGGAAGGCTCCATTGAAACAAATTGATTTCAAGGGATTTTATTGTAAAATATTTAAGTTATTCCGTAAAATTTCATGCGATTTGGCATATTGCCTAGATATTGGGTAACAGAATACATTTGTGACGAAAGGAATGATTAAACGTTGAACTTGCTCAAATCCTCTCTTATCCAACTAGAATTGATTTATCTCATGCTCGTCCTTTTTTAATTTTTTGTTGATATTTTTAAATTTGACCCACTTTCGTTACAGTGGACTAATTTGAAATCATACCCCCAGCTAATGGACCATTATTCTCTGTAAATCAAACTTATACCTGTTGTTGAAGTATATCTGAATATTATAACTTTATAAATTCTTCTAATTTGTCAATACCACCCTTTAGAAGATGTACGCAGGTGATATTTGTATGTGTTGAAGATAGCTATAGTCTCGACTATATGATTCCTGCATGATTTGGACTAGTTAACTATATATATATTATATATTGGCCTACATTGAAGCATAGCCATAGAAGTTATTCTGAGAATATCATCTTGAGGCAATGTTTAGTTGGATTTTGAATTATTTGCAGTTAATTTTACCCTCTTTTCTTTGTATTTTCTATCTGTGAGATTCTTCATATAAGGAACTTTACTGTTAATTCAGATAACAGCTTCAGTTCTTATGTACATAAATAGTATTTTGTTATTTTAATCAAGGTACGGGGCAAACTCTCGGCGGAGTTGTACAAAATGCTTCTACCGGACGAGTACTTGGTAGGAGTAGTAGTACTGACCCCAAGATATCCACCAGGGCACTGCGTTTAGCTGCTCTTGAATCTCGGGGGGTATCTAGTACTATGGGGGTACCAAATAGTACAGGGATATCGAACAATAGCGAGACAAATACCAACCCGGAAGTGAGTAGAGAGAGTGGAATACATCCAAATTCGTCGTTACTGGCAAGTACTGACCATGAAGTTATGATGCTACAGGACATGGGGTATGGCGCTGAAGAATCTCGGGAGGCATTAAGGTACTCAAATGGGGATATTAATGCTGCAGTAACATATCTCGCAGAAAGCCAGACAGCTTGAAGTGAAGCATGTCTATATATAGCATTTTGTTTTACAAAAACTATTTTGGAATAAATAAGTCTTATCAAGGCCACTAGGATTTTGCATACTTGAGAGTAGAGAAAAATGACGATGAAATTAGTATGTAATACACTCGATATATTATTGTAAGGTGCCTAACAGCATCCTAACCCACGTAACTTACGTTTCTCCTAGAAAATCGCAATAAATTTTGTCAAATAAATCAATTGTTCTTTTGTCGCTAAAATGTGACAAAAAAAGAGTTTTGAGGCCGCGTAAGTTACATATATTGATACGTTGTTAGGTTCAACATACTACTTTATTGTAGTTTAAAAATAGAACAGTACGAGTTACCCATTAATGTTCGAGTATGTAGTCCAAGTTTTAAGCAACTAACCTTAGCTAATCACAATTAAGAAACATTAAGAAATAGATTGGTTCCACAATAGTGCATTCACTTATTTTATAGTAAGCACACTAAATTGACAATTGCAAGGTAATAAACGGTATAGCATCATCCTCCACTTTTCCAAAATGCTGCATCATCGGCTTATTATCCGTGTTATTTTTTATCACTAAGAGTATCTTCAGAGTATTTGCTGATGGAGCTGTAATTTTAACTTCATAGTTCAACGAACCATTTCATATTTTCGGCACTTCCTCATCTTTTGAGTTATTACAGAGCAATGACACTATGAGAACACCCTGGATTAATTCAATGCAGTAGCGTAGATGCTACTGAACTTTTATTACCGGAATGTTACAGTTACTAGAGTATTCACTGTGATTATTACAGTGAATTGATGGGTACAATATCGACAGTTTACTGTAACAGGACGAGAATAATATTGGTGTTGCTGTTACAATCGACATCGCCCCAAACAATGTTGCTGACATGTTAATGGACATATTTTTAAGTACAAAAGTAACAAAAAAGAGAGCACAGGGCAAAACAAATATAAAGTTGAAATTAATATGAAAGCAAACAAGAGTAAGATAATAAGAAACATAAATTGTTATAGATGCAATGAAAAGATTAATGTAACCTTAAACTACAATGCTACAGAGATACTAGTGATATTCCTGTCATGTGGGAAAAGTAGAGTTAACAAGGAAACTAATATAGAAGATGATGATCGAGCATGGCAAAGATAAAAGTCAATTTCAAACATCTTAACATTGTCAGCTAAATTCTACTGACAGGTGCACATCATGAAAATAATGTGTCGCAGTGTGAAAGAGACAAATTACGTTACGAAACATATTCAAGGAGGGTAGCACAAGAGTAATTGGAAATTGATTTGCAGAAAGAACTTCTCATATCAGTTGAATTGGCAAGAATCACGAATCACAATCTTGAACAGTAAATAAACTAGTATTAGTTAAAATCTTGATTACATTTCTCCTAAAGTTACTGGAAACTTCTTGGACCCAATCCAAGAAATCTTTTATGTTACCCAAAAAGTTGCTTGGTAAAATTATCAGGAATGTACAACTTGACCAACAGTACTATACTTTTCTACACGATCTTTAGTAGTTTGGAAGGTCACAACTGAAACATAACTGCTCCTGATATGCTGCTGGACAGTAACTATTTTGACATTGGTATTGCTGGAACATCAATGAATCAATCCTCATGCAACATCACTGTTACCGGGAAGGCCACTTGATTGCTTCTCCTAAACATTACTGGATTTTATCCAGTAACATTTGAGTAATAGTAACTATTACTTGCAATTAAGCTTCTGGTAATTTTTTGTTGCATCAATCCAGGGTGCTAAAAACAAAACACATTACACACCCTAGATAAAAGCAGTTTACAAACAATGTTATGCATATTTATAGATGATAGAAACTGCTGTGCTTCTGAACTGCTTTTATTTTGGTATTACCAATTGTTGAATTATTTTTAAAATGATGCTACTCTTTTTGAAGCTTTTTCTGGACGTGTATAATCTGAACATAACTGCTGCTGAAATATTATATAATTGTTTCTTCTGCCACACTACTGTTGCTGTACAGATTCTCTTGAAATGTCCAAGAATTACGTTACTAGTAGTATATCCAACAATATACTTTTAAATTAATTCATCATGTATTTCATCACATAAACAATGTATTATTGTCAGGAATGTAAAATACAACATAAACACAAGGAATTTGTGACAGAATACGTATATTATTACATCCTCAATTGTGTTGATAGAAGTGAAATAACTTCATGAACACAACAAAATATCACTTACTGAAACTTGTTCTCATAATCAGAACTGAAACTTGTTCTCATAATCTAAACTGAAACTCCAACATGGTATCAGAAGAAATGTACTGCAGCTACAAAATAGAATTAACTCCCTTAGGGGTTAATTCCTGACAATTATCATGTTGACCCACTTTACTATAATTACATGTAAATTCTTCTTGATGTCTGAGAATATTTGTTCAAGTAGTCATTCAAAAGTTACCAAGATTAAAAAAGTTTTCCCTTTTCTTTACCTTAAATTTATTTTAATTTTTTCATCGTAACATTAGCAATTACTTTTTATCAGAATTTCCTCATCTTTTAAAGAAAATAGTTTGACTGCATCATATCTATCTTGATGTAAAAGTGTGTCTAGAAGAACTTTTGTTTTAGCACATGTGGGATGTTTAATTGTTATCCAGCACAACAAAAAAAACATTTAAGAAATATTTTCTCAACAAGATTCATCTTTGCTAGATTTTTAAGCTTCTGAAGAAGTGGGTTAAATATTTGCTGAATTGCAGCTTTTTTCTGCTTTAGTTGGAGCTAGAACCAATTTGAGCTTGACATAACAGAAAGTGATCAATGACAAACTGCACCAATTTAAATAAAATAGAATTCTATGTATTTCTCAAAATATGCTTCAATTTCTGTGATAACTACTTCTATAATTTATCAGTGAAGTTTATTACTTTATGCTGTATTTGATATAAGAGAATTAAAGTGGAGGCCAGCTTTTATGTTACTTTACATTGGCAACAGATAAGTGTCAAGTAAACATATTTATTTGTAGAAATGTGTATTTAATCAAAAGAAAAGACCAAAGTGTTAGGACTGCATCTATTCATTAATAAAGGCATGTTCTGTTTGATTCATATCAAAATTCAACAATGGTCAATTACTAACTATATTTCTAGTATTCAAAGTGATCAAAAGTCTCACTTCAGATCACATAGTTAAGTTTTTTCAGTTTTTTGTTCTGCAATTAATATATATATATATATATGTACTTGTACATGTGTTCTTGTCTTGCGATGTTTTTGTTGTAATGTTTGCATGCTAACTTATGTTTTACAGTTGATCGAAAACACAATTTATTTCTCCATGAAGCAACATTTCACTACATTATTGCTCTGCATTTTTTTTTAATTGCTTCAAATTTTTTAGGCGTTGTAAGCAAATTCATAAACTGCAGTTAGCCAAACAAAGTTGAAACAGATTTATCTACTTATGGAAGAACTGATGGATATGTAAAGCAGCAAGAGGAACTGAAAATATTTTGCAGCCAGTTTTAGCATCTGTTAGGAATTAATAAGTTAACGGTTAATCCTATTATTATGTTAGCTGCATCATTGTTTCTGTTGAAGATTCTCAATTTAAGAGTTCTCCCTGTTAACATCATCTTCTCACTTTAGCCAATGGAATAGTGCCACAGTGCAATTACTACTGGTCTATTACATATATGAATATTTGTCTGTCTGGTGTTGCTAGAAATCACTTCTAGTAACACAGTAATATATACTGTATGACCCCTTCCTAGCATCTGTTTTATTAAAATTTGTTAGAACTGCTGTGTCTTTAGTTGGGCGTGTTCCCAGTGTCTGCGGTTCCTTGTTTCTTGTCTCCAGTTTCTGTTCTCCTTTGTTTCTTGTTCCCTTGCTTAGTAACTTGGATTTGGAGTCTGATAAGGTACCTTCAAAACTCATCATCCCATTATAATATCAAGTTTTAATCAAAAACTAAGTAGCCTAAACAAAGTTTAATTGCACCTGTAGAAAAAACCCAGCAAAATTTTGCTTTTAACCTCACTGGGCATTTGAACGGGTCATCTCCATACCAAACGGTATTGCCCTTGTGGGATATTGGGAGACGGTAAGTTAAATACCCTGTTCATACGGGTTTTTTGGAAGGTTTCATGGTGTATTTAGCTGGGAGTAGGATCCCTTCCTTTGTAATGAGTTTAGTTATCTCTAATTGACTTCAACAAGATATATTTAATATTGTGAAGTGTTAGGAGGTTAACTGTAATCTGATTTTTGAGATTTGAGATATGGTTCAGAATGTCATGCCAGAACAGTTACAGCAATTATTAAGCCAACTTTAAGAGGTCAACAATATAATCTATATAATCTACAAACTTCAAGAGGACAATGCAGCCAATCAAGTAATGAGAGATGCTTAACAGATCTTTATTATCCAGCAAGTCAATTGCAGGGAGGATCTTCAGCAAAGAGAACCAAAGGTTGATACTCCAACTCAGTTCTTTGGGAATAAAGAGCAGACCAAGAATTTCCTTGCCTAACTCTCAATACATTTCATTCTCCAAGAGTCCCGTTTTCCAGATGATCATTCTAAAACCTTGTTTGCAATAAACTACATGAAAGGTATGGCTTTCAACTGGGCCCTTCCCTGTTTGAACTTGGACCATGGAATGCTATATGATTATGATCAGTTCATTGAAATTTTCAGAGTTACCTTTGGTGACGTGAATTGACCACAACAAGCAGCCAGGGAACTGTTAGAGTTAAAGCAGGGTCATTGTTCTGTTGTATCCTATATTGCTGATTTTCAATGTCTGGCCCTTGAACGCAGTTGGTCCAATTCAGCTCCACTCCTGGATATGTTTGATAAAGGCTTGAATAGAGAGATTAAACAAGCCTTGTGCAACTATGAGCGTCCAACATCATTGTCCAAGTTCTATAAATTGGTATCCCGCATAGACAACAGACACTGTGAGTTTCGTCAGGAATTTTCTTACACCCCTCGACCTCTTGTTTGTCCTACTCCTATGGTCAATGATGGAGTTGAAGACATGGTTATTGGCAGTACACAACATCAAGGACCTCTAAATGCTACTGAACAACAAAGACATATGGAGAATAATCTTTGTTTCTACTGCGGCAATGCAGGGCATACTATAGCAACTTGCCCCAGATGTACTGGTCGAAAGAAACCATACAAGGACCATTCTGACAAGTGCCTAGTTGGGACTACAATGCTCTCCAACCTTATCCATCCTTACATACAAGTAGACATATGTGTGATGGGTCTATCTGTTTCTACCACAGCATTAGTGGATTCTGGTGCAGATAAGTCCTTAAGAGATGAAGTCCTATTTCAATCCTTGAGCATCCCTTCTGAGCCTTTAAAAGAACCTATTTCATTTGAAACCATTGAGGGCAAGCCATTGGTATCTGGAATCATTTGTCGCTTTGTGGTTTTAGAGCTCAAGATTGAAGGTGTTGTCTTTTCCCACAAGTTCTACATTTTGAACTCTTTGGTATCATTGGTAGTATTTGGAATTGATTGGTTGCAGAAGTTTAATCCAACTATCAACTGGTCTACTATGTCCATTTCAATGACTCAATCATCTAATGAGTTATCTTCTAAGCTGTGTGTTATCAACAAAAAGGATACTTTGGAGGCTGAAAATGATAAAAGTTATGAACCTCCAGAAGATATTCATTTAGACAATATTATGAATCTTGACGCACCTGTCAATGATATTCAGTCCATTTTACCCAAGTTGCCTGTTTTGTATCATCAATTTGCACCTATCGTCTTGAAACAGTTATCCGATGTATTGCCTGAACACCGCAAGTTTGACATTGGTATAGATATCCAAGAAGGGAAGAAGATACCATGGGGACCTATACATCCTCTCTCTGATCCTGAGTTAAAGGTTCTTCAATCTTATTTAGACAAGCAGTTAGCAAAAGGGTTTATCCAGCCTCCTATGTTCCCTGCGGATGCTCCCATATTTTTATAAAGAAAAAAAGTGGTGACCTTTGTCCTGTCATTGATTATTGAGGACTTAATGCCATCACAGTAAAAATTGTTACCATTTGTGGTTAGTTCATGAGTTACTTCATTGTTTCTCAAAGGCACAAATGTTTACTAAGATAGATTTGCATGGAGCATATAACTTGGTTTGCATACAAGAAGGGGATAAATGGAAAATGGCATTTTGCTGTCATTTTTTACATTTCAAATATTGTGTGATGCCTTTTGGATTAAAAAACGCCCCAGCCGTATTCCAGAACCTGATGAATGAAATATTTTTTGACTATCTGGACTTGTCTTGTGTTATATACTTGGATGATATTTTGATATACTCTGAGACTGAAGAAGAACATATTGAACATGTCTCCAAGATATTCCAACGACTCCAAGACAACTCATTATATGTCAAGCTGGAAAAATGTGCTTTTTCAGTCCAGCCCATAGATTTCCTAGGATATATTATTTCAGATATGGGTATTGGAGTAGATCCAAAGAAAATCGAAAGTATCATGTCATGGCCTGTTTCCACTAGTACTAAAGCATTGCAATCCTTTCTAGATTTTGCAAATTTCTACTGCATGTTCATTCCCAAGTACTCCACTTTAGTTGGTTCTATGTTGAAACTTCTAAAGAAGGACACAAAGCATGTATGGAACAAGGATTGTCAATGCTCTTTTGAACAGTTAAAAACTAGCTTCAGCTCAGCTCCAGTATTAATGCATGCTGATACTACTAATCCCTTCATAGTGGAAGTAGATACATCTGACTTTGCAATTGGAGGAATATTTTCTTCAGAGTTTAATGGTGATATTCATCCAGTTGCCTATTACTCAAGAAAGCTTTCTGCTCCAGAGATAAATTACAAAGTACACAAGGAGCTTCTAGCTATTGTTGCTTGTTTTCATCAATGGAGATCTGTTTTGCTCAGTGGTCCAGAACCAGCCAAGATATTTACTGACCATCGCAATCTTCTGTATTTCTTAAGTTCTAAGAAGCTCAATTGCCGTCAAGTTTGATGGTCCTTATTCCTGTGTGATTTTGAATTTGACATTATTTTCCGTTCTGGAAAGGAAGGGCGCAAGCCTGATGCCTTGAGTAGACGACAAGACTAGCAACTCCATGAAACTGATGAGCAGGTACGAGGCCAAAGTCAAGTATTATTACCCATAGAGAAGTTTAGAATAGCAGTTACTTGAGAACAGAATCTTTTGGACTGCATCAAAGAACAGCAGCAAGTTGATAAAGAGGTTCAAGATCTTGTCAGCAAAAAAGGAATCTCATCTGAGGATGGCTATTTACTACACTATGGACAAATAGTTGTCCCTAGCTCATTGAAATCTGATATTTTAGAGCTTTGCCATGACTCCCCAACTGCTGGCCATAGTGGTATACACAAGACATTCAAGCATTTATTGAAGGAGTTTTGGTGGTCATCTATGCGTAAAGATATGCAGTCTTATGCTGAATCATTCCATGTTTGTGCACGTTCAAAGGCTGTTCACATGAAGCCTGCTGGCCTTTTGCATCCTTTGCCCATTCCTCCAAGACCTTGGCACTCCATCTCTATCAATTTTAGAGTTGATCTTCCACCTGTTGATGGAGAAGACTCTATTCTGGTAATTGTGGATTGTTTTTCAAAGATGGCTCATTTTGTAGTTTGTTCCAAACCTATTACCAGCTCAGTTAGCAGACCTGTTCTTTTACCACATCATTCTTTTACATGGTCTCCCGAATGATATTATTTCTGATTGAGGATCTGTTTTTGTCTCACAATTTTGGTCTGCCCTTTTGAAGAATCATAGAATTTTGCAGAACTTATCTTCAGCATACAATCCTCAGTCTGATGGACAAACGGAGAGAGTAAATCAAGTCTTGGAGCAATATCTCCAAACTTACTCTAACTTCGAACAAACCAACTGGCTTTCAAATCTTCCAATGGCTGAGTTCTGTTGTAACTCTCAGTATCATTCTTCCATCAACATGAGTCCATTTAAGACAACTTATGGTTTTGACCCTCCAGTATATTGGTCCACCAAACTTTTTCCCGATTCTACACCTACTCTACAGCGATATCTGTCTGGTCTTTGTGATGCCGTTTTGAATCTTTGAAAAGAATTAACTCATGCTCAAGAACTGGCTAAGCAATTTGCAGATAAAAAACAAAGACATTTTGAGTATAAGGAGGGGGAGATGGTCTTTTTGGATTGAAGATTTATCAAGACTCAGCAATCATCAGTTAAATTTGACTAGAAAAAACTTAGTCTGTCCAAGATAATCAAGAGAATAAATCCAGTTCCTTCCTGCTTACAATTACCTTGGACTATGAACAGATTGCATAATGTGTTTTATGTTTCACTACTCCATCCAGTAAAGAATTTTTATCCAAGATCCGTGCATGCCCAACCTCCACCTGTAATCCTTGATAGAGCCAATGAATATTTTGAAGTTGAAGATATTTTAGATGGAAAAAAGATTGGCAACAAATGGAAATTTTTAGTTTCGTGGAAAGGTTATCCTGTGGAGAGCAATAGCTGGGAGCCCGAAAAAAATTATTGAATTGCAAACAACTTGTCCAGGAATTTAAGAACCGTTTTGTATCTGGATCAGGATCCGCAGCTAGGGAAGCATCTGTTAGGAATTAACTGGTTAATGGTTAATCATATAACTATGTTCATTGTTTCTGTTCTCAGTTTAAGAATTCTGACTGCTGGCATCATGTTCTCACTTTAGCCAATCGAATAGTGCCACAGCGCAATCCTTACAGGTCCATCATATGATTGAATAGTTGTCTGTCTTGCATTGTTAGAGTTCACTTCTAGCATTGCAGTAATATTTACTGTATGATTTAAGTTTAAATGTCTGTTTGTATTACACTACTATTTTATTCATTGCTTGACTACTTATTTACTTGCATGTTAATACATATCTCATACTATGGTTTGTTGTTGAATTTGGTTCTTTATTATCATATTGCTTGCATTTGCATGCTTTATTACTAGTTTCATTTTTTGTTTTACACTTTTTGCAATGAATAACTGCAATTTCTTTGATTCCAATGCAATGAGTATTGATGGTTTCGATAAAAAATGGTATATTTTGCATCAAGAATGTAAATGTAGGGTAGATTTCAATGTGTGCTTATCTTCTGAGCTACCCTGGCAATTGATTAATGAAAGTATATAATGTAAAAATTGAGGAAAGACATTCAATAATACACTTGTTCAAATTAATACTGAGGGCGCTCTTGATATTAATTTGAATAATCTGCTTATACCATCAAGAGTCAAATTATCAGATAATTCATTGATTAATGTGTCAGCATAATTGGATTCATGTTGTGCCTGTAGTTAGTTTTAATATCATTTGCACAAGTGCAAAAAATGCTAATCCAACTGATGGAAAAATCAATTAACTTCAAAGTAATAGATAGCTCAAAATTATTTACAGACAATTTCATTAGACTTGTAAATTGTGCTTTAATGATACCATATATTGCATTCAAGCACAAACTGATTGTTGCAAGAAACTTGCATATGATTACTATTCTTGGAAAAGACAGGTTACAAGTGTTTAATCCTTTTGTTGGCTGAAATTAATCCACTAATTTCAATTCAACAAAATGAGAAACCAACTGAATCAGAAAAGAAAATTTTTAATTTACCTATAAAGTGTCTGGTAATGGAAATAGTGTATCTTAATAAAGCAAAGTCAAAATAAAGAGTTGATTTTGGATATTATAACAACAAATAGTAGTTCTGTTACTGATATCAATATATCCAAAGACAATGCCAAGACCTTTGATGATGATATGTCAAAAGGTGACAAAATTAAATATATAAAGGGGATAGAACCAGATAAATATCATAATATTAAATTGGAATTTTCAAAGAATGAACGCAATCTATTTGTTTGGATTACAACTATGCTATAGATCCACATGTTTCAGAATACCCTATACTTTATGTTCTATTTCATATATTTTGATGACCTTTCACAGATTAGCCAATGGGAAATTATTCTAGGGATTTTTCATTGATCTGCCAATAGGAGTTTGTTCTTATTCTTGATGATTCTCAACAAACCAGCAAATGGGAATGATGCCAGTCATGAAGTTCAAGCTAGTCGATTATTCTTTTATATTTCATCTTCATGTTTTCTTGTCATTAGTGGAAACACATTTACATATAAGTTAATACACTTGCATTCTGTTATTTCTCTTGTTCTCTCTCTTACTGTTATCTATCTTCCTTATTCTGTTTTTGTTTCTTTGATCCTTTTCCTTTTTTTGCAAGTCTTGACACTTTTACCACATGTCCAACACCATCCACCTCAGGGGTTTCTTTGATTTTCATAAGGTGAAAATCTATGTCTTTTATTGATTACTGTAGTCTAAATGCAAGCACTGCCAATAATTTTTTCCACTGTCCCATTTATGAAATGCTACATCATTTCTGTATGCTTGCATTTATACTAAAACTGATCATTAAGCAGGAAGGAAAATCTTGTTAAATAAAAAAGACGGTGAACAGAAATCAGCATTCTAATATAATTATGTTTACTGAATTTTACATAATGCCTTGTGGGTTGAAAAATGCACCAGCTGGTTTTCAATATTTGATGAATGATATCCATTTTGAATTTTTGTATTTTGCATGTAAATTTAGATTACAATATAATCTATTCCTAAAATGCGATTGAATATACGGAACGTATTTGTCAAATCCATGAGTATCTGAAGTGTAGTTTTCTACATTCAAAACTGAATAAATATCTATTTGCCACTGTTAGAAACACTGCAACTGAAATTGACTAGATTCAGTTACATTGGAAATATTGTAGATTTGAGATTTGATTGGAATTTACTTCTAATCATGCAAGTTGTAGCTTGTAAGTTGCAGCCTGTAATACAAATTGTATACATATATATATATATATATATATATATATCTTTGTGCTTTGAATTTACATTTCATGTTTTCTTTGAGTTTCCGTATCCTATTTCATTTTATATAACTTGCCACTGCAAGTTATAACAGTTGATCGGAAGATATGGATGAAGCTGCTGCACAACAGCTGTTTAAAGAGCTGCAACTTAAGAGACAGATGATTGATCAACATATTACTGAGCAACAAAAGTAGATTAACGTATTATTGATCAACAAAAGTAGATCAACATTCTAACTCATTCTTTACAAGTACAATCTGTGAATTCTCCTGTTGTTGCTCCGACACTTTTATCTGTTATTTGCAAACCAGAAGTAACTCACCCTGAACTATTTTATGGAATTTGCCTGAAATTGAAGATGTTTATTCCACAAGTAAAGATCATTTTTAAATTCCAACCATCTTATTTTTCTACCGATACCACCTCTGTAACTTATGCTTTGAATCATTTGCAAGATGCAGCATTGAACTGGATAGAACCTTATTTGGCACCAAATCTTGATATATCAACTTCTTTCAAAAGTTTTAAAGACCTATATTTGTAATACTTTGGGAATGTCAATAGAGCTTGTCAAGTGGAACTCAAAATACTTTTGTTGAGACAAGGCAATCTTGCAACAGCATTTCTGCTAGTAAATTTTCAACATTTAGTTCTTGAGTTAGAATACAACAATACATCATTATTTGGGCTATTTGATCAGGTACTGAACAAAGAATTAATGAAATTTGCCATTTTGATCATCCTGGAACTATTGAATTTTACAATATACCTGTTTGATTGGATAATTGTATAAACAAGCAAAGGAGTGAGTGTAATTCAAGACTTCTTTATAGGGTTTGTAATGAGCAGTCTGATGAAATGGTAGTAGGAACAGCTAAAATTAAAGGTCTGTTAACTACTAAAAAGCATCATGCTGCATTGATCTTAAGCTATGTTTGTAATCTGCATCTTCTGAGTATGTAATTTGTGAATGTCCAAAATGATTCCCAGTTTCAGGTAATAATAGGATTGTTTCAAATTATTTAGTTCTACTGCTGATAACCATTTTTATCAATTATATGTGCCTGTTAAAATTACATTACAAAATAAATAAAAATTATTAGTGATGCATTCATCAGTTCTGGCTGTGATCAAAGTTTAATTGATGAAATATATGTAAAGTCAAACTTAATTTTTATAAAATTCCTAGGTAAACAAATTAGTTTTCATGGCATTTAGGGTTATTCTTTTTTATTAGGTAGTCCTAATACTCCTGCAAAACACTCTTTGAAAATATAAAATATTCATTCTGAACCCAAGTTTTGTTGTGAAAAATTCATGTTCTCCAATTGTTCTTGGATTGGATTGGTGAAAGAAATTTAATCCTAGTATCAATTGGGAACTATTAAGTTTAGCTTTTCAGAAACTAACGCTTAAATAAAAATAATGAAGATTATCATTATCAAGAAATAACCTATCCAGTTTTGAGAAAATAATGACAAGTAGGAGATATGGGACTCAAACCTGCAATCAATCTGCAGAGAACCAATGCAAGGTTTCTGCTTCTCTGTGGAACTCTCCAATAGTATAATGGGTCCAATCCAATCTAAATTAAATAAGATTTTTCTGAGTGACATTATGCTTTCATTCAATACTTGCTCTGTTTCTAATTCCAATGCACCAAAGACATTTCTGCTAAGATTTTTAATGATGATTTACCTGAACTTGATAAAATTCAAAAATTACAGGAGGCATTGCCAAATAAATATCATTGCTTTGCACTAGAATTTTCAAAATATAAATGTAATCTCTTACATAAATATTGAAAGTATGATATCAGTATTGATCCTTTGAAAACAAGTTAATTCCTTGGAGACCAATTTATCCATTATCTGATCCTAAACTGAGTAGTTTAAAAAGATATTTAGATGAAAATTTTGAAAATGGGTTTATACGTTCATCATCATTTCCTGCTGGTGCTCTGTTCCTTTTTTAAAAAGATGTGACAAACTCAGACCTATTATCAACTATCAAGGTTTTAATGCTATTATGATGAAAAACTACTACCCATTACCATTTGTTTGTGAAGTGCTACATCAATTTTTGAAGGCTTGTATTTTTACCAAATTTAATCTTTGGGAGGCATATAATGTTGTTGGTAAAAGAGAATGTGATAAGTGGAAAACCGCTTTTTGATGTTGATGTGGGCACTTTAAGTATTGCATAATACCTTTCAGTTTGACAGATGCACCAGTCATTTTTAAATATTTAGTGAATGATATTTTTTACAAATTTCTTGATATCTTTTGTATAGTTTACTTGGAAAGAATTTTAATTTATTCCGATAATATGTTGGAACATATTGAGCATGTTTGCAAGATTCTTGAGTGTTTAAAATGCAACTTTCCTGTACGCAAAGCTTGAAAAATGTATTTTTGGAGTGACTTCTGTTGATTTGCTGGGATTTGTAATTGCTGATTCTAGTATTGGTACAGATGAACAAGTGATAAGTATCACCAATTAGCCTCCTCCAATCAATATCAAATCTCTACATTTTTTCTAGGATTTTCTAATTTTAATTGTCTATTTATCCCAAACTTCAAAAAATTGGTCATGTTTTTGCTTATCTTCTTGAAGATATCAAGTATAAGTGGTCTGATAAGTGTAAAATTGTATTTAATTGATTTAAATTATATATTAATTCAACTCCAGTTTTTAAACAAGCTGATACTAACCATCCTTTTATCATGGAAACTGAAGCTTCAGATTTTGAAATTGGTGGAATATCATCTCAGAGCTACAATAAAATATTACATCCTGTTGCATAGTACTTGCACAAAGTATCTTCTTCCAATATTAACTATGAAGCTTATGGCAAAGAACTACTAGCAACTATTGCATGTTTTTACCAGTAGCATTTGTTCTTATTTAATAATCCCAATCCTATTATAGTCTATAAAGATCATCTAAATCTTCAGTAATTTTCATTATCTTGCAAACTTAATTGAAGGCAAGTATGTTGGCCTCTATTCCTTGCCAATTACATATTCCAGTTTGTTTATTGATCAGGTTTTGAGGGGGGAAATTTGACACATCAAGTTGCTCTGATTATCAACTATGTGAATCTGATGAAAAGGTTTTAGCTCAAATCCTAGTTTTGCTATTAAAGGATAAGTTTTTTGCAGCAGCATTTTCAATGGAAGAACAAGCATTGGCATTATTGGATAAAGTAAATATAGCTCAAATCCACAAGTCATTATTAAAAGTTCATGATAAGACAGGATTTTTGACTGAAGATGAATGTTTGACTTATAATGGACGTAAAGTGGTACCTTAATTGCAACCAACAAAGATATTGGAAATATGTTATAGCTCTGTACTTGCACAATACCTTGTTGTACAGAAGACATTTGAAGCTTTGACACATACATCTTGGTAGCCCATATGTTGAAAGGATTGTAGAGAGTATGTTAAATTGTATGAAACTTGTGCAAGAGCCAAGGTAGATCACAGGAAACCTGCCAGTTTGTTAGTACCTTTACCAACACTCTGCAATCATAGTTTTCTATATCAATAGACCTTATTGAACAGAACTTTCCCCCATCAAAGGTATGTATTAAATTTTAGCTATTATAGACAGATTTGTAAAAAATGGCACATTTTATTGTATGTTCAAGAGCTGTATCTTCTCCAAAATCAGCAGATGTCTTCTTCTACCATATTTTTTGTGCTGCTTTCCAAATAATTCTGTTTCTGAATGTGAATCAATGTATTTTTTGGAGCTTTGAAGTTTACTATTAAAGAATTACAGTACACTGCAAATTGATTTTACCACATATCACCAACAGTCTGATGGCCAAATTGTGATAAGAAAAAGAAAAGTAAAGATTCAAATATACAATGCACTGTGATGGTGATCATAGTGCAAGGCAATGCAAAAAGAAAGAAAAAGTAAGACTGAAAAACAAGAGTGTAATATTGACTATAGACACTACTTATCACATGCTACAAGAATGCACTGCTCAGAGAAGCGTATTTCTGGGAGATGTGTAGTTACAAAAATACAATTATATAACCTCTCCAGATTTTCTGTAAGGACCAGAAAAATTGCAGAGATGAACTGATAAGTTTGAACCACAGAGTTGTAAAGAAAAATGTGGACAGATACAGATCGCAGTAACGGGTTGCGGGTCATATCTGGAATGGGAATTGGAGCAGTAACCAGTAGAAATCTTGACAAATTAAACATGTAAAACCAGCATTTATAGATGCTTACATGTACATATTCCAGTACCAAAAGGACCATCTGGGTGAAAAATTAGGAATTTGCAGAATTGTCACATTTCATAGTTGCAGTTTGTAACCAAAATGTCATCTTTAAAGCCAACTTACAACTATGAACCTTTTATAAAACAGTTAACTGAATTGGTTACAAAATTAATGCCAATGTTTTAAGAGTATTTAGTCAATTGAAAAGTAATGGTTATAATGTTTATAAAAAGTTGAAATTGGCCCAGGAATCATCAAAGAAATTTGTTGGTCAAAAGAGACTTCTAGAATCATTTAAAGTAGAAGATCATGTGTTTCTTAGTTAACAACATAAAGACATGGCAACTTTGTTTGAAGTTAGGGTGGATGAAAACTGAACCATTTCATACAGAAAATAAAATCTACTGTTGCATTTCATTTAAAACTTCCTCATGGTTTGAAAAAAATTTTTTTCTCTCTCTTTTTGTTTTGTTCTAGTAAAGGTTTGCATGCTACTTTGATAAGTTGTCAGGAATGTAAAACACAGCATAAACACAAGAAATCTGTGACAAAATACATACAGTATTACATCCTAAATTGTGTTGATAGAAGTGAGATAACTTCATCAACACAACAAAATATCACTTACTGCAATTTGTTCTTATAATTCAAATGGGAACTTGTTCTCATAGTCAGAACTGAAACTTCAATATAGCATTAGAAGAAATGTACCGCAGCTACTGAATAGAATTAACTCCCTTAGAGGTTAATTCCTAACATAAGTTTGATGAAAGGTTTTCACATTGAGTTTACATGAAGTATTTTTTTTGTCTTATTTAATTTCAGACATGAAAAGAAACAATTGTTAACATATAAGATCTATTACTTTGCAAAGCTTTGAGGCAATTAATTGTCAACTTCCAGGAAGGTATTTGGGCTATGGTTATTCTTTTGATCCACATGTTCAAGATTGTTCTATATTATATGTTCTGTTTCATATTATTTTATGATGCTCCACAAATCAACCAATAGGAATGTGTCTAGTCATTAAGTTTAAGCTAGTCATCAACTATTCTTTCTTATTCTTTGTATATGTTCTTATTCATTATTGAAAAAGCTCACACTTACTCACATACACAAAATTTAATACACTGGCTTTCCTTTATTATCTCTTGTTCCTTTTAATTGCTGTTGGTCCATCTCAATTGTTTTACCAACTTTTCTTGATCTATTTTATTGCTCTTTTAACTTCTTTTTCCTTGCAAGTCTTAACAGAAGATTTGTTTGGAGCTGTTGCAATCCTTAAGACTGGCTCCCAAAAATTCGAAATTTTTAAAATGATCCGTTTCTGCACAAGAACATGAAAAAATAAGTACTGTTGATTAATATTGTTTAAACTTTAAATTGGGATTCCTAACATGCCATCAATATTATTTTCTGTAAATGGAAGCTCAATGGAATACTTTGCAATACCTGAATTTAGTTTAAAACTACATTTAAACCTGTTCAGTCAAATACTTTGTAGCAGATGACAAACTGTTAAGCACAAGCAGATATTTGAGTAAAAAAGGATTTGATCAATTATAAACTTTCCCAATCTCAAGTGAGTTAAATAGTTATTGAGCTGCTTGAAATATATTATATACATATATAAGAGTTACAAAGGTTTTAATTAACTTTGATTACATTTTACTAAATTTATCAGAAATAGAAGCCTGTCTTAATTTTGATAAAATAATCCTTGTTTTCATTTTAGAAAGTATTGTAGAAGCTAACTATTTCAGCATTTTTAGGGCAGTGCTTCTGTTGTTAAGATAAAGGAAAGATGGTAGAGTGATATAATATATATATATACCTAAGAAGGGGGTAAGGACCAATGTCCGGCAGAGGACAGACAGTAAAAAAAAGATTTAATAAAATATAAATAGTTTTATTAAACTTGAGAAGAGTTAACAGAAAGACAATACTGAACAAATAAACATGTCCCCGCTAGCTCCTGTGGTATACCTTCTTGAAGTGCCCTTGAAATTGGCTCTCCAGTGAATCTTGCTGAATCTTGCTGCATCTTTTGCTCCATAAGTAAATGCTGCAATTTCCATTGTTAAGTTTGTCACAATTCTAGAATTATTTGAAGAATTCTAAGAATTTGTCTTCAGCAGAAATAAAGTGGAGTAAAGTGGAGTAGTTAACTGTAAGGCCGATTCAAGCAGAATTATATTATGATGACAGCTTTTGGAATAACATCCAGTTAGTTGAAGCTGAGTTTGAAGATGGTAAAGAAGAGTTTCCAGGAAACATGATGAAAATAGAATCATTCTTTTGTAGGTTGAACTGGCTGTAGAAAATAATCCAAGAAGTTTCCAAGTAACCTTAAGAAAGATGACACGGCAATTTGTGGAGTAAGTGCAAAAAGGATTCCATAAAGGATTGTGGCAAAGGTGTAGACATAAAGGGTTTGGCATCAAGGCACAATTAGAATAGAAGGCGCAAATAGGTAAAAAGGGTGAAAATCATAGAAAAGGTGTGAGCGAAATATAGGCAAACATAGATGAACATTTAGGAACATAGTCGAGCAGTTATGCTGTAGTAATTTAAAGAGATAGCAGGACCAGCAAATATCCTGACATCTGTACCGTGTTAGAAAATGGCTTCAGGAATGGTAAAGTGACCAGGTTTTTCTCTTCAACTTTATCCGACTTGTCTCACAAATATTCTAACTGCTTTTTTCATTAAAGTTTTATATTTTTCGGTCATGATTAATTATTGGACACATTTCCATATTCTCAATATGTGGAATTTTGCTAGGCTTGCACATTTATATAGAAAAAGTTCTTGTTGAAAGATTGAAATGGAATTTTGCAAGTCTTTTGTTCAAATTACTTTTGTATACAGTCTCAAAGAAAAACATTTTTGTTCATGATACAATGGTCATAGAATTATTCATAAAATCTATTCTACATTAAAAAATTGGCTCGATTTTTTTTATATTATGAGAATATGTTTACCTCACAGGTGAATTTGTTCATTTTGAAGAGGTCCATCAAATCTGAATAAGGAGTGTATGTTCCAGATATTACTCAACAGATATGTATATGAGCTAAAGAGGTATTCAACTTAGCAGGTTTCACTGTAATGGTAATTGAAAATGATGATTTCAATGGCATATCATATTAAAGGATTATGGATAGAATTTTATAGTATAGGTCATCATTGTATGTCACTGGCACATCTGTCCAATTTGAATATTACCAAACTGTATATATAAAGTAAAGTAACTAAGAGATTTAATTAATGTTCAGAATAGTTCCCATGAAAAATATGTCAGTATTGATATGGCTTTATGTAATTGTTTTCAAAGATAATTGTAAGTCAAGTATTCCTTGTTGGCCATTTTATATTTCAAATCTATCGAATTCTTTCGATTTGTGACAAGTCCATATAATTTAGCCCTAATACAGCCAAATAGCCAAATTACCTTGTCCCCATACTGCAACAACTGACCAACCTCATTTGTTTAATTTATAGCAATACCTTAAAATTGTTCCATTAGGAAGGAGCAGTAATTTATGGCTACCATTCCCACCATGCTAATGTAACCTTTCAGCCAGAATCCGACCGTACTTTGGGGGGATAGGGGAGTGAGAGTAAATTATCTGTATAATTGACCTAAAAGACTGATGCCACTAAGAGAAAATATGCAATATTTAATGTATGGTATCAGACTAACATCCATTAAATGGCATATTCAAGAAAATTGGAATGTGATTCTAAATTCAATGCATGATTTTGCCAATTGTGGGTCCAGGTGACGGACAACCCTTAAATGGATATGACATAGTGAAATTAAGTACTACTGCTGAGAGCTTACACATATCAATATAGGTTGCAGTAATTGATCAGGAATTACATGATGAACGATTACGTTGATAGTCACTCACACTTAACAGCAGTAGGTATTTGCTCAAGACAAACGAGATATGTTTGAGACGGCACTTCATGATGATCTCTTTTTCTGTACATGGATTAAATAATGCAGTGAGCGTTTGCGACGTATTTTATAGAGAAGTTATGATGTGATGCTTCATCGTCATCAATTATCAAAAATACCTTACACGTATGCATGCGTATGAGAAACAAAGCGAAAGGCAACTGATCGTTACAATATGGCATAATTATTATTCTCGAACTTTCTTTAGTAATTGAAGTGGAATTTGAACAAGTCGTCACGCAATGTGTGACAATACGACCTTTCATAGGCTTGCGTCTGCGTCATCGTCAATTTTCAACTATGTTGTCACACTTCAATATGATTATGATTTCCACTGTATGCCATGAAATTCGATGTAGTAGGTAACTTTCAATATTATTTCAACACTTTGCGCTTAATATTATTTAAATCGAATTCAGCAACCATGTCTGATGCAGTAATGGGCAGAAGCTGGCCTACAGTTCTTAATAGTGAACGTTCAGATTCGCAATCCTGCGGCCAACGTGGTATATCATCAAGCTGCTCTATATCGACCATTTCCGGCGCAACTAGTAATTGTGGTAGCTATGGCAGCGATTCCGAACATAAGCAAGAGACACAATCTGTTTCCGCAAGCACAATAGATACATCTCAGAATGAGAAACTTGCTGCTAGCCGAGAGCGAAACAGAATTCACGCCCAGAAAACTCGCCAACGTAAAAAAGCTCGTCTCTTAAGCCTTCAGAATAAGCGAGACATACTTCGTGCGCAGCTAGATAAGCTTCGAGAAGCCGTAGATGAGCGAGCCACAGCCAACCTTCTTCTCAGCTTGAGCGGCACTCAAAGTAACGACGATTGTAAGAGCTGTATTGGTTCGACTGATAATCCTAAAATTGAAGAAGTTTGTGCGCAAGACGTAATATCTACAACTGATCAAGAAGATTATGACGATGAGAAAGAAATTTCAGATCTCCTTCCAATGAATGTATCTCTCAGCTTATCAGATTTAAATCCTGAAGAACGCGAACAAGTTCGAAGAGAGCGCAATCGTGTACACGCAAAACGCACACGAACACGAAAAAAGCGAGTTCTGCACGAACTAGAGCGAGATATATGTCATATCGAGCGAAATGTTCAGCGTCTTCAAACAATACTTAAACGTCAGAATTCGAACAACGAAGGATTCCAAGCTTCATCGTTGGTCATAGGATCGGACAACCGATCCCCCCTGATAGTATGTTCTAAACCGTTTTCGTTTCAAAGTAGTGCTCAATTGCCATTTATATTCCCTTCGCCCGTGTGCAATGACTCGTACCGTGAGCCAAAACAAGTGCATCGCCACCCTCTACTTGGTGCCAGAACCATTGCTCATCCATGTCCGCCAGTGTCCCAATACTATTCAATAGTGCCAACTTATTCAATGCCAACTTCGCAGTTCATACACTACCCCGGTTACTCTCCACCCCAGCCTATTAATCAAGTGCAATTTAATTCTAGTATACCAACTTCAGGTATGTATACCACTCCTCCACAGCACTATACCTACCCTCCGCAACCTCAGCTATATCTTGCTAATTCAGGGCCAAATAACCTCCCTTCAATATCAGTTCTTCGTATGTCCGATATGCCCCGCGACATGCGCTTTGATAGCCGCTTACACTGATGAGGCAATTATAGAAAATGAACTTTACAATGAAACAGCAATGGTCATTTGTTGTGCAGTTCCAAAGAAGTTTGTTGGGTCGGACAGCAGATAAACGACGATGAGTATAGAGTTGGGACATGTGTGTTTCTTAAAAAAAATTTAGGTATGCCGTCGCGGAATGACATAAGGCAATTTTCAAATCGGCATACAGATTTAATATACCATTAGTTATATCAGCGCAATGCGAGTATTTTTTTTGGTACACATACCTACGCATTATCAATAGATTATTATTATTATTATTGTTACAGCATTTTTTTTGTGGCCTTGAATGCAAATATCTATCTTATATTTTAAAGTACCTGAACAAAATTTCGACTATAAGATTCTATTGTTATCAACACAGAATATTGAAAATTATATATTTACCTTAGTGGTATAATAAAAAGCGATTAGAAGCCTGAGGTTTTTAAACTATGTAACCTACATGACTCTTTTAAGTGGACAGTAAATAATATTCTGCAAATGAGTTATTCCATTGTTGCTAAAATGTGATGAAACAGACAGTTTCGAGGTAGCATAAATTTAAGTATTTGGACATTGCTAGGGGCTGAATAAGATCATGCTCAACATTGGGGACTGATCAAAAATGTGATATTATTTCAATGGTCATGATTTTTTTAAAAATATTCCTTGAAGTTTCAAAATTTCCTTTCAGTTGCAATCTAACACCTATGCATTTTATTCAGCTTTGACTGGAACTTATCCAAATCGACAAATTAAGCTAGTGAAATTTTATAAATATATGTTAGTTTTTATCAATACTACCAACCAATAGTTCCGAGAAATTAACATATTTCAGAGGATCTTGACCATGTTTTAAAACTACATGATGACAGGCTCTAGCGGTAAGTCCCAGTAAATTTCCACGCAAAATCTACTCGTCGAGCGTAATTAATTGGAATTTAATTTGAACTGACTGGATTGCAGCTGAATTTCTGCAAGAGAATTTATTAGATCTTTCTGGTGGAAATAGGTAAAGAATATTAACAATCCATTAAACCATCAGTTGCTTAAATATGATCTTTCAACCTTAGTAAATATAATGAGATGTTATGGCCTTGTCTCACAAGTTCATTTAAGATAGTCTTTAGCGGTAGTGACACATCTTTTATATGATGATATACTTTCTCCACCGGTAATCTTAAATCTTTTTGAAGAACTGGGCTTGAAATCAGATGCTTGACTAGTGCATTTATTGTCTCAGTTACTTAAGGTACTTGCATAGCTTTAGATGGCTTGTTGATAGGCACATGAAATCTCTTTTGTTGAAGCTCTTAAAATGACATAGTATGAAGCTTCCTTCACATCTGGAGTCTAGGAATGTATAAAATTGCTGTTCTGGTCTATTTCAACATAAAATCAAGAAAGTTCGGAAGTTCTATGCACACAAAATGAATTAAGATAACCACTCATTTTGATTATACTTTGCAACCCAAATATTTCCCATCATTCTACAAAGGCCACGTGATGAGGTACAGCAAATGCTTTCATAACTGTTAGTTACAGAACCAGCCAGGCACATTGAAGAAAAGGATGCAGGTGGTGTGGTAAAAAACTCTGAGTATGATACAAAACTTAACTGGGTTCGTTTTATAGGTGATTGGATGTGATGAACACAGGTTTTTTACCCATAACTTGATCCAAACAAAGTATGTAGATCAAGTATCACTTGGGTCATTTAATATTGATTTACGACACTAGTCGCTCGTAGGAACGATACGACTTGGTATCGTACTTTACAGAGAAAACATTATCATAAATGAATATTAAAATCTATACATGGCTAATCAAAGCAATCTTAATTGTCCAAAATCAAATGATATTGCTCCAATTCTACTAGTAACTCAAGTTTACTAAAATATATCGATCAAATTCGACTATTGGCATAAAACATGTGTAAATCTGCTATGTTTACTGCAGGGACATCATCTATATATACCGTATAAATTCATTCAAAATCAAGCAAATAGGTCTCTTAACTACCTTGTCCTAACCAACACCAAAAAAATCAATCAAATCAGATAACTACTTTGTAAAAATAGTAAAATACTTTATGACTATGTAGTAAACAAAATTCAAACACCCAAAATCGAAGCAAAACCCTTTTTACCAGATTTGGGCTTGATTTAATCCAAAATTGCCTTGAAGTAATTAAATCAACATACAGTAAGGTACTTTGGATCTAACAATATTTGGCTTAGAACGAATCAAAAAGTACATCTGTAGCACCAAGTCCCAATTCAGATTTTCGGAAACAACGAATTAATTCGGTGATCCAGACAGATTCGTTATATCCGAAGTTTACGCAAGTACAGTAATAAGCTTTTAAATAGAAAAAATAAGCTAATGCAACTATATTGTTCACATTATCCAAAAATTCATAAGTTGGATTATCGCAAGCTGGGCATGTTAGGAAGGGGGATATGGCTGGTTTTTGTCTTGATGACCTCATCAATAAGGCCATAGTCTAAGGCTTCATAAGGGGTCATGAAAAAATCTCGATCAGTATCTTCTTCAATCTATCAAATGTGAAAAATATTCATCAAATATTTAAACACATCAGCAGTACACTGGTGCACCCATGAAATGTAGACAAAGTTATCAATTCATTTGAAATCAACAATTTTTTACATTGATATCTAAAAAGTCTTTTAATCGAAACTTCATGGTTTACAAAATAAAACTTAGTCATTTCGTTAGTAATTCTGTACAAATAAATTGATTGTAGCCGAATGAATACGCTCTTCAATCTACGCATTTTTAAAAGGGGAGGGGTATTAACCGAATAAAATCTATATAACTCGATAAAAAGTGAGGCCTGCTGTGTATGGGGTAGGGTGCATATGATATGACGGTGTGATTTTGCTTTAAACATTACACTGTAAGAAGCTCTAAGTGTATAATAAGCACTGCACAGCTAGATCAACTGTCAATGCTTAACATGCAAACGACAGCAACCCAGCGAGAGAGAAATCACATGGAGGTCTGAACAATGTGAAAGCTTATACATAAGACTATTCTCAGAAGAATATTTTTTGCGCCTTTTTTACTGGACCTTTCGTTTGTATCGAATTTCATGCGATAAGATGGACTTTAGATTGAGAGATTAATTTACTCAAGTTGTATGTGATTCAAATATAATTGTTATTATATAATGAAACCCATTGAATTAATTTTTACACTTTGTCCTTAAAATTTGAACTTTAAGAAAAAATTTTCAAGTTAAGTAATTGTGACAGTAAATTTCATATTGTATTGCTTACTTGCAAGAAGCGCATAAAATTCAGTATCAAACTAAAACTAGGCGTGTTACGATAAACTCTTGTACAAGCATTACATTCAGCAATTTTATGACTCATACCTTTTCAATAGGCTGATCCGTATAGTCCGCCATGTATTGATTCAGTAAGCTCTTGATGAAAAGGATTTCTTTTGCCTGTATCTCAATATCTGCGGCCTGGCCCTGGGCCCCACCCAAGGGCTGGTGAATCATAATTCGAGAGTTTGGAAGAGACTTTCGCTTACCCGGAGCCCCTGCTCCCAGCAAAAATGCCCCCATTGAGGCAGCCATTCCAAAGCACACCGTCGCCACATCACAAGGGATAAACTAAGGACAAAGGAAAAAATATAGAGGTACAGTTATTCATAATAAGTGCTTTTGTTGGATATAATACGTATATAATTCAAGCCGAAGAGATGCTGAAGCTGTAAGTTTAGCCACAGGAAACTTGGGATATGTAAATATCAGATATACCCAGAACAGTAAAGCTTAGTACACAATAAAGCAGAGAAGAGAGAGAGGAAGAGAGTAGCATACAATTAAAGCTGCATGGCATGAAATCTCTGAAGGCAATCATCAGTGCCTGACAAATCATCGCTTAATTTACATCATGCAGTACAGGCCAAATCATGCGGTTATTCAACACCAGTGTCATACATCAAAAGTTACAATATTAGGAAGCGACAGCGAATAAAGAATTATCGAGAAAAAAATATATAGTAATTGAGAGAGATATATTACCTACACGATTTATGCAACTTGAATGTTAATCAAAGGTTTCACATACAGGTCATATTGGTTCATTATCTGCATTAAATTTAGACTAAGAACAATAAATTTTGAATAAAAAGAATTTCCACTTTAATCAATGACAAAAAAGGATTTTTTGCTAGATAAATATCCTTTAAGTACTCTATGCCAAAAGCAGCGAGAATAAGAAATCTAAGTGTCTAAGATTGTTTATATTAAGCCTTATAAAAAATCCTCTGCTTCAAATTTTTGGATACAACAAATAGATTTGGTGGTCCCAACAAGTTTGTTGTATCCGAAAAATTATTGTACATGGATTTGAGTTATTTTCTCTGTGATTCTATAAAAAAGCCATACTGCATCTTTCAGACAACTGCACCAGTTACAGTAAGCAATGTGGACAGTACTATACTAGCTATTGTTAATTATTTTTGCTCGGTCTACGATCCATATACAATGATATAATTACAGTAAGCTCGGAATTCGTCTGAAGCGCCAAATTAATTTGTTGTATCCAAAAATCCAAACCTGAACTCAGAAACAATATTTTTTTCAGTTATTTGTTGTAAGTAAAAATTAACTATTCTACATTAACCCTGGAAATTCGGTCAAAAATGAAAATCTCGTTAAATTCATTGCTAAATATATGAAAGGAATAACTTTTTGCTTTTGCTATACTTCTGACATTTCGATTGAAATTTATTTTGGGGACAGCTTAGACATTGTGTTAAAATTCATGAAAGAAAAATTGAAACATCTAAAGTTTACAGTAGGTATAATTTATGTCTTGATGTTATGAACCTGCATCGTATCATAGATTGCCAGCCCCGCTGAAACAGAGCCTCCAGGCGAATTGATGTATAGAGTTATATCTTTTGTAGGGTCCGACTGGGCTAAGTAAAGAAGCTGCGCCACCATCACATTGGAAACTTCATCGTTCACTTCACTGCCCAACAAGAGAATCCTGTCTTTCAATAACCTGCAATTAATTAAGAAAATTAGCCGAGCAGAAAAATTATTTAGTTTGTTTCAAAATTATAACAGGATTTTATGAATGCAAATGTATCGCTAATTGTAAAGGATTCGACACAGCAACTGAACATATGTTTTGGTGACTGTTCAGCGCACAACGAGCTCATTTTTGTATAAATGTCATTTAATAGAATAATTTCTGAAAGGTTAAATAATTTAGGTATGTACACTACACTTTTACTGGTAGATCCCTGACTGATACTAAAATGAACAGCCATAACTATTTCATTCTAAACTTTGAATAAAATCGAGAGTATGATTATATAAGTTGCATTTTTGATGTCAATGTTAGCAATTAATTTTTAAAGAAGAAAAATATTTAACTACATAAATGCTCTAAGAATAGATTTAAACCAATAGAATATCTCAGTTTGAGCATACCAATCTTTATACCATCTTGAACTGCTCACGCTACAAAAATTTCATGAAAATCTATAGAAAGTAGTGATGGTAGTTGCTTTAAATTTGTTTACTTATATTTCAGACATCATTTTTTGTCATTACAATAATTTCATTATTCAATTGGAATGATAATTTCTTTAGCATTTTTCCTAACTATTGCTCAGATTGCAATAGAAAATGTTAGTGCAGAGTACGTAGGTGCTCTACATACTATTGTAACTCGAATACAAATAATGCTGTTACCGTTCAGTCCACTAAAATTTTATATTTATTATAAAGAGAGAGAATAACAAAAATATTCATGAGCGAAAATATAGTTAACAATTAATCAATCAAATTTTGTTAAGATATATTTCGTGAGAAATTCCAAGAAGGTTCACTGCATATTTTGCATTAAAACTTCGCAATCACCAAAATAAGTACTATTGTAGGAGGTACCTGCCAAAAAGTCATTTGAAAGAGGTCAGGGCTATGGTTTAGTTTTTAGAAATTGGTATATTTTGCGAAATACAAAATTTTCTCAAAAATAGTTGTTATTGATAGGCAGTCGTTATTGATCAAATATCAAGGACAACTAAAATAACTTGCAGTGTACTATAATTTGTTTACTAAAACATTGCAAGATTGTGGTTTTGAGTTCATGGTGTAATCGAATCAACGCTATTTCCAGTGGTAATTTCATCAAGTGCATTTATTTACTAGTCTATCGAATTTCCACTGTTGTTGAATATAAAATCTGTTAGACTTGGTGCTGGTGTTTTAAAATCAGATTTTTCTCATTTAAAACCAGATCAGTACAAACTTGTGGTAAATTATTAAGAAGCAACACTAACCTTGACACCACATCCATTTGATCCTTGCCTTCTCCGACAGTTGGCATATTAACTGGTACTCTTCTTGGAGGAGTAGGTTGGTCTGGTTTTTCAGGAGGCTCTTCAGGCATATAGATCCCACTTCTATTAGGCGAATACAATTTCACACTCGTCTGGCGTAGGGTAGATGCGCGAACTGAAGCCAATGGAGACAAGAATGCATCAGCATGGTAATTTTGCACAGCCATTAACAGAGCAACGGTTGTGAACCTCATTGTAGTGACAAGTTCTAATGAAATAATGGTCGATAAGCAAAAATGGTCAGGATTATCACAATTCAAGATTTGACTCGAAGACAAAATTTTTTGCAACACATATTCAGGCCTCTTTATTTCAGGTGATCCCCTAAGTAAACACCTAATATACCTAAAATAAGATTTCAGAAAAGCTTAGATTAAACTTTCTATGACAGAGTTGCAATTTCGTTTTTTCCTGATTGTGCAAGGACCAAGCTCGTTTCACGGTCTCGGAAATGTGCTTCAACCTACATTAAATCCAATGATGGGGCATTTAGGCTGAAGGTTAGGTTATGAGCCTTGTTCAGTCTACAGACAAAGTTAATGACCTGCAATGCTGCTTCTGTATAGAGTTTGGCAGAGAAAGAGTCTGGCATGAAGAGGAAACCAACCAACAACATGATGACTTTGAGTACACATTTCCCATACAGCAACACCCTGTCATGCCTTGAAAGATAACATACTCAGAAGTGGGTGGAATATAGACAACTGAACACTAAAGAAGTTCAAGAAGGATTTTTCAACCAGAATCAAGAGCCTTTTCACTATACGTTGAGAAACAAATTTGTTTCAAAATCAACTAAAAAGCATAAATTGTTTAACATTAACAAATGCACCAGAAAAAATTGTTGAAAACATGATGTTCAATCCAGATAATAAAGATGATGATCAAGATGATGATCAAGATGATGATCAAGATGATGATCAAGATGATGATCAAGTGCCACCTGGCAATGCCACTGCTCATGCTACATTGTGGAAAAAACGGTAGCAACATTTAGTTAAGGTAAAAAAGATGTCAATATCTGTTTAGCTAAAGACATCAGAATATGATAAGTGCAAGGATGATTTGTACATAGCTGCCACCTCCAAGAACAAGGCAAGACTGTTTAACTTCATCATTTGCTACATTGTCTGTGGTACAAAATTCAGGCAGGTTATCATCACTGTGGCAGCCATTCATGAAAGCATGGCAACTCTTTGGCTGGGCACTTACAGAGATATAATGGTTTCAAGATTTGTTTATGTGGCATGTACAGTGAACCTGCCAAGAAGGGCCAACATTCTCATGCATCATTACTGGGCATTTTAAAAGCTCTTGATTCTGCTTCTCACCTACGTATCTTGAACCTTGATGTTCATTTTTGCCATTACCTACTCCACCATATTCTTAACCTAAATTTGCTGGCAGTGCTGATACAAAAACGCTATTCTAGGCTTGTGACTTGCAATATGCTGGTCATGGTCATTGATATTCTGTACCCTGAATAATAGATTAAACTTACTGATTGCTTATCCTATGGTATTTAAAACATGACTGACAGCATTCAAGGTGGCACAACATGCCTATCAAATGAAGTTTGGCTGAAGTCAAATTGCTTGTGGTGTGGAATGCACCAATATGACCTCATGGTGGAGTTAATCATGAATTAAATCATGATGGAGAGGCTCTTGGATATAATGCAGCCTTAATTTTGCACCTTAATTACCACAAAATCTGATTTCACCAATGCAGCTGACTAGCTTGTGCCTTGTGACCCAATGGCTGTTATAAAATACGATTACATTGCAGTTCAATGCCATGTTGCTGGAAAAACAGAGGTATGTTACTCAAAAGAATCTAAGTATGATATCACCTCCTACTTAATGGGCCTATCTCTTTACAATAGATTGCTTTACTATGCTCAGTACTACAGTGCTCTGCAAGTTCCAAGGACTGTCTGTTTTTACTTCTAAGTAAAAAGCTGAGCTTTCTTTGTTTATTGTATCGCAATTGAAAGAAGTTTGTAGGCATGGCCTCTTGACCAAGCAAAGCTTACTGTCACAAATGCACAGAACAAGTTAATAACAAGAAAGATGCAAAGATTACAGAAGGAAAGTAACATTATATCTTTTTGAGATTTTGATTATGATGAAAAGTAATGCCAAATGGAACTATATGACCTCTCATTGTTAGAAAATGAAGGATAACTGGTACTGTACAAAATGATGCAGTTAAATAACTGAATAACTCTTAAGAGAATAATTCCATTAAGAACTATTTGTTATAAACAAATTAGTTCTTGACACTTGCATACCGTGACTTAAAGATTCATATCAAACTAAGTTTTATGCAATCTCACATTTCAACACTGTAGTGTACCTGCTTAGTCAAGAGCATTGTCAATGATGATGATCCTGCCAAGCAATGGAACTTGATAATTGACATCAAAAATGTCTTTATAAAAGCTTGAAATTTGTCAACCAGATTACTGTGAAGTAGGATACCAACAATGCATCTGTTTTATATCAATCAGAGATATTTCTGCCAGTTCTACCACATCATCTTATCAAGGTTACCCTTGCTGAGTTTATTTGGAAGACTTAACAGTATGCCCAGCAACTGGAACACTCTTACGAGTACCAGCACATTAATGTGGTTGGTGACCAACACAAACAACTTTCCCATGTTTACTGCAGCAAGTATGTTCTCTAGCAGTAATTGACAATTGCTAAGATATTATGCTGTTTGAGAAGTACCGGAGTATCTTTTTCACTTGCTTCCCTTGTCTCATAGACTTTTGCACTGATGTAGCCACTACCTTCTCTAGAACTTTGATGGTTGAGTCTGATTTCTTGGTTTTAAGGTGGGTAAAGGATGAATTTTTGAAGAGCCTGTCCAATTTTTGCCTTGAGGGTTTACTCTAGACCAAGCAGTACAAGCATTTGGAGGCTTTTGTGATCTTGAGTGACATTGCCCTTTTTCTAAAAGTTTTATGGCTACTTGTATTGTGTAGTTTACATTGAAAACAAATGCCTTAAATATACTTTTAACCAGTATCTTTATTGTGCAATCTGGCTAAAATTACATATTTACAAAGAATTGATAGTTTTATTCACTCTTCCTGTACTTTTAAGATACTTGCTACGTTCCCTTAGTATTTTAAAGCAGGATGTTTTTGCTATTGAAGGAGTTCCTGCCTTGGGCAATTTTCACATCATTGCCTTACCTCAGTAATGTATTTTGGTACCATTGTTTTGCATTGATTTTTTGTTTACTGCTTGATTTACTTTTACAGAGTGTGTACTACTATAGCATAGTCTTGCAGACAGGTACTGATACTCGCACATATACTATTTTACTTGGTCAATTTTTTAATTAAATTTTCAAATGAATCATTTGATTTAAAGGTTCCAGGAAATCTCTGAAGCAGCCATCCAAAACTAAACTTTAAATGGCTTTATTTGTAATCTGGTGGAGTGGAACTGCAAAACCTACTGTAAAAGTTAAACAGTTTTGTTTTATTATCTTATTATTCTTCACTTCTTAAATGTATGCTCTTAAGAAAAGTATATATGCTTAATCATTAATATATTTTTATTCTAGCTTAGCAAGTAGATAATTTTTAAAACATCAATTTTTGAAATCTACTATCTGCAGTTATTTTTAGATGACAACAGATGTACTGTCATTTGTATTGAATATCATAGCAGTTTTAATAAAATTAGTGCTGTGCACTCACTGAATAAAGATTTTTAAAAGTTATTTTTTTTAAATTTCCCTACTTGCATTTTTATTAATTTTTATATTTTTTCACATCATTTCCAACAAAATGAACAATTTCATATGAATGCAATATAGGCAAAGTAAAAGTTTCACTACTACTACAAAGATTCATTTTTGTATTGATTCATCAAGGGCAGTAGAAAATGCTTTCAACTGGCTTACATTGATTATTCATGAATGTTTATTACAAATATATATATTTATTTTGCTCATGATTGGTCCTATTCCTAAACCAAATCTTGTAAACAAGAAAAGGGAAATTTACGCTAGGATTATTTTTTTGAACTTATAACTTTAAAGAAAGCAATAATCATGACAATATATCATTATTAGTTCTGGCTAAATTTACTGATCAGATTGAGGTTTTGCTTTCATACCACCAATCAGATTCTAGCTATTTGTGGGATAAATGACTTAGTTTGCAAATCAGAATGCATCTACTCTTGGATCAAATATTATCCTACCTTATCGATTATCATCTGTAAAATCTCAGGCATTAATTGGATAACCGCGTACGGTCTCACCTGGTGGTCTGAATTGGTTGAATTTCTCTCTCTGGCACTATACATTTTCTCAAAAAATAAAGTACCATTGAAAATTTCAGAGTATTCTTGTTTCTTCAACATAAATTTCTGTAGGATAATTATTTATAGAACATGACATTCGTCATTTTATCGTCGAGATCGCGGGTAAATTGCCTACGAAAGAAGGCAGATGACTTAAAACAGATTTATACTATTTAATGTTAATCAATTGATTTATAATTTTAGTTAATCGCAAAAGTGTTCTTTTAATCACGCATTCGTTGAATGCACCACATTTTCTCAATTGAAAAATCGCAGTTCGCTACAATATACTGCGACAAAATTTTTTACATGCTACATGTGACTCTTACTGTTGCCCAGTTAATAATTAACGAGCTCACCCATCCATTTATTCGTGCGCCCCACCTCATATTGTTGAAATTTAATATTTGAAAACTCTTTACATATTTAAATGTACGCAATGAATCTTTCAGAAGAAGCTATGGAACAATATAGGGTTGCGTTCGATGCGTTCGATATAAATGAAGATGGTCGAATAGACATGAAGGAACTGCGAGAGGTTATGCTTGCTCTTGGGTTAAATCATAGTGAAGAATCGCTTGAAGAAATATTATCTTGTGTGGATGTCGACGGAGATGGAACAATCGACTTCGCAGAGTTTTTGGTTTTGGTTTCTCAAAGCAAGAAGAGTTCTATCTCTGATGATGATATCATTGAAGCTTTTAGAGTGTTCGATAGAGATGGGAACGGATTCATTTCTCCTGAAGAGTTGAGGCAAATATTAAATAGTCTAGAGGGACGATTTGAAGAGGATGAAATTGAAGAAATGATTAATCTTGCTGACAAAAATGGCGACAATCTTATCAACTATGAAGAGTTTTTTGAGGTACATATTACCTTTAAAGTATTAAACTATTGGAATTCGAAACAATAATTTTAAATACTCTAATTGTTTCAACATTTCTTGCTTAGTCTTTCAAATTCTTTCTTTTGTCCCTTGTCCTTTTTTCAAAATAAATCATACAATGTCAAGTTCAGATACAATTTCTAGAGAAATAAATATATGATGAGGTGCTGTAAACGAATTCTCTTTCTGAGCATTTATTGCTCTGTTAGTTCTTCATCAAATGCTCTTGTAACGTCTACTTGTTCCTTTTTGTTTACTTTTTTATCAGATGATAATGGAGACGTAAGAAATCGTTTGATATTTATGCTCGCCGAACTAAAAACATTCATGGAGACCAACAGAGCAAGGTTATTCTGATTAGTGATGTCGGTTTGATATACATTTGGTCGAATGCTTGTGTTGTGTAAATTACTCTCGTGAAACTCGAATTGAAAAATATTTACTTTGTGAAATAGCCGCAATTTGCATTAATTTTTTTCCAGTACTGTATTGTTTTATGTCAGTAAATAGAATTATGAGCAAACCACAGTTTTGTAGGAATGTTTTTAAATATAAATTGACTGCTTTCTATGGTTTGGTAATACTTGTTGTGATAATGTCGCTTCATTGTCGTAACAAAACAATGTGTCAATAGATTATTATTAAGCCTAATTCAAGGTAACTTCAATTCTTTTGGTTTGAAATATGCATCTTGATTGTGATTTTCAAGTTTTATGAACTAGAAAATGCATTGCACATTTAATAGGGGAAATTTTAGTTTCCCGTGAGTATAGCCCTTTGCCGTCGAATAGCTGTGATTGTATTACCTTTAATTTTACAGTTGTTGACTTAATTATAAAATCCTATTGCAATTACATCCATCTCGGGATCACAATTGAACTTATCTTAGATTCAAAATGATGAATGTATTATTCGGATAAAATCTTTATTGGCTTATAACCTCTTGGTGTTATACGCAGTAAAACAACTTTTTTTTTATTTTTTGGATGTAACATAAACTAAAGGTTAAAGGATCCCAATAAAATACAACTTTAACTACCATTTTCCCCTGCATATTCCACCGTAGTGGTTTATTGAAATGTAGCCTGATTTTTAATTGTATTGAAAGCTACAGCAATGATTACGTTAATATTTCCACTAATTTTTTATAGTCACGAATGCTATTGTGACACGCCACCTTCTGATTTTGCAAAGATCTCCAGCTTGAACTCTACACTATAATCTTTTCTTTTTCGTGTGGACATTTTAACCACCAAAGTGTAAATTTGATGTGGTGTAAAACTACTGAGTTCTGAATCAAGTTCTACATGCCGTTAAGTAGGATAAATATGATTTAAAACTATATAAATTTTGCATTGAGGCAGCCATATGACCACAGAAAAAATCTATGTGCGTTTGCTGCAAAAAATTTCAGATTTAATGTCTAATTTTATGCTCTGCATGATGAATAAAGTTGTTTTATTCGAAAAAACATGGGATATCTATAACTTAACTGCATGATGTATTTATCGAGTCATATGCCAGGGCGTAGTTAAATATTATTATGATGCTCCATTATGGTGGATTATACGGGGGAGAAATAATATGCATCTTTTAGTTTAACCTTCCAAGCCTTGGATTGTTCGGTGGAAGTTAATAGCGCTAATCTAGCCACTATTCGGCTGACCAAAATTGGTGTTGGGTTTACTGCACGAAGAGTAATAATTCAGTTACTGGTCATGGAAAGATTTCTAAAACCAAATTGCAGTAATAAAATGCAATTATAATAAACTTTGGATAGAACAAATCTGTCATGTGCACCAAATTAATAGGACTTTTACATAAAACAATTTCGACAGAGGGCAAGAAACAAGACAAAAAACGTTGACGTAATAACAATTTACCATGTAAATCATATGCTACTTGTTAACAGAGAAACTTACAGACATTTATGAAGAATCATCACTTTCTGCTTTGAAAAAACTCAGACTGCCTTGCATAATTCTAGCGATTCTAGTTGTTTCTGCATCAGCAAACCTTCGAGCTTTCAATAACCGATAATTATGATTCATTTTTACTTGGCTATCTTCGTGTTTGTCAAATTCAGATATCTTGGTATGACTGATTTCCATATCTTCCAATGCTCTGGCAGAAGAAATTGATTTTAGAACATTTTTCGAAGTCAGACATTTTGGATTTTTACTATTTGTGGATTTTGCTTCAATGGTCAATTTGTCGAATTTATTCGAGAACTGTTCGCCATAGCCTTCGAAGTTTTGATTTTCATTAGCAGGGTCTGATATTTCAAACATTTTTTCCTTCTGAAGCGATGTAAATATTTTATGCTCTTCATTGGTGAAATCATTATACTTTTTCACTGTACCTGCATAATCATCTGTAGAGGCATTGTGAGCTATTTCTTTTGATTCGCCTTCAGTTTGAGTAAATTTGTGCTCAATTTCAACTTTACAAAAATCAATATAATTTTTCAAGGATGACTGGCAATCTGGGTCAAAAATTTCTGTTTTTCCAGTTGTTATAATATTTTTTGCTACTTGCTTTGATAATAAATTGTTTTGAATATCAGTCTGGACTGCCTTATCGTGCTTCGGTGGATTTTGGAAAAAAGTTTGATTCAAGCGTTCAGAAATTTGCTTTTGTTGTAATTTCGCACCTATCAATTCAGATTTTTTTGCTATCTTTAATTTTTTCAGCTTACAACGAGACAGGAATCTTCGACTTGCAGTCTGAATTTGTATTGCTGCACTATTTTGATTTTTGCAGAGAAGGAGCATTTTCCACCAATTCTGGATGCGGATCACGAAGAAATAGTTAACCAATTTTTTCAAAAATGTCATTCTCTTCAATTTTCTCAAATTATTTTGCATAATTTTAAATTTTTGGACAGCAAAAATCCCATGTATCCATGACTGTATTCGAACTACAGAATTTTCTCTTCGTCGGATTGAAGAAATTATTTGTTCTTTTCGAGTTTTAGAATAGTTTCTTCCTGCCCAACCTCGAAAGGTGCGCTGTATACGGATAGCAGCATTATTTGATATCGATAAATTCTCTGCGTCAGTTGGAATGTTTTTGCCTAAGTCGCGTAAAGAGGAATTCATAGATTCTAAATCAAGTAATAACTGATTGATTTCGACAAATCCAGAATGTTCTCGGCTTTCATCTGTGGAATAATGATGAACCGTACAAGTATTTAACATTTGACTTGAATCTTTTAGTGTAAGCTGATCTGTCTGAAGAGTGATTCTATCTGCTTTTGACAAATCGAACAGGTTCAATCCGTTTTGAGTCATTGGAAGCACAGATGAACCTATTAGATAATCGAACTCAGGGTGTGGTTCAGTTCGATCGGATAGAAATGACTTTTTTTTATTTATACGATTGGATGGAACTGGTCTGTTAAGATTTTTACTCACATTGCGACGTATCACACCCATAGGTGAACCCAAGGGCTTTATCAAATGATCCACATTTCGAGTTGTAATCATAGAATGTGAATTGGCAAATGTATCATATTTATCTGCTTGAACTGATCTGTTCTGAGTTTCATTCATATCTCGCCAATAAATTTTACTAGGGGCATCCTCGAAAACATTAGTACCCTGGCTGATTGATGATACACGATTAAGACCTATTTCCATGTCCTCATACTTATTCTGTTTAATGCATTTATTGGGTTTCTTGCATTCACTTTTTAATGGATCTTTTTCACAAAGTTTCGAGACAATTCGGACTCTAAGTTGACCTCGAATTTCAGAAAATCTATCCAATATATGATACCAACCGTCGATTTCTGGAAAAGAAGAATTCCCGTGCCTTTTCAGAGCACTTATATCAACATTAGCTGTGCCAATCAATAAATCCTCAAAATCAGATGTTTGTTCACAATTTTTCACCCATAGTTTAAATTGAAGCGATTCTTCCGAGAGTTCATTTGAAAAAGGTAGAACCCCTTTAAACCCATAAACCGGATTGCTTTTATGCACAACAAGAGATGTCATAATTGCACCCGATTGCTGGGAAGTCCTGGTATATTCATCCAGCCAATTTCTTTCAGCACGCTCAAAAGAACAAGTAACATAGGTAGAAATTTCTTCATCTTCTGCTGCACAAATCGATTCTGAAAACACCAAGTTTGCAGCGCGATCAATTGCAATCTCCAATACTGACTCGCAAACTACGTCATCTTCCCATGCCGCATCAGCATGAAGATCTTCATCGAAAAGTGTCGATGAAAAAAGTCCAGTCATGAAATTTGGCATTTGCCTCGTTTTGGCAGGAGAAAGAAAAGTAGATTGCATAGAATTATTGACTTGCAAGATGTCAAACAGATTATATTGATTTGATTGTGACTGTTCATTTGCCATTGAATCAACGTTATTGTGTCTTTTTTGCATAGTGTTATTATGAAAATTCGATTCTGAACAATGCAGAGCAGATGACACAGGATTAGCGCTATTCGGACTCATTGAGTTACTTGTTTTGATGTGGGTAAACTTGCTGAATTTTTTCATTTTCTTCAAATCAAGATCTTTTTCTTTGGACGGGGCTCGACACTCTTCCATTTCATAATCAAATGATTTTGAAATATCAGACTCAGAATTTTTCAGAAATACTTCAATCGATATATCAGTATTATGAAAGGATAGATTTTCCTTTACTGCTGTAGTTTCTTGGTGAAGTAGAGGAGAAATGTTTAAGTCAACTGTGCCGAGCTTGATGCCTAAAGGAATATAAGCAAAATGTTTATAATAAAAAAATTAATACAAGGTTTTAAACTATACAAATCATTGCACATAAGAACCATTTCATTTTGATGAATATTTTTAATAAAGTATGGCAAAATTAATGCTATCCAGTCTTAACCCGACCAAATTCAGTCCAGTTCTTGAACCCTAGATGTATTGCATGAAATAAGCGACAGGTACTAGCACAAGAAATTAATGGCCAACTTTTCAAAACAATCCTGACCATTTGATATCTTTATAGTCCTATTTCCGAAAATGAAGCAATATCTCACACAATTGATTTACACAAATATGCATTATTTAGTTGATATTTTTACTGTTAATGATAAAGTAACTGCAAAAATTATGTCGATTGGCGAGAAGGTAAAAGCGAAAGGGTTAAAAATATCTTCTATTTTGACGAAGGGCTTCCAGAAATCGAAACAAAGCTCATATCCGATAAACACTGTTCTAAATCATCCCAAAATTTAGGTAGCACAGGTAAAAATTCAATTGAACATTTTTTTGCTAATAGCCAATCATTTTTTCAAATATCTGTCTGTGCAGTGTTTTCACAGACCACATTTGACAGCATTTATCAAGGGATTATTATACTCTGAGATGATGCAATTCAGAAAATTTTAAAGGTGCATGAAAAGGAATCAGCTATAATTTTAAAACCTATTTATTTTAGAATTATATCCACTGGAGAAAGAAAAATAGAAATCTATTCATTTTTAAATTTTGCGCAATTTTAATAAACTTTGCACTAGATAGCCTAGAAGAAAAAATTATCCAATTTGTGTTCAGTTAGACTCGAGTTCGAGTGGACAGTTCGAATATTTATAATTAATTACAGAAAAAAGACTTAAACTAGCCAGTGTAACTTGCATTGAATTGTGGTTGATTTTATTTCGTCATATTACATCACTATAGAATATTTATAGTTACAGTTATTGTAAGACATCTGTCAAAAACTGATTCCATCAAATAAATGTTGTAAGGTTAAAAGCAGATTTAGCCAATAGGAATACATTAATGCCTTATAGTCATAATTATTGCAATGATAAAAACAAAACTTCCTATGTAACGAATCAGTTGGAACCACTGAACATATTCGGTATGTCAAGAATTAGATAGATCCGAAATCTGAAGCTGAGTTTAGCACGATATTTCTTTCTTGTTCGTTCATTCTAAGTAAAAGTTTTTTGAAAGAGATCTTTTAATCTAAGTTTGCTGTATCTTATTAATGCAGCAACAGAGAAAGAAAAATTAATTTTCAGGTACCTGAACGTAAAGTGCCTTCCTTTAAGCTATTTCCGCAAAACACCCCAAATTGCAAAATATGTGCGCTACTGACAAATTCCCTATCCATTAAAACGGGTATCTCAGCCAACCACTTTAACATTACACATCCCTCCGAATCAACATCGATTGCTGGCGATATGTACTTTTCCAAAATTGGAAAATTGGGATCGGATTTGATGTATATTTCTCCATGCTTAGTGAAAAAAGATGCTGTAACCCATGTCATTGGGTACCCAAAATCAAGGGGTAAACCAGTAATACGGGGTATGGAAATGCATAAATTTTTTAAATTTGTGGGATTAGAAACATTCAAATTTTCTGCAGAATACTGATTCGGGACGTTTGAATATTTATTTGAATTTGAATCATGCATACAATAATGAGATATATTTAGCCGAAGAACAGAAGGAATGTCAAAAGGTACATTGAATTCTTGAACGACATCTAACTCAACTTCGAGCGATTTTTCATCATCTTTCAGTAATTCGAGTAAAGTAAATCGGTCTAAATAAGCTCTACCAAGAAGCACCTTTTCGCCGTGAATAAGAAATTCTGTCCAAATTTGCAATGGAGTTGCATCTTTTTGGCCAATCAGACATTCCACTAAATCTTCTTTTTCTGCCTTTTCTTCTGGAAGATCGAACTCATGCCGATTTCTGTTATTCAAAATTTCAGAAACAGAATCCCACCACAGATATTCGTTCGATTCAATTGCATCCGAATAAAGCCTATTTTCTCGAAATTTCGAAGGTTCAGATTCCCAAGCGTAAATGATTTTACACCCAATTTGGCCCGATTTCTGATTTTTGGGTATAAATGAGTTTGGTATGGGTATTTCTCCACGGATGGATAATTCAATAACGTGACGAACCAATTTTGATGGTTGACATAGTGAATCAGATGCAAAATTTCCTGGCACTAACTTTTTCACATGGAATTTTCCGCGCTCCGATGACTTTGCAAGGTTAACGCTAGTAAAATCGGTCATTTTCTCCTTCCCATTTTGCTTAAAAGAGGTTTCATCCGGCTGATTCAGCTGCCGAGTGAAGGATTCAGACATTTCAAAAAAATTTGCATCCACTTTTTTTGATAAAGCTTCATCAGAATTTTGAATTTCTTTTGGAGAAATGTTGGAAATTTTCACACTGGAATCAGCTGCATAATTTTGCTCCAAATTTTGATACCTTTTTGACGAGGATGTTAACGACGGTTCATCATTCAATTGTCGAATCAAGGAATCAGACACACTTGAAATATTTGCTTCATCATTTTTCGATAAAATTTCAGTTCTATTCTGGTGCAAGGTTAGTGAAAAAGTTGAATTTGCCTTGAGATCACTAAGTTTTTGCTTCGTTTTTCTAGACTTTTTTGGTATATTTTTAGTGGATGGTATCGAATTTAACTGTCTTACTAAAAAAGTAAGTGATGATTCGGAACTCGTATCTCCATAATTCACATCCTTTTCATCATGAAAATTAGGAGTCGATTTTGATAAATACTCAAGGTTACCACTATTTTGTGAAATTGAATCATATTTTTCCATATTCATGTGATTGACGTCTGATTCCTTGATTTGCGAAATCAAATCAAATTTTTCCATTTTAATGGAATTGATATCTGACTTCTTGATTGGAGAGTAACCATCAAATGCCTGCGTTTTAAATCGTTTTGTTCTACTCACAGTTGAAGCAGACGGTAATGTTGTTAGGCCTGATGTTATGGTAACTGAAACCCGCAAAGATCCTAAATTGATTTCTCTTAATAAATCTTGAATCGGTACAAGCCCATCAATTACAATCAAATTTTCATTCGTATCAACCATCGATCCTTTCCCCAAGGGAGTTAGAGGTACTTTGGTCAGACCAATCAGTAAATCATCTGTCTTTTCTTGGTCATAATTAATACTGCTGGATGTGGAATCTGAATCGAAACTTAACCATACCTCAAATATCAAACATTTCTCTTCCCGTACAACATCGGCAGTAGCAAAAGTTGAAGTTTCATGCGAAAGATTCCATGTTGTCTTGTCTGAACGGGAACCTAACAAGTATAGAATAATGAAATAAATAATATCGCTGAATTAAGTTGTAAATGATTTGAAGCTAACAACTGTACTTCCTTTCAAATGGAGTTAAATTCATAAATTGAGGAAAATTCAAATTTTTATGCAAAGTTCATTTAAGAACACTTCTTAGAAGCTCAAATAGAGAATTTTCAAAGCAAGAGTGCAAGATTTACGGTTTTCGGAGGTATTGGTCAATTACTAACTAAAGTTTATAACTGAAATGCAGCAATTTGGGATATGATGAAAAATAAGACGATAAATTCAAATAAAAGAATGTTCAAATAGAGGAACATTCTAGTCCATTCGATCCAGAATGTGATCTTTTGATTGTCACTATAACATTGATTTTGCTATTAAGTGCTCATCTTATCCAATGCCAATTACAGTAAAAAGGTTTCATGGGTACAATAGCTCGAATACATTTATTTCACTGACATAAATTTTTCAGTTCAGTACAACTAATTATTCAAAGCAGCTTAGTGTCACAAAAAAATGTATAGAGTTTGAACTTAATACAGGCCACCTGACTTGAGTTGAAAAAAAAGAATGAATAAAAAATAACCTACCTTCTAATAATTAGGAACTGAGCTATACAACCAAATTTGTTGAATAAGATGAAGAGCTGACTAACAATATACATATATATATATATACTAACTGTTATTAATGTAGAATCATAATGCATTCATTAGCATTGTTATGGTATCTTACCTGGCGCATAATGTCTAGACAAAATTTGATTTCCGTCACTGATAGCATAACACACCCAAAGTCCCTTAACCTTTCGCGTTGAGATGTGCGTCATTCGTGGTGAGGATGAAGAAAAAGATATATTTCGGTCCGATTGTAAAATATCTTCCATATTTAATCCATAAATTCCATGAAGACGAACAAGTATATTTCTCAGCTGATTCATTTTTATAGTACTAGGATGTTTGGATGGCTCAATTTGTTTGATATCCCTACCTTGAGCCTCATAAGCTGAAAAATCGGGTCTGCTAAAATGCATATCTACTGGTTTAGGCGGTGGACTCTTAGGGTAGGAATTCTTGGTACTATAATTTGGAGGAAATGTTGAAGCCTTACTGTCGATTTTCATTGAATTCTCTGGTTGATTTTTAAGGATAGAAATGTCCGAATCGATATGCTTTTTATTGCCAGGATATTCGTCACATCTGGTAATGTGCGTATTAGGTGTATGTGTCGTTTGAATTTGGTTTAGTTCACCAGGGAGCAGCTCAATTTTCAAATATATTGTCCCTATCGATTTTTTGCCCAGTATAAATATTTTGTCAGGCTGGCTGGAACATTTGTATATGTCGCACCGGCTATTGTGAGCATCGTCGAATTGAGAGAGAAACTTCTTTGCTTGTTTCAAATTTGAAAATGAATCCATAATCTCAACAAATTCGAAATTGGAAGCAATATGGAAGTCAGGAGACGAAAGCAAATCACGTAGTGGTATGCGAGCGATGCCGACAAATTTATCGATATTAATGAGCATTGTAGATGCCGAATATGAGAGATTAGATTTATTTCGCGCTGGTTCAAGACTTGCCCCGTCAACGAGAAAAATTTCAAGGGTGGAATCCAGCCATTGCTGACATGCGCTATTATCAAGAGTAATCGCACAAGCACATTCTTCGCGCAAAAAGGTTTCCCCCAATGAAATATCAATAGAGCCAAAACCCTGTCGTAGTCTTGATGAAGTCTTTGACGAGATTGCTAGTTTATATCCCAATTTTTTACTTACAGCGGGATGCCTTTGACTCATAATAGTTGTACTTGAATTACGCCACGGGATAGGAAGGGAAACAATCCCTTTAGCTTGCTGCCCTCTTGCAGTGGAATGCTTGAAAGAAAACGAAGGGATTGGTGAATGGGAGAGATTTGGTAGCTTGAAACGAATTTGCCAGCCGGAACCAAATGTTGACGCAGTCATTGATCGAAACATAACAATATGGTCAAAGCATATTCTAAAGACTCGGATATCTTGACTATTTTTAAATCGCTTACTATCAAATAAAGGTAAGCTTTGGTCGATAAGATGCACCGGAGATGAATGATTACTTTGAGCAATGCGTTCCGCTGCATTTTCATTTCTGTGCGAATCACAATCATTTCCGCAATCAGCTGAATATCTATCTAAGCTAAGTGAATTACTCACTCGCGCTTCGACCAATTCAGAAATTTCGTAAGAATTCATGTGAGAACATAATGACATTTCCAATAATCCCATTCCGGGTAGAGCAGTCCTTGTATCAGAAAACGATCCATCTAGAGAATTGGCAACTATAATCTCTTTATTTAAACATTCTCCTTTGCCAAGAAGATCCGCTAACAAAGATGATTCTTGGCTATCTACAAAGCTTGAAATCATTATCAATCAGCATACTAAATATGAATTGGCATCAAATTATATAAGTGCAACCTTGGCATCTTAAATGTCCAAAAGAGCGCCAGTTTAAAAATTCAAAACCTCACAAGTTTTTTTTACCTTGGCCCTGGAATTTTGTCCCGAATTAAAGGCCCCACTATATTTTACATGAATTGATGTAAAAATAAATTCATCGCAAATCATGTAGTACTATAGCAATCCACGTAGTGGTACATCATAATCTTAGAATAGAAGCTGAAAAGTCAAGTGCGAAAGGTACCTTTGATGATAAAACCGAAACATTTATAATGCTGCGTAAGTCAAACTTTAATATTTTCACACCTAAAGAATCACCCTTACTGACGATAACTTCATATAATATAATTTTGCATTGTCCTATCACGTTCAAATTTAGCACATTTTGCATGAGACTGTTGAGAATTGAATCAAGATTTCAAAGAGAGAACAGAGATATTATTATGCTTGCGCCAAATAAATCAAATCCGTTCATGTTCTCTGAGTTTAAGCATAGATTAGAAAACGCATCAGTTTTGAATTGATACCATTTTTGCATATCACTATTATCCTTCATTAACAATATTGCTTGGGTCCTGGGCTCGAAGATATACAACATGTCAGTCTTCATTTGCCTATAGTGTTGAAACTTGAAAAATGAGCTAGCGGTGGAAAGCTTTACCTCGAAACTTTGACAAAAATTTAGCCATTTTTCTACCCAAGTTTATTGGTGCCCAAAACTCTGTTTTTCTGTAAATGATACGGATTTGCAGCACCTTGACACTACCATTTGGAAATATAAGTGTTAGAATATTTACTGCTCTAGTACCTGGATTCTACCATATTTATATGCTACCCCGATTCATCCATCTTTTCACCAAAGTCATTTTATAATGTCTTTTGAGATCAGCAATTTAATTTATAATTTTAAAAGATATTTTAAGCAGCCTGCAAAGTTACCCCCATACAATCTGCATGACATTGTTACAATCTATAAATTACTTTTCACTCTTCTACATTATTGCAATACATGCAGTAAGCTAGTATTCCTGGCACCATTGTTAAGTTACTGTGGTTGTTGGCCCTCCGCTTCAGTTACTAATATATTTTGTTTGTACTTTTTTTCCTTCTATTTTCCTTCAATTACTTAATAATATGTGGAGTTGATTCATATCAAAAGTATACCTCCAAATGCAAAGCTATCTTTTCCACTCTTGGCTGAAGATGGACTCTCAAGGTACTTTTACTGAGAAAAATTATAAAATGATCATTTTTGAGTATGCAGATTTACTTTGAGTCTTATGTTTACCACTTAATCAGCAATACAAGTCTATACTTGTTGGTTGTTGATTCAATTCTTTAATGATAAATAATTCTGTTTTTCTAACACAATACTTTGATTTTATCGGATAAATATTATGTATATGTTAAATTGCAATCAGTGTGACTGCAACTTTTGTTATTAAAATTTTTACATATTCCAACTGGGTACATAATGAATTGACTTCAGATTCAGCTCTCCAGCTCCCTATAGAGTCTTCTCTTCCTAGTTGGATATTGGGAAGTAAGATTCATCTATTAATTCTTTGAAAATAAAATTTAATGATGTTGGCCAACAATGAATATGAATAAAAAAATCTAGATTTAGCACTTTTATATCATACTACTGCTTAGGTACTAATGCAGATACTAATATGAAAATTTTCAGAAACATGAAACACAACAAAGCACAAGAAACTGTGACAGAAATATATGTATTTATCATGCACTAATTGTGTTAATAGAAGTGAGTTAACTCCATCAACACAGCAAAATATATAACCCTACTAATATCTGTGCAGCCAATTCACTTGGAATGTCACGAGTAAAAACTTACTGTAGCTATTAAAATAGAATTGATCCCTAAGGGAGATAATTCCAAACAATTTATTTGAAGCATATTCATACAATACATAATGATTTTAGGTCTATTGGATTTAAAATTATATAAACCAATTTAAAGGATGCTCAGCTGAATCAAATTTCAAAGAAAAAATGAAAATTTTTTTCTGAACATAGATAAATATCATTCATAATCTACAAGTTTTAGTGATACTTGGTAGTATTATTTATTAGGCATCTTATGAAGCAATTTTTTTCCTATTGTCTTTTTATCAAATAACTGATATATATATATATATTTATTGAATAATGAATATTTTTTAATATGAATTTACATAAGAACCAAATCAATTACTTGAATTCTTCAGTAAACAAAGCATGTGGCTAAGACTAAAACTTTATTATATACAAAACCATGCAATGAAAACTAAAATTTTGTTATATATGGCTTCCAAAAAATAAAGGTAAGACCTAAAATATATAATTTTTTGTTTTTGTACATGAATGTACAACTACAATTCCTAAAACTTATCACATGAATAAATGCAGTATAGGCTTTAATACTTCAAAATTTTTTAAAAAGGCTATGGATGAAATAGAAATTAAGAGATAATGTTCATTTATATTGCAAGACTTAAAAAGTTTGGAAATACTTGAAACACAAAGTTTTTGGTAATTACTACAAATTATTTCCAGTGCATATTCTAGCATAAGTTTGAAAATTATTTTATGCAAATGTTACAAAGTTGTGCATAATGAAGTGCAACAAAATATATTGTGTCTACCTGATCAAAGCAATACAACAGTCACCAACACTGCAGTTGTGCAATCCTGTAATGTTGCATCCAGTACAGCTAGATCTTAGTGCTTATAAATGTCTAAAATTGATATTAAATCTCTAACAGATTTATTGCTTCTGAAAGTTTCAAATTGCTGAATGTATTGACTTCCATAAACAAGCCTCAAGATAAACCTCTTTACTGATGCTATCTTTAGAGAAATTTTCACAGAGATCAAATAGTACAGATGTATTGCTTCAAAAAACTTTAACTGCAAGAAATATTGTATCATATATTTCATAGAATTATGTCAATGCAAAAATAATGTCACAATGTTTTCATAAACTACAGAGCAAAGTTGGAAACCCAAATTTGATGTCAAATACCAATATATTTTGAATTGTCATTTGTGCATCTGCTTTTGTGGAACAGGAGATTCGACTGGCATGTAAGATAAATTTACATTTTTTTTGTGCAAATTTTGATGACATTGACCTTTTGTTTATGACAATTCCGTGAATATTTACACTTCTACTCTGAGCAGCTAAAGTGGGTCCATTTTATGATTTGTTGGGATTAAGTATAAACTTTTTTAACTCAGCTCAAATTTAAGCCATGGATTTTATTGTTTAACTAGCATGTTAGTTGCTCAATAATCTTGCCCCACTTCCATTGCTATCCAACAATCTTTTTTTTATCTGTCTCCTTGCTGTGTTTATGTTGTTTTAAACTTCAAATTGCTGTTCTTGTAATTTGTGCTGCTATGTTCCGGATGCTTCTTTCTTGTTTTGCTGCTCTCAGCTCATTATCTTCGTAATTTGGATTACTAAAGTTGATTAATGGGAATATCTCCTTAGTGGTTTTATGCGCAAGATTATGAAAATTTTTAATTATGTCAATACAGCCAGCATTGAGCCATAAACTGACAAGTTCGTACATGAAAATTGTTACACTCTTTGCAGGGGCCATAAGTCCTCTAAAATCTAACAGTCTTCATTATTTGAATGTTAATTTTCAATAAAAGAAAACCTGCAAAAATTTTAAATTGGCCTTTCCGTTCCTGTGTCTCTTAAAGTCATTCTATTTATAAACTTTTATAAGATTCTACCAAGTTATTAAAACTTTTTTTTTGTATTTTAAATATAGTTCAGCAGGATAATGTCAAGAGTTCTAACCTACAACTTTAAAATGTAAACATAATGTGAACACATTGTTAGAAACGATCAAGTTAAAATTTTGAGAAATATTGTTGTGCACTTTATACCTCATCATATATTTGTAAGAATGTTTCATGGATTTTAAATTTTAAAATTTGAATTTTTAGAAAAGAGAAACTTTTCATTTAAAAAAATATGCGAATACATTATAGTTGGTACTATAGCCAATAAAATTATATTTCATAACATAGTTAAAACTACAGTTGATATTTTGAAATCAAGTGAGCATGCGAAAAGTTCATAAAAGGGAATAATTACTTTTTCACTAGTTATATAAGAAAAATCTTTTATTTATAAGCCCCAAATTGTTGTGGGGTTTTGCCGAATGACTTTTTCGACTCATACTGCATATATGGATCAGGTAAAAGTGATCCATATTCTTACCAAAGCCGTTTTTAAAAGGCGTAAACTAAAACCGTGTTCCCTGCAAAAGGCTGTTTAGTGAGAAATGATTTTTTCGGCGTTTATAAAGTTTTCTATACTTTTTGAGGAGCATAATCAAAATTATTCTAAGAACAATTTATGCAACCTAATCTCCACATAACAAAGCAAAATTTGGAAAAATTTAAGGTGCTAATGCAAGATATGTCATTTTGAGTCTATATTTTCGGTTTTAGAGCTAGCTCAATACCTGGTACTTTCAAAACACCGTTTTAAGGCATTGTCCTAACATCACAGCTCACAAGTCGTTGATTGTTGAAACTGATGTCAAGGGTTATTCGTGTTTTGGACGTTCCTTGTTAGGTTTGGTGCGTAAACCTTGGTATAAGTTCAAAATCATTTCCATATATTTGAATCCAAACGTTTGTGTTTGTTCGTTTTATTGCAGCGCAATTCTAATTATATTGGAAAAAAACGAGTCATTAACCATGACCGCAAGAGACACATCGTCAGTTTTATTGATTGGAGTAGGCTCTAGCACAATTATTAACTCTTTGAAGCTCATGAGGTAATAAAATGAAGCGTGTCTCTCTCCATTCCTTTTTTCAAAAAATTGTCCGCGCCATTAGATACAGACTTCTCGCTTTCAGTCATCTCACCAATATTTAATATAGACGAATAGTAAATCTGAAACTAACATAATCATAATTCCTTATTGATCACAATCTTGAAAGTTACTATGTAAGTATAAAAATCACACGGCAAATACCCATTAAACGTAATATTTCGAAAATTTTAAATATCACTAAACTGCAGTAAATGAAAAATTTTGAAGTTCTAAGCAATAAGTAATCAGTAACTTGTTGACATTTAAACTCGAAAAATCAATATTTGGCAGCGTTTTTGAAAGGACATCATATTATATTTTGACCTCGTATTACATATTCAGTGATCTTTCATTACAATTTATCTGTTTCCTTAGTGCATAACATCGATGTCTCAGTACATTTTAAGAGTTTCATCATTATTGCATTGTAACATCTGGTTATTGCAATATTTCTGACTTTTTATTGCATATGAGTAAGATTCTTTCAGCTCATTGATTTAGACCTTTCATTTGTATTTGTATTTAGTTATCATGTATTAAAATATTTTTTAAAAACGTGCTAAAAAATACTCTTTTATTCAGTATTTTTTTGCATTTATAGTAATCTGGTGCCATTTGACAAGCAACCAGTTTACGGTATAGCAATTTTCGAAAATTTCTCAAGAAAGAGAAAGCTATTTAAATTTTCATGAAAGAGTTAAAATTTAAATTTTGCAAAAATACCTTTAAAAATTTTTTAGTCAAATTCAGAAAAAATCAACTTGTTTGTCGGATCATTTTTTAGAAGGCAAAAAATTGAAAATTGAGCAAATAGCTGAATATGATTGATTTAAGATATGGCTAGAAAATGTTTTTATGCAAATTTTGTTTTAAACTCGCAAACCTATTACATATGCAAATTATTGGTCAATAGAATGCGGCAAATAATTATAAGCTTGGAGTTGAAATTATTTCAGTATTAAATTTAAGGGGGTATTTCAAGATGGATGATAAAATGAACTTAGATGAGTCAGAGCCAATAAGCTGTATTAGTTAAGAGTGGTCATGGAATACGAAGGAAATCAATTTTCAATTTCAATTTTTTGTACTCCTCTTCAGTTTCAATCGGCTTTCAGTTGATTAGCAATAAGTGCAGTTAGCCCTAGATTTATGATGTTAATGCGGCCTGTGAAAGCACCACAATGATTGAAACGATACTAATATGACTAAGTGAAAAACCATGTTAATAGAATTTTATTCGCATGATCTGAAATTTAGTGTCAAATTAGAAGCTGCGTTGATATGAGTGACGCACCATTAAAAAGAAAGCCAGTCAAGGATTACTGTGATTCGAATGTTTACTTATATTCAACGTGTTTCATGATATTTTTTGTAGGCTGGCAGCATGTGGTCGTAATACCAGCATATTTACAGTGCTAACAGATGAGGAAAAGCGTAGCATTTTCTCAATGTTTGACATACCGGAACTAGTTCAAAATATGAGATCGGAAGGTTTTGAAGGAGAATTTTACCCCGAAGGATGTAACTTTGTGTACCCCGAAGATGTCATCCTTGCATGTCAGCATTCAAGCAGTGATGTTTCGAATTCGAGTGATATTGTGCTTTCAACAGTATTTGATTCAGAAGAGGGGGAAATTAAGATTATGAGTTTACCTCCGATAATTATAGATTCCATTTCAGAAGATCAGGTTGAATTTTTTTCACTGAAAACTGCAATTACTGTCAATAAAATCTAAAATGGATAATTGTTTGAACCAATGTAGTGGAATTGAAATAAAACGGTAATTTTAAACTAAAGACTTACATCGTTTTGGCATGATTCGGCTGATGTTCTTCTCCAGATTGTTGATTACAACTGCTGTCTTTTCCAAATTAATCTGATACTATCTGTAGCAATCACTGAATAACCTAAACATACATAAATATTGTTAATGTAAAATGTAACTAATCGTTCAGGACCACCAAGTTAATTCGTTGTACCCAAAAATTTGAAACTAAATTTGGCACAATATGTATATGCTATTTCGGTTATTTGCAATACGTGAAAATTAGAAAGTGAATTCGTTTTTTCAGAAGTCAATTATTTTTACATACCCTAACAAAAATTGTATAGGATCATGCCACCCATAATAAATACCTACTATATATATGAAACTGTGTCCTCAAGTATTTTTGAATTAAACCATCTAAGTTTTAATGGCTACTCATGTACAACTATTTTGAGCAGGTTCAGGAGTCCTTGAACAATATCCGCGAAAACCTCCAAAGTGTCCCTGGCGCCATTCTCATTGTCTGCGGTCGAGAAAGGACACTTCCAACATGCCAAGAACTTTTGAAAAACTTTGCAAAAGAGCTGTTTGTTATGGATCGTATGCAGCCATGCAGGTACAGTTCTTCCTCTACAAATTATAAAAACTTCTTTACGAAGTGAGGTTCTAAAGAGTTTTACTAAATTTTGAATTGCACTTTATTTGGATGGATCATCATTTCTATTTAATAAGATAGTGCATATGGAATTATAGACGATACATTGGTCTCATTTGTCCTAATGTCAAACTGAAATTTTTAATCCTGAGTTTAGGGTTTAGCCATATACTCCTTAACCCTCTATGTACTGTGCATTCAGCTGTTATAGCCATGAAATTATAATTTCAGAGTTAGAGATGAAAGTCAAATATTATTGATTACAAATTTATTAATTAAAAGATTTGACAATATTTTATGGGTTCATTTATGTACTACCAATATCTTAATGTTATATCCGAAGCGTACTATATATTGTTTAAATGCATGCTATGTATAGTCCTGGCAATGTGAATTTCGATAGGCTACACTGTTGAAAGTTAGTTTTAAGTTTTTCCCTGTACATATTTACAGTTTTAAGTGTCTTTGATGAAAAACATATATTCAAGTTAAAATTCTTCAAGAATTATATTCTAAGAACTGTTTCTATGCCTGTGCTTCGATAAAGGCTGCCATGCAATTTATATATGGTCAACTAGTCTGAATTCATATAAATTTATTTATTATTATATAATGAATGGCTGGTGCAATGATTAACACATTGCATTATATAATTTACATACGAGTATAGGGTACTCTTGGTCCTGGATCCACCCCCGATAGGATCTAATCACCCCATCATAAAGTGGCCAAATTCTGCATTTTCGGTACTCTGTTCTGCTGCCGCACACTACCCAAATGTGGCCTGTGCAGTGCGCAAAGGGCTTCAAGAAAACGTGACCCGAAAATTTTTATCCTATAGCAATATTCAGAGTCTTTGGCAGGCAGTATTTAAGCTAGTAAACCCCGATTTAGCACCCTCGGAATGGTCCGAAAATGTGAAACGCCGATCGAATACTTCTTTTCGAAAACTGGAATCAAATCCTTGTCTTACATATTGGGTTCAGATTGAATCGAGCAATCTGCTAATGTGCCCATTTTGTATGGATGGTCCTTGCCCTATGAAAGAGGGGTATTCGTGGGAGAACTCGTATTGGAAACCTCATGACGATTCAAGTTGGACGAGGGAAGCTGATGCGTTTATGGCTAGCGAGAGAACTTGTAATCCTTGTATGGCTAAGCTTTTTGTTGCAAAATTGGAAACGGGGGCGGTACGTTTTGTCATCATATTCCTCTTTTTTATCCAAACTTCTGTTAGCAAAAATGCTTAAATCAACCAGTCATTTGGCTTAGGCAAACATGTTTAAGAAGTGAGAGAATACATTGAACATATATTTTATAAATACGATAATATTATTTACTGCAGATACTATTATTTTAGTTCAAGCATGAACCTGAAGAGCGAGTTGTCTGCTTTGTCATTTTTGATTATATCCGATAACATTGAAAAGTACAGGAAGTATACTATGTACTTCATTTGGGGATATTTTCCCACAGATATCATCGGACGTATCTTGCTAATATTTTTATATTCGTTATGTATTAAAACTTCTGTAGATTTTGAGCTTTCTAGCAGCGTATAGCCTCACTGATACAGATGTGGCACATTTGGCATTGCGCGTTGGTTTGGATGGAACATATAAAAATTTTTTAAGTCAACAGAACTTGGGTACTACCCGAGAAAATGATGTATTTGCCCGTTATTTGAGATTTCGCACAGAAGCGCAGCGGAGAATAGGACCCAGATTGCTAAAGTGTCCTACAGAAAATTGTGAGAATACTCTGATTGCAGAGCGCAATGTGGCAATAAAATTTGTTTCTTGCGAAAAATGTAAGAAGAGTACTTGCACTCGCTGTGGGGAGCACAAGCACTGGCACCGGTAAGCTATCTACATGAAATTTTCGCATTATGTACGTTCAGTTCTCCTATCTTCGTCCATATATAACCCCTAGGGGTAATAATTGAGTTACCAGCAGTTTCACAGTTTTTGAGTTGATTAATATGCATTCAAATTTAGCTTGGTTTAAACAGAAGTCATAAGAGTTATAATTGATCTGCCTCTTGAAGACATATTGAAAGTGTTCTATTCGAATGCAACTTTTGAATTCAATTTAGCATGATACTATATGCACATATTTTTCTTATACGCTGATTTTTATGTGTTGACACTTTGTATTTGAGGGAATACAAGCATTGGCATACCAGTATTTATTGCATGCTGATAATGCTCAAACTTTTTTAATTTTTAAAATACTTGGTTAGCACTTGCATCAGTTAAAGTCCATTGGTTCAGGGAGAGTTTTGAATTTTCGGCAAATCCCCATTTCTGGCGCACATCACATTGAAAATATGAATGCAGATAAAATTACATGTGCAGCTCATATATATTTTGTATGTCTGTATGCACATTTTAGGAAATGCAAGTGGTTGACAGATCCGTCAATCAAAGCATATGCTCAAGAGAGCATGAATCACAGGGAGGGTTTGAAACCCTGTCCTCAATGCAGGACCATGCTTGAAAAAGACGGTGGTTGTATGCATATGACTTGTCCTACTTGTACGTATGAGTGGTGCTGGCGATGTAATTCTACCTACGAAGGAGGCTGCACGGTACGAAGATTTGAACTTATTTTTTTTGTAAAAAACAAAGAGGTGTTGCTGGCTGTTGTTCTACAAATCAGCACTGCTATTTTATTTTTATTTGCTCAATATAATACTGCCAAAATGTTAATTCTTGGATTTGCAAAAAATGAGATTTTTGAGGCAAAATTTGATGTTATTCAATTTTGACTTTACTCTGTAATGATATTTCGTACTAGATCACAATCTAGCCTTATCCATGCTTATTGTTCCTAGCAATAGCTTAAATTTATCAAATTTACTGTATTCACTCTTTTCAGAATAATGTATGCTATTTTTCATTTAAACAAATGCTATTTGATTATCATCTTTACAGCCACCATATATACCAGGCTTTGTTATAAACGTAATTATATGTTTGATTTGTGGCATGCACCCCACATTTTGAATCCCATTCAGTTAGCCTGTAAAATTGCTCTAAACTTGTTAATGCTGTTAAATAATATGACTTTAACACAATTATTACGTTTCAATAGTAATAATTCAAACGGATCAAATTTGAATGAACAATTGTACTTCCCATCTTTCACCGAACATAATATTTTGTCATAAATAAAGTTCCCCTTCCCATAAGGTTATGTGCCCGAATAGTACATTATGGGATTTTATTCACTAATCTCTCTGAGATTTATAAATGAATTGTAGACTCAGTACTTTTCGTATTTAAATGAATTATGACTTATGATTATTGCCTTTAAAAATAAATGAAATTTTTTATTATTTTTTAAAGATTTTCTTTAGCAGTAAGAGTAAAAAGAAGAAATGTATGCATAATTATATTGCTTAAAACGAAAATTATCATGTAAACAAATATATCATAGTGCCAGCCTCCACTTCGTTCAGGCTTTTCTCTTGCTTCACTGCAATCGATTGTATTGTGTAGCGACAATTTTGAGATATGTCTCATATTTCACGAATACAACATGATTTGCACCCCATAAATTATAGGCTTCACTTTTCCTATCAATTTGGTTGAAATAAATTGTTTACCCCGTTTCTATTTAGAATTGTACGATTATTATAGGCATCGAATATATGCACAAAATATATATACTAATAGAATGCAGGAAAATGTCTAAAGAACATATCTATATTGATTTTTTTGCTCTTAATCGTATGGCTAAATTTTTATTTATTTTGATGAGCAAGATTAAAAGTTTTTGTTTTCTGGAAATAATTTCTAGAATTTATACATAAATATATGTATGATATTATTTTGTTGGCTAAACTCTTCTTTCAGAATAAATTCTGCAACGGAATTGAATTCCTTCATTCTGACCTTTGGGGGACTCGCCATACAACTCGACTAATCACGCGCACAATCGCATTGCCTATGATTGTTGTAGGAGGAATTGGTGCTGCTGGATTAGGTAAATATCCTAAAATAACCTGCATGCATCGATACTAGTACTATTTTTTCCTAGAGCATGCCGACCATGGTTTACCAAATATAATTTGGATGATAGCCAAGTTAAGGTGTGTTAACGAATCGAAGTTCTGTGGCTTCCTTCAACTTAAATGGACTAAATAAGTAACGCATATTTTTATTGTTTTAAATTGGTTGAAGAACGCATATTGTGGAATTGACACTATTAGATAGAATTGTATATTTTGTATCATGAATCGGGCCCCTAGTAGGGGCTTTAGGTTCAGAGTCAAAAATGTTAACTCAGTAATCAGATTAAGGCATAAAAAATTTGCTAATTTTGACTTGAAACAAATAAAGGATGAAATCAAAGTAAAGTTCAATTTCGGATTTTCGGGTACAACAAATCAATTCGATGGTACCGACAGATTCGTTATAAAAGAAGTTAACTGTACTAGTATATCTTTGATGTCAATGATTTTGAAAGTATGATCTAAAAGTTATCAATTAACAGTTGTTTTGGGCTTCCGAAAATGATATCACCCGATAAATTCACTTATTTACCATTTCCCCAGATTTGCTATAAGATATGAAAGATCTCAATGATTCATTGCTTTAAATTATTCCGTATATGTTAAGATGTGACTTAAGAAAATTAGTTGCCAATAAATTATGATCATTCAGAGCTTACATTGGGATGATAGGACTTAAAACAAATTTCGACTTACGTTTTTCTTTAACTTGAGAAAGTAATGTTAATAAAAAATTTCAAGTTAAAATTTATTCTAGCGCTTCATAAAGAGGATTTTAGATAAATCCAACTTTAATATTTAATCATTCAAGTTACTTTTCTCCTGTGATCAGCTGTTGGAGCTGCTATAATTGTGTTACCAGTTGCTTTTCCTGTGTTAATGGGCTTGGAGCTTTATCAAGAGCGCAGGAACCCGTTTGTTCGTCGTAGAGGTAGCCGTCGGAATCATCATCATAGATATACTTTATAATCAATAATAACTGACTTTTAGAATGTACAATGGAACGATTTTCGCGTGTTTGTTAAAAAAATAGTACAAAATGTTGCATAATTGATCGATTTCTGTAATCGTTTGTCATAATAGGTTAGGATAAGGTCTGTGTCTCTTTAGTCACAACTTTATAATTTTTCTATCACTTTGGCAGGTTTTCTTTTTTTCTGTTTCATAACATGGAATTTTCTTCTGGTGTAAGATATATAAGGATATAGAAGTTTAAAAGATTGATATCTATGCCCTGAATTTATGATGTCTACTAGTTAATTATTCTTTTTTTAACATGAAGTATCTTTTTGAATGCTTAGAATCGTCTTGAACTGAAATATCTATGTGGTTTAGATTTAGTTATAATCCCACATAACCCCCCCCCTAATCATATAGAATATGATATTCAAGTTAATGTTGCAAACAGAGTAGTTTGCAATGCTTCACTATTCGAAATTTAATAGGGTTTTATGAAATGATACATGGATAGTTGCACTCTTGATTCACAATCGTAAATGTCATCAATTGAAATACTACTCCTTTCTTATATAGTTTAGTATCTTTTTGATTATTTTTAATTATCGACATCCAACGTTTTTGGTCTACAATTTGCATATGCTTCAAATGCATACAAATATAAAAATGAATAATCTGGGAAAGAGTAAATGTCAAGTACAACTGAGAATAAAATTTAACACTTTTTACATTGACCATCTTATGAGAACTTTCTTGTCATTTCAAATTGAACCTTAAAGATTTAGTTGTCCAGTTCTAAACTTTACAGACCATTCATGACTACGATTGCATAACTTAAATTTAAAAGCAATCAATGGAGAAATCGGAGGTTCAGGAAAAAATTATATGTAATCTGTCTTTGTCGACAGGAGTCAGTGTTCATGCAAAAGGAACTTCTCACTATATCCGACTTAAGTTGAATAATAGTCATTCATCAAAGCATCACTTCAAACTTTATTCAAGAATGAAGTTGGCTGCTCAATATTGATATGTTCAGGTTCAAATCTGCTACTGATTTCCTCATGTAGGTTCAAATTTTTAGAGTTTAGAGACCATTTATGTGGAAGTTTGAATGCTTCAAATTTTGATTATCAATAAAAATAGCATGTCATGCAAGAAATCATCAAAGTAAGTGTTGACATACAACTCTGCCCTTCCTGTATGAGCAATAAATTTATAATCAGCCCCAAACTGAGCTGCATCTCAATGTCAAACAATAAATTCAGATTTAGCAGTCATACATATGAAAAAGAATAAGTTTCTAATGCCAGGTTGAGCTTAATGAAGATACTGGAGCGAGATGACCATGACAAATATTTTCATGATTATGCTGCCACATTATCTGCAAATAAATTGCAGGTTCCAATTAGGGCGATTTAATGCTTCACTCTATTTCTTACTATATTATAGGTAGTGGTTGATTACTTTCTAATTCGTGCTGACTATATATCAACCACTGCAGCATTATCATCATCTCACTTATTTGCATTTATTAATGATGCTAATACGATTCATCTTGGTTGAGGAAGACTTTAACTTTGTTGGATTAAAATGAACTCTGTATAATATTGGAAGCTTGCTCAGTTATTTCAAGCTAGGCACATTGAAAATCAATCTGAATTATGACTCTTCACAAAAAATGAAATCATTGTAAGATTTTCAAAGCTGTGAGGATACATGTTTGCCTTTCCAAATCCTCTATTACAAGTGGTAAATTTATAACTCTATTAATGCTTCCTTTTTAGTGGCATTTTCTACACTTTTCCCCATTTTCTGTTGACAAAGTTGCCTTCCTCTTTTGACTCTCATCAATTAATTTGTCAAGGTTTTCAATTTTATAAAGACAACTGTTTCATATGTTAATTTAGAATTTAATGCTGGGGGAGGGGGCAAATAGGGCGAATAATTATGCATACTAAAAAGTTGAAAAAAACAGTTTACCGAAAAAGTAGCAAAAATTAACTTTCCAGAATGAAGTTCAAAGGCAAGTTTCAACGTTCCAGTAACATGCTTAGTGAATTCAGCTTTATTCCCTCTCCCACCAATCTTTTCTCAGGTGTAGTTAAATAATATTGGTTAAATTAAATCATACTGGACAAATAATAACCTATGAAATCAAATCGAATCAAACCCATTTCATCATGATGTATTGATGAATCAAATTTAACTTGATGCATAATAGTACTTCAAATTGATTAAATCAAATTCTATCAAATCATATTAGTTACCAAATTCTAGTGTGGCATTCCTGTCGATTCGTGATGGCCCTGTAGAATTATTCCGTATGATTTTAAAAGTTTCAAGATGTTTTACATTTCTATGTACAATATCTTTTGATTTGTAATGATATTAAGAGCAATTCAAAGTACATTTTATTGGGCTACATACGCTATTTCTATTATATATCTGTGATTCTAACTCAAAAATTTGTACATAAGTCCAGGGATATACGCCAAACCTTTAGGACTCTTCTAAGAGTAGTAACTGGTCCATTAGATTCCAGTACTCAAGTTTGTCCTTTCCAATAAGAATACATATAGCTGCTTCAACCTGTAACAAAATAACTACTAATTGTCCCCTAAATAAATATATATATATATATTTCATTTATGTAAAGATTTACATATTTTTACCAATTTTTCCAAGATTTGCCAAATTTTTCAAAATGATACAAATTTTAAAAAATTTTACTGCATTAATCAATTCAACACTCAGATTTGACTATTTCAGCTTAAATTGGACTTCATATTTGCGCCTTTAATTTGCTTGCATGCATACATAGATACTTCAATTTTAAGAGGGGGTAATGTCTGATAAAAATACTTCATTTGAGAAAGTGTCATATCACTTTCAACAAAAAGAAATGAAATCGTCAGACATGATAACTTTAATTTGACAAAAATGTAACAGTCAATTTTGTATTGTAGCATCACTCCATTCACTACCCAATACATAGAGCTCAATCTACTAAAAGATACTACTTCAACATGAAATTATGTACAGAATATTACCTCAAATTGAAATTTCTCTTGACAGTATTGCTAGCTAATAAAAATATGGTTTACTAATTTTTTTAATTCAAATCATCATCAGAAAACAAGTGCAAAATGCTAACCCATAATGTAGTGCAAGTTGGGTGAATGCACACAGTAGGGCTTAAAATGTAATTCAAAAAGAAATAATTTTTTTGATGAACCCTAACCTGACGTAGAGCATTGTTTCTATTTCTCTCCATGGTGTTATTTCTGAGATTTATCATACTACAGTAGTTAATTTGGATAAAAATAACTAACTTACAACAAATTTTCACTTAAAAGAAATTAACATAAATGTCATCTTGTGTCAAGTTCAGCTACAGATTTTAAGATACAATAAATTCACTCCATGGTCCAAGTAGATTTGTCATGTCTTAAAATTACTGTATGTATGCGATACGATAAGGCATAATATGCATTATTTAATAGATTTTTGATGTTTTTTTAATGAATGATTCCCTCCCTACTCAGCATAGCATCTCAAGGTGATATAAGACCAAGTTGTAATATTTGAGGGAAAAGTTGCTAACCTGCTTGTCGTCTGCACCATCATACATCATCCCTTTGATTTCCAAGTAGCCATCTTGCTCGTTCATTAAGGTCTGAAGTCCTTGGTACGCTTGCAAAAATGTGGTCTGACCCAATCCGTCTATACATTTTTGCCTCAAATACGCTGCCCGATCTTGCATCATTCCTTAAAATTGCAATTACATGTAAGAATAGAAGTTCAAAACTAATATTTATAGAGTTGCCAAATTTTGTACGGTCATATTCAAAAGAGTACTGTTCAATTTAAGGCATTATTTAAAATGAAATTTTTAATATAGAAAGACTGCAGCAAACTTTTGATGTAGAAAGTTTTTGGGACCACCAAACCAATACGATTTATCCAAATTTGGTAGATCAAAAAATCTGAAGCTGTACTTTACACAGCAGTACTTTTTTATTTGTTCATTACAAGTGAAATTTTATAGAAAGCAAATTTATTATATCTGATATTTATGGCAGTTGATTTTCACTCTGAAGATACTCTGTAAAATAGAAAAAAATCAAAAATGAAATATCGACGTTGATTATTTCAGTCCTAAACAATATAGACATATAAATCAAACAGCCTATAATGTATTTGCTAGAACTTACATGTAACCAAATATAATAAAAGTCTCATAAACAAAAATGAAGTTTACTTGCTTATGTCTTCAAAAAATATTGATGCTTAAAATTCTACCTTTGGGACAGAGCGTGTCCTCAGTATCCGGCAAATTTGATTGGAGAAGCCAGGTTGGGGTACTATCTAATTCTGCCTCGTCGGAGCTGTTTAAGGGGCTACTTGGGGGGTGATGAGAGCTTCTGGCTTGCATTAGGTCCTTGGTTAGTGCCCTGCACTGGGCCTCAGCCATGGCTAATCTCTCTACTAAAATATCTTCTTGGCAGCGTAAGCTTCCGTCAATTTCAGGACTTTTTTCGTGCAATTGGGCACGTTTTTTGAGGAAATCCATGAATTCGCGCTCGTTTTCATCTGTAGAAAAGAGTCCACTTGCGACTGCCTAAAAACACACAAAAAATGATTTTCTAGTAGAAAAATGCTGTGAATAGTTACGCGTGTTATATCAATACGATGTAGTTATAACTTTTTTCATCATTTATAGCATGTCACATATATATAGATTTCTTTTTATGAAAATACAATGAGCAGTAATTGTTATTAGATTATAATAGCACTACAAGAACTATTTATACAACTTATCTAGCAAAAAAAACTTCAGCTAAATTTATTTACTAAATTCCAAGATTTCTTAATTGAAATTGCAACAGAAAATAATCAGAATTAAGACAGACAAATAAATCAAACAAATGATTATGTGTACAATTTCAGATTAAAAATTTTCCCCTGCATATTTATTATCCATTACGAATTGCACTTAGACAATTTATAGCAACTGTTGTAGCTATAGGGCATGTGATTATAACACAAATGATCTTACCTTTAAAGGGTCAGTGAGAAGTGACAAAGGTTGATTCGAGGCAATTGATAAGCGACGCACCACACTAGCCCGATGCCTACTTTCGCCTGTATGAAAATACAAAATATTGTTTTTCAAATTTATTACTTTATATAATTGCTATAAAAATTTTAAATTGAAAAACAATACTTAAACACTTCCAAATATCCTGCCCCCCCCCTGAATATCACAAATTGTTCAGTTTCATTGACATTTCAGAATTATTATTTCAATTTAGTCACATAGAAAAAATTATTTTAATTCGCTGATATGTACCTTTTGGAAGTAATATGGTGCCAAATTGTTGAATTTAGACAGAAGAGTGCATAATTTTTTTTCATCTTGCCAGGGGTTTGGTAATTTTCAAGTTAAATTTTAGGCAAATATAACTTAATCAGTGTTATTATGCAAGGAGCTTAACTAAAGTTTACTGCCTTAAAAACCAAGCTTAAAATAAGGCAATAAACAGGAAAAATTCTCATAATTGCATGAAAATCAACTGGTAAGATATTATTTTTAAAGCAACTAGTAAGCTCTCTAGGTAAATATGTGTTATACAATTTAGGTTATTATTCACATGAATTTAGACAAATGCGTATGAACATAATAGCGCATGCAAAAAAATTAGGCCTAAAATGGATCTTTTCATTTATTATTTAAGGTTAGCAGTTGAAAGTCCACAGCAATAAAGAGACTGTAGAAAGCTAAGATAGTAAAGGACAGAGTAATATTTAAGGTTGAAGTACACAATTGTAGTTCAACATCGAATTGCACAGTAACTGCTTATTCAAGTAAAAGCTAGCATACTATCTAGTTAGCATCTATACAAACAAATATAACTAGGTATGGCTAGCAATACTTTGACATTATATTTTCACCTTGAAAAGGAGGGGCCTTTGTGGGTTCATTGTGGCATGAACTTGACCCCGATATCTTTCTCTCTACTGAGGGAGGCGGACTGGCACTCCTTGTATAGCGCTCAATACTACTCCTCCTCTTTGTCTCGTGCCGTGCTCTTTCACTTTCATCCTCTAAATGCGTTTCTCTGCTCCTCGGCGCAATTTTATCACTCAGAACTTTTAAAATTGGAGTAGATTTCGGGCTACGCGCATTACATACATGACTGCTGAACGAACTTAAGCGTCTTTGTTCTTGTACAAAACTATTGCGTTTACGTTCTGGTGGTGATGGAGCCGATAAATTCTGCTCTGAACTTGTAGGGGACTGTCCAGGAGCAGACCGATGAATACCGAGTTTTGTGAAGAGTACCGAAGGTCGAAATATTGCCCCAGATAGAGATTTGAACTTGTTTTCACTGCTATCAGGAATCATAGAATCATTGACTTTCAAGCATTCCGATGTATCTACAGCATTTTCCAAGTTTTTATTGTCGATTGAGGGCTTTGAAATAGGGGAAACACTCTGTCGTCTGCGCCATTCATTTGTTTTTTGTCGTAGTTTGGTGAGTGCCATTTCAGCTGCATATAATTTCTCTTCCTCTTGTTCTAATTGGAGGCGCTTGGTCTTAGCATTGTGATTGTTGTTCTGGAGTGAAATATTGATGCGATTAATTGAATCTTTAGTTGGAATATTTTCTGTGTCTGGATCACTGCTATCTTCATCGCTTTCAGAAACTTTTGGTGAAAATGAGGTGGGTGCACTAAACAAAGGTCCCATACCAATACCCATAAGCTGCAGTGAAAGAGAATTGAATGCTTTTTTCTGTACTGCCTAAAAAAAGTGTACAATCCTGAATCAGCACATAGATGATATATTTATCACCCACAAATAAAACAGTAAAGCATGATTTATAAAGAGAAACAGTTGTTTTTCCTAAGGAACAGAATATAGTACAATTACGATATTAAATTTTGATTTGTTGCCCATATTTTAATCCGAAATCACACAGTCATTTTTTCAGCAGAATTTCTGGGTTCTAAAAATTTAAATAACTTTACAAGGCATCAAGGAGTTCTAAGACTTACAGTTTGCGGTTTGAGATTAGCTTGTACTTGAAAATCTGCCACAAACTGGTGTAAGTAGTTTCTCATAAATGGCATTCGAAGTATTTGCTCTACATCAGGACGTGAATTAGGATTTGCTGCTAATAAATCTTTCACGAGTCCTTTGAGCGGCTTGCTGTAAGTAATATCGATTGGGGGATATTTTCCTTTCAGAATCTTGTGAGAAAGATTTGTCATCGAATTTGCATCAAATGCACGTTTTAGCGTCACAAGTTCGTAGAGCACGATACCAAGAGCCCAAACATCACTCTTATGATTGTATGGCTGGCCTTTAAATATTTCAGGCGACATGTAGTAAGGTGTACCAAGTTGTGTTTTAGCAAAATCGGTGGTGCTACTCAACACCTTTGAAATCCCTAGATCACCCAAAACCATTCTACCACTGCTTAAAATGAACACGTTCTCCGATTTTACATCTCGGTGCAGCACACGGTTGCTATGCATAAAATGTAGTCCCATGGCAATCTGTACGAACCAAGTCATTATTTTAGATTCTGAAAAAAGCATTCCATTCGCCTTGGTCACTCGTTCTCTGAGATCACCAGAATCGCAGTACTCCATAATGATACAGAGACAGTTTTTGTGAATGAATGAATCCAAATATCCAACGATGTTTGGGTGACTCATCCGTTTTAGTAGATTCACTTCGGCTTTGCATAGTTCCTGATCCTTTATCGATGCATTTTTTAACTTGACCACTTTGGAGCATACTAGTTCCTTGGTAATCAATTTCTTCATTAGGTAAACTTTACCATATGACCCCTCACCTAAAACTTTGATTGGCTCATAGTCTTCCATCAGTGCACCACTTTTCGTGAGATATGTAGATAGTAAATGGTTTGTTCAGTAGTTCTTCTAGTTCAGATAGCTTACAAGCTTGTTATCGCTCAATTGAACCGTTTCATGTACCGCAGAAAAAAATTACAAATTATTGGCAGTTGAAGTTATAAAATCATCCTATCATAAACGAGCTTCCCTAATGACACCACCAGTGGCTCTGCTATTGACGAGAGTCACCAGCATCAACCGATGGACTTTATCAACCGAATAGTTTTATGGTACAAAAGAATAATTTCGACTCCTTGCATTGGTCTTTCAGTCAATTAAAATTAGCGGTACAATTCATCAACAGCTCCACCACTGGGAAAAATTATGAAATTTCTATAATACTTAAGACCTTGTACACCTTTTTGCTGAATCAAAGTTGACAAATTCAATGAAAATTTTATATCATTTGAAGACAACATAATAAACGATAAAAAATAACATGATAACTTTGTATCATTGATCATTTCCACTGCTATATATAATCCTGATAAATGTACAAAATAAATAATTTTGTAACAACTAATGTAAATAATAAGCCGGATACTTTTTAAACAAAGACTGAAGTGCAAGAAAAAATAAAAATGACTCAATGTTAACAAAGAGTTATCAGGAAAAGGATTGTGTTAAAAATTCTTTCTCTTTCATGCTCAAAGTCCCAGTATATAATCAAGGTGTGCAAATTTTCACCACTGAAGACTCAATTTTGAGGCTGTCATTCATAAAATAAATGCTCATTGATATGTTCACATTGAATATATTTAGGAATGAAACCTCTATTTCAGATATGTTTCTATATTAAATTGTAGCTGACATTCTGATCAGTAAAAAATTAATTTTAATGCTGGACTCCATTTCAAAAATTAAAAAAAGTAAATTATCAGTTCATTGATAACTTTTCAATTTGATTTTTTTGAATGAAATGAAATGATTGTCTAGGGAATTTTCAATTTTCTTCAAAAATATGCCTGAGAATTTATAACTAGCAAGACTTTTTTATTTGATCTTTTGTAAAATAAGTTATCCTGAGAAGACATAAATATTATGAATGTGCTTACAAATATGGCTAAAAACTAAAAACAAAGAGTAAATTTACAGACATAAATTGTGTTGCTGGAAGTGAACATACTTCACAGCAGCACACAAACCCTAAACTTAGCCTGTCACTAAAATCCAGCAATGGCTTGCCATAAACTTAGAATTCCAATATGCAGAACAATGACTCGCCATAAAAGAATTCCACAGCTACAACATGAATTTAACCGTTAACAGGTTAATTCCTAACAATAAATTCTTTTTTCACTATTATGCAAGTAAACTCATATACAAAGAAATTTTTCCAGAGTTTACAAATTAGCACTAGTTTTAATATTTCTTTTATCATTTCCTTTAAACTATGTGGAAAATTTATTGTGCATGTTTAGATTTATCATTGCTAGGTAAAAAAAATAGAGGGAAGGATAGATGACATTGAGACTCCATGGTTGCAATGAGAAATGCAAGTGATAGTGATTAAGAATAGAGAAATAAGAGAGAAAGATAGAAAAATTATGTAAATAAATGATTGAAACAAAGGCAAGATCACCAATTACTAATGTGCCAGAGCGCATGCTGCAGAGATAGCATTTTTACGGAAATGGTAATATAGTGAAGAGTGATGAAGAATAAATTGAAAATACCAAAGTAGACATTGAAGTTAGAGCATATTGAAGATGAAAATTTATCTCCAATATATAACAAATCTTCATTAAATTTTGTTTATATTTGCACATCATAATGCAGTTTAGAATTTTGTCACAAAATGATTTTGTAATAAAGTGGCAAGTGCTTATACAAAATGTATTCAGGGTAAATGTGTGAGTTGTAAAAATGGCAGTTTGAGTTGTAGAAAAATAAAGCATAAATGAATAACAAACCACAATCATAAACAGGAAATACAACAGTGACTGTTTATATCCTGAAATTTAAAATTAGTTTTTACTGTGTCAACACAGTTTGACCTACTAACCAGAGTGCAAACTCCACAATTTCTTCTTTTAAAATATCCGTACCAATAGGCAATGAGTCTATCGAATCCTCAAAAACATAATTTAATATTTAAGTAAATGTTTGATTTTTGTGCCCACAAATGCGGGTTTATTTCAAGAAGATAGTAGTAAAATGAGTAGCTTAAACACAAATAATCATTTCAAGCATATTTCTCTATTATTTATACCTAATCTAAATTTATTCTTTTGTTTTAAATGTAATAAATTATAGCAACAAATTTTATTATTGAAAGTATATTTAGCTTGTTACATAAAGGTGCTAGAAATAAAAATGTCAGTATTATACCTAATCATTGAATGTACCACTTGATACTTAATTAAAAGTTTCAAGTCTTTCACTACAAATTTTAAAAGAGCTTGACATAGATAAGGCTTAATTGTATAAGTGTTTATGAAGTAATATAGTGCATCATTTCAGCATTATTGCTACAAAATTTCAATCTGATAATTTTGTACAAAAATTTCAAATTGAATTTTATGATAAATTCATAACAAATTTTTAGATAAACTGAATTTTTTTGAAAAAATACAGCAACAATATATTTAGGGACAACATTTTTAAAAGCATGAAAATGTAATACAAAGTATTGTAAAATAACAAAGTGGAAAAAAAGTAAAACAAATAACATTTGATATATGACAGTTTGCTGCAAGTGAAGTGAAATCTAAGTGCAACTTCTTACCATAGTGCAACTCTCCAGTAATGCTTTGCACCTTAGTAGAATACTGCTTAAAGCAAGAAAAGCAATTGAAATAATTAAAGTTTTGTATAATATCATCTGCAATAGGTAGCTAATGATGGAAATATTAACTGAAACAGTGGTGGAGATATATACTAGAAATGTGCCAAAATTTACTGTGGAGATATTGTAAAATTTATGGAGATAGTGCAAAATTTGTAGAAAGATCTTTTTGCATGTAATAAGATATGGAGTGTACTCTCATATCTATTTTGGCAAGTACGCATATGCATTGAATATGCATCCCATTACAAAGTTTTTTTTCTTTATTCAATTCACAGTAAGAAAAATTTCCGAATGTAACAATGCAATGATAATAGGCAAACAGTTAAAAGCTCTGATTTTGAAATTGATAAAGTAAAAAAAGTCATTTTACTCTTTGATCCATGAAATATTTTATTTGATAGTGTCGAGTTTTAGACCCTAAAATTTTTATTTTGATGTTCTGCCTTTCCCACAACTTTTTACTTGTATGCTTAGATTGTTCCAAAGGGTATGAAAAGAATTTAATTTAAAAAAATAAAATTTTACTAGATTTGAAGAGAATGTGTTAGACTGCATCTTTTAATTTTGTTTGTTTTTCCAATCGTATTTGACTAGTAATTACTAGAAACAACTAGGAATCAATTCGCGCATAAAAGTTACTAGATATGGCTATTCTTCCAGTATATGTAACTGCAGCTGTTATTTAAGTTATAGAGGCTAGTATAGTTAAACATCTGAGCATGCCAACACTTGTAATCATGCCATCAAATTATCTAAGCTGACTCAAACACTTTTTCTAATTTTTGTAGGCAATAATGAATGAATAACTATTCAAATTCAAGACTTAATATTATACTGAGGTTTAAGAATGATAACATCACCAAACATATGCTGGCTACCTTGTTAAGGAGCAAGCAGTACATGCATGTACCTGATTTCATTTATTCTTCATATCTACAATAATCATGAAATTTATGTGGAAAAGTAAAATGCCTTTCTGGTGCTGTTAATTTAAAGTTATTAAAAGTTAACATTACAATTCGATTATAACGTCAAAATATTATGTTAAGGGAAGAAGGTTCTGGAAAAATTTATTTTATGATCAATGCCATAATCTGAGTTTCAATAGCGATAATGTTACATTAAATAATACTATATTACTTGAGAAGTAGAAAAAAAGCATCTAGTTGCTGAGATCCTGCTGAATCTCTATCGCCTTAAAATCTCTGCTCAGTATAGTTGGAAAGCACCGAGTTGAGTTAAATAATTTTTGGAATAGGTGACCCACTTTTATTCCGGCAGGCCTCATCATGGCCAAAAGCAATAGCCCAGACGCAAGCGGTTGGTTTGGTGAGATGACATGAATGAAAACTATCATTTTTTTTGCATTGTAAATTTTCTTGACGAGTGAAATGTTAGCATGTGCTTTAATAGTAATCCAACATATTAATATCTAATCACAATTTACAAGAATTTTAAAATATATGCTCGAAAATATTTCCAGATATAGATAATATTGCGATTCATTAGGAATCTTATGCCGTAATTTTAGTTTGAAAATGTAACTAATTCAGTGACTTGATAATATATTTTAAGATACTTGCGGAACTCGCGAAAATGGTTCAGCATCTAACGATTTTTAGGATAAATACTTGTAAGCATCATATATTAATTATAAGTACATCCAAATAACTCTTAATATAGGGCATATGTTATACAATATACTGCATATTTCCCATTTTAAAGGTCGTTTCAACATTTTTGGGAAATTATTCTTGCTTTTTGTCGCACAGTAAGGTTTACTACCTTAATTTTTTTGAAATCATTCAAAATCAGTGAAAGATAGAGTCATTCTGGTAGTGAAAAAAACATGGTTTGTTTTTAGGGGAGGATTTTGGACAGAAAAATGATCTTACGGTTAGAATCCGTGAGATTTTACGGAACTATCCTGAAGGTACCTCCATTTTAAAGGTAAAATCATATATTTTTTGCAAGACAAAATCATTTTAAAGCTCATAGCCAGTCCATTATTTCAGAATCATAACCGCTCATGCACATAGATGTACATGCTTAGATTTAAATTACATGCGCATATAATGAAAATGGGTGAATTATTTTAAGGATATTTGTTTGGATTTTATCTTATTAAATTATTGTACTATTCAATTATAGCAGACAAATATTCTTTCCAAATGAATTTGCAACTATTTATTTGTATGGACCGTATAAAGTGCACACAGCAGCTGTAAGGGTAAAAAAGAGTGACTGCGATTTCATCTATGATAGTCTGTCTAAATTCTTAAATATACTGTAATATAGTTCTAGAACAGTTTGAAAGTTATCAAATATTTCCCAGTACTTGAATAGTCTACCTAGTATTGTAAACAAATTATCGAATTAAACCCACTGTAGAATATATATAAATGGTACTTCATCTATTTTAAACATTAGCATGCACATTGTACAAAAGCATTCTTATATCTAAGAGTTGCCAGTACTTGTATACTCTACTTAATATTGTGGTCAATGTTATCTACCTTAAATTGTAAGTATATTGAAAGCTAAATATCCATCCTTTGATGGAAATATATTGATAAATTAGAAAGTATATATGAATTAAGGGTTCTTGATCTATATCATAGGAACTGATTCAAAATTCTGATGATGCTGGGGCACGGGACGTTAAGTTTTGCTTGGATCTTAGAATCCATGGAGTAGAGTCACTCCCTGACCCATCTCTGTCCCAATTTCAGGGTCCTGCTCTGTTGGCCTATAACAGTGCTGTATTTACTGATTTAGATTTTGAGTCTATACAGCGCATCGGGGATTCATTGAAAAAGGTATTTTTCACCTTCCACAGTTTGTTTGTATTATTGGAGGTCCATTGTTTATGGGATAACTTTTACTGGCTGACCCTTTAGGGTTATTTTGGACTTTTTGTAGCCGCATATTACCTTGAAAAGGTTTATTGTGCATATGTGCAGCGATGAAAGAAATGATCACTTCTGTGAAGTCAAAAGAATAGTTTATAGAATACCCAGTATGAATATTATTCTAGAATACTTTTAGAATATTCTAGGATTCAGTTACAAATAAGCCTCATAAGTTGGATACTTCATTGTGAAGTGCTCAAATGGTCAATTAGAGGAGGCATCCAAACATACAGGGGACCAAAACAATTTTAAAGAAAAAATTACTGATTAAAATTTTTCTCAATCTCTACTTCTCACAAAACAGTGAGTTTGAAAATTGATAAAAATATAAACGATGTCATTCAAATCTCTTCTATTCTATTCAGTGACTTATATGTTGACTTTTGTTACATGAAACAAATTATCTTTTACTGTCCATCTTTCAAGGTTATTTCCCTTGATAAAATTATTTGTGGTCACAAATTTAGAGTCCAGTGTATAGAATAACGAGGTGTCGATCTATGAAACAAAATTGATTACCGTCTTCAAAACTTTCCAACCTACTAAGGTGTCAGGAGATGCAAGTTGTCCGACTTAAAAGGTTTCACTGTATATGAATCTATATAGTCTACAAAGTAATTTCTGCCAGAATGTTAAGTCTTCTAGGTATTTTGAGCATACAACCCAACAATATATTTGATTTTTAATCCTTTATACTAATCCTCTGCATCAATGTGTCATAAGAGCCACCATATGAATTCTTACGCACTTTTTTAATTTCACTGCACCAAATTTACGATATTACATCTCATGCCTATTACTCTTAATTGCCCTCTCTTTCTTACTATTTCTTGTCCTATTATTATAAAATTAAAGCAGTTTACTTTTTCTGTTGAATTTTAACTAGTACATTTTATCATCCAGCAAGGACAGCATTCAATATTTATACTTGCTAAAGTAAAGGAGACGGGAAAATAACATTTTTTCATTGATATTTAAATATGTACCAATCAATTTTAAGATGGGTTTTATAAATAGCTACTTATGCCAAGCCGTGAGATTATATTGTGTAATGCTGTCTGCTGTTTTCCTGAGAAGCTCAAATAGGACCTATGGGTAGCAGAATATAATTAAAACATTTCAGTATTTCAATTCGAAACTCAACCAATAATGGTAGGTTTTGATTTATTCCAACGTTGTCTACTTCGACAAAACTAACATTTTGTGTATTGAAGAAAATAGAAATTGTGCTAATGTGAGTATCAAACTGCCACGAAGGCGGGTCAATCAACTCTAGCGGATGACCTTCAACCCTGAGCTGCCAACACTGGCAAACGCAAATTTTTCAAATATTTAAGTATTTTACAAAAAATGAACTGTCATTATTTACTTCAATCCAATCAATAAAGCGAGCAGAGTAGAATTTAGAGAACAGGCTCTCTATAATATATTTTAAGGGCCACAGTCATTTTCATATCATAAGTCTTAGAAAGTAGCCTATTTTATTTTTAAGTTTAATAATCTGAAGCTTACTGTATTAAATATTTTTCCTGGAAGATGTAAAATTCAAAATAGTCCAAATATAAGCTCTATTATTTCTGAAAATCTGAACATGGCACAATATGACTTTTTTGTTTATTTGTAATAAGAAATCAGTACTTTTATTGTTGCATATGGTAAATATTAGTCAATATTATATACTGTTATGTTTTTACAGGATTCAAGTGGAGGTAGTAAAACCGGTAGATTTGGAATTGGGTTTAACTCTATATATCATCTTACCGAGCTACCCAGTTTTGTTAGTGCTGATCGTTGGTGCAGTTTCGACCCTCAGGCAAGTTTCTTATGAGTCTTTATTGCAATGTGACTAGTGATTTTTTAATGCTATTACATGAAAATACTTTAGTAACAAGGCCAAATTAAGTGAATGATACTACAAAAACTGCTATGGATGCCAATAACTTCAAAAATGATGCATAAAAGTTAGATTTATTTTAGATTAAAATTATTTAAATAGATGCATCTCATTTAGTAATAAAAAGTTGCTGTGCCTGAAAAAATATTGGTACTATATTGCACGGTGAGAAACAATTTCAAAAAAGTATGAAGAATGCCAAATAGGTTGAACCGTGATATATTTTTGAACTGTGACTGATTTGCGCCAATTTTCTATATGTAGATTTGCATTACCAGCTTAGAATGTCTTGTAGAAAATATAAAAATATGCACATTTAACAGTACATCCTAGTAATGTCCTTTACTAAACACTGAAAAAATAAAATTAAACTTTCAAACACAATTGATTGTGTGGGACTCTACTGCTGTTCTTTTTCATGGGAGACTAAGTTGTCAGCGATGTAGGTAGGCACTCATTATATGGTTACTCACTAGTTCATATTGATGCTAGCTAGTTGATTATACGTATATAGTATTGTAGCCTCAATTGACGTACAGCCATAGAAATTATTCTCAGACTATTATTCTGAAGCAATCTTAAGTTGAAAATATATGTTTTGTGGTTCACAGTCAATATTACTCTCTCACTCTGTTTCTTCTGTGCGTGCTTTTCAATCCTTGAGATTCCTCTATAGAAACTTGAACATAAGGCACTAGGAATATCCTACATGTACTCATCAAATATTCATGTACATAAGCATGCAATACTTACAGTTTCATTTTTTCAAAAAACTTTTAGTACTGGAATAGAACATTTCTGTTATTGACGAATATTTCCTTTGGATTAAAATAGTTATCACATCGAAAACTAAGCAAGCCATAATAAAGTAAGAGCTAGAGTTTTTTCCATGGAAGATATTGATACATTAGACGTTAAATATACATACTTTTTAAAGCCTAAATAGGTACATTTTACTTCTTATGTGTACAGGAAAATTTTATGTAAATATTTCAAGTTTATCTTCGTGAAAATTCTAAATTGCACTCTTTATCTATTTTGCGGCTTTTTTTATAACTGTTTTTGCTCTTTCTATATTTGGACGCATATTTATTTTGAATGTTTGAGCACTTAACGATGATGTGGCTGACTTGTGAGGTTTCTCCATACACATTAGGATAATATATAGTAAAAAATTGTAAATATTCAGAATATATGAAAATGCTTATTTGTGCTTTTTATCTATATTTGGTACAATCTAAATTAGGCAAGATTTTTGCCTAATGTAAATCCTGCCAATCCCGGCAAAACACTGAGGTTTAAGGAAAATGCGAGCACTTTTGAGCGTTATTTAGACCAGTTTAGCCCGATATGTGCGTTCGGAAACGATTGCAAGGGTAGATTTGAGGGTACGTTGTTTCGGTTTCCATTTCGGACTAAGGAGCAGGCAGAGACGAGTAAGCTTTCCATTGCAGTACATACAGTGGAGTCAGTGCGTGAGCTCATGCAAAAGTTTATCGAGGAATCTGTATCCATGCTTCTCTTCTTGAAGGTATGTTTCAGTTTATAGACAGCACTGTCTATGTAAAATTCAGTATATATGCATGTACCTCTACAGATACCTCAGTGTTTACAACTATTGTATCAATACATATCTAATGCATAAAGCACTTTTCAAATTTTTTATTCAGAATGTTGAACGACTCTCGGTATATGAATGGAAAGAGGGAGAGGCAGTGCCGCAATGTTTGCATGAGACCTTTATTAAAAGTCCAACTGATTCTCTTAGAAGGTATTGACGCAACTTCTTAATGCACAAATTTCGCAAAATTTCTGAGAAGAATTTACAAAATAGTCATTTTTAAGCTTTATTTAGGTTTCCTTCACTTAGGCATTTCTTTTAAGACCCATCTGAAGCAAACGGTTGGCTGATGAAATATGTACAATAAGAGATATGCTACTATGTACCTAAACAGAACCAGCAATTAATCTTCTTGAATTGTATGTTTAAAATAAAGAGACCTGGGTGGAATGTGATAAGAATAGTTGAATATTTATTAAATCAATATCACATTTTCATATTTTTTCTTCTTGATTTTCTCTAGTCTAGTTTCATCTACAGAGTATATCTATTTTACAATCTAAATGCAATAATTTCTTGACATGTTAAGTAGATAGACTTCTCCTCGTTCAGGCCTCCATGTGGCATCATTCTTGCTTTGTTGAAGTTGTTTGTGTGTTGTGCTGTGGCGTTTTCCCCGTATGACCTTACAAAGAATTTGTTATCGGTTAAATGCCAGTTTGAATCCTAATATTTCACACAAAAATTCTTCAATGCCTGTTGAACTAAAGCAATTTCATGCTGCTGTATAATTGTTGTCACTCAAATTTTAGGCTTAATTTCATCGAGTTTGGTCAAAATTTACAGTTTTCCCCCAGAATTTTTATTTAGCATCGATGTTAGTTATTACGAAAATATATAGTATCATTTGATTTAATTCGATTATGAGTTGACATGTTCATATAATAGGGTTTAATAAATTGGAAAGATTGTACATTAATAGTGATAATGAATCGAGAAATTTTATTTGCTTATTCCAGTCAGCGGGCATTCGCTCTCTCAGCTGTTTCTCAAGCTAAAGATGCCAAGGAACCAATAACTTGTGATTATTTGTTGGAAGTGACCTCACAATCTAATGTTCAGACCCAGATTACCCCATTCGACACCGCCCAAAAGTGGATTATCTGCAATCAGTTAGGAGGGCCAAGAGCCAATGCCTTAGCCAGAGATCCGGCTTGTAAGTTCATGCAGTTTGTACCCTTAGTGGGGGTGGCAGCTTGCCTTTCGGGCTTAGAAAATGGTGGGCTGGCTGGAAAAGCATACTGTTTTTTACCGTTACCCGTATCCACGGGTCTTCCTGTACATATTAATGGGTATTTTGAACTGTCTAGTAACAGGTAACATTACTGTTAAACTAGTTGCTTGTAAACATTACAATTTGATTCATTGAAGTATAAGTTTTTTTAACATTGTATTTACTAAGTAATTTTTGACAAGAGTTTTTTTTCATCTGTGTTGTGAAATGATTTGTAATCGAGTACTGCGATTTAATTTTAAGGTATTTCTGTTCCCAAGGTATAACCTGGTTGATTTACATATATCTTTATGGAATTTACTTTTTTAACTTGACGATGACCTAAAATTGATATCTTAGCTCGATAATCATGAAAAATTTTCCTCTTTTTGTCAAGTTTACATTTATTTTTTGCTCTTTTTTATATATTCCTCACGGTAAAATGCATGTGTATTATTATTTATGAGACCTACTTTGATGAATTTACAAGCAATTGTGACCAAATGAAAACCAAAATTGAAAAAATTGTAAAGAGTTTAATAGGTGATTTTGACCAATTTCACGTCAAGTTTTTTAATTTTATGTTCATTTTTTTATGGCTCACGATTTGATCATGCATTTACTTCCAATAAATATAAGGTGAAATATAGGTTTTTTTATCTCTTAATTTGGCAAACTAATAAATGGTTGAAAAAAATTGCAAGTTCAATCTCTATTGTTTTTATACCTCAAAATGCATATATTTGGTTTATTGAAGACGAAATATATGGTCTGGAGATGACATGGCTGGTGATGGCCGCATCCGAGCCTTATGGAATAGAGCTCTTGTTGAAGAAATAGCTCCCTCTTGCTACACCAGATTACTCTTAATGGCACGACCGTTCTTCCAACAAAACCCTTTGTATTATAATCTATGGCCGTCGCTACCGGGTGCTCCTAATTCTCCCTCCAGCATCTGGTTAGAATGCGTAAAATCCCTACTTATCCTAGTTCGAAACCAAGCTGTGCTATGGACCGATGCTCAAAAAGGAGTATGGGTGAGCCCTGAGAAGGCTGTCTTATTGGGGCCCATCCTGGAAAATTCTCCATCCGATGAGAAAATTCTCAGGGACATATTGTATGGGGAAAATGTGCCTCTAGTAGATTGTAATCGAGATTTGCAGAAAGGCTTGGCGCTTGCAGTTCCACCATGCGCAGTAGCAACTCCTGGATGGGTACGGGAATTCTTCAAGAAGAGAGAAACAGATAAGATTCTTAGTTTGAAAGAAGGGTTGCATGACAATGTATTATTTTTGTTGCGATATTGCCTTCGAGATTTGGTGAATTCGGGTCAGTTTGGGGACCTAGCCGGGTTGTCGTTTGTTCCCCTTGCAGATGGGTCGCATGGTCGATTTGAGGTATAGTGCATTTAATTTTCTACTCCATGCTCATCTTAAATCCATTATCTAAATTAAAAATTCTTTAGGATAGATTTCAATATAGGACCATCCAAAATTATTGATTCTAGAGGTTTGGAATGCAACTGTTGCATGGGAGAAAACAAGAGTGAAAGTATATTCCGTGCATCGAAATTTGTTAATTCAATATTCATTAAACCTCAAAAAATTTTCAACTGAAATTCACTATATCCGAAGATCTGAAGCTCAACTTGCACAACTTTACTTGATCATTTATTTGTCATGAGCAAAAATTTGTTAGAAGCAATTTTGTCATATTCTAGATTTACTGCATGCATCTTGTTTGAGTAACTTTTATAAATTCTTTCAGCATTATAATTCAGTACTTCACAGATCAATACTATTGAATCCTTTACATACTGTAGTCACCATTCTTTTCTTTATATATATAATATATATATATATTACTTTAGGTTATTATGTCACTTCACAAAGACCATGCATCCCTTCGATCAATGGGATTCAGCGAAGCTCAATGCATCCGTGCCTTGAGAAAATATGATACCCTCGAACAAGCTGCCAACTGGCTGTTAACTGGAGGCGATCTTACCCCCGATAAATCTCCTAGGGCTTACACTGGGGTACCCTACTTACTTTCTTCGCCTGAGGAAGTTCAGCTACTGCAGCAATCTAGCCGACGACTTATTAATGAAGACACTTTAACTTACCCATCAGATGGCAAAAATAGGGATGATGATGAAATCATGTATTTAAGGCGGGTTTTTCGATCCCCAAGCTTTCAAGCTACTGTCAACGTGACGACTCTCAGACCAGATTTTCTGCCTGATTTGGTTGCCGAAAATCTGCCCAAGGAGTGGCAAGGACCTGGGGTGAGCTTTTCTTGGACCCCCGGGGAGGGGGGTCACCCCTCGATTAAATGGTTCAAGAACCTATGGAGGTATATATCTACACGCAGCCCTGAAACAATGCAGTTTTTTGTTGAAAAGCTCCCAATTGTACCTACAAACGAGGGGAAAGTGTGCGTGTTGAGCCTGAGAAGTGCTATTGTAGCCTCGGAAGGATTGGATTGCGATATTCGCACGTTGCTTGCAAACTTTGGTGCGTTGACACTCTTGGATAATCTCTTTGAGGGAGAAGAGATTGGGAAGAAAGTAGTGCCGCCAACCGTGCTGTACACATACGTGCGCCATCCTGATCGATCTGGTATATTAGCTCTGTTAGATGGCTTGCGAAGAAGTCATGGTGATGTGTCGTTCTCGAAAATGTTGACCGTTGGGCAGCCATTGCAGTTTGACAAACTTAGGGCTCTACTGTGCCATGAGCCTGTAAGAGAAATGACAGGGGAGGAAAAAGGGGTGGCTGCTAGGCTTCCTATTTGGATAATTCACCCTCTAGGAACAGATCTCTTAGGAGAGAGTAAGGGGTCAGCTGCCACTGTTTACCGAGCTATATCTGGGGATATTGAGACCTTAAATGTTGTTTTAGAAAAGGGAGGACTCAATTTTTCAATTGAAAATAGTTCAGATCCAAATGTGGACGATGCTGCTCGACTTGTTGGAAATGATGCTTTTCTCATGACTCCTAAGTTTCTGAAAGTCGACGGACTGAGGTAGGTTATTTATATCTTCCCCCAAATTGAACATATGCTATGCTTTTTTTCTTTTGTCACTGTATAAGTGATGGAACTATAGTATAAATTGATATCACAGAGTGGCAGTAACAAGAGAAGAGCATTTTAATAAAGATTCAAAGAATATTGTATATGAGAATTTTCGATCATTCTAGAATATTCTAGAATCCTAGGTATTCTTTCTAATATAATGCCAGCATAATATGTGGGTTACAAAGCGTTGTCCGAGCTTTACTATCTAACATTCCTTATGAAGCCATTCTTGTAGTACCGTTGTAAACCTGTATTTGACTATAAGAATATGGCGGATAATGTCATGCTATTTACAAAATCGGTTACTAATAACATTCATGCACTTCATAGGGAGGAAGCCGAAATTATCCTAGCAAAACATTTGGGGGTGCACGTGATCTCTCGGGCTGATTTTTATGCAAATCATATTTTGAACCGACTGCATTCTTTCCCCCCTAATTTAAGGATTGCTTCTGCAGTTACTCTGTTACTGGAGCTACCTCATCTGGCTCAACAAAATCCCAGTAAGATATTTTGAATGTTAAACTGTTATCAATAGCAGATAATGTTTTAACACATAAGCAAAAACTAGCTACAAGTAAGAGGAAAAAAGACAGTGTGATACAAATACATAAAATATATGAATTTATGCTTCAACTTAAGCATATGCTTGATTTTTGATTCTATATTCATACATGGACACTTACGCTAGGTCGCCTACTCTACTAGTCTGATTTTTATCTTTAAGTGTTTTGCAGGGAAAGTAGATTCAAAGAACCATTTAAATGGGGAAGTAAACAAGTAGTCACTATGAAAAAGTGTCTAAAATTTGTATTTGTAGTTAATATCTTTCTGCTTATTTATGTATCGTAGGGCTTAGGAGTTTGGTAGCTAACAAGGCACTTGTATCCATGGCAGATGGTAGTTTATCTTGTGCAAGCCAGCTGTTTGACCCTGAAATTGTGGAACTCCAAGGGCTTATTCCCCCCAATAGGTATTTTTTTCCTTTTTATGATACTATTTACTAGAGCCTAGATTTGATGCCATGATGAATATCATATATATAAAGTTTATGATGACATTTTGAATCTGTAAGGTATCTATCTTTGAAAATTTGAAAAAGGAGATAAATGGTTGTCACTGTGTAGATGCTGAAGCTAGACTATTAATGTTACTATAGAGTAGCAGCAATAAGAAGAGAATTGCTTTGCATTGATACAGAGGATTAAAAAACGAAAATATGCATTAAAATCTTTTTCCTACTTCAAATGTCATGAATATTATGCTCGAATCATTCTAGAATATTATGCATTCTTTATAGTACAGTATGAAGCGTTCTCTCAGCGTATTATCCAACAAAGATATCTAGATAACTTTTTTCTATATCATTAAATAAATCCTTTCATGATAAGACTTATAAAACTTTGCAAATTGGACAAAAATGAGAAGTAAAGCAGAAATTTTATTAGGTGATGAAATTCAAGCTACAAATTGAACTCTTTAAATCAAGTAATGAGATTTGTATGATTCATATAGAAAAAATAAATTAGAAATCAGAAACATGATTAGAAGTCCCAGAAAAAAATGTTACGAGATGTACAACAAACCTCTTCTTTAAGTGTTGTTCTTTGCTGATTTTTATGCATCTGTAAAAAAGACTTTTAATTATTTGCGAATGCATAAATGTACATGTCTACATGTAGTTCAACTAATTCAATGTAATGTGCAATGTTTTAAAATATAAATTTATATCAGTGTGCTTCATTGAAATTCCTATTATCAAGTAAAAAACGTTTTATTCTTATTGCAATTTAAAAATCTACGAATCAGAAAACCTTTGATTACTGAACAATAAGAATTTGTTATTCAAGTTTAAACGGAATTTAAAGGCAAAGTTACAAAGAATCCTATGTATGTAGTTCTAGCCATGTGTTCAAGTCTCAAGTATTGTACATAACAAGCATTGGCATACGTCACGGCATTTGACAGAAAAGGCTAGGTTTCTCTTTCTCATAATAGCTGGTTTTTATCTTGTTAAAGGTTTCCTACTGGACTTTTTACACATCCGGACGTGCTTTCCAGCCTACGGAGTCTTGGTCTAAGGGGTAGCTTAAGTTGGGTAGGGATCGTGGAGGCAGCAACCAGTGTACAAGAACTGCATGCAAAAGTAAAATATAACTATCAGTATATAATAATTTACACTTTAATCATCACAGCATTTTTAGATGTACATTTTCATGTGTTTTACAAGTACTGTTTCAAATGTAATTTAGAAAAAAATAAGATTTTAGGAAAACTGCCATTTCTAATGAAAATTCATTTATCCTGAAAATATAGATTGTTAAATCATTGACCTATTAGAAAGGTCCAATCAAAACAAATTGAATTCAAGCATTTTTATTGGAGAACTTTGGCGAATCATCATATTTTCATTCTTTTTCTTAGGTTTTGTATAAATGACACAAACGTACAGCACTAGAGCTGTTGTGTATTAGGCACTAAATAATTTTTTCTTTATCATTCTGAAAGACAACGTTGATATTTTGGTTTTAGAAGATGAAGCTGTTCCAAAAAGAGTTTTAATGAATAAGTAAAATTACAAGGAATGTAAAACTACGTGAAATTCTTATTCATAATATTTTTAGAAATGAAAGAACAGAGTTTGTAGTGGTAGAAAGTATTTACTTCTTCTGCAAAATTTTAAAAATTTTTTGAGTCAATTTCTTTCTTTTTTAATACTTATCGAGCAGAAACTAAAGAAATTTTAATGATGGCTTCGTAATGGCCTTTTTACAATGATTCGGAAACATTCTCCTCAACACCTAAAAAATTGCTTGAAAAAATTCTATGATATTATATGGTTATGTACTGTTTCATGCACCCAGAAAACAGTGATGATTTATTGAAATTTTTACGCAAAGTAATTAATAAAGCATTCATTCTTCCTGTTAAGATATTTCTAGCTTTTTCTAGAACTGATGTTTTTTTATAATACTGCAGACTAGTACAGTGTGCAATCCAGTTTACTGACATATTATTTTAATATGCAGCTACGGAAGAAGTTTTTAGATTAATTCTTTGTTGAAACATAATTTTATACTTCAATTTTATAATATTGATCTGCCTTCTCCTTCTATATTTGCGCTATAGCTGAATTTTTTGCTGCTTTATCTAGTAGTTATATAGTAAATTATGAATCAATCCTCATAAATGAAAATACTCAGTATATATATTTATGTAACATTTTAGTTTCCAAAAATATTTCTATGCATACTTGTACACATGCTTAAAAAACACTCCATAATTATTACATATTGACCAGGATCCGGAAGGTGCCGCTGATAGGGGTAGGAGACTACTTGGATATATGGAATCGCATGCGCTTGACCTTTGGCCAAAAAAGCATCCAGTCGGCATGGCATACAGCTTATTTAGTGCCGTAAAACGAGTTATTCTCGATGATAATTCGGAGCAGGCAAGTATAAATTGATTAGAAAAGGATATTTGTTATGAATTTTTAAGTTAATGCAGATCTGTCCTGCCATTTCTTCAATGTAAATCATGTAGGATTTGAAAAGTTGCCATGTTTCACTGGTTTAAATTGTTCGTTTCATGTGGGTTAACATGTAATGTCTGTGACATGTCATTACTTGCATATACCCGAAATGAAAAATTTGAACCAACCGAATATTGTGACTTTTCATACTACTATTAGTAATTTCTTTTAAAAGATATTTAAATATGCGTAGTGACTGCCTGAAAATACGCACTACTCTGCCTGTTAAAATAGTCTACGAATATTTTTCCTTCAGAAGGCTGAATCGGTAATATGTCAGAAGTCACAACCTTCATGTCTTTATTTTTAATTTATATAATCATTTTATTCGGTCATGCTAAGATAGTTAGCTGTCATTCTTATTTTGATATATATTTGCTCACGTTGATGCAGACTAGTATCGTATACATTATTTAGTATACTAACCTCTATTTGATAGTAGTCAAACAATATGTAGAACATATCTTCTGACACTATTGGTCCTGCTTATCTATAGCCCTATCATTATCTATTCATATAAAAGACTACTATAGTATATGATCCAGTATACTAGCTATTATATAAATATGCACTTACTGCATAAGTTCTAGAACAATGTTCAAATCGTGGTATAATTGTGTACTTCAATCTGCTATATCACTCTTTTTTCCTTCTTCTGTTTTCTTTGCATCTTTGTTGTATTTTCACCATCTATTTGTAACAAACGAATAATAATATTTATATTTAAATCTGTATTTATATTGCCTAGTATATTTGCCATTACTTGAAAAAACAGTGACATAATGATTTTATAGAGCAATAATCACTCTGCTTTTTTCGTCTCTCTTGGCTCTTAATTATTTATGTTCCCTATCGTCATCTTTTCGTGGTAAAAGAGTTTTTTTTCTTTTTTAAACAGGAAGAACATGCTCGTATGCTTCAGGCTCTAAGTCAACTATCTTGTCTTGAGTGGGTACCAGTATATAGTACCCTCCCTTCTCCTTTGCTTCCTCCCTATTCGAGCCTAAATACTAAGGACTCTACTTATTTAAGAGTAAACTCGCAGTTACCGCGAGTCACCGTGCCTCTATCCGTTCGCCCAAGAGAGGATCAGTGGCACTGCAGCTCTAGTTTTAGGATATTGGATGGAGATGTTCATTCTGATCTTGTAAAGGAAGCATTCAACTGGAACAAAAAAGTATGCGTTTATATATTTTATACATATATATTCAGAAATATATATATTTTTATATGTATAAATGTATACATAGTTAGCATATTCTCATATAATTTATAAGCAAAATTACATGTAATCAATATTATAATTTTTATGATTTATGGCATTTTGTACTCATATATAAAGTTGAGCATCTTTTTGGATGCTATTCCTGTGGTCATTACGCGAACGCATTAATTCAAGCACAAAATATTTTTTTAAATAAATTCATATTACTAATCTCTATATTAGATATTTGATCATAATAGATATGCATAGGCATAATGAAAAGATTGTTGACAACGTAATTTGTCAACTCAATATGCTAATACAGTCTTTTAATTTTTAATATATAAATAGTTATACCTCAAGGATTTTTGCGAACTTTTGTTCTACTGGGTACAATATAAAGACTGATTTTGCATAATGAGCAACATATAAATGTATCCGGGTAAATAGATATTGTATACAATTTTCAAGTTCAAATTTAAATCTACATAAATTTTTTTATTGATATGTATATGTTGTGTGCGGCTTAGGTTGACGCAAGAATTGTAGCGTCACAGTTAGCTTCGATAGCAAAGCACTACACTTCTACCCTACCAAATCTTATAGAAAAAGGGGGTGAATTGTCTGTTGAGGGGGCTCAGCGAACCATGGCCAGTATAGTTCCAAGAATTTATCAGGTGAGAAAAGTAGAAATACTGAAACTCCATTGTTTTATACTTTTAACACTTTACGCCTTGGAATTCGATAGCAGTTTGTTTGCTAAGCAATATATCCCTCATCACTGCATTAGCGAAAAGTTGACTTTTTACTTTAAGACTCAAATTTCAAATTCAATTTCCAAATAGATTCTTATTTGGAAAGTCCACCAATATACAGTTCTGTTTGCACCATTCACAAATACAAAGAGTACCATCTTTGGGATTAGACTAGGTTTCATGTTGGGTATTTGTCAGTCAATCAGTAAAAATGAACTTCGTTTTCAGCAACTCCAAAGGGTATAAATAGTTGTAGTTCAAGTTGGACTGACAATACTGAAATTTCGACCAATTGGAACTCTGGAGACTATAGCTGATAATTCTAAAGGCTCTCTACAATTCAATTTTTAGCTAAACTCGTCTATGAACGGTAAAGATGAAGACCAAATTTTTCATAAATCTAATACACTCCGGTTGTTAATGAAACTGTTGGGTTCACTGAACGAATCCATTATATCTGAAAACCTGGAGTTGAACTTTGCGCGATATGACTTTCCCAATTAGTGGTGGTTATAAATGAAAATCCGTTACAAGCAATTTGTTATATTCAAAATTTTTTCATTCTATTCAAAAATTGTTTTACATGAAAATCTACAGCCCAACTTAACACAGTAGGACCATTTCTTTTTCCGTTTAAAGTGAATTCTTTATGCATACAGTTTACTATATATGTTTATTAATGACAGCTTTTGAGCGATGCCGTAGAAAATGACCCTGAAACAGCTGCATCCGTGAGTAATATCCTGCTTTCATCTTCATGGCTATGGGTGGGTTCAGGGGGGTTTGTGCCCTCAGACAGGGTAGCCTTTTCTGCTCCAGCAAATGCAGCCCCCTATTTGTATTCAGTTCCACCTGATTTGGCTTGCTTTCGTGGACTACTACTGCTGTTAGGAGTTCGTGATGCCTTTGGGCCAGGGGATTTTTGCTTTGTTTTGAGGACGATGGCATTGGAAACTCGAGTAATTCAAGGTATTTATATTTGTTTTACTGTTCAGGGATATACTTTTTCATAAATATCTATAGAATGCTGGAAAATAATTATAATGCTGTTTTAGCTAAACTATTTACCATTTGAATATGTTAAAAATATAGCATTTTTTCAGGATTTCGTTTCTTTAATAAAAATGCTTGATTTTGCTAATGCACTAACAAGAGGTACACTAATTTACTGAAAAATACCCAATATCAAACCGTGGATTTTACATTCCAAACTGCAAGCATTGAGCTGTAGGCTTTCTCTGAATGAATATATTTATAAATTAGAATGTGAAGTTTCATGACACATCATTATAAATTTAAATTTCTCTTGCAAAATGCTATTCTGAGCCAATCAAATCTTTCTCTTGCGAATTCTTCCGCTATTCCTTGTTTCAAGGTCATAAATTTTCATAAGTGTTTTGAATGTCGGATTACGTTTATAAAGATCATATTTACCTATATATGTAGATGATGTGGAGGAAGTTAAACCTGGCCCTGTAGGAGGTGGAGGCCTTTTTGCTGCCCTACTGGATGCTGTAGCAGGAGGTAATACCTCCCCAACTCCCTCTAAAAGAGCATTGGAGGGAGAAAAGTTGAGTCCGATTTCTCTCTCGCCAGCCCAAGTGGACCTTGCTGTAGGCATGGTGCAGATACTCAGTGATGGTAAGGAACTAAATGAGTATACATGTATTTATATATACGATACATTTGATACATATCAAATGTATCGTATATGCACATATAGATGCATATAGAGTTAAATGTGTTCGTATTCAAAGTTGCATATTATTTCTGAATTCAGAAGTATAAATACAAAAAACTTTATCATAGGCATACATTTCAACTCTATATCAACAAATACAGCTTTATATGTTGGAGTTATTTGTTCAAAAGCTTACATAGATATAGGGAATATGGACAACTTTTTTTCCTGGCCACTTCTTTGAGATTTCTACACGCATATTTTTTGTAGAATCGTTTCGAGCCTCCGATTTGGAAATTTATTGCCCCGATTCGGAAGGCATACTGGCTCTCAGTACCACTCTTGCTTATGATGATTGCCCCTGGTTGACTAAACAAGGCTTAGCCGAGCCAGGACAAAAGCCACAGGGCAAGCGTGCCCCAAAAGATATCCGATATGTCCATCCGAAGGTACAAATTGTTGCTTAATTGGAGCAATTAAAAGTGGTACATACATACAATATAAATTAGCACGCAGAATGTATTTATGAATATATATAGATGTTCAATTTTTCTATCAAAATCATTCTATTTTTTTTATTTTGAACAATCTGTAGGAATACATGCATCCGAAAAAGCTTGTCGTGCAGCATTGCTAATTGAATGGCTAGATAATAATCAGGAATATATATGTATATAAAAAATGGGAAAAAATGAAGAAATTTTCCTTCTTTTGTAACTTGCTTTTATTTTTCATCCACAGATTTCTGCTGGGGTAGGTGAAAAAATTGGCATCAAGAGTCTGAGACGTCTGCTGGTTAACAACACTCAAGGTATTTTCAACATGATCCATTTCAACAGTTCAGTTCAAGTATTAAGACTACAGTTCATAACATCATTAAAGTTACTGTACTTATAAATGTAAAGAAACAAAACTGATGAAAGGAACATTAGCCTTGTTCTATCGAATAGTTAAATAGCTAGAATCAGTCACTTCAGTTTAGCTCCGTTCAATGCTAGCAGCAGTTGAGTTAAGTCCGGTTCAATGTATATGATTAGGTCAGCCAAGTTCAGTCAGCAGTGCTTTATTTAGAAATAATGGAAAAAATTCGAAATTTGGCTGATTTAATGCGTTTCAAATTGAAAAGTTAGCATTTAAGCTCGTGATGTTGTTTCATTTCATATACTTTTTTCTTGATACTTTATAGTTTTTAAATCCTCTGGCATCAGGTTTTTACAAATTTGGACTGCTGTAATGGATTTCGGAATCCAAAATTAGCTTTTGTTTAATAGAATAGTTCTTTTTTGTGATTTTTTGCACTCTTCAGTTGACAGATAGATAGATTTGCAAGCTGCTTCAAAAAAGCTGGGGCCCTGAATTAGGCATCCTGAATTGATGCTAGATTTAAGAGACTTTATATCAAAAGTACCTTTAATTATACAACCTCAATTGATTACTTTTTTATGACGTTAGATTTGTTGGATTTTGGAATCAAAAGTGAGGCTTTTGGACAACAAGAAGATCTTACGCGGAGGCTCCGACACATATTGGAAATGTATCCTGAAGGCCCTTCAATCCTCTCCGAATTGGTTCAAAATGCTGATGATGCGGGGGCTAAAAATGTTAAAATTATGTACAGTAACAAGGTTAGCAATTAATCTATTGCTGTAAATATGTAAAATTCAGTAAGGTAATAGGAAAAGATAGAGCTATACTATCGATTGAAGTATTCATTTCTAATTCAACATATGATTGTTCGAAAAATGTACCATTTGCTGTATTGAAAAAATGGTTACTATACTAGTCTGCATCAATATAGTCAAATATGGCTGCATATTCTAATAATTGCTGGTATACTTGTTTGTGTACTATACCAGCCTGCATCAACATAAATAAATATAGCTAGGCATAGCTAGCAATATTTTTACTGAATCAGCCACTAATACGAGATTAACCTCTTCTGACCCTTTGAAAATTATCTGATACTCAAGCTTTGAACAAAAATGAACTCATTATGAGCTGGAACGTCATCCGAATATGTTTTTGCACTTTGTTATTATTGTTTGCTAGTTATATATTTATGCTGTTAAAAATTTTCTCTTTCAGTGGTCTATTCTACACACTAGGGACAGCCTAGAAAATGGTACATTGCAGTAAACTTTGTATGACAAATTTGCTGGAACTGTAGAATTATTTCACTATACCCGAAAATCGACGTGTCCAAAGATCTAAAGCTGAACTTGGCACAGTAATTTTTCGTTTGTTCATATTAAGTGAATATTTGTCAATAGCAAATTCGTTATATCCGATGTAACTTGCTGTATTTTTTATTCCAGCATTATGGATCAAGTTCTTTACTGGGCCCTAAAATGGAAAAATGGCAGGGACCTTCTTTGTATTTTTATAATGATGCAACATTTACAAGCAGAGATTTTGATAGCCTAGCTAGAATCGGACAAGCTTCTAAGCTGGATAAGCTAACTACAACTGGAAGATTTGGGCTTGGTTTTAATGCTGTTTACCATTTTACAGACTTACCGAGGTAATGAATTTAAATAGATTTACTCTTTATTGGATATAATGTCTACATCCATACAACAAAGTTATGCAAAAGCTGTCTAATTCTGCTAGAGAAAACTTGGGATCGATAATTATCAAACAAGCTCATATCTGTAAGGCTGAGCGTGCAAGATTGCAACAAAGAAAAGTGCGGGAAGAAAGCATATTTTAATATAGAGAAATAAAATGCAAACTGTATAAGAAAATATCTATGGCGAATCATCATTTCGAAAAATCCTATTGGCTATGCTCAAGCTCCTAATGCTTCAGTTTGGTTGGCTTGTAAATGAATGACTTCAGCATAATTGCAGTTGAAAATTCTCGTTATTGCTCATATACAGTTCAGTCTGTATAGTTCATATAAAGTTCATTAGCCAAATGCAGTGCCATGGATATCATGTACTTCTAATGCTCTCTTTTTGAATCTGTGAGTATTCGGTAGATTCCTTCCATCTGAGATGCAGACAAATATTTATGTGTACATCATATGCATGCAGGATAGATACATAGAGTAGAAGTACTTATCAGAGGTATATCACCTCTTTAACAATCGAGTGGTTCTGCCTATAAGCTTGTATGTATGTACAAGTTGAAGCATACACTAACGTATATGAATATACACATGCATTTAGATACATTGGCATACTGCCTGACGTCCAGTCAGACAGTCAGAATAGTGAAATGTTCTATATACACTTATATATGCACACGTACTCACACATTCATGCTGGTGTATTTATGCTAATACATGCTCTAATTAAAATTACTTTTTTTGTTTGCGTCTTCAGTTTTGTTACAGGGGACTTTTGCGTCATATTCGACCCCCACACTAAATACGTACCAGGTATTATTCATTACATCAACCCTTTGAGCTCCCTACATGCATATACTTAGAGCATATGATAACATTGTACAATGAAGTTGAGTTGGATGAGACATCTATTGCTGTTTTTTTATTCATACGGATAGTTACAAAAATTGCAGCAAAAGAGAGAAATGGAGATTGATTGAGTAGATTGATGTATACAAAAATGCTTCTGTCTCAAGTGATAGTCTAGAACCATTTTCTCTAATTGCATATTGGTCAATGGCTAGTATACTGGATTATATACTATACTAGTCTATGTTAATTTAATCCAACTGTATATAGTAGCACCAAGCTCAGAGAATGCAGCATCTAACAAATTGAATTTTAATTTTATATGCTAATTTATTCAATTAAAAATATGTTTATGTCAGCAACCACACATACTTTTTTTATCTGCAGCTATTATTTACTTGAATTTACATCTCTCCCATTTTTCTGTTCAAACTTATAGCTTGAAAACACTTGCTTTCATCTCGTTATCTTTGTTTATCTATATATATATATATATATATGTTAGGTGCAACTTCTCAGCAGCCAGGAATCAAAGTACGGTTCACAGAAAGCGATCTGCTGCAACAATTCGAAGACCAGTTCAGCCCATATTTGCACTTTGGTTGCAATCTCCACACGTGCTTTCAGGGAACGCTTTTCAGGTTTGTGGCTATGCAATGACTCAGAATACAGCATATAATGAAGTTTAATAATACAATAATTTTCCCTGTATGAGTTTTCGCAATAATATTATACGTCAGTGTGTCGTAATGTGTTCTATTCCAGATATGCAGATGAACTGAATTGTTGCATAGAGCTGTATTCAGAGCAATTCAGTTCATTTCTACAAATAGAATATTTGTTAAATAAATTCGTATAGGAGATCACTCTCTAAGTCTTAATATTGCATACACTCAACTTGACTTAATAAGCAGTATATGAGTGAATTATTGGATATCACCAACAAGACCTTAAAGTAAGTATCGCGCTATTAAAAATGTTTCAATTTTTTTTAGATTTCCTCTACGAACTAAGGGCTTAGCTGGAGAAAGCGAAATTAGCCATGCATCTTATGGATCAGAACAAGTCTCAGAACTGTTAGATGGATTCAAAAAAACTGCTCATCGATTTCTTCTTTTCCTGAGAAGTGTCCAGCGCATTGAAGTATATACTCTAGATCAGGATGATATTGAGCCGAGGTAGGTTTTTCATGCTGTTATATGGGTCCACTAGTATAGTATACTTTCCAGTTTAATAGCTATGGATAATTAAGGAATCACAGAGCATGATTCAAAATATGTTGCATGTGCAGGTTTCAATACTGTCTAATTAATAGAATTGACAGTTACTAAACTTAGGCTAGAAAAAATTGCAATATTTGCACTATATATGCCCGTGAGCGAGATTGACTGAATTCTGTACAAGATGCCGTGAATTGAACTCGATTCACTTATAAACTCCACATTTACCAAGCACAAATTTATGAACTTCACCAATTGATGTGCTGCCTTACAGGACCAATAGGGTGCATTTATTTTTTACCGATCAGAGGGTTTATAGATATTCTTGTTTTTACATGCTGAAATTTGATGTTTTTGAGCAAATTTTCTCAAACAAAAAATTACGGCATTTATGTTTCTCCAATAATTGAATACATTCAAAGGTTCGATGATATGAGTAATGCGTTTGGAAGAAACTTTATATAATTTACTTCCTTTACAGCTTGTTCTCTCTTTCGACTGATCTATCATTTGTTGCATCGACTTTGTGTTTCCTCCGTGAGTTAGGTCTGTTCTACCACAGAACTTTTTTCAAGCAAAATTTTATAATATTTTCGTGCATTATTTAAAGTGTTAAAATCTTGAATATCAACAGGTTAATTTATTTCACAACATCATTTTAGCAAACTCCAAATGCAAATGTCCACGAAAATATTTTGACTTCAAAGTCAATATAGTAAATATAAATTTTTTAATCTATTATTAAAGTACGATGATATGCATAAATTTCCAAACAAATTTTTTAGGCTTCAATACTTTGTGGAGGTCAGTGCTCGTTCTAATTCTCAATGGGATGCAATTCCCCAGTTTATTTCGGAGTCAACTGGGACTCGTGGGGGGTCGAAAGAGGCTTTTTACTCCAGATTGGCCAGAACCCCAGAAAAAAATCTGCCCAAAACTCTACAGACAGTTACAATAACATTCAAGGAGGCCCCAGCATTGGTTGAATTGGGTGCTTTAGGTCTGTTTCTTTTTGTATTCCTATGAATATATACCTGTACGGTGCTAATGTATATGTATGTATGCCTCTGTCTTTTTTAATAGATGTAGGCAGGTAGGTAGATGCACATGTATATATGTATTTATCAGTTTGTATTTGTATATAACTAAGTGTATCGATATGTATAAAAATGTATACTAGAATATACCTATTATAGCATATGCATTCCACCCTGTATGTATGTGTTTCGGCATAACATATGTACATTTTACTGTGCTTATTTTTTGTAAAATACAGTACATGTATATTTACACATAATGCAGTATTCATCATTTTGTTATATGTATACGAGAAGTTTGTAACAAGCATTTTTTTGCGATATTTTATCTTTGTATATTTTTGTATGCCAATTTATATTATGTATGTAACAATCATTTTTATATTTATTTATTATATATGGCTTACCTAAAAAGTTGGCCAGAAACTATTGCATTCTATGCATTTTTATGTTTCAATTTTTTTGTGTGATAAAGATTCCGCTCAAGTTGAAGGATCGTTCATCGAAGATATATTTTTGGTATGCGCACAGTTAGGAGGCGGGAAAGCTAGAAGTTTTGCCTGTAATCCGCAACACAGGCACCTCAAATTTTTGGTAATTCATAAGTTTTATGCATATTTTATGATGAATGTCAAAATATACACGTTAAATTATGCCCTAAAGTTCATGTACATCAGGCGAGTCTTTTGCTCCAATATAGTGCTCTCTGTTTGTATTCGAATGTTGTATCACTTGCATTGTAGCAGGTCGTGCAAAATTTCAAGCTATTTTATACTTTTGTGAGCTTTCTGTGAAGATGCTGCATAGATCTCAATGTAGTAAACAATCGTAATTCGATTGTGTCCAAGACTTTCAGCATCAGATTTTCTGATATATTTGACTTTATTACTTATGTAATGTGATTTTTATAAACTTTACGAATTAATTTGATGGTGCTGACATATTCACTATATACAAGTTTACTGTATGTGTTTAGACATCGCTCACAATATTTTAACGAGAAGCATCTGACTGCTAAAATTTTTTACAGTTGGGTAAAAATTTACTTTTCTACTTTATATATGTTAAAAACAGCCTTGGGGGGGAGTTGCTGCGCATTTGACCCGAAACGGGGCCCGTGTAACAGAATTAAAGGGACACGCTTTTTGTTTCTTACCATTACCCGTTGATGTTGGGTTACCAGTTCATGTGAACGGGTACTTTGAACTGTCTTCAAACCGTCGGGACATCTGGTTTGGAGAGGTAATGATTATAAATTATTTTCGTTTCATTGAATTAGAATGTTCAATTTTCATAGTAAACCTTCAAAAATTTGTATATATTTTGGAAAATGAACTTAAAATAAACGACTTTTCAGCTATTTATATGGCAAAACCGACCCGTTTATTTGCAACATTTATTAATAAGATAATATTTTCTTCTGAATTTTAAGGATTTGGCCGGAGAAGGCCGTCGCCGAAGTGAATGGAACCGGTTATTATTAGAAGATGTAATCGCCCCTTCTTATGCCTTGGTTATAAATGCAGCTACCACCTATCTCGGCCCTGGAGAGCACTTTTTGTCTCTCTTACCCTACCAGCTGACATCACCTAAGCCTTGGAGTATGGTTGTTGCTGCCCTATATAAGCATCTCCAAACCATGCCAGTAATGTATACAGAGCTGAATGGTGGTACCTGGGCTGAGCTAGGTAACATGATAACTTTTAATACTGGCACAGTGCCCATGAAATGTTCACCACAAAATGAATTGGTACTGCTATTATTAGTGCTCATCGAAAAGTTATTTGAAAAGATACTGTTCGAATCACAGGAAAAATTATTGAAAGACAATTTTTTTCAAGTTTTTTAGGTTGCTAGCATTAGTACATGTTCCAGGATGTTGAAAGAGGGAAATAATATAAATATTGAAGCACATTGACATACATCAACATGGATATTTTACTAGAACAAGAATTCTACGCATAATTAATTTTCTTATATGGCTATCATTCAAATATAGTACTACCCTCTACCGTCGTATTTGAGTAGAGATGAGCTCATTTACGAGAAATATTAAAATATATTTACGAATATTTATGCCTTTGGCTTTCGCAGAAATAGTTTTATCACTGCGCTTTTTGTCAATTTAAAATTTTTTTTCAAGGACCAAATATTCCGAAAAATCAGCTTTGTGTAGTTGAATAAAATGCCTAGGCGTTATGCTTCAGGGAATACTTAAACTCAACTTTTTTCCTTGTTTCTTTTACAGAAAAAAGCATACTACTAACAGGTTATGATACGAAGGATTCGAAAATAAGAAACGATTCTCACAAAGAAGAGTCAGAAGTCATATCGAAATTACATGACATATTGATCCTGGAAAATTTACCGGTTGTGAAGGTTCCAGCTAAGCTAAAGGTATGGTGTCAAATATTTTATAAAAAGGGTTGTGGAATTCAGCTACGCAGGGTATTTTTTACATTTAAGATGAATTTTGAATACCCAGAAAATTATATATTTGATTATGCAAGATAATGCATTCTACTGCGTACTTAACAACATACTGTATAACGTATTCTGGTGACAATAAATTGATTCAGCGGTCCTATCAGATTCGTTATATTCTGAGTTTTCTGTATTAAACTGAAAATGACAAATTTCTATAAAAATACAATGAAAATTATTCACTGTATCTATTACATATAGATATCAATATTTAATTTTGCCTTTTGATAGCTATTTTTATAATATAAATTTTTATAAAATTAATGGGCATTATTACCACCAGAGCACCTCAATTTGATACGAATTAATTGCTTACTGGAGTTGCTGGATTAATAGCCTTTAAAAAGGCCGATTGTATGCATAATATTATAGAATTATTCATAAACTATTCTAGAATAATATTCTTGTTGAAGTCACAAATATTTATCAAAATTTTTGGCTTTTCATTTTTGCGCTATTATACCTGCATGATATTACCCCTAAGTTCATGATATAATGCAGAGACAGCAAAGCGTGAAGATTGAAGTAGACACTTTTACTTCAATTTGAGCTTTGTTCTAAAACTTATTCTTTGAACTGCATATTTAAATTGTGGATAGTATATTGGATGGTATACTATACTAGTCGGAATAAATATAAAAGTAAGATCAGCTATGGCTATTAGTTGCTGTACTACATTACGAATCTCAAAAGTAGAAATCATGCGATGAAGAGAGAGAGAGTACAAGAGTAATATAAACTGTGAAAATTGTAAAATTCAAATGCAACCTAATATTGTCCTAGAACAATTTCCATGGCTGTGCTTCAATAAAGACGAAAATGCAATATTTGTATAGTCGACTAATCAGTATCGATATAAACTAGTATGTAAACATCTAATGAATGGTTAGCGCTATCTTGAGAAATTTTTTTAATTTAAAATCATTTTGGTATTTCTTGTAAAGGCTGTTCTCTTGCAACACTCATGTGTAGCCGCCGAAGGAGATCAAGCTTTTGTCCGTATGTTTTTCAAAAACAGAAAAATTGCTACATCTCTGGAGGGTAACGAAGGCAGAGAAAATGCACAATTTTTGCTACAATATTCAGTATCAGGACTATCCATCGAAAGGTTAGTGCACTGTAATATACATATATATATATATATATGTATATATATTTGAACTACAAAAAATGAAAAACCTCTCAGTTCATACTGTCGCTATGTGAATGGTAAAGTTATAGTATTGATGATACAGCAAGGTAGCAGCAACAAGTGAAGAATATCTTAATATATATGCAAAGGAAGTAAGAATGATATTATCTTGGAAGTATTTCTATCTACTTATGCATGTAATACTAGAATTAATATAGAACATTCTGGAACTTTAGTATACTACCCGGTATATACAACAGTCATCAATATAAATGCAGTCTACATCAGCGTTATCATCCAACAAAATCTATATGTCTGATCTTGGCTCAGCTTATTTGACTTCGACTTTTTCTTCCTCCTAAATTAGGATCTACCTATTGAAGGGTTTCAGAAATAGCAAATTTAATTTTTCAGACTGAAGTTTAATATTGACCCCCTCTCTAAATGAATCCCCTGTTATTGAATTACCTCCTTAAACTATTACTGCTTGTGAGGTCATGACACGATTAAAGAAGGTACCTTTTTCTTGCCTCTGGTAGTTAGTAAATCTGAAACTATTACTAAATACTCCGTCCCGAGGCTACTAATATGGAGAGATTCTGTATACTGGGTAGAAAGGTACTGTCTCAACAGAAAATTTGGTTTCCAAAAATAGCATCTTGTGAGGTAATAAATTTGGATTTTCTCTGGGCATGATACTCCGGGGTATGCTCGCTACTAGGTGCCATAAATTTTGCTACATGAGTTCAAGTATAATAAAGGACAAAGTCCTCAATCCGAGCAAAAAACTATGAGCTGTGCCTCCTTGGTATACGTACAGGCAGTGCACTTCGGATATAACGATAACGTTAAACAAATTTTCAACTATGAAGATTAAATAAAAAAGTAATACTGTGCCAAGTTTCTCCAGATATTTTGATAGAGTGAATTTTGGATAGAATGCGTTTTTTTAAATTGGTGGTCCTGATTGGTTCGCTATATCCAATGTGATAAATTCGTTATATCCGATGTTTGCTGCATGTATGAAGTTATCTGTAGATGCTCGTTCATTAAGTATAGGCTTAGTTATTACACTGGGATTATATTTATTACAAGTATGTCAAATATTTGTACCGAAGTGTAGATATTTATAAGAACAGCTTGCATGGTGAAGAATCTTTAATAGAAGACTCTTGATGAATACATCCTTAGACCCTCGAAAAGCGAGAACTCTTAATCTTGATTTTTAAAAAGGAGCTAATACTTTGAATTAATGTAAATCACATCGAGTGGAGCAATTATGATGCCTAATTTTGCTTGATGTGCAACTGTTTAAGAAGCATTTACCATCTGTTTTGTGGGGGTAATCTAAATGGTCTGCAAAGTTTTCTATAACCTGATGACAGTAACAGCTAGAACTTGAGCCGATTTTCGTCGTCTGCATAAGTTACTTTTTTGCATTGTGAATCTAATTGGGTTGTATATTGAGCAATATTAATCTACTTTAGTCGACTATTGAATGATATTAGCCCATATAGTGCGACTTCAGGCTCGCAATAAATGTACGACTGAAGTTGCTAGTGATTTTGGTAAACAGGATTAAACAAAATATGAACTGCTTAGTTGTATACTGAGCAATGCTAGCCTAAGTAAAACTGCTTTAGGCTTGCTGGCTATATACAACTTAAGTCACTTGCAGATGTAATAAATAGATTTGTTCAGTGATGATACAGAGAAATATCTACTAGAAGGTAACAAACTTATCAGCATCAATTATAAAAAAGTTCTTCCGAGTCAACATAAAAAGAGTAAATTAAACCAATGAAGTTTTTAGTGGTATGTTTTATTTAAAAACAAAGAAAAAATTGATTTATGGTGATATAAATATAGGTGGTACTCGATTTTTGAATTTTATACTCTCATGTCTTTCATCAGTGATACTCGGTCATCATTGTCGCCAATAAATAATAAATAGCTCTGATATATGTATGTTGTTTTCATTTTTAGCTATCCTGATTTGATTGGGCTTCCATTTATTCCATTGGCCGATGGAAGTTTGTGCCAATTAGAGGGTCCGGATAACCGAAAACGGCTTTTATGCGGGCCTGTGGAGCGTGATTTATTTTTGAAGTATGCCGGCGAATGGTTAGTTGAAGATGTTAAGAATCTCACCCAACCCGTTTGTATCCTTTTGAGCAATCCTAACTTGCACAAGGTAGATAAATTCCAATCGTTATTTAAAAGTAAATTCTTCCTTTGCATTCGAATAATTTTACTTCTCTTATTTCACTTTGCAATCAAATTTAGCTGATATTTATTTAATTTAAAGAGTAACTTTATGTTTGTTTTTTTATTGATTTGTTGCATAAATCTTTATTTTTTTTATATTAATTTGAAAATCTTGATTTTGAATGCAAGTGTGTAGAACATAAAGTTATTCCGCTTTATTAAAACACATGCACATAAATATGTATGTACTTGTATGACAAGATATTCAATTTTACAGTCTAAACTTGCTTACCATAATTTAATCAATTTTTTAATCTGTAAATCTCATTAAACTTCACAGCAATTTGTAAGATAAGAGCTAGATATGATGTAAATACTTTTTGATTTGATTTACATACAAACGGATGTGCCATATTATAGGAATCTTCATTTTTATTGGCCGCTGTATTTTTTAAATAAAGTATGCAACAATAAGTTTTAATGATGGGTACTGCAATCAAACTTTTACAAATTTTAGTTTTAATTATAGTTTATTTTTATTTTTTAAGGCTTCGGTTTGAATAATTCACAAAAAGAGTACATTTCCATCATGTTTTTTTTGCTTTTATTGCTTTGTAATGATATGACAGCACTTGCCAAACCTAGATTTATCCCACATCTATTTATATTGATGCATGTCTGCATAGTATACAATCCAGTGTAGTAGCCATTATTTGAATATACAGTTACAGAACATTCTAGAACAGTTCCACGTTGAAGAATAACTGCATGCATCAATATATAACATCTCTCTGTTTTTTTTTCATTAATAGCTGATTTTTTTCATTAATAGCTGATTTTTTTCATAGATTTCGAATATAGCATATATGACCCCGAAGGACGTGCTACAACTAATGGGCACTATTTTTCCCAAGAGTTGGGAAGGGTTGGGTCAGGTAGCATGGGCCCCGCAACGCGTTGATGTCCACCCAAAACAACCCCCAGAAGAGTGGATAAATACATTTTGGGGGTATGCATGTACGGAAAATTTTGACCCTAATCGAGACCGGAGAGCAGTGTCCAGTGAAATCCAAAAATTTCGTGAGGTATAAACTTGTTCATATCATTATGTATACATATATTCGTTTTTTTAGTTGATGGTTTTATTAATAAAATATTCTTTTAAGTCATAGATTTTTTAGATACCGTACATGACACTATGGTTTTGGACTCAGAAAAAGACGTTGGTAACATTATAAGAGCACTTTCCTTGAAAAAGAATATTTTACTATGCATGCTTTTGGACTGATAAATTACTATTTTTATCTCTTTTTTTTAATTTTTGGGATGAGTTGGACATTTTCTTGAAAATAATTAAATAGGAGCTTTATGTATATTAGTTAAGTTTCATTTACTGATTCAATCGAACTTAGAATTATTCGGGTTGGTCCATTGTTTTTACTGTGCTAGTACCCTGAAACTGAAATGAAATGTTAATTTGGATTCAAATTCAATTTCTCACAGTCCAGTGAAAGGCTCAAAGTATTCGAAGGTTCCTGGCCGCTTTTACCTGCTGTAGGGGGTACTGGACCGGATTCGTTTAGGGTACTTTTGCAGCTCCAAGGAAGGGGTTGTATGTCTGTAATATCTCCCATCAAACCACATGCGGGGTTTTTAGTTGAGGGGTTTACGGAGGAAGTTCGAAAGGCTTTGGGGAGAATAGGAGTGTGGGTATTGGATACAGGAGTGCTGAAAGATCATGTCAGAAACCCTTTGGTTTTGGAGTATGTGAGGTATTCTTATATATTTATACTATTTGTGCACCAAAGTATGCATATATATATATACATATGCAGCTTTAAGAAAAGAACTATGAATGCATTTTTATATCTATTTGTCTGTCTCTCTGTTTGTATGCTTTTTCTGCATGTACGTTTATGCGTGTTCTCGAGTTGTTAGAAAAAATTGATAAAATTCGTTCGATTTTTTTGCAAGTTTATTCGTGTATATTTATGTATCGGTATGCATCTTTGATGTGTCCTTATGTATAGATTTATATGTATGCAGATATGTAGGTATATGAGTTATGTGGATACCATATATTTATACGCAGACATAACTGCTATGTACTGTTTGATATAAATACACTTATCATTTATTAAATTGCTCCGATACAGAAATGATCGATAGTTCTCGAATTATGTAACCATTGCCAATGTTTATGCCTCACATTATTTTTTTACTTATTATAACGTGATGCACAATCTCTCTATATTTTAAAAATTTACCTAAGAAAAATTGTTTGCAGAAATTATAAAATTTAATTTATCTTTTAAGAAATTTGCACTGTTACTCTTTGAACCAGTTTATTACAGGATTTTTACCGATGCGATGATTCTACTATATATATTGATAATTTCCCAAATTTTAGTAACAAATGATTTGATCGCAGACCTTTGTCATTTTCTAAATTATAGCTTAAATCTCAAGGATTTTTATTTTATATCATGATATGGTTCTCTGGTGCATTCATTTTAAGTTAACTTGACTTGCTTCTGCCCGCGGATCATTGCCTAGAATGGTAAACAAATAGAAGTTATTTTACAAAACTTGACTTTTGACCTACTTACAGTTCATGTGCAGTTTATGTTACAAATCAGTATTGAAATATATATCAGAAATGAAATTTGTATTCAAAATTTTTAAAATAATATTAACATTTTGTTTTAAAATTTTTAGGCCATGTACCACATCCGGTATTCTAGCTTCCATTTTTGTCGCCATATTCGGTCCCAATTCGGCCCAATTTTTGATCTCTACCAGTTCTATTTTTCTCCAAAATATAGATCCAATGAAAATTGACCATGTTTTTAGAGGAATGTCAGGTGAACTTCGCGAGGCCCTAAGAATATTTTTAAGAAGTAATAATCAGGATCAAAATCTGAGCATTCCATGTTTAAAATGGCTACTAAAGCGTTTGCCTATATTTCCGTTGTACGGAAATGGGGGGTTTTCACCTATAGGAGAAAATGCAAAATGGTTACCTCCTGCAAGAATTGATGATCTCTTATTGGATGATCGCTTCATCAAGGTGAGCGTGTAAAGTTTGTTAAAATATAGCCAATCATGCCTTGCTATATTTGTTTATAATGATGCTGGCTAGTAAAATGTACTATCCAGTATAATAGCCATTTTTTAATATGCAATCACAGAATACGTAATCTATAATTTAACTCTGTCTCTATCCTCTTTATACTGTCCCTGCATCTCTGTGCTCTATCAATAACAAATCTTTGCAAAATCATTTTACTTTTGTCCATAAAGTCAATTGTACCAAAAAGATCCAGGTGGTTAATTTTTGAATTTTTTTACTGCAATGACCATGAAATTGAGATGTGTTGAGACATTGGTCAATCGATAAAGTTCAAGTTTAAACATTTTAAGTAGTAAAATAATTCAATGTTTTTTCATGTAAATCCTACAATAGCGAAAAAGTTTTCTAGGCCCTACATTTTTGAAAAATTTAGGTGCCATAACTATTTTGACTGGTGAGAATTCATGAAAATGCCTGAAGCAATGACCATTGTTAATTTTAATATAAAACATAGTTGTTATTTTCTGATTAGGCCCGTCTCATGTATGCTACTTCATATTTTCGAGAAAAGTCGAGCATATATATTTTGGTGTTTTTGCACCTGAATAGCTAGTTATTGCTAGCCATTTTATTCGACTAACCATTTATATTCAGTTATATAGCTATAGCTAGCTATTTTATTGGACCTGTTGCTGGGTATTTTATTGAATCTACCACTTATGCATTGCAGCTTTGACTACTATTTTTATCGGGGCCTACACAGTTTTAAGTACTGTAGCTATTTATTTTTGACATACCATCTTTGCACAACTATACCTAGCTATTCCTTAAAACTAGAGCCCATATACAGCTAGTCCCCCTTTAGCTAGTTAAAAAAATTGTATAATTTTTAGATCAAGAATGAGGAGGACCTAGCTCTCTGTGAATATTTAGAAGTCAATCGAATGGATGCGGCTGAATTCTATCATACCTACCTACTGCCTCATCTTGCCACTGCTGGTGTTGACGCCGCATTAAGAAATGTTGCCCTTACAGCTATCTTAACAGATTTTAAAGAACTAAGAGAAAAAGGTAGTTTTTTTTATTGATTTTTGCATTATTTCAATATATTTATTTAGTAAAGACTTCAAAATTTACTCATTTCACTTAGGTAATTTTTTACTTTACAGTAATAAAATTTTACATATTGAACTGTCCTGCCAACCATGTAATAATGGTCATTCATTGATATACTATAGCATCGAAAAAAGATGAATTTTGCTTATCACCGGAGAAGTAAAAGATTCGTTATATCAAGGATTCGTTTATTCTATACTGCCACGTGTCGATTAAAGATTAGCTCTGTACAAATTACATATATCAAAATAAATTTATAAATTTGAGATAAAACTGTATTTTAAATGGAAGAAAACTTAAAAGAATTCTGAGGACAATATTGTAAAACTGCTTAAAATTGATTTCTTTGGAAACAAAAAAATTTTTGAAAAATTAAAACTTGGTGTAACAAAATACGACTATATAGAAAAATGCCTCTTAACTCTCTTTTTTTAAAATTCTTTCAAATACTGAGAGTTTAGTTAAATATTCCAGTAAAAATTACAAAAAATTTACATTTTTTTGTGCACATAGAGCCTGGCATCGAAAAAGCACTAAGGGAATTTTCACTATTTTCTTCGGTTGCTCTGATTTCCCCCACAACTACCTCCCAGTTATTGTTTAGGCCCGATCAGCTTTATGACCCAGAAATAACTCATCTCGCACGCTTACTAGGCCCCGAACTGTTCCCGCATCCCGATTTTCGGACCCCAAGTTGCCTGTCCACATTAAGACTACTTGGTCTGAGGAAGTCTTTGAATTTTGAAAGCATAATTGATAATGCAAAGTCAATTGAGCACATCTTTGAAAACTCTTTGCATGAAATTTCGAATTTACACCGTGCGATGGACAGATCAAATGAACTGCTAAGCTTTCTGGATGTAGAGATCGAGCGAATTTTAAGGGATTTATTGGAAAATTTAGATTTGACTGAGGAAGATATGAATGCTGCAAATTTGTTTCTTTGCAATGATTTTTTGAACGGTAAAATTTATATTTTTCATTGTTTGAATTTTGTTTTCACTACTCTCGACCTATGCATAAGTTATTGATGTGAACTGTATTTGACAGCTGCAGAATTTCATCTCAAATCAAATCATTTACTTCGATGGCTTACCGTTATAGATTTCATTATTTTCTGCCTCATTCAATATTTACTTCTTTTTAATTTTATTGTGTATTTTGTTTCAGTACTAGTTTCTAATTCAATATCTCAGTTTGTAAATTGGAAGTTAGACCCCACCTTCCTACTGCTGTAGTATGCTTCAAGCCTTTTTTTCTATTGGAATTAGCTATTGAACATATTCACTGGGAAATTTTGTCAATTTTTCACATAGACAAACTTTTTGAATTCTTTTTTACATCATACTATATGCATGCTGACAGTTCTTATATGTTTTCATAAAGCAAGTTTTTTATTATTTATTCCTTTCAGAAAATAAATGTAATAATAACAGGGTGGGAGTGGTCCTCGAAGTGCCGGAAATCCCCCCATTTTTAATACCTTTGGTTGAAAATTTGTTATCTATACGTTGGTTGCCGGTGCTGGCTTCGTCTCCAGATGAAATTTTACCTTATAAGAAGTTAAATTCCCCTGTAATAGCTCGTCATGATGTTGGGGTACAGTTGGGGGGGAAGGAGGTGTTAATGACCCTTTGTGCCCCAAAAGATTCACGTCCGACCGAAGATTTGTGGTTATGCAGCAGTTCGATTCCGGTAATAAAATTATTTGATTAATATATATATATATATATACATACATGCAATTTAAGTGCCTTTTAGTTGTATTTATCATATAGCCAATAAATTGTAGAAAAATTGATTAATCGGAATGATATGACTTGAACCCTTGACTTCCTGTAACCTAACCAGAAATGTTGCCAAACTACATTATGCCCTTAAAATAAAAATATATATTTATTTCAGTTTTTAATCTTTTCTAGTATTATGCAAAAAATTTCATCTCAATTTCTTACAAATTCATACCTTGATTTTGGAAAAAAAACTATTTCATAAACTTTTTAAAAAGTATTTGTGGTTTAAAATCATTATTTCATATATCAGAAATATCTGACACCCATTAATTAATGTCGAATAATTTAAGCTATTGAAACTATCAATGCTATGCTTTTGTCACTTGTTAAAATACATCTAGCTATGCCTAGTTATATCTGTTCATATTGATGCAGGCTAGTAAATTTACAATCAAGTATACTAGCTATTATTTGAATATGCAGTTGCAGAATAAGTTTCTAGAACAATATTATAATTGTGTACTTCAATTTATATTACTAGTCACTTTTTCTCGTCAATATCCATCAAATAGTAAGATATAATGTTATTGCTTTTATATAGGTTAACCAAAGTGGTGTTAGAGGAACTGCATTACGGCGAGTCCTAGGTTGGAACAACCCAATACCTCCTATAATACTGGGTGAGCAGTTGCTCGCTCTCTCAGCACGACAAATAGAGCTAGCTCGTTTACATTCGCATGAATCCGCTAAGATGGTTGTTCATTTAAACCGAGAAGTACCTCGTATTTACCGTTTCCTTAACCAGGTCAATTTATTGTATTACAAATATCTGATACGTTACATGTTATGTAACTGAAACAGCAATAATATAAATAAGAGTATGCATGTATAAGTGGTATGTTTTATTAAAGTGTCTTGCAGAGGAATCTCAAGGATAGAAAAGTACACACAGAAGAAAGATAGAGAGAGTAATATTGATTGTGAACCGTACAAAAGCAAATTCAACTAAAGACTGCATCATAACAATATTTTAATAACAATTTCTATGGCTGAATTTCGATAAAGGCTATTATACAATAACTGTAGTCAACTAGTCAGTATCAATATGAACTAATACGTAAATATCTAATGAATGGTTAGGGCTATAAACACCAAAAATATCATATTTATATATTTTATTAGTACCTCTTTATCGAAACAGAAGAAAAATAATACGAATAAATGCATACAACTGAAGGATATGTTCTATTTGCGTCTTACTGAAACAACAAAAATTTAACTTGGACATATGTTCTTTAATTAACTCTATAGTTTTAATCAATCATTAATTATTAGAATAATAAATATGGCTATCTATGGTGAACATTGCTTTTTCAGTTTATTATGTAATATAGTTGAGTAAAAATGTGCTTGTTGGTATAGATCTTGGGTACACCGGAGCTCTCTTCTGTACTCGAATTGCTGTCCGATAAACCCTGGATATGGGCTCAGAACAAATTTTTTAACCCCCAAAACATGGCATTCAACTGCTCTGTAAATTTGCAACCGTACTTGATTAAGGTGCCTATTGAATTGATGGATTTCAGCGCATTACTGAAATTAGGAGGAGTTCGAGACTCGTTCGGGGCTATGGGGTATATGGACATGCTTAAAGAACTATATGAGTTATCGTTAGTTGACAAGAATAAATTGTTATCCATTAACGATATTATATTAGCGGTGAATGTGGCTAATTCCCTGGCAACTGTTCTCAATCAAGAATTAGAGGTGCTTAGTTTTTTCTTAAATGATCGTTTCATTGCGAACGAAGAATTAGTCAATGTAGTCAAAAGATTTTAAAAGAAGATAAAAATCTACCTGTAGCTTATCCTAATTTTAATTTTAGGCAGTTTCCCATTCAATATATAGCCGTTTCAGTAATTTTTCTTAGGCTCTATTTATCTTCATAAATTAATTTATACCTCTTCCAAAAAGTGTTATGCTTAGATAGAGATAGTACCAAAAAGAATGATTTCTTTTTTACTGTAATATGAATGCTGAAAGATTGTGAAAAGCTAAGTTGATACCTCTATTTATCTTGAAAGGAAAATTATTACCTAGTTTTAACATGAAGAAATGCGTAAAATGATTCTTCTCTACAAGAGAATTATAAGTTCCTGCGCTTTTCCCTCAGAATGTTGTTTTTTCAAATGAAATTGTGCACGAATTGCAGTAAAATATCTGTATGTTTAGTATTATTAATAAATCTTAATATAAGCCTATTGGATTAAAACGAAGCTGATTAAAATATCAAGCCATCAAATGATATTGTATAATGTAATTTGTTTAGATGCTTGAAAATTTCTTGATTGATCATTGTTTGTTTGATTAATATTTTCCACGTTTTTTTGCTTTCCTAGAGAGGCGGCGAGAAAATCGTGTATCTACCTTCCACTAATGGAACAATGCATCCTTCAACTGAGCTTGTCTATAATAATGCAAACTGGCTCGATAGCGCTACTCAGGTGGTTATATTCAATATATCTTTTATTTGTTAAGTGCAATCAAATTTTAATATTATCCGATCAAGTAATGTTCATATATCTATATTCTGCAACATATTTTTGCACACATTTTTATGTTTTAGAAGCAACTCTCTTTACAACTGGTAAGCCCACGTATATCAAACTCAAATGCGGCTAAACTCGGTGTTCGGTCTATGATTGATGTCATTTTTGAGACATCTGGCTCCATGCAGTCATTCACATACACCTCTCTCGAAGAATTTAGAGAGCAGTTAGACCATGCTGCTGGGCCGGTTGCTGCTGAAATTAGAAGTGAAGAGAGTCAACCTCCCAAGTTCTCTGGTACAGGTACTTAAATTTTACACGCCCCCCCCCCCACCCAAATGACAACATACTAAAAAAATCAAATTTTTCTCCTTTTCAATCATCTTCATTCATTTACTAAAATACACTGACTTTTTTACCAATTCGAAAACTATTGCTAGATGGTGAAATTGGTTCATGTTTCTATTATAGTTTAGAGAAAAAGACCACAAATCTACGAAAAAAAAGGTTTTGATGATAATATAGTATTATTAACCTGTAATATAAATTAAGCTGATGGTGGCGATTTAGCAAACTCAGTTATTACTATTTCTAGAGTCAACCAAGCTCTCTACTACAGATAGCGAGTTTTATCCTCCTTCCCCTCCTCTCCTATTATAAACAGGAAGTTCCTAAGTATATATTTAGCTACTTTCGATTCAATTTTGTTGGATAGAATACATCTTTTTTCATCTCAAAGTTACAAAAATAAGTCAATTTATGAAATGCCCCTCTGTTAATTTTCAATAAGGAAAATATGAATTCGGTTGGCTTTCGGAGCTTCTAGAATATTCCGAAAACATTGGCTGTACTGGGATGCGCATACTATTAGATGGACGAACCCATCCTTCGGAAAGCTTGATCGACCCTGGACTAGTAAGCTTACAGGGACCTGCTTTTTTGCTGGTCTTGGAAGGGGTACAACTTAGTACAGATGACCTGATTAATGCAGTACGCCCCCCCATCGGAGGTGGTAAATTGAGATGCAAGTCAGGGGGTTTGCCTCCCTTTGGCAGGGGACTCATAGGCTGTTTTTATGTTACAGATTGCATTCAGGTAAAAAATTTCTTGGCGTCCATATCTTTTTAGATTGCATTTAGTTTAAAGTAGCCTTAGATTTCTAATGAATGTAATGCAGCAATTGTACGCATACAAACAATAAACTCTGAATATAACAACTTTCCTTTTAATGATTTTTCACTTGTAATAAATACTAGAAAAAGTCACATATAGGTGTGAATTTTTTTCTGTCACACGACAATTTATTGGTGCCGGTAATGGCTGAAATTGAGCGCATATTTTGAAGTATTTATCAATGAAGTAATTCTGTGCGGCACTTGCTTTGTTGGAGATATAGGAGGAATATCTAAATTTGAAATTCGAATGGTTATTATTAGCTGATTCGCATTCATTGAAATTCTGTAAAATTTGAATGTCCTGAACATTCGTGAGATATGACATTTCCCTATAGAGTAAGTCAGATATATTTGAAAGCTGAAACATACAAATTGGATTTATTTTATATCTATCTTTTCATTGGAGCCTAAAAGTGAAAATTTGCTGTCTTGAAAGATTTACTCATGCTTTTATCTGTCCTGAATTTCATCCTCAATAAATGAACTGAACTGCTTTATGCTGCTTAAAATTGATTCGTCATTTAAGTTTGATCTTGAATTAACCTGTACTATACCTACAAAAATCGATCCTTAACTACATGTTTAGATATCGCTGGCCATATTAAGTATATATTTGTTTATATTGATGCAGACTAATAAGTATACTATCAAGTATGCTAGCCACTATTTAAATATTTATTTCAAGATTCATATAGAACAATGTTGGAGTAAAATATATCATATTTTTCAAGGTTTTAAGTGGTGAATTTCTCCATATTTTTGATCCGACTGGCTCATACTTATCTTCGAGTTCCCCTAATTTATTCCCGAATTCCCATAGTCAATCTCAATTTACATCAACCAGTTTACAGCACTGCACCGAGGATCGCCAAGGCCAGGGAAGGTAAAAAAAATATATATATATATGAAAATTGTTTGTACATATTTAAATTCTTAATATAGAATGAAAATATATCAGTATAAATGTACAGGTTAATTCATAATATATATAAAAGTTGTGTTCACGTTTTATTAATATTAAATACCAATTAACTTAACATGCATTATATATACGAGTACACATCTGTTTAAAAAGAATATATTTACTTGTTACAAAACTTTATTTGAACTTATTGAAGGACTGCAACATATACTTTAGATATAATTCGGAAGTCTGATCTCAGTTTTCCTTGTTGAGATATGAATACTATCAATTCAATCGTAAAAATATTTTGTCTATTGAATATTGAGTTGCAGGTCATTGTTATAAATGACCATTTATAAGATAGGCAGAACTTTTTGGATATAGGAATCTTTCGGGACTTTCATATTAATTTGTTATATCTGAATTTTTTTGTGCATGAAAATCTGAATCTGGACTTGCCGTAACGTGACTTTTTTGTCTATTCGTTATAAGTGAACTTGTTCTATCCAAAATTTACTGTAGTTAATTTAGATCTTTCTGTGCAAGAGTAGTATTAAATTTTGATCCTTTTAGTTACAGTAACTTTGGAATTTTTTCATTTGACAGACGGTATAAGCTATCCCAGGAAGACATCAAAACCAGGTTTCCACATCAATTTTTGCCATTTTTCGGAGTTCCAGAGATGGGAATCGAATCGGAGTTTAGACACCAAAACTTTTCTTCTTTCAAGAACACTGCTGTTCGAGTTGCGCTACGGCCCTCTACGGTTAAAAACGGTGTAGTGAATCGGTTTTGGAATTTTAGATCAGCGAAAAAATGCCTTGAAAAGTTTATTCCTTCTGCAAGAGCAGCATTTCCATTTGGTAAGAACAAGCAAAAATGACAAGCTTTACAATATTCTGGCTAACAATATGTAGGTATTTTATATATATAAAAAAGCATATATAAGAGATTTAGATACAATGAGAAAGCAATTTTAACGATGACGTTCTTAATATGCATTAGTAGTGGCGAGTCTTCAAATTTAAAATATCGACCAATTTTCTTGTCAAATCACAGGTTAATGTACACAGTTCAGCGTTGACAGTTCAGATTCAATATATTCATATATACCATAAACCGAATATCAAACGATATGTTACAAAGGCTTGTACAGCATCATCTTTACATTTTTATATGAAATTTTTTGCTTTGGATGTTGACATTTTTATTGCTCTAGAATAATATGAATACAGAAAAATGTATAATGAAAATGTAACATTATGTCATTCAGTTTTTCACCTTAAACGGTGCAGTTAAATTCAGTTTTTTATCATTACTTTTTGAATATTTCGAGTGCTAGTGCTCGTTGGGTTATGTGTACTTTTTTCTGTACTTTATCTTCAAAGGGTTGTATTATAAGTGTTAAGATAAATATTTTGTAGTGCACAGTAACAGAGAGGCAACAAAGACAGAGGATAGGAAAGATAGGTTGAGTTTACAATGATACTTTAACATAGAATTGTTCTAGAAAACTGGTCTGTAAGTGCTTGTTGAATCAAATAAAGGCTAGTATACTAGATAGTATTCTATACAAGTTTGAATCAATATAAGCTAGTATATAACTACACATAGCTAGCGATATTCTTAACAAGAAGTACATCGTAGATATCTGATAAAGTTTTTCGTCCTTACTGATTGTAGATTCGAACCGTCATGCAAATCGTGGACTGCATAGTCGAAAAATATATTGTAGTGACATATCGTCTGTTGAAAAAATCAAGTCTTGAGTGCTTGAATGCTTACTAGATGATTGAAGCGATCATTAGGATTTATCGATTCATAAAACTATCAAGGTATCATGGTAATAAATAAAATGTATGAAAAAAATGTTTAAGCATTGAGTAGTTCTCAATTCTAGTTCTGAAAAGAGATAAATTTATTCGAAAAGATACTATAGACGGATCTCAGTTTTGTTCTGAGTCATAACTTCTTTTATTTTAAACTCAATACTTTTTTCCATCTGTAGCACCAAATTTTCTCTAGAATTTGATGTTCTTGAAAATTCGAATGTGGATATCGTACTTGTGGAATTTTCGAATTATATCGTTGCATTATTCATTAACATTAAAGGGCACAAGAAAACGTCACTTTTTCTTTCGTTTCTTTTACAGTTCAAGTTGATTGATTTTAAATCGTTCAATGTATTTTTATTGCAGGCGTTCATTTAAATCACATTAGTGCGCATATACAAGATCCCGATCTAAAAACTTCAAACTTTGCTTTTTCATTTATCACTGACGATTCGAATGGCGCTCGTGCCAACCATTACCACCTCCTCAGCTCCAAATTTGACAGTGTTCAGACATCATCATTGTTAAGTCTACGCCGACCCACACCTCCTGTAAAAACATCATTCATATTAGACGTAGCTTGTGTTATTGGTAATGATGTTGCTGTGATTGATCAGTGGGCTGTAAGCTATATTTTATCCCCCCAAAGTTTGCGGGAACCAGCGCAGCATTGGTTTGAGAGAAATATAAAGCTAGGCCCCTTTATTGGCTGTGCAGCCTTACTAGGGGGCACCAGAATCCAAGGCCGCTTGTTTGCTGGACAGGATACAACCATAAGGTATGCAATACCAAGATAATTTGCACTCATTTTTCAATTTAATTTAAACTTTTTTAGAATTTATATTCGTTTAGATTCTGGTAAAACTACGTATATCTGTCAAGTTTGTTGAGCACGTATAGTGAAATGTTCAAAATAGATTGAAATTTAGGTATATACTATAGAAAATGCATTTTAAATTTTTGATTGTAGGATATGCTGCAGATGATTTTGGCCATTAATAATATGATTTTATATCAGTTCATATTGATACTTACTAATATACGGTACATATCCAGTAGAGTCCCCTCATAAATATACAGCCATAGATATAATAATTAGAATATCGTTCTAGAACATTATTAACTTGATGTAGGGTATTGTATTGTTTGTTATCGAAAAAATTCTTTTTTTCCTAATTTTTTTATTAGAGATTCGCTACATAGAAAACATTGTTGCTAAAACAGTACAAACTTTGTCTAAAAATATAAAAATATGGCAGCATTTTTGAATTTCATTGAATAAAGTCGCATTTGTGTGCTGATATGATACAGTCACTGGAACATATTTACTTATTTCCGCTATCTATTACTATAACATGCATATTATTCCAACAAGTTTAAAATTTTTTGCTTTAATGTAGTACCGGATTTCCATTTCATATTGATGGCCCATTTTTTACCACTGACCGAGTTTTTGGGAACTTGAAGGTATGTTCAATATTAAATATGTATCAATTTAGCTCCATTTTTTTTTTATTGTGCATCTATTGAAGATTTTGATAGCTGTTTGCAATATGATTACTCATTAGATTATATTGATGCTGACTAGTTCACTATGCATCTATAGTGCAGTATATACGTAGAAGTGCAGCTGTAAAAATTGTTCTGAAAATATTGTTCTAAATCGATCTTAAATTGAAGTTAAGTGCTGTACTTTTCCGCCATAAACATTTTCCTCTCTCTAATCTCTATGCGCTTCTGTCGTCGTGATTTGACATAAAAAATTTTACCAGCAGCTTTAATTATTTTTATCTTTTATTTATATTTTTTTAATATATCATTCCTATTATATACTGTAAGATTTCAAACCTCTCATTTTGAGCTTTTCATTCGAGATACTGCTAGGTAAATAAGAGGGCTAGCTATATCGCTGCGTATTAATAGCAAATCTACCATTGAAAATAGCTATTTACGATAGCTAGCTATAGCTAAATGCGGTAGCAGTAGAATATATTGCTGTACATTCTTGCATATTTACACAAGCTTAAACAGTGTAGCGTACAATCCAGTACACTAGCCATTATTTGAATATGCTGTTATTGGACGAGTTGCTCGACAACTGAATTTTGAAGCTTAATTGTAGACAATCTATAGTATCCTTAAACCTTCATTGTCTCACTTCTTTCACTGCTGACTCTACATCTCTGTTTCTAGCGTCAACTAATCTTAACTTGCAGTAAAAGATATAATTGTGACTTTTTTATATTAATTTTCTACTATAGGTAATCCATTTTACACTTATCTGTAATAATGAAACATCTGTAAAAAGTCTAATTGAAGGTTTTAAAGAATTAGTTTGTACAAACTTGATTTGATTATTTTTTAAATAGTAAAAATATTTTTTTAGAAACGGTCCTTGGTGCTTCGTCCTGATGACGACAGAAATTTTGCTCACATGAGGTGTCAGGAGTGGAATGCAAAAGTCTTTCAAACAATTTGTTCAGATTTGATACCCTCTTTCATAGAGCTATTATCCCAGAACTTACAGGTCAGCTATATAATACTCATTGAACTTCGGATGTAACAAATCTGTCAAGGCCACTTGATTCATTTGGTACATCCGCAATTTTTTTATTCGATAATCGGAAATTTGGACTTGGAGGTAAACCACTTAAAAACAAAATTGATTTATCAGTTTACTTGTGGCTTCTGATACTCGACAACAACAGGCATGTACCCATAAAATCAAAAGCTATTTTTTCAAAATATTCCACAATAGGTGGAGATCTCTAGAGATGATATCATCAATGTAAAAAAGGGATTTGAATGTATTGAACTATGAACTCTATAAGCCGCACTGTGTAATGAACTGTGAGCGATTGTAAAAATAATTCAATTTGATGACTCTCCACTATTAAAGTCGATTTTAATTCTCTATCTCTATCCTTACACATTTATTGACCATATCTTTTTTTTTGTATTTTGGCATATTTCTTATAAATGCACTGCAGATACAAATAGTTCTTCCATTTGAAAAGTCAGCATGAAGATAGATTTAGATGTTGATTTACGCATTCTTGCGGTGCTGACAAAACAATTTTTATCTGAGTAACAGCCATAACGGTTGTTACTTTTGTTACGCCTAAACTTCAAGCCAGTGCCAGTAATCTTTATCTAATGTATAAAATTTTGGAGTATGTGGACTCATGAACTATTCTTCCTTAGCCAGTACATAATTATTTTGGTTAAGTTTGTACGATGTAAGTTCAGTACATTGTGTGGCTGTAATTAGTAGGTGTGCACTTGCAAAAACCTTTGGTGGAGTATAATTCAACTTTGATATTAAATTATTGTGTAAATGTTGGATTCGAGATGCTAGGGAAAGTGTTTGAATGAATTAGCTCAAATTTTACCATGTTTTCAGAATTTCCTGCCTCGCTTCATGAAAAATATTGATAATAGAGCTTTCAAAGCACTAAACACGTATTTTTCAAGAATTTTTTGTGCTCTCAGTTTAGTTTCATTCTTAATGAAAAAACTCAAAATTTTCAATGTCTCGAGTCAGCAATTTAACATTTTTAAATGGATATATTTCTACTGATGGAAGAATCTCTTTTCCTTAGAAAACTAATAAAGGGGAGGAATTGTATGGCTGCTGGCCTTATGTGTCCAGGCTTAGAGTTCCTTTTTCAAATCTTGTACCTGCTGAGCTCCAGCAAAAGCTTATAGCTGCCCCTCTGTACTTAAACAATGTTGGAAAGTAAGTAAATGATTCAGGCCCAGAAATTTTTTAGTTTTAAACGTATGAAGTTTGGTTTGCAATTCAGAAATTCAAACAATAAAAACTTATTTTTTTAGAAAGATAAGTAATCCATCAAAAAGTCACTTGAACTCGAGTTTGTGCCTCCGAATACATTTCGCTTTAACAGTTCAGTTTGAATGATTCATGGAAAATATACACATAGATTTAGGTGGATACGATCTCAATAACGTCAAGTTCTGTAACTCGAAGTTTTTAACTGGAAGCATTTGAATTGGTGGGTTCGAATATAGCCTGTAATGGCAGTCCAGTTTTCAATATCTGTTATTAAAAGATGATATCTAAGTGCGTACTTACTTCATTTTTTTATGCATTTACTTACATGTTTAAATCAGTTAGTATACGTATCGTTCCGAATTTCGATTTATATTTGTTTATTTTTCAGGTTTGTAAAGATATCTGATGGACTACTCGCCCTTCAAACTATCACCAAAAATGTCCAGAAATTTGCACTTCAGCACCTATCGTTACTAAAAGTTCCAACAAGTATCCCTGTAGATTTTAGGACACTACTGTCATCCGCGCCGAAAATAACAGAGCTGACGCCTAAATTATTCAGAAATGTACTTCGCACTCGTGAAATGACAGTCTTATTGGGTGGAAAAAGTACCGAGGAGATAATGGAATTACTCGAGTACTGCGCAAGTGACTCAGAAAATGTTATTTTCGGAAGAAAAAAGAAGTGAGCAAAAATTTATTTTGCATTTAATACGTTAATAACACATGCCACGTATTGTTCTATAACATGTAACTTCAAACAAGCGTTAATGGGCGGGGTAAGGGTTAGGGCTTACTTTTTTGCAGATTGTTTGAAAATATTCAAATTGAAGCAAGTATAAGACTTCATATCATATTTTCTTACTTTTAATATGTACTGGTTTATATTGAGGCTGACGAGTCTAGTATACCGAGCAGAATGCTAGTACTACAGTAAATTTTGGATATAACTAATTTGTCATAACCACCGGATGAATTCAATAAACCCAAACTTCGTTGCATTCAATAATTTGTCGCATCGAAAATTGGATGCTGAACTTGGTAAAATATTGTTTTTTTCATATTTATCCTTTTTAGGTCAAAGTTCATTAAAAAAATTCATTCTACTCAAAAATCTGGTATTGAACTTGGATGTAATGTAACTTGTTATTCATTTTATGTTATACGTGAAAATAAATGTAATGAAATTTTATTATTTCCAAAGTTTATTGTAGTTAATAATGCAATTTTTGCTGGTTCAAGGACATATTAGCATGTAAAAGATGAATTTATCATTTAATATGCCAATGCGCTATATATGCAAAAAAAGATGGAATTTTTTCCTAATTCATACTTTTATTCAGTTGACATATTTCTTCATTGTGTCTACCCAGATGGGAGGAACTGTTGGGTCTTCGACTGTTGCCTTTGGCGTCCGGAACTAACGACATATTTCAAAAAGATCGATTTTCAATTGTTACATCTTCTCAGGTACCTCGATTCATGTGCCAAGTGCACTACACTTTTCAGATAATAAAATGTATGTTATAGCTGTCGGTATGTGGGCAGGTGAAAACACAAGAGAAGAAAGATTTGATAGACAACGAAGTAGTATTAAGCAGGAAAATTGACATCCAAATTTAAAGTGGCAGGTCATCAAATTTAATTTTCAAATAGTTCATCCAATCAGCTCACAGTTCAGCATACAGTTCTACATTCAATGTGCACATTATTCATATGTACGGCATATATATAAAACGTCTAATAATATAATTTTTTCTTTAATTTTTAAACCCTTTATCAAATTAGTTTATTCTATATAAAATACTTAGTCGCGCATTATGTAACTGTAATTGGTTTATATCGATACTGGCTAGTTTAAATTGCATAGCTTATGTTGAGTCCTCTCTTGTTCTGGAACGAAATATTTGTTGTGCTCTGAGTATTGATATAACTCTCATTGTTTGTTTTTTACTCTCCTCTATGTACTTTTTTCTCTAATATTCTGTACGATTAAATCTTTGACATAACAAGGTTACGTTGTGGCGTTTTATGGCAATTGGTCCCTATAAATTCAATATTTTTTATTGCAAATTGTTTAAGAATTTTGATCTTTCTAAGATCTAAGTAAATAACTGAAAATTTTTGTTCATTCAGACCTTTTAGATGTAAATTTCTTGTAAAATAGACAAAAAGTATTTTTTAAATTACTTATGCAGTTTTTAATAACTTTTAACCTAACTACTGGTAGACAGTTTGGGAATTATAACAGTATATGACTTTTGAATTAATAATAGTCAATGACCAATATGACCATTCCTATTGGTCAGCAAACATGCGCCATTTATGAAAAACAGTTACTGTAAACTTCGGACTGAACGAATCTGTAGGTATCACTGAAATAATTCGTTACATTAGAAAATCTGAAGCTGAACTTGGAACAATATGACTTTTTCATTTATTCGATAAATGCAAAAGTTTGGTAGCAGTGAATTTTATTTATAGCAGATGTTTACTCTCATTGTTATTCCTTTATCTTGAAATTAATTTGAAAAGGCACCAAAGCAAAAATTAACAGCTTTTGTTCTTTTCGTAGTTGGCACTTTTTCCGCATATGGCGAATAGATTCGTTTGCCCTAGAGCGGCTTCTAGACTCTGTCATCTATTCGAAAATGCAGAATTTTTGGAAGTTTTGGGCATCCAAAAATTGCAGCCTCATACTGTGGCATCCTTAGCTTGCTCGATGCTACCCCCTCAATGGAAAAATGAAAGGTATTTTTTTGTTTTAGTGGTATATGAATCTTTTCTTTCAACACATTTGATTTATGAACTGAACTGTATATTTGCTGCGACGAAAAATTGTTACCTTCAGGTTTACTGAAGTCATTCATTTATTAGTCAATCAGACTGCAGCATTTGGATATGAACTGAGCCAATAGAATCACTCTGAGCAATGAATCACCATATATATTATTTGCATATTTAGACTTCTATCTCATATTACTACAGACCAGTATAGTATACAATCCGATGTATTATTTAATATTTTATTATGGAGCAATAGGACAGTTCCTATTGCACTGGTCGAGTTGAGGTAGAGTTTACGGTGCCACTGGTCATGCCTAGTAATATGTTTTATATTGAAGCAGACCACTATTATAGTATAAAATTCAGTATACTAGATATTGTTTTCAGCTAAAGTTACAGAAAAGGTTTCAATAGCATATCTCAATTTGAATTTAATTGTGGGCTTCAATCTATTGTATCGTTCTGTATTTTAGTATCTTCTCTCTCTGCTGTCTCTGCCTCTCTGTTTCTAGTATCAACTAATCTTTATATTTTTACATGATTGCATTTTTTTACATTCGATGCCGTTTCATGCAGTTTCGTTCAATGGCATCCAAATCTGCCATCTTTTAGTATCCAAGGGAGAATTGAGGGGGTTTTTCCCCCTGCCATTCCTTCTGTTGCATCTCAGTTAGCTGCACAAAAAGGAGAGATGCCATCAATTGAATGGGTATGTATCTTGGAAAATAGTTTTTTATTCATAACTATGTGTTACTGTTACTTTGCCTTCCCACCAACAAATATTTCACGTTTGACATACATAGCTACAACATCGATATATACATATAAGAAACTCAGATATTATGACTTGAAGGTAGAATTATTCTTCAATATGGAATCATTCTAGAAACTTTTCTGTATCTGTATATTCAAAATGGCTAGTATACTGGATTATGCACTATACTAGCCTGTAACAACCTAATCTAGGCGTAACTGGCAAATCTTCAATTTATACAAATAGCATTAATTAATTTCTCGTTTATGTGTACTAGTCTGCATGTATGAAAACGATTATAATGAATTAAATTTTTTTGAGATTTTCGATTATAACAGATTTCGGATATAAAAATCAATTCAGTGGTCCCAACATATTCGTATTTCAAATTTTAATGATATAATTTTCTAGGTCGCGGCTTTCTGGCGCGAGATTTCATATGCTAATATAGATGTAGTGAATTCCATAAGTTCTTGGCCCTTGATACCCCTAACTACAGGGGAGCTAGCGTCCTGTTCATTGGCATCGACTATATTTTGTGCCTATCCTGAGGGTGTAGATCATGCCACGAAACATAAGGTTGAGGCCTTTTTTTCGGCCGCTGATGCTCAATCTGAATCCTTTGATAATCTACGATCGTGCCCTTTCGAGCTGGGTTCCATGAGCGAATCAGTTGCTGTACATAGTGATTCTGAGGATGATGAAGACGAAGAAAATTTTCCTGGAGGAGTTGTCGTTCCGAATAGCAATAATTTAAATACTGAGCCCAATTTCGCAGGTAGTTTTTTTGTTTATTAGATAATATGCATCATCCGGATATAGATCTACTAGTACTTAAATAAATTTTTAAAATTGCATTGAATTTCTTTTCTAGCGCTGGTAGTGGTGCATATCAAATGCTTGTGGCAATGAAATGCACCAATAAAAATGCTGGAAAAAAGATTCTTTACCGATTCAATCAACAGTGGCTGTTCATGAATTCTCGTGCTAGTAATTAATACATCGTTTACGTAGCGATTTAGCTTCATTATTCGTTCGAATAGATTCTTTCATTAAACAATAAATTGGAGCTTAATGTATATTTTAGCAAACCAGAACTGGTGGCAGTATTCAACCCAAAATAACCCCTCTAATCAGTACATGCAATTTTATGTGCCCCGCTTCACTAATTTGTTCATCCGGTCCTGACTCGACTAGTATTTTTTTGCTCTTTTTTAAAACTTTTCTTCGAATTTCAGTATATAATTAATGACTCCTTTAAATTAATATTGAATGTTTGCTCCTGGCGCATTCTTAGATTAACTTATATACGTTTTTATTTTCATAAAAACATGCAGAGCCGACTACAGTAATCCCACCTACAAATCCAGGACGTGTCGATGTGCCTCGTATAGTACAGTTTCGTAACATATTGCTTCAATTAGGGGCACCGATTTTAGATTACGTTTATTTTGAGGAGTCAAAGTGGGAGGAGATAAGGGCGGCTAGAGGGGGGGAGACTCCTGAGGCCATGGCTCGGTGCGTATTGAATGGACTCTTTAGCCTTCGAAGTATTCCTGCTCCCCCCTATGCATGTAACGTCTTGAGCCAAAATAGTGCCCTCTTTGATGGACCTGAGCTGAGACTGCGTTGGGATACCTTGTCGAATGCTCAAATGGAGTCCCTTTTAATTGTAAGAGTTTACATAATATAATATCAAATTCAGTTGCTTAATTTTTTTCTGTACTGCATCTTAGAAATAAGGAAATTCTGATTGTCAATACATATTCACTCTCTACAGGCATTCTATGTAGTTAATTGTGCGTATTTTTTTTAGGGGGAATTATTTTGAGCATTTATTGATAACAGTATCTAGTATAGTTGCTAGATATTGTACCAACCGTGCCTAGTTTCATTATATATTTGAGTATTGCAGATTACTTGATAGCATAGAATCCAGTATATTAGCCATTGTTGATTATGCTACCATGGTACATCTTTAGCTTTATTGGAAAATATAGTAAGATATCAAGAAGAGGGTTTGGTTGACAATAATGTAATATTAACTGACAATATAAAAATTCATGCATCAAATTCAGCCCGATATCTGTAGTTCAATATAACGTACTAACTTGAAGAGTACTAGAAACGTCGGAAGCTAAGTCTGGTTTCCGAATATCTAAATAATATATTTTAAGGAAATCACGAGAAAGTGAGAGAGTATAATTAAAGTATGTTTCTTTATGAAATTTATGAAGGCAAGTCATCGCTTTACTAGAAAATATTATCGAACAAATAATTCAGTTCTTCAATTCTAATCATGTATATAAGTCATGTACAGTTCATAAGACGAAAGTTGCAGATAATATATTCTAATCAATATGCATGATACTTTGGGAATATCCAATACTTTTCACTACTAAATTGAAAGATGAAATTTTAAATTAGATTAGTGTCTAGGTTTGTTTCGGAATATCTTCTCTTTTGATGTCGATTGCTCATAGTAATATCTTGCTTTCATTAAAAATAGTCATTTTTTTCTTTATAGAACCTATGTAGGCCCTCGGGACCTAATGGTGCTCTAGCTCTTTCCGCTTCGGGGGCAGAAAAGTTGAAGCAGTTGCCAGTTTGGAAGACAATGTCAGGCCAATATGTGCCCTTAACCTCTGGCTCTTTCAAAGCGCTAGATCAAGCTGATAATGCAGGTAAACAATTTCAAAAGTATACTAATGAAGGGATAATTGGATATACAATTATTTAGCGCCCCTACACAGTTTTAGGTGTAATACTGATTGGCCCAATGGTTACTTTAAAATCTGTTAATCGATAGTTAGTCGATATTATCAATCATGGATAAAACTTTCTCATGTATTTAAACATTAGGTTGAAGTCGTTAGCATTGTAGGTAATTTAAGCGACGTAAAGCTGAAAATTTATTATCTTTAAATTTACCTTAAAGATGCATAGATACGTATTAATCTTAACTATATACATACACCTATATATATTATGAATTTAAAACATGTAACTTGGCATCTTAAACGTTTGTAATGTTCTTAAGCCACAACAATCTCATATCAAATTGATGATGTTGGGGGTAATTCTAGAGTTCTGATTTGTCAAATTAGTAGTTTATTTTCAAATGAATGAAGAAATAATTGCTGGTAATTTGCCAAATTACATGGAAAGCTCAAGGAACATCGAAATAGCGCTTGAAAATTATTCAATGAGATTATTGAAGTTCAATTTAATATTGAAAAGGCCTTTTCTAATGGGCTAATATTCGGCGATGACTCCACGCTTCTTGAACTTCCTGAAAAACGGCACGGTTCATCGTAGTCTATTTTTTGTTATTTAAGGCTGGACCAATCACGTTAGTCTTCCTCCTAGTGCTAAGAAGCGGTTGCTGGAGCCTAGTAAAGCGTTGATAGATGTGTACAGAGATATGCAGGTAATCCCTAAATTGCACATGTAAAATATTTGAAATTCAGGTTCATGTTTTGAGCGAATATGCGTTGTATAGCTTTTCTCATGTTGGATTTATGCAGGAAATATTTAATTTTTAATCTAAATTAGTAGTATATGTATATATGTATGTTCTATACTTTTTTATGGTAATTTATATATATATATATATATATATTCAGTCAGATTCATATGTAAATATACTCAATTTCATGCATTTTTTGATATGTTACATACATTTGAATAGGTTCCATTTATCAAAGTTGACGCAATATTGGCCTCAATGATATTGCCAGAGTACGACAGCCTGAGTGTTGCTGATAAGGCTGATATTATAAATTATATTCATAAGGAATGGGATCGCCTGAAGGAAAATCAGGTTTGCGAGTAATTCAGTATAGTATTCACGTATGTACTGAAATATGTATACATCTTGGTGCATTCATTCGTGTACACATTCATGTATATTAAATTTTGGATTTCAGTTTAATCGTTCGTTTCTTTTATTCATATTCAATCCCACACTACCACGTGGCACTCTAGGAGCTCATCGAAGCTTTAAAAGCTGTTCCTTTTATTCAAGTTAGCGACCAGCGATATGTAAATGCTAGCAATCTTTTAGACCCTAGAAACAAAATTTTGTCTGCAATATTCGAGGATGAGCCTGAATATTTTCCTCAATTTGAATATTCAAATGATAAATGGCTCAGCATTCTTGAAAAAATCGGCATGAAAACTATTATTGATCCTGAAACATTTTTGAAGTGTACCACCAAGGTGAGCTGAACTTACGAATTGAACAAATTTTTTCGAGTATTTATGTGTATATCTATTACATGCAGATGTTTTTCTGTTGTATTCTTCTGTTTTTTGTTCATATACGTATAATCTATAGAAATATTTTTTTGTTTTCTAATAGTAAGTACGTATTTTCATTTCTGCCTTAATTGTAAATATATGCATAATGAATTGTCTTTTTTAAGAAGTTCTATTCTGTATGTAGCACATGGTTGTACTATTATAAAATTCTCAACTACATTTTTACATTGCAGTTGTCGAGCCAATCAAATCAGGATCCTGTTGCCTTAAAAACGGCACATAATGCAAAACGCCTAATTGCTGATCTAGTGTTAAATTGGGGCCCAGAGTTTTTCAATGATTCGTTTCTCAGATCCCTCGGATCAAGTCGTTGTATACCTGTAGAAACTCCATCAGGTACTCGCACAGTTCATCAATATATATATATATATATATATATATTTGCCTTGGAACATGGATACATTGACAATATTCTAAAAGCAAGTTTTTTTAAGCTATACTTCTGAGAAATCTAAGCATTTGGAACTGATGCTTTCTTATTATTTCACCAATTTTTCATATCAGTATTTAAGTAATCATTGCGTACATACACACAAGTTTCTATGTGCACGTACAATCATACTTACTTACAAAACGTATATATGAAAATATTTGCTCATCGGCGAGCACATGAATGCATGCATAATTTTTTAAAAAAGAGTGACATTTAATAAACAGGCCGATACATATCATGAGCTGTGTTGAAATTTTATATATATATGCATATAAATATATTTATACATGCGTGTAAATAGATGGATAAATACAGTTCAAGAATGCATTTCAACTGTCATTTTTTCTAGGAAGCACTCGGTTAATGCGATTCGGCGATACGGCGCTTCCAAAAGATGCACATTTAGCCTTTTCCATTCTCCCTATACTCAGCAAAGATTTGGTTCCTCCTCAATTAAGGTGGAGTACCCTAGGGATAAAGTCCCCCCCAAAAACGGAGATAGTATTGCAGCACATACATATTCTCGCCAGAGGTAACAAATTTTTTTCCTTTCAATTTTATTTAATTTTTTAAAAACAAATACGTAGCTATGCGTTTTTGGCTAAGTATGGAATGTCATCACGTAAATATATATATATATATATATATGGTAGAGTTGTTTCAGCTACAAATCTAAGTTTTATCATGAATTTGCTTTGAAATATTGTTCTAACAGAGTTTCTTTGCTTATGAACAGATATTTTAATGTTTGTTTTTGTCATGTTGAAATCTTATTGATTTATACATATATATATATATATATATATATATATATATGCATATAAACTCTTGGTAAACTGGTCATCTCAGTGTGAAACATACCATACAGCAGCAATGCAAACAATGTATGCTACTAAAAAAGAATAGTACTTTATAAAAGATGAAAAGACTACATTGAAATTGAACTATCTGGCTTCATATGAGTATACCTCAAAAATATGACATTTTTCACTAACACTTTTATTTTTAGCTAATGCACTTGACCAATGGAGTTATAAAGATCCTCCGACAAAAGTGTTCCAATCTATATATGCCTTCATAGAGGAAGAATGGCCAAATCTTCCTGAACAGGAAAAGCGGGCCCTACGAGGGGTTCCTTTAATTCCAGTTCGGGGGAGAATGGTGAAAGCTTCTAGGTTATTTTTTCGATTAAAAGGGGAAAACTTGGCTCCTTACTTGTATGAGGTTCCCCGGGCTTTTGGCGCTTTTGACAAGTGAGTTAATAAACTGCATTTCAGTTATGAGTTGCAGGTGAATCGTATCTGATCTGTTATGCTAAATTACTCTCTTTCTTCTCGTCCATTTGAATCCCATAGTACTTCGTCTTCTTGTCCTTTTGAGTCAATTTCATTTATTTTTAAGAAATAGGAATAACTTAGATTCCATCAATATTTATTTTTTTACCGAAATTTTTTATTACGTGTGGTTAGATATTCCTTCAAAAACATGTAAACAATAAGTTTTTTTGGTTAAAATTGGTTGGAGTCATGGAAAGATTTATATAACTTGCTTAATCTTTAAAATGTATTTAACAAATGATTTTGGGTATTCATATGTAGCTCCTGGACAATACTTTTTAAAATGATTTGGTAAAAGATGCTTTACCCGTATGCACTAATATTTGCATATCATCAGAAAATGACAAATTTGCATTCTGAACTCGAAAATAAGCCCTGTGACTTTTAATTGGGTAGCGTTTGTATTCGAAAAAAGTGAGAAACTTTTTACAAATGGGCATATGATAATTTTTCGAATGCAAGCCTTAGGGTTTGCATTTGGGGAAGATGATATTTGTACTTGTATGCTCGATCAACTCATATTCAATTGTTTTTACTCATCTTTAGACTCTTTGAAATGCTCGGAACTACATCTGCACCTACAACGAAGGATTATATACTACTTTTGCAAGAACTGCAGTCAGAATGTGGGGGTCAGGTGGGTTGCAATTAACTGTTTTTATAAGTTGATTTTTAATTTGAATTTACATTATTTTTTCATTCGTAATAGTTTTCCTCGGATTCTCGGCATTTTTCTCCATTTAATCATATATTAGCTAGAATTAAATTGATTTAGGTCACAAGTTAGGCATGATTGACAGACTAGAATCGGGTTTGTTTATGCCCATGTATTTTTATGTCCGCACTTTTTTCGTGGCCATTTCGACAGACATGATTGGCTAGAATTTTGTCGATTTTATCGGCTAGACCAATCAGGTTATTTGGTTTGATTTATTCTATATTTCTGCACTTTTTTAGCCGTATATGCAATTTTTATTTACCATTAAAACTTTACTTCAAAAAATAGCCGCTGAATCCTAACGAACTGGGTGCTGTGCTTAGAGTTCTGGATCTTTTGGCTAATGCTGTTGAGACATCGGGTTCTGGGACTTTTTCTGGGATTACAGGAGATTTGCTAGTTGTAGACAGTAATTCAACCTTAGTGCCTAAAAATTTTGCCTTATTTAATGATGCAAGATGGCTATTTGGTCGAGTTAAGTCAATGCGGGTCAGTTCTGTCCATCCTAAGGTATGTATGCATATACAGAATATCCTCTTTTACTGCATAACTTTATGCCATGCGATTTAAGTGGCAGTTAGACAAATATCTAGGGCTATAATATAGTACATATATGTTTTACATCTTGGAATTTTTTTCTGGTTCACTCATGTAGGTTTTTGCAGTAATATAAATGTTTATACAATAAAATTTGGATGTAAAAAATTCACTTTTCACGGATTTTCACGTACAACAAATAAATGAAAAGTCATATTGTTCCAAGTTCGGCTTCAGATTTTCTGATATAACGAATGAATTCGGTGGTCCGTACTGATTTGTTCAGTCCGAAGTTACAGTATAAAATACATGTGATAATTTTATGATTTTGGTATTTAGGTATCAAAAAGTACGTGCGTAGCGCTCAGTATACCCTGCGCGAGTGACGTTATTCAAGAGCACCTCCAGATAGGCTTTACGCCTTCTGCTTACACTTCTGAAACTACTGCTCTTTCTCAATCGGATTTAACGAACACTCTAAATTCAATTGAGTTTTCGAATGCAGTTCAATCCCTAGTTATATCTCAGCGGGATGAATTTGGAAGTAAAGAGTCCAGCATGCAAAGCGATTTCACTAAACAGCTAGATTTGCTTAAAAATTTGACTGTGCTGTATGTTAGAGTGTTAAGGACTAGGTTTATGTTGTCCGTTGCTAACGGAGGCGAAGAAGATATCACTTCAAGTTCGGAAGGGTCGCTCTTCTTTATTGATAGGCCAGCCTGTAGATTGCTCATTGCAATTCCTTTGTTACCACCATCTGTGTCACCTGCCCATGTTGTAGGTACGTTTAATGCATATACACATCAAACCGATACATGCATATATATATATATAATACGATAATGTTAGCCATTCCTTCTTTTGCCGTATGTTTTTTAAGTTAACCCATTCCAGTATAGTACAATCCACTATACTTGTCAATTATATAATTTGGGGGTACAGTATGCTCGTACAACAGAGAATGTACACTATTACAAAATAAGTCATAGTTTAATCGTTCATGCACATTGAGACTAATTTAGTCATTTAAATGCGACTTAAGTCAACCGAGACAAATATCTCCGATACACTTTATTGCATTTTTTTATGTATTACTTGAATTCTTATAGGAATGGCTGTATCTCAAATACTGCACCTACCTCCCACTTTATCCTATCATATGCCCGCACTTTTATCGGCTAAACCCTGCCAAATTGCATCCATTTTAAGTCCTTTACGACTCGGAGAAGAGGAGTTAGTTTCGCATGAACTATCCCGAGGAGTCCCGGGTAGGGCCCTCCTCGAGCGTGACATAAATATATTACAATTAAAGCCTACTAAAACGTATATACACAATGAAATTGCTGCGGTTCAAGATAAAGATGGAGTATTTCGCTACGTGGTTATTGTTAATGATGTTGACTCGGATGAAATCCAAACTGGCTCTGGGGCAACGAGCGTTATCCGTTATATTAAGCTTCGAAAATCGGTCGGGTCCGAACCAGTGGATATGTTGGCAACTGAAGTGTATAGTTTTAAAAATTCAAAAAGTAGCGATGCTGGCTCATTAGTCAGTAGTTTATGGACATCAAGACCAGTGTATGCCAGTACTGTCAATGAAGACAGAGTGGGGACTGAACTGGCCAAAGAGCCTAAAATTGCCCCCTCTATTGGCCCCGGAGAGGTGGTTGATGCGATAAATGATATACTCAGTCGGCTTCAATTGTCCCTGACGGTGGACCAAGATGAATATATGCGCGAATTACTTCAATTAAGGTGAAAATACAGTAAATTTTGAAGATATCAAATTTACTCTAAACAAATTTTCACTTAAAAAATAAGCCAACAGTTACATTGTACCAAGTTTAGCTTCAGATTTTCGGATAAAACGAATCCACTTGGTGATCCGAATATATGCGTTTATATTTAAAGTATGCTGTAAATTTTTTTTTCATTTCTAGGATCCAACGCCTCGAAATAACTTATGAATTCAATGAAAATTGATTTTTTAAAATGTTTTTAGCCGTTTTTATATCCAATCGTATATATTGAATTCTCTAACTGCACTCTTCATAGTAGCTCCCAATGTGCTGGATTGACCTAATTTGTATCTAATTCATAATAAAAAACTATGCAGGCCAAGTGTTCATTTAAATAATTTGAGTTATTTCAATTGAAGCACATACATATAAAAGTGCTACCATATTAGAATGAATGTCACGATTTACCGGCAACCAAAAGTACTGAAAAGCTCATCATACGCAACATGGAGAATAATTCAAACCAGTAAAATGCCGTGCCCTTTCAAATCTTACAGTGCAGTTGGTGTTATACTGAGTTGATAATTTGTGCAAATGTGGAGACAGCAAAGAGAGAGAAAAAAATACAGTGTAATATTAAATACTGGATATTTCAACTTTATACTCATCATCGCAGACTAGAATATTACTCAGTATATAAGCTACAATTTTAAGCAATATATATATATATATATATTTATATGTGGGTGGGTGGGTGTGTGCGGTAAACTTTGGATGTAGTGAATCTATCGGGATCACTTTTTCAATTCGTTATATCCGTAAATCTGAAGCTGATCTTGATGCAATATGATTTTTTTTGTTTGATTATTATAAGTGAAATTCGTTGAAAGTAATTCCAATGCATCCGAAGTTTATTGTTTACAGATATATATCTATATATATGTATGGTTAGCAATGTCTTAACAATTGAAGTTATACCTGCATACGCACAAATATCTATTCGACCAATTGTATTTTCTGTATTATTAGGGAAGAAACTCAGTCAGCAAAAGAGATTGCAGCTTCAGCAGAACAACGCGCTGAACAAGCAGAGCAAGAGTTAGCGGCTACAAATGAAGCTTGGAAGTGTAAAATTTGTTACAGTAGCAATGTTGAAATTATATTGTTGCCATGTGGTCACCTCACTTGCCCTACATGTCCTTCGAACTTTCGAGGAAAATGTCCATTTTGTAGAAATCGTCTTATTGGGCAGACGTCCATTCATCGATAATTTGTAAAAATGTAGATCTTTTTCCAAATATTTCATGAAAAGATCAGCTTTTGAAGTAACTTGCAAGTTTGTAAATGTATACCTCCAACTGGCTGCATCATTTTGTTTTTATTGGTGTTGGAAACAAAGTTAGAAATTTAAATACTGTTTTTCATGCTTTACTAAAGAAGAAAAAATTGTTTACTTCTAGTAGAATTTGACTTGTTGACATTATTGTGAAAATTTGTTCATTGTATTTTCAAATAATTGACCCATAATTGAATCTTATTGTATTTATTTGTCGCTTTTCATCCACCATCGCATTAATAGCTTTTTTATTGGAAATTTTCATCTGTATTATTCATTTCAATACGAAAATCACTTGGCTAAGTTGATATTAAAAGAATAACCTCCTAAACCCTCATCCTTGTCTAAGAAGATGTCAAACTACCATTCCCCAAAACTTCGTTAAACAGCAACAAACTATTCCTAACTTGAAAAAATTGACATTTACGGTAAACTATATAATTCCGCATTAGGTCCATTTTATTTATTTCCCTTTACCAAACACTCTTTTGCATGGTTAGTTGATTAATGGTATGCATTGTCCTCATGCAGACCACTAGAGTAATTAGTTGATTTGGAAAGTTATTACCTTGTTGGTGGCTTCAAATAAAATAATCATGTGATCAAACAAAGCATGGATAAAGTTGGATTTGAATTATCACTTTGAAAATGATTATAGTGTAAGATTTAGTATCATTTTCAAATGAATAATAATTCTTGGCATGGAACTGTGCAATATATTTTTTCGAAAATTAGCTTTTTGCAAATTTGAAATTGCTTACTTTGAAGAATACTTACTTGCTGCCCAATTACATGGAATGCTTTAAAAAATCATTTTAAGTGAGCATCCACTTAAAATCAATGTAACAATTAGAAATGGTTTGGATAATTTCAGTATTCAAAGTAATAGTGCGGAAAAAACAAAAGAAAAAAATATTCATGTCTTATTCTGAAAAAAATAAAATACGTCTTTGGAATCAGTTACTATGGGTTACACTTTGTAAAAGTGGTGCTGATATAAATTATCTATAATGGAATTTAGATAGAAGTAAATAATATACGACACTATTAATTGGCAAGATTTCAGGAAAGATTTATATTGTTTTTTAACTGATTGAAAAATATGGCATGGTTATTAATATTTTTTTCTGTGTAGCTCAATACTGAGAAAATCAAAAGTTAAGAATATTAAGACAGTATTGAATACAGTGTAATAATTGGTCTTAAAAAATTCTCAACTATCGGAGCAGTAGTAAGATATATGTAGAGTATTGCCTGATGCTTGATCCATTTCAAAACAATAAAGAATGTACTAATTCTTGAAAAATCCCATTTTATGTAAAATACAACGCATTTTCATTTCTAAAAGTATTCAACAACAAATTAGATGAAAAAATCTGCCATTGGGAAAATGCATATTTTCTATAATCAATTATAAAAAGAATGAACTAATAGATTGTAAAAATGATGAATATAGTCCAATATTGTGCTCTTAGACACCTTAAATGTTTAGGCTATGAATTTCTATTTATTTTGATTTGAAATATGTGATTGGCAGTTATGCTGTAGACTCCAATTTCCATTTCCACATAATTAAACCTCTAGTAGTAGTGTATGTTGTTAATATATTTTGGAAAAAAGACTAAAGCACTACTGTTGCAGCATGCCAATGAATCAGTTCATGATTGCAAAATAACATTCTCTTGAAATTTAACGAGTTTTCCTAAATTTTGCCTTGATTAATTATCAGTTCATAACTCATTAAATGAAAACTTGATGTAAAATTCTGTAGCCAATGTAAATATATTTTAAAAAATATTTCAAGATGCTTGATATATTGATAATATAACAAAAAATGATTTTTGCAATACTTTGAATTCATATAAAAAATAACTACTTGATGGATTTGTAAAAAAATATACTTCAATTTTGATTTTTCTCCAAAAAAGGTCAATGCTACATAGTTACTGCATTGATTTTAAAACAATTATTTTTATTTTTCCAACACCAGCCTGCAAAAAATAAGGCATGAAATTTTAAATGTCTTAAATCTTTATAAAAAGTTTTAAAATCAAATCAACATTTATCATGCCAATTAAGCATTAAAAACTAATTTGTACATTAAATTTAAATGTTTTCAAGATTTTTATATTTGAATGGTAAGTCTAAACTGCATATTCATAACTTGCTTACAGTTGTTTCTGTCAGGATATCTACCCTGTCCCCAGATACTACCACTCCTACAGCCCCCACCTCTGGGTAGTTGATGGTTCAAGAGTAAGAAAGTCAATCAGTAACACTAAGGTCTCAGATTCGAATCCTAATACTCCCAAATACTATCACACTTAGCTATGCATTTATTCAAGAATCCTAACAAACAGCACAGTATTTCAAAAATGCATGCTTGGTCTCATAATCTTTGAAAAAGATATTGACAACATAAGAAAACAAAAGTAGAACAACTGTATAAAAATACGCTATGAAGTAAAGCAATGAAGTTGATTATTAGGAATCACTAGATTAAAGACTGTGTGTAACCAGTAGTAAGGACAACCAGAAACCCAAAGAAAACATGCACAATCAATAATATATTAACCATTACTCACATGTTGCCAAAAATGTATCTTGTCAACACAATACTACTTAAGAGGACACACTGATGAGAATACACATATATGACAAATTAAGCCCATAGAATCACAGCTCCATAACAGATTACGGCAAAACAGATCAAATCCTGATATTGAAGTAATGCAGGATAATATCTTACTCAGTAGAAAAAGTACACTCTTCCATGAATACTATGCAAAGTAGCAGCATTAGAAATGTGTAGGAAGAGGTGATCAATATTCATCAATATTCTTGTATAATACTATTTCAGCCAGAAAGTGAAGAAGATATTACTGGAAACATTGACAAAGGAACATGTACAAATTCACTATGAAGATATTGGGAAATTTTTGTGGAAATGTAGAAGTTGCAAAAAAGCTTCTTTTGCATATAATAGGATATAAAGCATACTCCTATATATACATTGACAGGTACACCATTAGATATACTTTGTCACTTATAGATTTTATACAGTTGCCATGCTGCAAGACTTTTAGCTCTTCATTATGGGTATATCTATATTCTAATAACAGTCTTCCACCATTTTCAATTTTTCCATACTTATGATTTTTCTAGGAATACACTGAAAATATTAGAATTAGCTCAAGAAAAATGAATATATTATGATAGTTGATATAGTTACAAATTCACTGAATGGAAATACTGTTAATTAGCTGCATGATGATTGCTGAATGCAATATTTAAAAAAACAAATGAAACAACTTGAAGTGAGTCATGGCACACTAAAAAAATCCAAGTACCAAAACCATAATATTTAAAACTTATTGAAAACAAATTGAAATTCAATGCATATTTGTTAGGATCAAAAAAGTTTTTTGACATGAGGTGCAAACATTTCTCCAAACTTTTACTTCAAAAGTATGTAAATATGGGCGGTTGTTGCTACCTTTGATCATATTTGCTATGAAAGCACTAAATTGCAAAAGAGGCACTGTCAATATTGATGATGTACTTTATATGCTGTATTTATTGATATCTAATTCAATGCACCCAACTCGTATTTTAAATCATACAATGGAAACTATAAGTTTATTTGTCTGTCTCCAAATTGAACGGCTGTTTTCTTCTTTGGCTGGTAGTGAACTCTTAAAATCAGCGGGTATTGAAAACCAAATTGCAAACTAAAATTATGCATTTAGAGGAGCAGCAAAATGTTCTTTATTCCAGTCATAGAATATGGAGAAAGATTTAATTTAATGTATTGAATTTGATGCATTGAATGGTAATAAGATCAAAATAGCAGTGCAAAAATAAGCAAAAACTGGTGTATCAGTTGGATATAAAGGTATAAAGGTTTCGTTTTGAATCAAAAGAATGCTCGTTTAAATGTATATTTTTTTAGAGATTGAGTTATTGTGTGGTGCCTGATAATCATATTTTGAACAATACCCTTGTTGATACTGTAACATGGGTGTTTTGAGCATGAATTTTAAGTTCCAACTTTATAGCTTCCAGAAAAATGCAATTTAGTATTACAACTCATGGCTGAAAGGTGCTGGTGTTGAAAAGTCATCTTGGGTGGCTTTCAATGCTTAGCACAGCAATTTACCTATCATCATTGAGTTTGTGCGGTAAGCAAAGCAACTGAACAAAAGCTATTTTTGCAGCAACTGCAAGATCTATTGACTCTCCAGAGAGATATCTAGCATAGTTTTGATTTTAGAGATGATATATTTGTATGTAAATTTTAATTATTCAAAGCAAAAAAAATACATAATTCAAATACTGAGAGTCCGTAAGGGAACCGATATATCATTTTAATACCGATGATTGATATTTTTCAAGAGTCAGCAATATAACTGCAGAAATTTGTACCGATCATTGCGGTTTTTTTACGATCTTCTACGCTTTTTTATGACACAGGTTAAAAACGTGAAAAAAAATATTCTTTGCTTTTCATTACTTGAGACTATCAAGTTAGATATCGATAAAGCTACAAGGCTACATTGCTGTCATTTATGAGCGCAGAAAATCTTGATGTTAAATCGCGAGATTCATCTATAGAAGATGGACAAAATTCACAGCACGAACACGAACCACATTCGCACGAGCATGAGCATGGCGGTCATGAATCTCATTCTCACAATCACCACGATTGCCACGATCACCATTGCGCTGAAGAAATTTACGAGAGGAAGCGTCCCGTCGTTATTCCTGGCGACATTATTGATCTTATTGCTGGCGCCGAAGAACTATACATAGTTGGAACTGTGGACGGCTATGGGAAAGTAACAAAAATTGCTGGATTGGAGCAAATGAATAGCCTAAAGGTAATTGCGTTAACCTTTCGGTTGTTCATGTCAATTTTGGAGTGAAAGAACTGATATGCATAGCAATAATATACTCATTTTAATTATGAAAATGAAATTGAAAACTCATTGTTAACATTACTATCCGTTATTCTTATGTATAATTATGCATATAACTTCCATTCCTTATTATAGGTACTTGAAAGTATATCCATCATGCTAGTTCTTTCAGTTTAGAAAGGTTGACTACAATTTTTATGCACATACAGCCGTGCACGGAATCCTTCATTTACTTTGATATTTGATCGAGTAATTATTGCATTTTAATTTTTCTGTATTTGAGGAGTAATATAGAGAAAGCGCAGTAGCCTCATATAGTTTCATATCTACTGAATCTTAAAGATGGAGAGTTCACGGTGAAGAGAGCGAGAGTAATATTAATTGTTTGAAATATTCAATTTCTACTCAAGCTTGCCCTATGGATAGTTTCTTCGACTGGACTTCAATAAAGGCTATTATAAGATTCATGAATTTTCTGTTAGTCAGTATCAATATGAACTAATATGCAATCATGCAATTAATGGCTATTGTTATCTTTCACATTTTTGAAGTCGGATCTTTTTCACATTGATCCAGGAATTCTGCTAGGCATTGTATTTTAAAATTTGATAGTCAACTGAAAAAAAGTAAACTAAAATATGAATTTTGCTTTTACACCTAATGGGGATAGTACCTCATCGTCGTGCTATAATTTTTTTTAATGGATATGCCATGAAAAATTGTTCATGAAGCAGTCATCAAATTTCGTGACTAAGCCATCTGCTTATTTTGTTACATTTCATACTGAAACGACAAACTTCATATTTTTCTCAAATTATATGTAAATTTTTGATATTCAGGAGATTACAATGAGATCATGCCTTATCGAAAAATTTGAAAATCTTGAACATCTCACGCGCCTGGAAAAAATTGAGCTCTACGATAATCAAATACTTTCTTTACCGGATTTATCTCCTTTTTCGAGACTGAGGGTACTCGATATGAGCTACAACTTGATTAAAAGCACAGAGCCTGTATCTGCATGTCCTCTGTTAGAAGAATTATACGTTGCACAAAATAGACTTCGAAGTATCGACGGCTTGAAAGGGTTATGGAAACTTAAAAAGGCAAGTCTGAGCATGACATAACTTTTGATGGTAATAACTGGTTTAAGATCTCATTAATGTCTTATTTAACAAGCTAAGCTCTTCGCATGAATATCCTTCCTTAAAATTTGTTTTAAACTCTGTAAAATGAGTCGATATCTCTCTGTTCGGAGTCCTAGAAAAAAGTGCATATTGAACAGTTTGATGAATATTTTTATTACTTGCAGCAGGTGATATGCAGATATTGGTTAAAATAAATTCTAAAATATGAATGAAATAATACGATTTGAATGATATTCAGCCCCATGTCACCCGTCACAATTTGTGACAGCAGTAGATAAGTTTTTTTATGCATATAGTTTATGCCTCAAATACAGTGAACTCTCTATAAAGGATCTTTAACAAATAAATGGAAAATCTTCAGATTTGTAGGGAAACTCAATTTCAGATATAATGAATTTATTTGCTAGTCCCGACTGATTTGTTATATTTAAAGTTTAATCGACTCATAGTAGTTCATGTATGCGTCATTTATCCAATCATATTCACCTTCTTATCATTAGTAAAATTTCATTGGTCCAGAAATGTGTAAACATTATGATAAGCTGAGTTTATGGACGAAGTGATTTTCAGATGTAATCGAGAAATGAGTAAAAGGTCACCAAAAAGAAGACAAGAATTGTGATCACTTTATAACATGGTCGAACTATTTAGCTTTTGGAAACAATCAAAATTGACTACTCTTCAGTAAAATAAAATCAATTAAAAGCTGATAAGCTCTATAAATATTGCTTTTTTATAAAGTAGATAATCATAGATACAAATGATTATTTTAGTCACAATTGAAAAGTAACTATTGAGATTAAGGGGCTGAATTACATTCAAAAGGAAGTACACATCAAGATAACATAAGAACCTTGCGAACTTTTGAAAGATGTGTAAAGTGTGTCCTATTCTTTTTTTTCTATTTTGCATCACAAAGTTACATCTTCTAATTGGCTCCAAAAGAAGTGTGAAGTAAGAGAACATAAGCACGAATTTACTTTTAACTAATTTTCATTTTTAGCAAATAAACGAAAAAGTCTTAATTGTGTCCAAGTTCAGCTTCAGATTTTCAGATGGAATGAATCAATTCGGTGGTCCTGGCAGATTCTTAGTATACTCTATTTTAGTATGTTCTAGACTCCTTAAAAGTTCAAAGCGTATATTGAGTTGATATTTCTATACTCCGGGTCTTATCATGGACGATTAGTTTTTTATTTCAGTTAGATTTAGGAGCGAATCGCATTAGAAGCATGGAGGGAGTCCAATATTGTGTTTCCCTCCGCGAACTGTGGCTAGGGAAGAACAAGATCGAACATATTACGGGTCTCGAAGAGTTGATTCATCTAACCCGATTAGACGTACAGAGCAATCGACTCACTTCGATTGAAGGATTAACGACTCTGAAGAGCTTAGAAGAATTATATTTGGCCAATAATGCAATTTCAAGTATTGAGGGGATTCTGAATCAAAGCAAGCTCAACACTCTCGACTTGAGTGGGAATAGAATCACCGAGATTTCCAATATTGAAAATTTAGAGTCGTTAACTGATTTGTGGATGAGTTCAAACAAAATTAGGAGTTTTGAAGAGGTTTTAAAACTTGCAATTCTTCCTTGTTTGGATTGCTTATACTTGGAGCATAATCCTATCTATAAGGATTTTGAGTATAGAAAGAGAATTGCGTCGCTGGTACCGAAGCTCATTCAATTGGATGCAACTCCCGTACGAAGATAATTTAGTAGGGCCGAGTATACTCGATGACAGATGATTGTTTTTTTCAAATTGGCCTTCAGTTGGCACAGGAAATGTACATATTTGTCAGTTTTGCATTTTTTTGTATATTTACTTGTTGATTAACTATCTAAAGTCCATAGTGTAAACTCTTTTTTATTTTCGAATTGAAAACTATTTTTGAAAGCATGCGTCAATTCTAAAGATTAGAATTATCGCATAAATTCCAATAAGAATGTAGGGTATATTTACATGCCAGGAAAGATTCAGAAGAAACGAGTTTGGCATTCATCTCATTTCATCTATAGGCGACTAGTTCTGAGTATTCTTCCAGATTGATTGGGGCCCGACTAAAACATGACTGGCTGAAAAGTGCCCAACTTCAATTTTGACAATTTCTGCTATCAACTTTTTAAAGATCAAGGTTGTCGAACAAAATTGCCGTTTCTAAAAGTGATATTTACTGGCGGTATAAATGAAATGCAATGCTTCAGATAAAAAACTGGATAAGGTTTGTTTTACTATAAAATATGTTCGTGTACCGCATAATTAACTGTAGCTACTAAATTTAAGAACTTGTGAAATTATTTGGGGGAATTTTTTTCAGTATTCAAACCGACGGATCGATTAATTTTGAATTCAGTGTAGACGTAAAATATCAGCCCAGTTTGTTTAGATACGTCCCAATGGGAATACAATAGGAAGCAATGGAAAAGCGGACGGATTCGGTCAAGTTAGATCATTTTTAGGTATGAATAGTGCGTCGGCCTTTACTTCGCTCTGGTCATTTATCTTCGCTTTGTTCGGATCGTTTTCTTCAGCCAAATTTGAATTTTAAGCAGTTACATGCCTCCACATCATTCCTATTTTCAATCTAGCTTAGTTGGAATGAACAGTTTCCCACACTTAGTAGTAAAGTTGATTCTATCGGTTGCTTAGTATTTGTCATTTATATATATTTTTAAAAATTTGTAACTTTTGAGTTGATAATAACATACTTTGTTAGTAGTCGTATGTAAAAATTTGAGGATATAGGCTAGCTTCGATCTTGTCTAATCTACTTCGAACTTTCTGGATCACTGGGCTAACTCAGAAAAGATTACTTCAAAGTTTGAATGAATGTACCAAAATCTTTGTCAGCATATTTATATTTGTATTTACGTGTGATAGGATATACCTATATACGGCCTTACCCATTGATGCTCATTTTACAATGAGAAAATTCTATTCAATCGCCACAAACTTTATTTCCTATGATAAAGTAAAAATAAGCACATATATACGTAAAGAAACTGCAAGAATTATGTCTTATTTACGATCAATACCTATGTGGACAATATCACACAATTTGCTAAACTCTACTCCTTGCCCTGGTAACTTTAAGCTTAACTCCCATAAATTGATACCCATTTGTAGCATTCAATGCCTCTGCTGCGTTTTCTGAGCTCTTGAGATTGACAAATCCGTATCCTTTGCCAGTAATTATCTATGAATACATACAAATATAGATGCACAGTAAAATTCTGAAATAACTTCTTTATGTAATTGCATCATCAATAGTTAAAAATATATCGAATATTGCCCCCTTCAGTACTAAATGTTAGTACTAAAAGTGCAATGATTGGCCGAGAAATCATTTCGCTGAAATTTTATTTTTCTATCGTTCTTTTTGTTTCGAATTGTAAATTCAGTTTGTCACAGTATTAGTGGCGCATCTTGATAGATATCGCTACTGAATATGTACCTGTAGTACAAGCTTTTTCAAACAATACTTATGCTGAAATATATCAAATTGTGTACTTTGTGCTACCTCTCTATGCTGCTAACGGTACTGCTAGTCGTGTCGTCATATGCTTAAATGATGCAGACTAGTCTAGTATATTACTATAAAGTTCCATGGCTAATTTCTGTAAAATTGATTTTCAAGTTGAAGTTTATTTCTCTACTTCAACCAATAATATCACTCAGACTTATTCTAGTTCTCTCTCTGCATCTCTCTGCAATATTGAAGATTAATCTTAACAATAGTTCTATATTAACCATTTAGTACGTATTCAAAATAGTTTTACTTAAAGTAGCTGCCAAAACACATTCAAGATTTGAAAATTATCAAAAAATTGCTTACCTTTATAGATTCAAAACCATAGATACTATACAGTTCCTCCAATTTTTCCCTCATATTTGCCTCTTCAGAAGGATCTTCGTACACGGGCAAGTTTGAAACGTGCAAATTAGTGAAAAACATTGTTTCTACTTGATTGACCGTTACATAATTTCCAGAAGCTTCAAGAACATCAGATGTTGGCTTATTCGGATGTGGCCTTTTATTGCCCCACCAAACCTACAAATAACGAGTTCAGTTAACTTTGGATATAGCCAATCTATTCGGACCAACAAGTGAATTTGTTATATTTGAAAATCTGAAGCTGGATTGGGGCACAATATGGCTGATTCGCTCGTTGCATGTGAAAATTCTTTAGAAGCGAATTCATTTTATCCGAAGTAAACTGCATTAATGTCTGAAAAAATTATACTCTGTTTCGTTTGTCAATTTAAATAGTACTGAATATTACTGGGGTAACCCAGGAGGGAGAGCAGAATAGAGCCCTAAGTAGGCTATTAAGTGACAATACCTGCGTACATTCTAGAAGAAAGTCACTTAATCTAGGTGAAACGATGTCGATATTCGACAAATACTCCCATATACACTGTTCTCGCACGCTTTAAGTCATAATAAGGCACAATAGTTCGATAAATTTAACTTATTAACATGCAAATGAATCCGGATGGGACAATGACGCACAACGAGACCACAGTTATTTCAAATATTCAAATGAATCGATTTGCCTTTAAAATTCTACAACATTCAACTTTTTTTGCATGAATACTTAATTTTCATTTAGATTATATTCAACTGTCTATTTATATTTTGCAGATTACCCTCTCTGAACTATATCCAGAACCATAAAAAAAGATATTCAAGTTACAAATTTCAAGTTGCATTAAATCAATACATAAGGCTTACAGCTTTTATTAGTAAAAGTTTTACTCTTTGTACGCATTCTATTAGGATGCATATCAAATTGTCTTTTTGAAAGTATTTTTTCTTTTTAAGCACGTTTACTTTCTGCCTTTTTCCACTGGCGAAACATTTGGAAGAATTTATCCCCCAAAACTTTATCATTTCCAATCCTTATTTGCTCTATTTAATTTCCCCTCTTCCCTTATTTTATTAAACATTTTTTGTCTTTTAAAATAACAAAACAACCTTTATTAAAAGTAGCATTTAAAGTATCATACCTAGGTTGGTAAACCAATGATTCAAGTTATACTGTGTACGGTCCCAATTGAATTTGAAGAAAAGCGTAAAATATAATCTTAAAATTCGCCCCCTCTTCCAGAGAGGCACTTTTTGTTGCAATAAAATCTTTTTGCAAAAGACTTTGTGAACGTGCTGAGATGTTAGTTTATGGAAAAAGGGCAGAAGTCGATAGTTAATTTGAACCTGATGAAGCTTTAGAGATTGTGGGTGACTGTAATCATCAGTTCTGGGTACTTCCAAAATAAGCTCATTTTCTTCTAGAGATTCTTCGATTGGGTGTCGATGTCTAAAAGACAGCTGATATTCTCCTGTACATTACTTAAAAAGGTTAGTATTCATATGTACCATATTCGAAATTCAAATGATGAGCTGTACTGGCGACACGATTGCAAGCCTCTACCGCTTGATATCTTGATATTGAGCATATTTCTTTACACAAATAATTGAATATGAGTCATTTTCCTCTATAATTAAAGACTTTTTTATGGGGTATACTGTATTATCAGTCGTATACGGAGATGACCTGGGCCCTTCATTATTTTTTGAGCTACACCAATGCAGGTATGACTCAAAAATACGCTAATGTTAACATTACAAAGCTTAAGCAATAATAGCCCTATGAGTGCCAAGGCATTACCGTTTAATATCCACTCGAACCTACTTACTTCAGACCCTATTCGGGTACCTCACAAAAACTCAAAATTACTCTATTAATTCTATATATTACTTAAATAACTGAAACAGCCATGATTGTGGGAACCACCGAGTTTATAGCTAATATCAGAAATTCGTTTTTTCCGAAAATCTTAAGTTGAGGTTGGGCATAATATGGCTTTTACTTTCATTCATTATAAATAAAAATTCATTACCAACATTAAATATTATGCCATTTTCAATTTCAAAAAGCAATAACTTTACATGGTTTTATTAGAGTTCATTGGCTAGCATTTCATTACATAGATTTCTTACATAATGTACCTGATAGTGCCACATGGAAGCCCCATTCATCAATTTGTATACTCACATCAAAGGTCAATCCGAACATAGGGGGGTAGCCATGAAGTCGTTCCGATACTACAGAGGGCAAAAAAAGACATTTTCATACTCCTACGAATGAAAGCTTTTATTTCCACCACTGCAAGTAAACATAAAATCTTATAAACCGACAAATAGGTCAAAATTCTTCCTTGAAAACCTTCTGCCTACTTACTACACATATCTGAATAGGGAACTTATGTTTGAAATGATGCAACACTAAAATAAAAACTTGAACATCAAAGTGCAGTTGCGTTATTGGTCAAACAATTGAAAAAATGTACCTACTACATGACAACTATTCTTCTCAGAGTAATTACATATTAAGCTTTCGTTGCAGAGAAGATTATTGTTCAATGGAGTAAATTCATAGGACTAATTTACAATCCTATGAAAAAATGAAACAATTTTGAATCAAGAGTTACAATTCAGAACTAAATATACTTTACGAAAAGACACTGAAGCTATTTACTGAAAGGAAAATTATATAGGATTTCCACCCTTTTAATCGAAAATTCGTTGAGTCATGACATTTGCATCTTTTGAAATGCTTAAAATTGAAGTGGCTATATTCAAATTCATCGATTAAAATTTCACTAACTAGGCATAATTAGGGAAATGCAAAAAACCTTCGAGTGAAAAATCAGAAAAGTTACTGGAGTAAATGTCAGATATATCAAATTTACTTTTAATGAATATTCACTTATAGTGAATAAACAAAAAATAACATCGTGCCTATTTAACTTAAGATTATCTCGAATAGAACGAACCGATTCGGTGGTCCCGCAAGATTTGTTACATTTTATGTATACCGTATTGTTCGTTACTTCGGAACAATATTTTTATATGAATATTTTTGAATTCATTAACCTGTTGAACCCCAGATTCCTTCGCGGCGATCATTTTGAATCAAAACGCCGCCTCTTTCTTTGCTTCTAGGGTTAATATGATATAATACATTCATAAATGAATCGTGGTTTTTAGGACATATACTGACTCCCCACTTCTCACTACTCTCTGGCACAGTCATTCGCAAAACAAGGGTTTGCTTATTGTCAAGGCCGAATTCGGGGAGAGAAACCACTAGACCTATGTAAATGCAAAGAGCAAAAAAGGAAATTTTTTTTCAAAATTAAGCAATATAAAAAGAGATACGAAAAAAAGAAAAGAAATTAACAGAACATCTAATAGTATTGTAAGAAAAAGGACAAAAGCTCGAAAATATTTTGCTACTTTCAATCATAAATCTTGAGAGTGTTTTTTTGTCCTTTAAATTTTTCTAGTGGTCTTCTTAGTAATCAACTCTTCGGTGATATATTCAAATCGTACCACTAAAATTTACATAGAAAGAAAATAAGTAAGAAAAAAAGAAATTTTCAGGCTATATCTTTGACTTTGGGAAATTACTAGTTTAGTAAACTAATCCCATACTAGGAGCTGATGTGCATAGAAAATAAAATGAGAAAAAATGGCATAGAAAAAAGGTGTCAAACTAAAATGATTCTGCATTCAACAAACTTTAGGTTTTCATGAATAGTGGCTAAACTCCAGAATATGTATATCAATGACAATCCAACGTGCAAAAGTACACAAGGTACATAACATAATTAAGATGAGTAAATATACGTATATAAAGTTGTAAAGGACTCCATCCATGTTACAATAAAAAGTGGGGATACGACTATTTTGCTCATTATGAATATCATTTTGTTGCTAATCACCTAAAATAACTTTTTCGCGTCAATTTGAACCGTAAGCCAATGAAAGTTCATTTTTGTCCTTCAATAAACAGGTAAAAATTAAATAAATTCGAATCGTACTTTCAGTAACTTGAGAGGGATCCCAATCCCCGCTCCACAGTAACCCCGATTCCGGAAATGCTTCCTTATTAATCACTGTACTCACTGCACTTTCGAGCGATGCAACAAACTTTGGACGCTTCTGCAGCGATGCTGATGAGATATTTGCCTGTTCTAACTCTCTCAGCCGACGTTTTTCTCTGAGCATTTCCTTTACCACCTCGTTTGGAGTCATCTGCGCTTTCACCTTCGCATCGATATGGATAGAAGCAAGTTTTGGAGAAGATTTTACCTCTTTCTGCTTAGAATCCTCAGTGCATATTGAGCTTTGTGGTATATTCTGCACCAGAAATCAAATATATGTTACTGTAATTTTTTCGTTATTGAGGGAATAAATTATGCAAAATCAAAATACTTCAAGGCGAAAAACAATAAAAAATTTAATCTTCTTCAAGGAGTTCTACAAAACCACCCTATTTCATCAAGACAAGTTGGATTTTGAGAGTGTCGGTTTTATGTTTGTCAGCATTTTCGTGTTTTGAAGCCTTTTAGTGACACCCATAAATATAAAAATGCGAGAACATAAAGTCTAGAAAAAGATAACAATGTTTTTGTATTTTATAAATATATATATATATATATATATGTATATCAAAACAAAGTATACTATGCATCAATTACTTTATCAGGTAAATTGGAACAGCTAAAAAAGTGAAAATATATTTATGCCGAGTCAAATATTTCATCAACGTTACCCAGTACTTCTGTTGAATAGGGTTCGTGAACTATCATCATCTTGGGAATAAAATGAACTTCTGAAAAGTTCAATGAGCAAAATCAAATTGGTGCGATTGATTAAAAAAGTGAAAATTAAAACTGTGCGTATTAAAACATATTTTTTGAGGAATTCTAATGGTAGATGTACATATTGGAAAATGAAAGCATATGAAGTGAATCATTTTTTACGTAGGACATTTCATCGACAAGTGCTCATACATGAAAGTTAAGGAGGAGTTTATATCTAGAAGGAATGAAAACAATTTTATAAAAGTTGTCGCCATGTCAACTGTCCAGCCTAATAAGGTGTCCGATTTGAGAGGTTTAACTGTACATATTAATGATTTTCCAAATTCCTGAAAAACGCAAAGAGTAGGCATCGCCAAATATTCTCAATTATCCATATTTTAAAAGGCTTTCTTCTCTTGTATAAAGAACACCCACATGTTCACATCTGATTGAATTTTCAAATCATAAATTATTATTTTTATCTACCAACTAAGTGTAGCACTTGAGAGAAAGGGCAGATATTGATTTTTGTCCTTACACAAAATAATTAATCATAAAAAAAGTATGAAATATTCTAAAGAATTTGTAGTGTTCATGTCACATCGTACTCATTAAAACAAACAAAGAAAATAATTTATAGTAGATTCACACATAAACACGTCTTTTTAAAATAAATTTGGTATCCGATTTGATTTAATTTTGTGGAAACTTATGAAAACTGGTGACATATTTTTAAACTAGATATACCATTAAAATTTATCGAAAGAGTATTGAAACAACTTTCAAAAAATTTCTTGTATGAAAAAAAGGAGAACTATGATTTGCTGATTTCATGGAGAAAATTTAAAGAAAAACAAGGCCGTTCTTATGGAAAGTTCGCGAATCACGGAAACAGCATTATTAAATCTAGATTAAAGTTATTAACAAGGACGAAGTCGAATCGAACTCAATTTAGCTCATTGAAAAATATTTTAAGGATATTTATTAACCGTGAAAAATTTCCGTAAAAAATGGCAGATTATAAAAATACTTGACAGCATCAAAATATTTTAACGCTAAGGATAAATGTAAAAAATCAATATCTGAACAAAAAATACCTGCTTTATCGTCGAAACATTCGTGTAAATTGGCCAGCGACTTTGCTGCTCCGGTGATGGATACTGAGCCCTGGCAAAGTATCGAAGAAGATTTATTTCTTCTGGAGTTAGTATGGCATCCTCGTATAAGGTTAAATTAAAGCTAGACATTTTGTATGTTTCCGTAGTGAAAATTTTGTGCGTCTTAAAAAATATTTGAAGCAAAAATATCGCAGTAAGTAAAATAAATTAATTCATTTTTCGAGTTTTGGAAAAAGATTTTCCATTTTTCTAAGAAAAAAAATAAATAATTTTTTTTATTTTTTAGATAAAACAATGAATTTGGCACGGTTTTGCAAATTTTCGTAGAAGTAAGTAATCAACTAGTTCTTTGATATCAAAATTAATTTGGAACTGTTCATGGTGCACTTACCAGAATATTTTCTTAATAATTATTGATGGCTAGTAGTTCACTGCGTCACTTTATTTGCCATCTTCACTCATGAATATTTCGAGATTTTGATCATATGTGCACGGCAGAGGCGGAAAGGCTCTGCCATATTTTTTTTTCATTCTCCTTAGATAACCTGATGATGATGCTCTTTCATTCATTCAACTAAAGTTAAATAGTCAGTAGTTAAGAATATGAGACATCATGTGTGTCCATCATTTACAGTTTATTATAATGTTTCGAAATAATCTGTTCTATCCTTATTATCTTGTCTTCTATCATACTTTTGTGTAAACATCAGTAATATTTGCACGTATTCATTCTGATATCAGCAATAAACCAGCATATACAAATATACAATTCCAACAATAGGTATGTCATCAAACTTTAAGAGTACCACCTATCAGAAGGTTTGTTTTCATCAAATTCTCTGATCACTTTGCAAGTAGCACTTTGTGTAAATACACTGACAAAACATAGAAGTTATGAGTAAGGACTATGCAAAGTATTGGTTCCAAAATTTTAGGTGAAGATGGATAAGTACAAAGTATATCTTCAGATGCAATGTAGCAAGAATTCCAAAAAATGCAGAATACTCAAATCTAATTAGCCATCTAGATAAGTATTATGAATATAGCAGACAAGGTGGTAATAAGAAGGGCACAAAGACTATACAGGCATGGTAACATTATACCAACATAATTTGCATTGCTGAGAGTGAATAAGAAACACACTCAGCAACACAATAAATATAGTCTCAATGCCAATCCATCTGTAAAGTCACAAAATGATGCAGCTAGATATTGGAATAACTCTTAAAAGAGTAACTCCCTTAAGAACTAATTGTAAATAAATTAGTTCCTAACAACAAGTAACGTGCAAACTGACATGACAATGTAAGAAAATTAAAAACTTACAAACTGATAGGCCCAAGGATATCAATTATACTGAAGTATTTTGGTCATAAAAGTTTATATCTTTGTAGTTAGATTATACTGGATTGTTTCTCTTGATCTATCTTTGAATTTTGTTGAAAGTGAAAGCTTAATGTTTCACTTTTGAATATATATTACTAACACAGTTAAAACTCTATAAAACACAAGAAACAAGACTGAGATAATATCTAAATATTACCTATGACTAGTTAGAAAGACAGGAATCTTACTTAATATGTATTTCTCAACTCTATTTCATGGTTTTAGTGAACAGAAATATACAGTTCCATTAAGGCTCTTAAAAGTGGCTTTAACACACAACATCAAGAAGCATTGAAATCAATTGAATTTAAAAACATTTATTGGTTTTAATAAACATGTAGTTTTCAATGTAACTTCCATCATGGCTTTTGACAGTATACTTATTGTTTGCCAGTATGTGTGAATATTTTAAATGCTACAAGAATTGCATATCAAACAAGTTATTAGATAGCATTAAAATAGAAATTGCTCTGATTGAAACTATGGTAACAGTTTTGACTGCTGGTCTAACAATGTTGATCATTATTTAGGAATCTTTGGGTGTTACCTTAATCCTAACCAAGTATATCAGAAAAAGTACTACTTACAATTATATAGAAAAAAACCTTGTTGAAATTTTGTCCACAATCTATCTTCAGCATAACCAATAAAATCAAACTAAAACATTTGTAGCCAAAAATAAATCCTAAAACTGTGAATTGATTTTGAAGTTAATAAAAAATTTGTTGCGATAATTTATTACATTTTTTGAGCAAATAATATTTTTTTAATAAAAATGAAAAAATATATATTTGAGTTATGCTTTTATGAAGATTGGTGTAGTATTTGTAACTTATTTATCTGACCTTCCACAGTTCACTCTGACTGTTGCAAGGTCTTATTTTTTTAACTGCTCATTGCATTCAGGAAGAGGTTGGCATAATAAAGGTTTGCGCTTGCTATGTATACTAGGATTAAAGTTTTCTTTTTATTCACAATAAACTTTTAATCTCTGTAAATCTTTAAATAGAACTAGCTTTTTTGAGCTATATTTTAAGACCAAAAAATGCCATCAGTAATTGATTAATAAAAAAGTGCAACTCATACTTGCAAATAAATGTATGCATGCCTCATGCAACAATTTTGATCGATCAACTTTCAATTTTGATAGAATTTGTCCATTAAAGAATTCTAAAGAAATGATAATGTAAGCATACTACCATATTTATATGACATTTTTTAGTTACTTATATATTGCCTTGCTTTAAATGAGTGAGAATCATTTTACAAGAAGTAAACCCAGCAAAAAAAGCGAGTAAGTTTAATTATTGTTATAACTTGCAGTGGCAAGTTATGTAAAGTAAATATGACATGAAATCTCAAGAAAAATACAAAGGGCAAATACAAAGCACACAGATATATATAATACTTGGTATTACAGGCTGCAACCTACTAGCTACAACTTGCTTGATTAGAAGTGAATTCTGATCAAATCTCAAATCTACAATATTTCCAATATAACTGAATCTATTCAACTTCAGTTGCAATGGTTCTAACAACTATTTTGATTGTTGAAATAACTTGTGTACAAATAAACATTACAGTAGTGGTAATTAGGCTTGATTAGTATTATTATATCATAAATTAGAACATCTAACTTTTAGCATTGGTTAGAAAGACTTTAATTATGCCATATGAAAAATATTTTGTCTACAGTATTAGCTTTTTTCTAGATTAAATCAATAAATGAACAAGGAAGATTTTCATAGAAGAATCTTTATTAATGCATCAATCATTTACATTGGTAACCAAATTGTTAAACTGTTGATTTTTTTAACAGTTTCCAACATGTTCATGCAAAAATATCTATGTTTATTGTCAAGATATCTATTACTTACTGCTTCTATTCCCATTTCAGATGTGACCTGTGACCTGTTCCCATGATCTGTACCTGTCTGTATTTTTTTTCTGTACAACTAAAATTCCAACGTATAACTTTATGGCTCCATTTCAACACTTTATCTCCGCAATTCTGCAACTTTTTGTAACTTGGAATATTTTATTCTACAAGGAATCTTATTCTTGTTTACTGTAAACTTCTTCTGGGCCTTACAAAAATCTGAAGAGGTTATGTAGTTGCATCTTTATAATTGGATAAATGTACTCTGTTTTTATGGTTTCTTCTTTACTCTGCTTTTTTACAGCTTCTTAGTAAGCAATGCCCTCCATAGTGCATATAGACAGATTCACTTTGCATAATGTATTTCATACACTTTTCTCTTTCTTCTTGACTTGCACTACTTTAAGCTGTGATTGAGATCACAGCACGTTTTATATTTTTAATCCTATTTCCCTTCTTATGTTAACATTTATAAAGCACCAAACCGGTTCAGAAAGTATAATCCAATTCATAGATCTAGTTCATGACCTCTAAATAGATTGGCATTGTGACACTCAGATGATTTAATTCTAAGTCAGAAACATTGAACTGTAAAGGTTGCATGTATAAGATTTTTACAAAAAACATGATTTGATTAGTCTATAAACTTGGGTGTATGTTTTTAATGTTGCCAATACCTAGATATGTTTAGATGCAACTAGATGTTATGCCTCAATCTGAAGTATATGGAAAAGATTCTTGATATTGTCAAGAACAGTAGTTTTGAGTCTACAAGCAAAACAAATGTTTGAATAAAATTTCCTAGCAGCATTATGTTAAGAGTCTTTCCATTTAAAAATATGTATGATTTCAATATTAAAATAAATTTTAGAAATTTAGATTCAGTTGGCACCTGATGGTATCAAGAATCAGCATACGGTTTATTTCTTGAAATTCTTTACCAGCCATTACTTTTAAACAGGAGTGAAGTTTAGAATATGCTGAACTGAAGTTATTCGCTAACATATACTCAGTTCTAAATGAAAACTCTCCCGCAACAATCAATATGAAAAGATAATATTAAGCAGCCAATGCATTCCTTTTTATTTTGTATTTTGCTAGTTTGTTGTTATGAGAAATTTAAGTATTAAAGTTATTTCTTTTGCTGGTATGAGTAAATTCGGAGAACTATTAATTTATTAAAAAGTAAATGTCAGTTTACAAATTTAGATAGAATAACGAACTCTGATACACCAATACTTCTAGTCAGTCCTCAATGCTAAATAAATTTTTCGATACTTGGATTAAGTTAGTACTTTATGCATAAACAGATTGTCTGGTAAATTTAGGCAGATTTAAGTTTGAGACTAAAATACTGTTCTGAACTTATCAACTGGCAAATACATATCCAACTTACAAAAGTAACTGACTGCTAGTCAGTATTTTTTGCTTAAAGAAACCTGAACTTGAGTAAAAAATGTTGCAATCATCTTTTAAGCTTCTTAGACAATAAGGACTTAGTTCATATCAAGTTCATACTTTTTAGTGCTTGATTAAGATAGTGCAAAACTATTCATGATAGTTTTGCCAAAAGCACTTTTTAAATAAAATTGCACCATTTAATATTTTTGTTATATCATTTTCGCCAATCACAATTGATTGAAATTAAAATTTTCTGGCTGCATAATTTGTCTCCGACAAATATGTGATACATAATTAAAATGATAAAGAGGAAACTTTGACCATATCGATGCCAAAGTTCATTTCCTTGTTGAAAAAAGTATGATAGCTCAATTAAATGATTCTCTATCAGCACATCAAATGTCTTTTAAGATTGTCAATTGAAGAATTTTCAAAATAATTAGAAAAATCATCAATACTAAAATATGATGAAAAGAAATTTGTAGATTTTATTTTGAAATTACTGCTACATTTTAACATTTCATTTTTGAAACTTTAATGTACTTTGTGAAATAAAGTGTTGAAACAAAAAATTATGTAATTGAAAATGAAAAATTTTGAAAAAAATGAACTACATGGTATTAATAAATGAAAGGCAACTTATGCCAACAGATATAAAATGAAAAGCTACAAAATAGGTCAGAACATATTCATCTAAGTGCACAACACAGAAGCAAGGATAGCAAGTACAAAAACGAATCACTAAAGACTCTTCTCGGGCACTAATGAATAGACTATAGTAGAATAAAAACAGAAGTGTTACAGCTCAAACGGTCACATTAAGTAGAAAATATTGGTGTACTGGCGTCTCTTTGATGATGCTCAGAGATTCGAGAGTTGTTTATTGATTCCGTCTCGGCAGAGCTTGAAAACATTTCATTGAAAAAATGAGACTCTGGTGCAGTTAAGCAATTGGAGGTTCGAAAATTAACACAATCGTAGTTGAGGAGTTCTAACCATGCTGGGCTCAACTCATCGATAAAAGTGATTTGGTCCGAATCAAAAGACTCATGAGTAGGAGAATTAAGATTGCTTGAATTGTCTAACCAGTACAGATCGTTAATAAAATCGTCTATAGGTTCAGGAGCTAATAATTGTCGAGGTTGATAATCGCATGAGGTTTCATCTGCTGAGATTTTGCAAACGTATACGGGTGATCCTTTAGCAATTGACCCAAAAGTATCAAAACGAATGCGTGTAGAATTAAAACTTGGTAATGGAGAGCGCGGAACAATCAATCCGCTTTTTATCGCATTCATCCTGTTCACGTAACAATCTCGGAACAGCTTCAAATCTTCCTCTCCCCACCACATATCATCTTTATTCATATTTCTGCATGAGCAAGCAGGGATGCTCCTCTCCTGATTTTCCTTGTCAAATTTTACATTTCGACTTTGAGATACTTTATTTTTTATCGATGTAAAATTCGTTGACGCTTTTTTCAGTCGTTTCCATATTGTGGTGGAGCTCGTTTTCCGTGTCCAACATCGCTGATTAATGAAAGATCTTCTACTTTCGGAGCCGATACAGTTTCGCAGAAATTCACCGCGATACATTGTTCAAAAATCTGAAATTCGTAATTATGTTAAGATTGGTTAATAACTAAAATAGAGCTCTCGCTGGCACTCTTGGTTTCTAATTTGCGTATGTTGAACAGAAGTATAACGTACTACTTACTTCGAGAAAATTATTTTTTAAGTTTTGAGCTATAATATTAACGTTCGGTTTTATATGATTTAATGCACTTTGAAACTGATAGGGATTTCTCGTGCGTATTCAACGGTTCACGGAAAAAGGCTTTATCAAAAATTAATGCCAAAATAAATCCATAAATGGTAAATTTCCGCCGAAACGGCTGTAACTGGACGGGATAAATCGGTCAAAATGTTACGTGCTTTTATTAAAAAAATTTCTGAAACAAAGGCTTTAGGCGGTTTAAATGAACCGTACGTATTGATGTATGCACTTTTTATATAATATTGCACGGATCCGAAAATTCTTCAAGACCCAAATACGAATCGGGGATTTGCTCGTCAATTACAAATCCTGGAGTTGTTCCAAAATTAGAACGACTCCGAACCAGAAACCGAATCCTAGCCTAGATTCATCGATAAAATCAGGATGGATCTGGAGGCCAAGCCCAATGAACCTTACCATTGTCTAATATAGGAAAGACTCTGCTCTTTCTTGCTTCACTATGTCTATATCAGCTACCTAACACAACCTAAAATCTGTAAAGCACAGCTCCTAAAATGTCCAAGCACACGTCAATTTCATCTCTCTCATCTGGGAATCTTTCGATGGATCGACGGACACTACCCAATTTGTTATAACTCACCCGGCTGACTTGGCTGCATCTTAAAGAAACATACCATGCCACAATATTACCTCTGCTTTTTAACAACAGGTAACCCTAAACATCCAGTGCAGCAATGCCCTCTCAATCATACAGTGTGAACAGCTTACGACGTCGCCTTGGCTTCTATGGGACCTCATGAATTAGTAGGATTTCTTGTACTATGAAAAATGCTAATAAGATAAACACATATCAATAAAAAAAGGTAATAAGCATCTATTGCGTTTGTAGATCATTTAAGACAAAGTTTGAGTTGTGAATTACCGAGTAAATTGTCAAATGCCGATTTCAATATCATTACTGGTAGCTTACATTTTTGATGCCAATATTTTGCCAGTTAGGTTCAAAATGAAGGAAAAAAGAAAAATAGAAAAGGAGAAATTCACATGATAAATATAAAAAATGTTTAGAAAATATAAAAAAACAATGTGAATCTGGATTGAGTCCAAGATTCAATGCGGAAACATAGACAAGTAAGAATTCAGTTTCTGAAATCATCCTGAGAATATTGGGATCAGAATCCAAGATTTGTCATTTTTGTTAATCCAGTTACAAGGAATCTTTTCTCCATGGATCCATGTGAAGCACTGATAAAATCTTAGACAACAAATAATATTAAAATAATCTCAAGGTAGTGTTCTCTATTTGCACTTAAATCAAGAAGTGATGTTATTAAAAAGATCAATAGAAAAGAAAAAAAGAAAGAATACCATGATGCTGAGATTGTGATTTAAAGTAAGATTTGTAATATATGGCAAAGTTGAGAATAAGAGATAAGATAAGAAAGAAAAATATAGTATTGTTAGGAATTAACTCCCTTAGGTGTTAATTCTATTTTAAAGTTGCGGTTAGTTTTCATTTATGATATTCCAAGTAAATTGGCTGCACAGATGCCAGCAGGGTTTTGAACTTTGTTATGTTGATAAAGTTAGCTCAATTCTATCAACACAATTTGTGCGTGATAAATATGCACATTTTGGTTACAGTTTCTTGTGCTTTGTTGTGTTTCACATTTCTAACAATTATAAAGTTGAATGTAAAATATGAATATAGTACTATAGTACTTCAGTAACCAGCACTCTACCTCAAGAATAGATATCCACAGAAATGCATAGAAATGAGAGAAGCAATAAGTGAGAATGTAAGTGTAAGCATAATCTGACCAAGGTAGGTGAATAATAATTGAAATTTCAGGCAGTTGTTAGTAAAATGAAAGTAAAAAAAAAGTTTTTAGCAGTAAAAAATCCAGCAAAGATATCCTGACAATTTAAGGAAAGAATTGCAGAGGAAGATCTTGATGACTAAACAGTTGAATTAGAATTGTAGAATTGAATGTATGAGTTAGAGCTGTAGAAGACAACGGATAACATATTACAGCCTTAAATAGGAGCTGCAGCAGTAGCTGTGTAAATTCTTACAGTTCCGCCATAATAGTAATAATCAAACCAGTCATATTTTAGTTATCTACTCACAGCAGTGCAAAGATTTGAATTGTTTACCATGATGAAGATGCCATTTTTGAAAATAAGAAATAATTTGTATTAAATATTTGGCCAAATGATTTGTCATAATTGTCAGGATACTTGCAGGTCTTACTATCTTTATAAACTGTTACAGCATAACTGCTCAAATACGTTTGCCTATGTTTGCCTATGGTCCTACTACATTTTACCTACACTATTCCTACTTTTTACCTTTTTTACCACATCACCTATTACTGTAATTATGCCTTTACAACAATCTTTTATGTTAATATCTTTGTTACAACTTTTTAATGGATTAATTTGTTTCACATCCTCACATAATGTCATGTCATATTCTTTACACTTTTATGGAAGCTCATTCACTCATTTTCTACTTATGCACGTTCAATATCATAATACCTCTTCAGCAATGGTCAGATTCTCAAATTCTGTTTTACTGTTTGTTAAAGAACTTCAAATTCTACTTTAACTGATTGCATATTGTTTTAGAGTAGTCATCAATCTTATAACCTTGCTTTATTTAGCCTACCTTTTAACTACTCTGCTATGCTTTTGCTGAAGTTAACTTCAAAGGATACTTTAGTTAGTTCTAGTATAATTACAAGCCTGCTAATGAAAAAATCATTGGTTTACTTATGAACTAAAAGAGTCAGCAAGGTTCAGAGAGATTTACTAGGGAGCCAATTCTAATGACACTTCAAGAGGGTATATGTAAGGATCTATTTTCCAAATCTTACGTGCGTATTTAGCAATAAAAAGTAAACTAGAAACACAAGAGAGGTACATGTTTAATTTAGTATATTAAAACCCACTTCATGTGTTGCCAAGAATGAATCTTGCAACAGATTGCAAAAGATGTTAAGAGTACAACTCTTTGAAAGAATCTCGCATGAATCTATAATACTTTACACTAAATGAATCACGGTTCCATGACAAATCACACAGCAATAGATTAGATCCTGACAGTATACCACAGGAACTAGCAGTAACATGTTTATTAGTTCAGTCTTATGTTTTTGTTTATTTTTTTCAAGTTTTAGTAAACTGTTACATTTTATTGAATCTTTTTGTTGTGTTGTTTGCTTGCCTTCTGCTACACACTGGACTTCACTCCCTTTACTGAGCCTTATTGTTTACATGTAAGGCATATACTAATATGTTTAATTATTATTTCTTTTTTCTTTTGCCTTAACAATAATAAGTCATATGCTTTTATCAAATGTTCAAGTTTTTTGCCGAAAGTAAACAAATGGAACTTCAGACTATCAGTGAACACTTTCATATGAAAGTTCTGCCTTGATTACATACTTTTGTGTTAATTGCTTCAAAAAGCTGTTAGTATTCTCTAGTAGGTTTATAAGTTTCCTCAATGTCTGCATATTATATTCTTTTATAGTGAACAGTGTTAACAACATATTTTTATACCACAATAAATTTTAATGATTGTGATTTTTTTTACGTTATTCAGTACAATATCATTTATATGTTTCTCAGTTCTTGTCTTTAAAGCTTTAGATTAATATTTGCTTGGATGATGAAAGGAATGTGATGCAATGAGATCAGATTTATATTTTGGTGATCATTGACACTTTTTACTATAAAAATATATTTTTGCAACGGCAAAAGAAGATGATATGAACAACAAGTATAGAAGTAACCTTTTGCAAGATACTTTACTCTGAATGCAGCAATAAGTTTCTTTGCATGATAGTTGCAGGAGGAATATGCAGTCGTCAGGCAAAGTTGAATTGAAGTTGGGATATTGTGAAGAGGCATGTAAATCAAAGTTTTCTTGAAACTCCGATGACTATACGTCATAACTGAATTAGAAGTAACTTCTCATTCCCTAGTACTTAGTAACAAGATGCATGACAAAATCTTGTATTGGAAGGAGCAGATGAATTGTTTTGTATACCTGGATTTTAATTTAAGTTTCGAAATTGGAATAAAAACTGGTACTTGGGAATATGAAACTGTTGAGGATCAGAATATAAATGGAATAGGTACCACAGCATATATTTTGAGCATTATAAAATAACAAGTAAAACTCATAATGTTACGCATTATTTTTAGTTATGTTGCATATTATTAACTTTGATTTTCAAAACATAAGTTATGTGAAATCACATAAATTTATTCATTTCTAAAATGAAATGAATAAATTTCTCATGACTATGCGAATAGATTTTACTCTGATTAAAAAAAATAATCGCATATTATATCTTTCTTACTTAAATAATATGAGTTTATGTCTTGCAGAGGTAGAATGAAATACTTACAGTACAAAATTCTTGAAGTGCACCTGCAATTTTTTCGCTCTAGACAAACACGTATTAGTGTAATGATATAAATACTTTGGAAAATCGAACAAATTGACAATTCATTGATTAAATTCAAGCAGATAACCTAATATAGGCGACGCACTACTTCTAGAGCTAAAATTGATTATAACTTAAAAAAATCACTAAATATACAACATTTAAATATGCGTGAAAAGTCTAAAATTGAGACAATAATAATAACAGCCATCCTGTTAGCTCTTATATTTTTTAATGCTCATTTCAGAAAAAGAATACCCAATTAAATTTAGAGTTTTGGGAGTAGAGATCCAGAAACAGCTGCATATTCCCTTACCTGCAAAAATCCCACAGTGAACTTCAGTTACTAGGAATTCGTTTCCAAAGAATTTTCACTAATAATGAACAAAAAATCATTTTGTTATTAATGTGCTAGTCCAAAGTTTACAGAGTAATATGTATATATTTACTTTTAAAATAATACTTTCGATAAAAACCTTGCTAGCTACAATAATACCTTCCTAATCACAAATATCCGATCCGAGGATTCAATATTGGGGTACTACTAGTAGAGGCAGGAATGGATATGCAATTTTTACTCAAAAGATTGTGGTGACTTGAAAGGGTTCAATAAAATAATTAAAAAATATTGAAGAGGATGATATAATGTACAAGAAAAAGCACACAATGACCTATATGTATTTACTCATATCTTACAAATAATGGTGAATCTAAAGTAGGTTCAGTTTAAAATGGTGCAATAGGAAGCTAGATCGCATTCAAATCATATGAATTGAATCGTTATATCTCCTAATTGTTTTTAAATTCAGGAACAGTCAGACAGACATAGCACCAGCATTTACTGTATATTATATGAGGGCTGAAACTAAGAGCATTGTAATGAGATCTAAATAGAATAAGCTGCATCAGAAAGGTCCAGATTAAATTGCGATTTTGTTATTGAAGTATTAGAGCCATGAATTATGTCTGATCTATTCATGCAGTATCAATGAAAATCAGCCACAAATGTCGATGCAACGAGATTCGATAACTCATCTTACATAACATAAAAGTTGTATATTAAAAATTTTAGTGGCCCTTTTTTATATAGCTACCACAATCTTGGAATGAAATAAAAGAAATTCGATGGCAGCGAATTATATCTTTTGGTCTACTAAGAACAAGATTTGTAAGAGAAAAATTATTTTACTACAATTCAATTAAGAATGGTATTGGAAACAGAAATGCTCAAGATTTCAATTGAACTATTTTGCATGAATTTACAATTCATAATAAATATAGATAACAAGAAAAAAACTGACCTTCCAATTCTTTACTAAACCAGCTTTTGTGTAGGGATCACTCAGTGCAAACTCATTAGCAGCTTCTTTAGATTGAAACAGTAGCATTGACCCGTCAGCTGCATGTGATAAGCCAATATTTAATTAATTCTTTGAGATGTGTAACACCAGGAGTCGGATTGAAAATACGGTGTTACAGTATTCAAAAACTTGCAACAAGGAAATTCCATTGTTCATGTTTATCAATGTAGTAACACTTTAAAAAATTAACTTCTGATAGTAATTCGATTTGCCATGTAGAAATAGCCATCTAAACGTAAATAATAGGAGAGATATTTTGCTATATACGCGTAAAAGTAAAGAATTAAAAACGTTGCAAATAACAAGAGTAGATAAGCGACGACCTGGCTCCATATAAGCTCCAGCTAGTAAGCAGTCACCCCTTATGGACAAATCTTGGAGCATTTCTAAGTGTGCCGATCTGTAAGGTCCTCGCTTTTCAAGTATGCCCTCAACAAACTGATACTGCAACATGAACAACTGCATACATGCCGATATTTTATTATGAAATCAATACCCTCACTGCTTTCACGGCATTAGCTATGAACAATCATACTATCGAACTGGAAGCAGTTATTTCGTGTATCTGCCTTATTAAATATTATCAAAGAGAGGAACACCTTTTTGATTTTTGGACCAGACGTGAGGCCACGTTGTGCTGCCGTGTAAATTGCACTCATGTTTGCAATTCAACTGAAAAATAAATCACAACATCGAGGTTGAAAATGCAGATAAAATTTGTTGTACACGAAAACGAACACAAACGGATATCACAATAACCTCTCCCCTCCCCCCCAATAAAATTCCCCTCAAATTCATCATGCCGACGCCGTCCCCGGATTTGAGTATGAAAAATAAAAGGTCACTGTAGTGATAATATACAAGAAAAGCTATTCTTTTCAAATATATATGTATGTAAAATATAGTTTGCCCTTTCAATTGGGACAAATTTCTGGAGTCAAGGTATAAAATTTTTAAATTCTAAAGTCAAGGTAGAGAAGCTGTTAAAACAGCTCTGAGCAGTAAGAAACGAAAAAGATAGAATTACACATGTCATCGGAATATTTCAGAGCAGAGTCAGAAAGATATACCAATAAAGACAACTTTAATTGCTTTGTAAAAACTTTGATAACTTCACCATTGGAAAATTAAGATCAGAGATTGCTAACGCTAAAATGCATTCGTGCAAGACATTTTTAAAATCTTCTGAACTGTTATGATATGAAGTAGAATATACTATCTGTTAACTATCAGTTTTAATCGATGAGATAGTTGATGTTTTATTTTAAAAATTTTGCACTTTAGTTTCAAGTATCATATACTAGATGCATTTTTGTGAACTGAATTTTTTTTAGTTGCTATCAACTAAACCTTGCTAGAAAGTCTGAGAAGTTTCCAAGGCATTATATTCTTTTAATAAAAGTCAACAACTCTCTGTATTAATGTTTCTACAATTTACAACAGCATTGAACAGAAACATGTACATATTGCATATTTGCCCATTCCAGTAGTAGCAGCTGAACATGTTGGTCAATAGCTTTACAAAATATTAAATTTGTTTAGCCTAAATAATTTCTTTTGTCAGCGTGTCAATTAAAAAAATATATCCAGATTTAGCTGCATTTAAATGTTTAACTTTTAGATAAAATGTTTTTACCATTCTAGGCCATCATGAACTATTTTTGGTGCACACATTTATTGCTTTTTCAAAAGAGACCTGGTAAAACATATTTCTACATTCAGTTCATACAAGTTGTCTAGCACCCTGAGTAAAAATTGAATATGGGCCATGAACTACATAAATAATGTATACTAACAATTCAAAGAAGAATAAGACTAAAAGAAAAAGCTAGATAATCACAAACTTAATTTCTGCAATGAACTAGTCCATTAATATTAAGCCTACCACTATCGAAAAAGAAATTGTTTGTTTAAGAAAGCATGCAAACTTTGCAATCAAGTATTAAAAACTGTTCATAACATTTTGTAGAAAGCTTATAAATGGCTTTAAAAAGCCACTTTGATCGCATGATAGGATAAAATCACATCGAATATTTTCTTAACTAAAAATTATAACCTTTTTATAAATTTTTTACAAAGTACTACCCAATCCAAATTTATGAACTCACGAGTACTAGTTAAGAAAAAAAAATTAACCTTATCGGACCTGAATAATTACGGAACAGAAATGTTTCAAGAAGGGCCACTTAAAGATAACCCCAAATTTGCATATGTCGCCGAATCACATTAAACTTAATTTTTATACTATATCATGTAGAGTTTGATATTATAACAAAACTTCCGTTTATATATTTGTTGAAAAATTTGATTTACAGTTAGATACAGCAACATTTACAAAAATTTAATTTTGTAAACGACTTTTGAATAATAGTCCAGGTTTATTTTTTCCTTATTAATATTTTTTCTAGAAATTGTCTCTGTGATAATGCTACCATTGAACTCTGAGACTCAGTGCTGCTAACATCAAAAGATGAGAAGTGGGTATGAATGAAATTCTTGTGACTCTGATTCATTAGAATAATTTCATCTTAAATCTGATAGCATAATAATCACCTACTTCAGTTCTGAAACGTGCAAGATTTCCATATCAAACAAGAGTACCATGCAGCATTGAATAAGCTCATATTTAAATTCCTCAAATATATAAAAATTCTCAGCTCTCTCACAAAATACTATATAGTACACTTTGAATCAAGTAAATTTGTCGGGACCATTGAATTAACTCATTATACCCAAAAATCTGAAGTGGAACTTGGGCACAATATTACTTTTTTATTCATCTTTTAACTGTAAAAATTTGTTAAATGCAAATTAAATGTACAGAAACCAAAGTTTACTGCATGCTCTGCATGTATTTGAATATTAACTGGATTCTTGAGAAGTAAATTTCAGTTGTCGAATTTGCACAAAAAAGAAGACTGAAAATAGATTATCGAATTTGTACCATTATACTCCAAAACAATTTAACCCCTCCCCTTTAGGAAATTTCCCCATTAGGAGATCTTTTCCTAGGGGGCCACCTACCCTATTCTAATTCCTTGATCGTATCTTCGAGATTTCCTTGGCATTGATGCTTCTGACATCTGCATTAGTTTGTTTATGCCCAGAATTGGTACATCAAACTTTATGGACAAGAGCGATTCTGCAGATTTTCGAATGGCATGTGGGTAGTGATGTGATAGCGTTCTCCATAAAGTCGAAACTTTCTGGCCGGTCATGATTGTAGACGATAATTCCGATTCAATACATTTTTCGTTTGCATTTTCTTGCTTAATCTAAATTAATACAAACGAAAAATTATTCTATTCAATAAATTTAATTTTTCTTCAAGTAGCATATTTAACAGAATTTGTAAAAATAAACGATACTGCAAATGCATTTTTATGTGCTCAATGGCATTTGTTTAGAATAAATGAAATAGTTCTTTATTAACGTATAAAACATATTTGTATATATATGCATATAACATTAAAAATAGACCAGCTTCCGCACGGTTTTAGTATAAAAAAAGATCTTCTTTATGATTTTTCACCTTATAAAGCCACTTAAAGTTCTATACAGATAACCGTGAAAATATTATGAAAAGTTAAATAATAGTAGGTAATGCTAGTTACGTATGCATGCATGCACTCACTTCATCGATATATTCAAATTCGGTCAAATTGCAATGAATCACGGCAAACCGAAAATATTTCCCCAAACTTCTCTTATCGTCTACCAAGTCGCCTCTTCGATTGATTACTCTATCCATCAGAGTAAACAGATTATCCTGCGTTTGTATGTATGTTAACATCGGCGTGCCACAGCAAACAATATAAGGTTCACGATTGACCGTTCCGAACGAAAATAACGTTACTTGAAGAGGCATCCAGAGATTTGATTTGTCATCGTTAAAATGCAATTCCATCTCATCCTGAATAGAAAATAGCATCGTCATATTCGAGGCATTGCTATTATTACAGTTCGGAAGGTTGGTCATACCAACAAACCAAACCAAAATAAAGTCGGCTACATTAGAATACAGCTAAAAATATCGAACCTCATAATGAAATGACCAGAAAAGAAGCAAGGTTTATATCAAACTCAGAAGAATCAAATTTTAGTATTGAGAGGAAAAATACCGAAATCTTGGAACATACTGGCTTTACATCAAGTATGAACTTCAGTACGGTAGACGGTGAACTTGGCACAATATGAACTAATTTGTAATAAGTGAAAATTCATAAACAGAAAATTCATGATATCCAAAGTCTTTATACATATGTAAATTTATAGTAGTAGCGTGCTCCTTGCATTTTTGTATTACTTATGCACCAAAATTGAATACTAAAATTAGGGAAATAATTATGCGTCGGTCTTAGAAAAATTGTCCCATTTTTTAAGGTTATTTGAAATATCAGCAAACTATATGTAGAATAAAATTACCTGAGGAATGTATTCAAGTAAATTCCACATATTATCCTTTAAACTCAAACGTTCCTCGAGAACTTTGCATAAAAATTGAGAACTATCTAAAAAGTCTGCTCCTAACATCGACGAACTCGAAAAAATATCACTGATCAAACCTACTTGAAAGCTTATGATACGAAAGTTCTGGGTCTGGTTAGTGGGTACTCGTAAATACATGCAGCTCGCGTCAAATACATCATGGAGTACAGCATCCCGCTTCATTTCCAGAACAAAACTTGCAAGAAAACATAACCATCGATGAAAAGTCACGTATTTAGATAAACTAAAAGAATAATATATAATAAAAATATATTTGAAAGGGCAAGATATTATATTGCCTACCAGTACAGTACTTTCAAATTGATTAGAGATTCAGAAGAATGAGAAACCAGTCCATATATTAAATTCTAATATATCTATACTAATGTTCCACTTTTTAAGGTACTGATGCCATAATTTTCTTGTTGCTGACTGACTTCGATGTGAAAATGAGCATTTATTTATTTTGTTGACATCTCTATATTAGTGCTCAGTACAATGTAGTAAACCAACTTACGCAAGAAAATCCAAAAATTAGACCCACTGCCCAAAAAATGAATAGGTTTCTAATTAGAGTGTTAGAAAAAGTTTCTTTATTTGGAGCATTTACTAGAAAATCTAAAACAACTTAAAGTAAAAATGTATATGATCTTACATATATATATATATGTATTTATATGTATAACTAATTGTTCCTAGTGTAAAAAGTGCATCTATGTAATCATTCTATGAGTGCATGCATGAATTTAAGGGAAAAGACAATGCATCGATAGTAGCTAATTATTGTATGGATGCTACGTAACTTCGAGCAACTTGAAAAATTAAGTGGTGGCTTTAAATACAGTTCGTCATAAAAGGTCAATTATAATAATCCATAAACATATGCAAATATAACCCAGATAGCACTACACTATCCACAGTAAATGAGATTTTGAGGAACAACTCAATATTTAAATTTGAACGATAATTAAGCTTATATACTAGATGGTAATTCTAGAATTTAATAGAAATTTACAACAAAGGTTTTCACTGCTCATTACGTACCTTTTGAAGTGGTCTCGGACAAAAAGCGAATCTGACTCCGAATAGGGCAAAACAGACCCAATATTAGACCCGGCAATAGGTGCTGATTCTCTATTCAAATCATTTAAATATCGCTTTATTACAGCCCGATGTTTATTGACTTGATATAAGCAATCCATAATAAATTTGTCATGACACAGCATGAGTATCATCATTGATTCCCCACTCACGCTCTTAAGCAAACAAAAAGTATATATGCAATCATAAATATGCACTTCATAAAAATTCAAAGTTTGTTGTATAATTCAAATTTTTTTTGAAATTCTTCAAAATATTTTTTCATTGGTACAATCCTTAATATTAATAGGCTCAATGAACGAATTCGTGGATATTTTTAAGATCCGACACAAAAATTACTATAAATTCAAATTGTGGCTGTCTCGAAAGATGAACAGTAATTCCTCGATATGTGCACTTTTAACATGCACTTATCGAATTAAGTTCGGTATTTAAACAGAAAAAGTTTCTGACGACGCGGGTAAAAAATCTATATATCACATTTTTTTCATGAGCAAGGCGATTCTTTTTCAACCATGTGCAAAAATCAGCATGCAAATGGAACAATGCAGTTTCAATTTGCGCGGAGTTTTCACTGATAACAGTAACAGCATTAACATGAAGGTTACAGTAATTTTATGAAATAAAGAAAAATAAAGAAAAAGAAACTACATTTGAAAATATAACTTCTGATTACGTAAGCTGCTATTACTAGGGGACAGTACATTTGAAATAAAATCTCGCCCAAATCATGGGTCTGTATTATTTATCGTTGAATTTGAAGAAAGGGAAAATGCACCAGTATAATCATTTTTTTCATGTAACTCGATGGAAACACGATAAATGTAACAAAGATACAACTTCCAATAAAATTTCTGTAGAAATTTTATAAAAAATGTAAAAACACATTAATTGATAATATTAATGTGCAAGGGTATACAAAACTTACTTTCATTAATCAGTTAAAATAGGAAAATTAAAAAATTGATTCAGCAAAATTATGCATGTCTATATAAAAATACCTTAGGAATTGCGTATGGCAAAACTTCAAAATAAAATATTCCACGCAAATTTTCACCTAGAAGTGCTTTTTTTAAAGTATCTCTCTTATTCCATCCATATCCCTAACACATGTACATGCAGACTTCATATGTATTATTAAATTTCTTTTTTGAGGAATTTCAAAGATACATAGTGCAGAGAGAACAGAGAATAATATTGCTCGTAAAAAAGTACAATTTTAACATCGACTTAAGATTGCATCAGAACAATATTTTAAAAATAATTTCTATGACTGAGCTTCAATATAAGCTAGTACACTTCATACGATTAGTCAACTAGGCATTATCAATAAGAACTACTTTACAATCATACAATGTATGGCTAACATTCATATATAAATGACACGTTAGATTCGATACTGGAAAACTTGAACATATGGCTGAAATTGATCAAAATACATCTATCTTACACGTTGTTGTACAGCTGAAGTTAAGTAGAGCAAAGAAACGATCAATGTCTACAACTGAAAAATTATTTTTCAAGCAATATCTGATTGAAAATAAAGTACATGTTACAATCGATATGATATTTCAAGTCGGGCATGGTCAATATGTTAATCCTTTATTTGCTATATTTTGATAGAGGAAGCCGATATTATACTTCTAAATTATTAATGAACATATATAGTTAGCAGGTAAGAAATAAATCCTGAATATAGAAGTCATAGATGAAATTATAGTGTCCTTATTCCAAAATATATCTATACATATTCTAAAATATGAAAAGCAATTTTGAATCAGAGAGAAAAAAGTTACCCGACACTGTTTGTAGCATCTGTATCAATGAATGTAAAAGTATACATCAATAAACGAGCATGGATGTACGAGTAATGATGAACACAGTATAAATAATATCAGTGGAGCACAGCTGCAACAAGAGAATAATGAAGTGCATGACTAGAATTAAAAAATTGAATCATTTCTAGCGCAGTTTTCCCCAACAGTTTTAGAGCAGGGCTTCTATGTATTTTGTAAAAAGCAGGAAAAATATATCACTTTCTCGATAATAGTATATATGTATGTACGTACTGTACTGTACTGTACTGCACTGTAGATAAGTTTATATATATTTATATTAGTATTTAGGTGCAAGTATTCAGATAAAATATGTTCTTACCATGAGTTGAAACTGCTGAATATATATATTACTAATCCTATATAGCCGTATTTGCGAATAATCGTCAATGTGTTCCAAAAATTGAGAAAATATCTGTTCAAAGAAAGTATAAAATTATAAACATATAATTTAAAGCAATTCACTGAATGAATTTACTATGTCCAAATTTCATTGTCCCCAAAAATCTGAGGCTGAAATTGATACATGTAACTTTTCATTTATTCGTTAAAAGCGAATTCGTTGCATCCGAAGTCTACTATGCTTAGATGGCTTTTTAGCTAACAGATAGTACATTTTTCCGAAAGGTCAATTTTCTGAATAAATCTGACAAATTTTTTGAAGTGAAAAAATTATGAAATTTCAGTTGAGAGTGCAAAATACGCTATTTTGAAGATTATGAATAACATACTGATTACTAAAAATGAAGACAATGGCGGTACACCGGTGCACCATCTGTAAATCGGTCTTGCATTAGTCCTCTGTACAGATCGAAAACTTGTAGACTGAGGTTTTTAAAGGCTAGCTGATGACTGTGCCTACATTCGATTTGGATAAATTAAAAAAAAATCACCCAGATTTTAGTAGCTGGTTCGTTTGTAATGGCGAAGGCATTGAACATGAATGAATCCTAGACTGCGACCAGCATTATCCACTAATATGAATCGAGTTTCAATTTCACTACCAGTTGTATTGGTTGGTCGTTGAAATCGTTGGATACAAATCAATTAACGAGAAGAACTTTTTATGTTTCATGCATATACCGGTGTACCGAAAATAAGAAAAATGGTGTACCTGTAAGGCGTGAGAACACGAGTCAGTTTCTAAAAACTCCATCGATAGCTCATTTCTATCTTCATCGAAACAGTTTGGTCTAAAATATACAGAATACTCAGATATTCTAGCCTTGAATCTAATTATTCTTTTTCTCATCGAAAAGCAAAAATAATCACAAGGATTTTGAAAGGTCACGTCGAATTTGTGAATTCCGTTGATATTCGTTCGCGATAAAAAACTCTTGGGCTTTGTTATTCGGCGTCTTAAAAAAATAAGAAAAAGCAAAAAAAATAATTTGAATTTTTTATATAAAGTAGAAAAAAAATAAAAAGGTATACTTTGAAAGAAAATTAATAATATTTTACGAACAAAAATGATTAGTTTAAAAAATAATTTAGACACACGCTTCTAATTAAAATGTAGTAAATGATTTAAAACTTTCGAAAATTGCAAGTCTAAAATTGAAAGTATTTTTATGAGGGGGATTGTTCTATGTATATTATGTATGAAATAAAAATTTGAAATTTCACAAAAGAAATGTCGCATATTTAAAGAATTAATATTATTCTGTAAATCTGAATAATATACATGTAAAATGAACAATTATGTCTACACTTTTTAATTGATTTATCATGTTAAGATTACTATACTAATCAATATCAACCACTTTATAATTAGTACTACGATATATTTGTATACTTTGACAAGAGATTCTTAAACTTCAGCAAATAAAATTTACTTGTAGACGTATTCTTCTTATATGTACACTAAATATCTATTAGCCAGAAATTTAGTGCCATTGAATAAATAGGCACCATTTCCGAGTAAAATTTGCTTCTACACTCCTATTTTATCCTTTGATGGGGGTACTTTGAAAAATCACTAGTAGTTGCACAACAGAATTTGATGGTTTGAAAAACAAAAAAGTTCTTCCTAAAACTAGTAGACACATGAATTCACTTTTTCTTTCAAAAAGAAGGGTTGACTGTCAAATATGTGCATACATAAAAATTAAGTACTGCTCTTAAGACTCACATTCGCAAAATATAAATCCAAAATTCAGATATAAAATAGTGCAAATTTTACCATTAAAACATTTTACATAGGTTTTTATGCTTTGATTAGCGACAAATTCAAAATCAAAGACTTGGTTCAATTGAGAAATGGTTTTTCATGAATCCAGGGCTCAAATCATAATAGATGAATAATTCGCTGACATTTGTTAGTAGACTACAAATTATATCAGCACCTACTGTGTAAACTAGACTAAATAAAAAGTATTCTCCTAGAATGTTCTGTATGAATCATCTATATTGAGCTACCATTCTCTACAACTAGCTGCTCTTCTGCTATATATTTCCACATCCTTAAATTATTTGTAAAAAATTGTCCGTAAATTCATTATTCATGTTTAGGCATTAGTGATTCATCCAAATTGAATAAAGACATTTTTTTACTATACCACTAAAACTTGATCAAAAAATGGATAGCACCGTCTCTTACGCAACAATGTTTGTATCCTATTTTCAAAAACATATTTACCTTTTCGTCAAATGAGGAGGAGTGTCAGTTGGACTAGACTCTTCATCCGCACCTCTAGTATCTTCCGATTCCGAATTGCTGCTTAACAACAAATCAGCCCATTCTGAGCTATCATTTTCATCATCATCATCATCATCATCATCCACGCACTGAAATATTATAATATCCCCATTCACAAGTTCAATGTCAGAAATCAGCCTAAAAATAAAAAATATATAGTGTGATTTTAAAGCTTCGGTATCTATCACAGCCATAAATTAACTTGACAATTTTGATAACTTTTTGACGCATTGCTGGTACAGCAATGGGACAGTAGAGAGAAATGATGGTGTGATAACTTGAAATGTAATTAAATCACATTCAAAGTTGCAATAATTTTGCTATGAATAGTTAATGATATGGAAAAGAGATGCAAATAGAGAAGCGACAGAGTGGCATTATATATTGAAGTATGTAATATACTTCAACATAAAATTGCTTTAGAAGCTTGTTCTGTAACTGCATATTCAAATAGTGGCTAGTACACTAGAATGTATACTATACTATCTGCATCAATGAGAACAAATATAGCTAGGCATCGCTAGCAATATCTGGGCATATTTACCATTTATATAATTTTTATGGCAAAATCAAAAAAACACAAATTTGGCTTTTGTTTCTAAATGTTTGCTTATTGTAATGAATTGATGCATGTATTTTTCTACAGCAAGTGTGTTACACATTCCTAAAATCGTATAAGAAGGATCTCATAAATATTCCAAAGTTACTATTTGTAAAAAAAAGTTATTTACAAGAGATAAATAGATACTATTACCCTTTCAAATAATGGCTAGTATACTGGATTGCAAACTATACTACTTGCATCAATATAAATAAAAGTAACTGGGCATTGCTAGCCTAATATCCTAAAGTGTATTCCATCACATAATGAAACTGATATGGCAGTCTATAGTACAATAAACATAAGGTTCCTTATGCATGTTGAGGAGAGATTTTTGAAACTACAAAATTTTGTAGGTAACTAAAACTAAGGTACTTTTTCAAATGTAATGAAAATTGAAATTGACTTAAGTAAACTAAGGGATGAGACTTTGAAAAATTAGAGAGCAATTATATAGAGAGGTACACTAGCAGTGTATAAAAACTTATGTAGAGGTTACATAATTTTCACAAAGAATTCTTGAAATAAGTAAAAAGGACTTAAATCATAATTTTCGAAAATTTCTGTGAAAAGCATACGCTATGAATTATTCAGTAAAGTGGCAATTTAAAAAATAGGTTTTCACGATGATTTTTGGTTGGTTAGAGCAGCAAGTCACAACACATTATTCGAATAGATTCTATATAGACTCTTGATAAAGCCAATTACATATCTCACATGATAAAATTTTAGTCTACACACAGCTCTTCAATCTTTTCATTTTCTAAAGTTTTAAGCAGAACATATGTATACATCTACAGTAAACTTTAGATATAAAAAACTATCACATGAAATGAATAAACGAAAAAAATCTGATACAGTGCTAACTTTAGCTCCTGATATTCGAATGCGACAAATTTTGGATTTAACAAATTAATTCGCTATATCCGAATTTTGTTGTGCATAGCACTCTCGACATAATAAAAAACTTACTTCTTAGAATCTATGCTGTGTACTCGTTTATGAGTAAGCTGTTCATATAACTTAATGCACTGATTGTCACTTGCATTAGCTAGTTCCCGGCTAGCATCTTCTAAACTTGAAGTAGATTCGTCTCTAGGTAGAACCCTTGAGCCTTTATATACTATGCAATGCATATCTTCCGTCTCCTGAAAGTAAAAAAGCAAGATGAAGTGATATTTTTACAATAAATGATGCTAAAAACACATTTTCATACATTTTCATATACAGATGAAAGGATCGAAGAAGATTTTTCAAATGCGGCTCTAAATGGATTCAACATATGAAATACGAATACTACGTCACTCGCATGAAGAAATAAAAACTCTATTCAAGGATGAGCACTATAATTCAATTATATTCATGAAAGATAGTGTAAAGCTACCAACATAAGCCATGCACTATCAGACGTAATATTTAAAACATGCTACATTTTCTAAATTAGTATTTAAATGAACGTATCAGTAAGTATTAACTCTACAACATAAAATAAACTTTCAAAAATAGAACCTGCAATCGATGCATGTTCTTTGATTTTCACATGACCCATTCCAAAATAGGTTGCAAGAAGTAGATTCAGGAAACTTTATATGTATATATATATGTATGAATAAAAATACAAGCACGCACCGAGATCACAGACATGGGAACATACTGCTTGAAAAAAAGTATGGCATGTCCTTGAGCTACGGGGGGATAAGATTTTCCATCACACAAAAGCTCAATCTAAAAATAAAGAAAACCGATAAACTTTTAAATCAATTTCAACATAATATTTTTGAAATAATATAGCCATACAATATGAATAAATTTTACTGCAGGTTTTTTCCACGCGTGCACATTTCAATGGACTCGCAACTTGAGCTACATAAGCAAATTTTTTCTTCGCAAAACCATACAGAGGGACACCTAAAAGCGTCCACCTTCGACATAAGAGTAAATACATTTTTCTTCTTGGTCAGCAGTACAAATTTCAGGGCAAAATGATACTTTTTGAAACTATTCTACATTGACTTTTTCAAATGTAATACAAGAAAAACTTGCATCATCGATGAAAGGGCCAATATTCCTCTATTTGGCCCACATCATAAATTTCATCCGAAAAGATTCTTGCTATCACTGCATGTTAACTTTTTGGCAAGAGTACAGCAATTATTATAAAGGGGTTTAGCAATTTAATTTCAAAGATACCTTTTCATCGAGAGTCATAGAGTAGCATTCTGAAGAATCGAATTCTGGATACTGTTCAACATTTTGTTCCACGTACAAATGACACGGAAATGAATTATCGCACGCCTTAAGGATAGAAAATAGATAGATATAATGTAACTAAACTCGATTACATTGAAACAGCATTGAGCAAACTAGGCTGAAATTAGGATTATAGATTTTGCTTGTATGGACATTGATTCCATTGAAAATCCTGAAAGAAGCAATATATGAACAAATGTATCTAGCAAAGCATATATATATATATACTATTACGATATAATATGTATTATATGCACGAAGATAATTCATTGACAAGTATTTATTACGTGACATAGTTACATATTATGAATATACCCAAACAAATATTCTAATTTTATCAATAATATATACGAATACATGCATCCTACACATGAAAATACCTATCGAAAAATCTTACATTATCAATGCATACATTCATTTCTGTACATGAAATAATTAAAAAAAGATGAGAGATGAACTAAGCAATAACATTGGACAAATTTTCCATTAGGTTAGTAGAGACACATATGCAAGGTTTGAAAAAAACGACTTACCAATTTGGAAAAGTTGCATATTTTATCAAAACTAAAACTCGATCCAAATTCGTTACACTAGCTAACTCATTCATTCAAGCAATATAATATTATTATGTACACATAAACGCAAACGCCGTACATTTTCAATTGGTTGTCCCATTTTTGCTCCTTCCAAAGGAGCAGCGGGTCGTATTGTTCTATTTTCTCGCATGAAGCAGTACCACAATCTGATTCGCAGTACATCGAAATTCATTTCTTCTGCAAGTCTCTACAAAAAGAAATTTAAATCTATATGTAATTTGAATTTAATGGTCCCCACTATACAGAAGATTTCTAAATTTTCAATGAATATTAGTATCTTGTGCTCTCGCTATGTTTTTCCAATAGAACAATGCCTGTATCATCATTTACATGCAGAGTAAATACATTACACGGACTTGTATATTTCAGCTCATCCATAATTAAAATATATTTTTATGATAGAACATTTTTTTCGAAATATAGTAGGATTTTATGTAAAACTACTGTTTCGATTCACCTTGTAAACCTCCGATATATGCTGGGTTCGTAAAAAGAAAAAAGGATCTCGACTAGCAAAATTGACGAAATCCTGAAAAAAAGACGAAAATTTACAAGATTTCTGATAAAAAATAGAAAATTCTTGCCTTATTGATACACTGTCAAAATGAAATATGTAAGTCATATTTATATTTATCTAAAAAATCATGGCTCAAGTGACATATATATATATATTCGTAATGCATGTACTTAAAAAAATTCAGAAATAGATGGTGGTTCTGTACATGCAATTGAAAAAAGAATCCAAAAGTATGCGACATTTCAAATTATAAATAAGTGCTCCATTTTCTATACAATCATATTAAATTACTTATTATATAAAGTAATAACATATGCATACTGATAGCATACAAATAAATAAATAAAAATGTACCGTTTTCTCGCAAGCAGAATCGTTTTCAATCTCGATCATTTTCTCATCTGCTATCAAAACTTTGCACCACAAATGGGCTTCCTAAACGATAAAAAAAATACATATATTGTGAAAGCAGAAACAGACATTGATACTAATACAAGGTAGAAATCAAACAATTGATATATGAAACCCAATAATAACTGCTAAAATAATTGAAGAGGTAGATTTCACGAAATTAAGAGAATGAACAGAAAAAGATCGACGCACATTATTTACATATCGAGATAATTTTGAAATCCTACAAAATGTTATAAAGTGCACAAAAATAAATCTACATAAATTTTAATTATTTCAAAAAAAATCTAAATTAAATATACAGAATACCATAATTGCAAGTATTGCCTTTGAATTTTACTATAAAATTGATACTAAGAAATAAAAAAAAAAGTAAACGATTTCTACCAGATAAATATGCTATAAAATTTGATGCTATGACACAGATAGGCAGAGACATAAAGAGAAAGATTGAAGATGTAATGAAATTCAATATTGAAGCACAAATGCACCTTCAACATTTTTCGATACAAGTTTAAATGATGACTAGTATACTGGATTGTATACCATACTTGTTTGCATCTATATAAACCAACATGAAAAAATTCTAGAAAAGGCTTGTAATATCTTAACAGAAAATCCCACCCCGAGTATGGTGCTAGAAAATGTGATAGGAATTGTGACGGGAGTGTTGTGGATTAAGCTTACCTACAGCATACTTCAGATATATAATATGCCGGGACCACCGAATTTATTTGTTAACCCCCAAATTCGTTTTATCCAAAAAGCTGGAGCCAAACTCGGGCACAATATGACTTTTTATTCATTTACTAAAAGTGAAAATTCATTGACGGCAAATTCGTTGACAGCAAATTCGTTATTTCTAGATTTACTAATTTATGCTAGGAACCAATTTTGGAAACAGCTGAAACATCATTTGGAGATGCAAAAATGTTATATGTTCTCTAAAACTGTGTTTTTATCAGATACCAAAATTAAAATTATGTTAGAAAAGCACTAAATAAATAAATTCCTAAAAAATTAGGGCTATCTAAATAATATTTAACTTTATCTGTATGCATACATATATACATAGATTAAACTTTCAATTTAACGAATTCGCCATGAACCAATTTTTGCTCATAATGAATAAATGAAAAAATTTATAAAGTATTCAAGCTCAGCTTCCGATTTTCGGATAAAATGAATTTCATATGCAATCATTTATTTAGGTAGTTCAGATAGATTCATTGCACCCAAGTTCATTTTAAATATGAATCATTTATGCTGAATCGTAAAAGCAATCTGTAGTTAGAGCTGTTCACGTCGTATCGTGTCCATATATCAAGGTGCATGGAATAGTCTCGACTGCATGTACATATGCTAAAACAAATATGGTCTTAATTTGCTCTTTTAATTAGAAAAAAGTTTTACCTCTTTATCCTTCAGTGTCTTTTGGCGAAGTAGCTCTTCTTTTCTTATCCTTTCGAGAAGACTTGAGGGAATTAGACTATCCTCTACACCTTGTCCGAGCATAACAGTCGATAAATCGCAAACTCGAATATATACTAGCATATACGCGCTAAGAATGAAAATTTCAGATTCGTAATACATTCAATATAGTACAAGCAGATATAACTAATTGATATTTCAAATTTGCTTTGGTGAAAAAACTATTTAAACAAGGTCACCTACGAGAGCTAATTTTCTTTAGAAATATTAAATCTTAGGTAGAAGACTAAAACACAAATCGTGAAAATTTCAATATGCGCTTGATGTTTTCAATTTAAGTCAAGTACTATTGCATATCAATGCATAAAAAATTAACTAAATTTCTTATAAATTTAATACATGTCAGTGTGTACACACTACAAGTAAATTCAAATAAAATAGTTTGTCGTCACAATTAAGTATGAACAGGTTACCGATATGATTTGGCAATACAGTTCACCAACACAATTCGGTTTGAACAGGTTACCAATCAAATACGGTAATACCATGCATAGACACATTTCAAAAAATACAATTCAGTTTTTATAGATCATTTGATTCATATGCTTTATCGATACAGATTACCAATACAATTTCACTGATAAAATACATCAATACAATTAGTTTTGTTCAATTAATCGATACAGTTACCCATAGCACATTCAAATCTCGAACAATTACACATAATGATTACTAACCTGGAGTAATTGCTTGATTCCCTAGGCTTATAACTAGTTCCCCAAAAGTTTCTGGGATCGATATTCTTCTCCTGCATTGCTCTACTATCGTAGCCGTAACTTACTTCAAGAGCCTAATGAAAAGCATATAAAACCCCTCAATTAGATAACATGCACATAGAACTAGTTTCTATAAAATACAAAATACCATCAACAATAAAAAACATTCATATTGAAGTTATACCTTTGTTTGTTATGTTTATTTGCAGGACCAATATCACTGGATACGGCCAAACAAAAAAATTTCAACTCGCATTTAACATCTAACATAACAAAGCCACTCACTTATATATGCATAATTCTTCATTACTACAACAAGGACTTAGATAGAGGACTGCTGACTAAAAGTATTAACAAAAAATAAAATATTATTTATTTTTATTTTATGTTCAATTTAAAAATGAACGAGGAAATATGTATGCTTATCTTTCCACCTTAAGTATTATTCATATATGTGCAATGTTAATGATATGCATGGGTGCACGCATGTATACATATTTCTCTCTCTTTTTGTACAGGGCTGGCAAGCCGACTTGGAAATTCTCCCGTCACGTGAAGTGGACTCGAGATATTTTGAAGTCACGTACAAGTCGACTTCACGTTGCCCGAATCAACGTATCATCTTCGCATACCCGAATTATATTACATATTCTGCATAACTTTCTACCTTATGATGCTTATTCCTACTCATGTGCTGATTTCTTGACCAAAATTTGTTCATTCATAATCCATCGAATTTCATCCGATATTCATCATTTATTTTATAGAAGTTACAATATACAATGATCGATTAGCAATAATCGAAAAAAATTATTTTCCTTTTCCGTGCAAAAATAAACAATAACGCATATGTAGTTACTCACATCTTGTTCTAAAACTGGAGACACATATTCGTCGTCGAATTTTACCCAACTGGTCCTCTTTGGATTGTTGCTCGGACGTATGTACGCAAAGTAATGACCAGAGGATAAATCACCAGTATGAACCAGTATACTATGCAGAACGTATTTATTCGGCCGAGCTTGGAAAAGAAAATATGTAAAAAATTGAAAAATTTTAAATAGTTTCCGAATACGCAGGTATAATTATGGAATCAATGCAAGGCTCTCACCAGGATCTCTGTACGCGTCATTCGCAAGATAAGGCTCCAAATCAAGTTCATAGGGAAATTCAAAGCGATCATTAACCTGTTCATAGAAAGATAGTCATAAAAAATCTATTGATAAAGATATTGAAGTACATAAGCTAGCTGTAATGATATGCAAAAAAAATCTTTTAGTTTATATTGCAGAATAGATATATGCATCGAAGAATATCACTAAAATTGTACTAACTAAAAATAAACTAAATTGGATTTTAATTTTTAAGCAAAAATTGAATGTGTACCATGAAAATTTTTTATATCCTTTCGATATAAGCGTTTTATGGCAAAATACCTTAATCATGGTTCTTGAAGCCAAATCGTATTCAAATCTTTTCAAGTGGATATTTAAGACCGGGGGAAACTTTAAGAACCGTACGCCCTGCAGGCAATAATCGAGCAGTTAAGAATATTCGGCAAAAAAATATTTTGCACAAAATTTGTCCCAGAAAGTTGAAAAACAAGTCAGATTCAAATCAACAATTAAATTGCAGTTGAACTCAAATATAAAAAAGCACTTCAAATAGAAATAAGTAAGAAAAATATCTAAAAAATAGTTTTTTAAAACAGTATCCATATTTGAAATTAACTAGCACGAGATTCAAATCAGCATAAACAGATTTTAAAATCATAGCAAAAATTTAGAACAGATGAAAGCAACAATTCAAACGTATGCTAGCAATGTCAAGTGATAGTTAAGATTTGCAATAAAAGAATCCAAAACGGAAAATACATATAAACATAGCAACAAAAAGCATCCAGAAAAGTTCATTACCTTTTTGGCCTCTTGCTTTCCAAATTCTGGGCCTGCATCATACTTATTATCCCCGTTTAATAATTCTTCCGCAGTGTAGCATGAAAAACTGAAAATCAAATGCATTATCATATATTTTTCATCTATAATATTATAATGCATAAGTTCATATGTATAGACAGTAAGCTCCAGACAGTATTTATTTTTTTACAAATTTTTACTTGTAACAGATAAACGAAAAAGTCCGATTATTTCTAGATAGATTGAGATTTTCGGATAGTACGAATAAATATGGTAATCCTGGACATTCGTCCAGAGTTTACTGCATATATTCACTTTAACACGCTATCATTCATACAGTAGAGGATATTCATAAATCGCCTTTGAATCAATAAAAATCGCCACAATCAAAAAATAAATAAAGAATCAAAATTGGAAAATAGTTTTTCAACAAAAGATTCAATTTCGGTTAGCATCATTTTAAGAAGAAAGTATAGTGTGATTGATGAAACGATAAATTGACCCATTCATTGGTGACGCAATATACTCATCATCCCGTGGTGCCGAAAATATGAGAATTGTACAAACTGTATACAGTAAAAACTCAATTTGCATACATACATACATACATACCTACCTATCATAGATATCTTTGCATCCTTTGACCTCTAACTGAACATCATGAAAGGTTTCATCTCTTTTGCTTTCGTATTGCACATTGACACATTTTATATATGCTCTCGTGACTCCCTCAAATAAACCACTAATCACGCCATCCTGAGCAGTTCCTTGCATAATCTTCTCCAACTTGTCCATCAAAACCTGGCTTGTTCAGAAATATAAAGGGTGCAAGTAAAATTAAGCTCTTCATATACATATATATATATATAATTCTTTTATTCATATATCTGGAAATGAAAAATCCAGTCTAGTACAAATTACCAATTTCCCTTCGTATAAAATAAAGCTAATTAAAATGGAATATGATTATCTATAACGAATCAAATTGAGGAGATGTTATGGTCTCGAGTTCGTGATTCAGAATTTAGTACAGTTTAGTTCAAAAACATTTCATACCCGATTGAGCTCATGCACGTCCTGCTGAGTATATGAATCGTATATTCCCCAGCCAAAGCTTTTCGTGAGTTCTTTCGTTCCAACAGCATTCTTCGATGTTTGAAGTCTAAGATAACATATTTTTTGGAATGCCAAATCCCACGAAGAGTTACATTCAAGGAACATGGAAATATAGCTTAATTACTATCCAATGAAATCATTCGAATTCAATTTGTTTCGATGAAGCTATTTCTAATTGATTAATAATTTTGTAATTTTTCCATGTTCCTTAAACTGTCAATAATACATATTGAACTACGGTAAAGAAAAATAGCATTGCATTTTGTAATACGTGCATTACTATATACAAATATATAATTAGACACAGCTAGCAATATTCTAATAAGTCTTACTTGTAAAATGTGCGCTGAAGGGCCAGTGCCAATCCACCATGGCTATCGCACAATTGGGTGTTTAAGTCATATACAGCTTTTCTCAATCGCCTCAAGTTAAATAACGTTTGCAATAAAGAATTCATGTAGCACGTTGCTCCTTGGTTTTTAAGTCCTACCATTCCCTGAAATTCAAACTTGAAAGGTTAAAAGAAAGAAAAACTCTGTGTACAAATTAGATTTAATCTAATGGTTTCAAAGTGTAAACAAAGCTAACCTTGAACCAATCAAAATATACCAATAAAAAAGGATTTCGAGTCTCAATGAGGAATGCATTATTATAATTTCTCCAGGATAAAATTCACGAGAAAATGTAGTCAAATTTAAAATCTTTTAACATTTATAATGATTTTGATGCATTAGCTCCTTGAAAAAGTAAGTTCTTGCTGCATAAGTAGGTTTGAGTCGAATTAGATTGGCATGTTGCAGTAACAAATGTTGCAACGGGTTGATTGAAAAAGAATAAAGTTGACATGTCAGCAGCCACATACAATTCAATAAGTACTAAGAAACCTCCCAAAACGAGATAAAATTATACTTTATCCCTGAAGTTCTAAACTTTGCACTTAATATATATAACACTTTCACACTTTGCTTAGAAGCTTCAGAATAATTATTCATTAAATATTGGGGGGGGGTTTGCGTGGTTCCTCCGAAACCCCTTGATGAAATAGTAAAATTACATAAAAACCGTTCTATCTATACAATAAACCAAATTGAGTTGGCATTATGATATTATGATTTTTTAAAATGCTGCTATTTTTAACTGAACTACATACTGTTCAAAATGGAATGGTTCATTTTTGACATGATATAATATGAGGGAAACATTTAAGGTAAACTGTTTTGTCTGCTTTGATATCGCTAGCCATGTAATGATAAATATATTCATGCACACAAGCATAGTAACAAATCCAGTATACTAGCTACTACTGAAATATGCAGCCAAGGAAAAGTTTATAGACCAATTTTCAAAATTGAAACGTAAATATGCTATAATCTATAATATCCCTCTGTTTTTTCTCTGTGATATCTGCATCTCTATGTTCTATCAACAACTTATCTCAACACTATCAATGTCTGAGAATGGAAGCATTAACAAGGTCCTTAAAAGCAATAACACTAGTATCTTTAATATTATATCCATTTTTCTTCGTAAGTCAAAGTATATTTTAAATTATTCTTTACGATGTTTATAAATAATTCCATCAGTAGATTTAATTTTATAACTTATGTTTGTTCCATTTGTCCAGAATTCATATTTCTTTGCTCCTCTGTGTTTGATGGTTGTTGCCTCTAGCTTTAAGTATAGATTTAATAACGTATGTATGAGTTAAAGATATATTATGCATACCACGGAAAAATCCTCAGTAATGGTGGGGACATGGTCAATAACCACTGATATTCGAAATGATCTATCATTTTCAACATAATTGAATTGCCCCATTTCATCTCTGCACAATACTTTGTCGCGAGAGTATGCATGGGGGTAGCCAAAATCTTTAGCGAATCGTGAAAAAGAGTTTTCCTGCAAGATCAAAATGTCGTTGTTTTCAACAAAAAATAAGAATTTTGATAAGTACAGTACGCTTCGGATATGATGAATTGGCATTTACATCGAATAAACGCAAAAATCAAATAAGATTTCGGTTATAAGGGATTAATTTAGTGGTTTCGACAGATTCACTATATCCTAAGTTTATTATACTCTGCTTGAAGAAGTTTTGATTTAAACAGAAAGAAAAATATCTTGAGCTTTTCAGCCGTACAACATTTTGAAACTCTGTGATATATGCATTGCTTAAGGACAGCATTTGCAACATGTAGTACCGCAACCTTCGTTGCAAAAAATTTCTCCAAAAAAAGCAACTTTTTAGGATACAGTACCATATTTCGAAAAGGCACAATTTTTAGAAGACGCTATAATAGTCTTATATTTACAATAAGATTCCCTCAATTCTCCAACCTTGACCTCAAAACTTTGTCCCAAACGAATTGCCATGCTAAATTTTGCTTATATTTGTTTGAAAAGAATTGTTTCTCGTGTATACATCTGTAACTGTGACCATTCGTTTAGGGTGTAATTCCGGGGACAGTGGAGACATCATGAATCCCTCGATATGAATGCTATGGTTAAATGGGTATGTCGAATGTACACGGTTTTTTTAACATGTACCTATTCTAATAAAATGCGTAAAAATTCAGTTTAACACCTTTTTTTAGAGTCGATTCATGTTTAAATTAGTCCATATTTCATTGGCTACATGATCAGTATTGATATTACATCTAACAGCGTATCAATATATGCAACCTATGTGGCCTCAAAACTCTTCTTTTTGTTACATTTAGCGACTAAAGTACAATTGATTTAGAGAACAATTTTTATTGCACGATTTATGGAGACACATATATTACATGGCTTAGAATATTGTTAGGCGTTAGTGTTGATCGAGGGATATGGTATTTGCTTCAAGTAAACTGTGTGCAACAGAAATGAAATCCTTTATATTCATACTGTTATTATTTTTTACTGCAAAATTTTGATTTAATTTATTTAGGTTTTTTATCAAGTCATTTTTTAGCTTTGTCATTATAACGATAGGAGTACTTTAGAGCCTCTTTCAAAGGGCCACGACACAGGTTGGAATACATCTAGACTATGTAACATGCGTTAATGCAATATAGTACGTACAGAGCATTTTTTCATGCATAAAAAAAGAATCATATTCACGAAAAGTTCTTACCAAAGAATCTCGAGGAAAGGATTTTGCCATGTCATGAACATTCAGCAGCGCAAAACCAAAACGAACAGTCTATGAAAAACGAATAATAAAATCATCAAATGATACGCAAAAAAGATGTGAAGCTATTGAATAAAAAGCATTAAATTTCCACCAATAAAAAATTTGATTCGGTGCATGAGAAAATTTGATTGGACCAAATTAATGACAGTTTTGTGTAATATTTCCATGCGTGCACACCAAAATAGACATGTAATACATAGCAATGAATGCAATAAGAAAAGGTTCAGCTGATAATGGAGTAAAATTTACCAAGATAGCAATCTGCATGTATTGTAAAGAGTCATAAGATTCATATTATAGATGCAAATTATTCTTTCTTATCAGCTCAAAGTTTGACATACAGTTCAAGTTCTGTAGCAATATATATAGGGTGCAGATGATGTGGCAATATGAAATTACACTTTTATAGTTACTCTGGGAGAAGCTTCAAGTATTCATTTTCACTAAAAAAAATCTTATGGAAAGAGATAAAACTTACCACGGGAAGATAATCAAAATCAAGGTAATTTACTAGTTCAAGATATAAACCCATATTGCCGTTAAATTCACCCCAATTGCAGAGAAGTTGCCATTTTCTGCCCTGAAACAAAATTATGAATTATATCAATATATATATATATATATAAATATGATAAGCATTATGTGATATTTCACGGAATGAATTCAAAAAAATATTCTAATGTATTTGGTGAAGTACGGACCCCATAAATTATTCTAAAGTCATTTAATCTTTCATAAATTATTTTTGAAGTTCATCTTTCATCAAAGAACTATTTGAAGTCATTAAAAACTAAAAAGTCACCATGGTAGGTTTCATCTGTCCATTTTTAACTTCACTAGTAACATATGTACTGTTCCAAAAATTCTTTTTTTTTGTTTATTGGCCAGTTCCATATGTTCATTACAACAAGTATCCAGTTGCATGTGGCAAAAAATAGCTTTACGTTGTATTGTCAATTTCATTCTCTTTGAGTTTGCATGTTAATCTCCATTCAATTCTAACCGTTATTCAAAAGACTTCTTTTATACGCCAAACCACTTTGTCATCGGAAAAAATAGAGCAAAAGATGGTATAGCATACCACTTTACCATCTTAATTGCTCTATTTCACATAATGTACATATCAAATGAGGCAAATATACCATTTTTTTTATTCTGAAGAAAATTTACACTATTCTTGTCAAGACTGACAGCAAGATACAAAAAATGCTGTAAATTTATTTTTACAGAAAGCTATAAAAATAGTATCAGACAAAGAAACTTATGCTGCAACTAAACGCATGAAAGATAACAAATTTTCAAAAAAGGATGAGTACGCATAGCAATTCTAAGGACAGTATAATGTAATCACATACAATATTCGTCCAATTTCGCTAGAAATTTATACTTCAAGAAAATAACTTTAAGCAAAAAAGGCATTAAAGCTATGCATGAAAATAGGCGCAAAATATATCCAGATATGTGCAGATTAAAATTTTTATTATAACTTTCTTATAGATTGTTATAAAGCCAAATTTACAGAATAAAATTATCAGATAGCTTAAAGGATACTGCTTTTCAATATATATATATATATATACATAAACTCAATGAGCTAATTCGACTAATGCTGGTACTAATAAAATATATACAAAAGTTTTATATGTTACCTTATTGTCAAAACAAAATATAATTACAGTGATACTAATGAGCTTCGTGTTCTATATTCAGAATAATTGATATCAAAATAGAAAATGCATACATTCCTTTAAAATAGGATTTGCTTCAGTACTTAGAACTGGAATGTATCAAAAAATGAAATATAGAATTTATTATCATATTTTTGAATTAGAATGATATACATATATTCTATTTGAAAATATCTGGATAGTTTAGCAACGAATATTTTACGAAGGATATTTCAATGGCAGTTGAAGAAATTATGACCTTTCGATATGCAATTAATTTTCAAGAACTTCAGAAAACAAGTGATGTGCATTACACAAGCAGCTACTAACCTTTAAGTCGATAACACTGTGGGATACATTACGAGAGCTATCATCCATATAAAATCTTGCAACAAAAACTGTTCGATCATCAGTTAGCTACTCATAAGGAAGCAATGCATTTAGAATATCAGAGTCGAAAAAAGAGTTTAAATAGTTCAAATTTTAGGTAAAATTAGCATCTAGTTAAGCTTGCATCGATGGATTTCGACTTAAAAACATTTCAGATACGAGAATGCATGAGACTGAACTACTATCTGAGCAGAAAATAAATTAGAGCCTCTATAAGTTTAATAAAACAAAATTAAACTTAAATATTGTGCATTTTGGTTTACGTCAACAAAAAACGAAAATTGAAAAACAGTTACAATGTATTGTTTTTGCACATCCAGAAGGAATTCATTAAACTGATTTACTTAATATTCTATGAAAAATAAATCCGCGGCATTCGTTAATATCAATATTTGATTATTAAAAATCGAATTAAGTAAAAATGTCAGGAAAGTTTTTATCAGCTAAAACAATGGTTATCCCCTTATTACTTTTTTAGTATAATTGAGTGAGCATGTAACTGGAAAAAGAATTAAAAATCTAGCCATAAAGTTATTTTACAAGAAACTTGAGAACATGATAATACAATCGTACCGTAATATTTGCAAGGAACTCTGGATCCGGGCATGAGCTATTTGGGTCAAAATTTACTAATGATTCGGCCGCGCTATTAGCATTGGTTTCAGAATCGGCAGGAGATAAATGGTCGACGGCTTGGCTAATATATTCTTGAGTTGATTCTTCAGCGATTTCATTCACAGCATTTCCTTCATCAAGCTCATCAAAAGCACTTCCACCAATATCCCATTCTTCTCTTGACATTTTCATTAATTCAAACGCCCAAGTGCTTATTTTGAAAATCAATAATTTATTGCATCAAATTGTCATATAACAGAAGCATTGATAATATAATCAAATTGAAAATGTTATTTTTGCCTTTGTTTTACAAATGCAAATGATCGCGAATTGTGATTGGCTGAGAAAGTCTTTAAGTTGAAATCAAAAATACGTACAGGAGCCTCTGCTTAACTACACTGTATCTATGGAAAAATGAGCGCGAACGTAACAAAAGCTATCATGGTACCAACTTTAATGCATCATTGCCAGGCATCTACAAACTAATGATTTTCAAAAATCCCTCATTAAACTTATTTAGAGACAATATTGTAACTTCTGTCCATGTTACTTTGTAAAGTCGAGTGAATCGATGGTACATAAAAATGGACAAGTGAATGTTTTATATAAGGAACGACTATGGGAGACTGTCCATAGTTTGCATAAGCCTGATCATAGTCAACCTTCATTCTGGTCCCATGAGTATCTAGGCCACAGAAGAGCATAAAAAATACATGCTCTTGTCTCAGTGATGCTCAAATGTTAGAGACAATTACATACTAGAAAAGCTGAATACTCACTTAGTGAAATATTGCTTGCCAATAAAGTATAGGCAAGAAATAATGCAGTAAGTCAATGAAAATTAAGATGACTGAGACAAAACAAACTGAACTACAAGGGAATAAAATTTGGCAATCTACGTTTTGAGAATTTCGAGGAATTCGAAGACAGACTATATCAATAGGTACATGTGAACAGCCATGAATTCAATTCTACTGTGTTAGATTTTGCAAATCCTCCCTACCAGACAAATTACATGCAAGATATACTCAAGTGGCAGCAAGCAATCTTGGAAGGAGAGATCATTTACAAGCAAATTGCTTGAGTTCTTTACAAGTACTTTTCCAATCGCTTTTATAGTAAATTGAGTAACATTGCCATTCAATTGTCATTTACATCCTTCGCTGTATTGTTTTGTTTCTTGATATTATTGATTTTCCTGTTGCAAAAGCATTGCATGAATTTTGCCAAATTCTTCAATTTTTATCATTGAGCAACCTCTAGAAAGTAAATCAAGGAAAAAATTAATATTCAATTGTTGCTACACAAAGCATTTTTGACTTTGAGTACGACAATTCAACATAATGTCAAATTCAGGCATGGAAATGAGCAAGATTTAAACCAAGTTATAAATATAATGAAAATAGATGGAACTGATGACAAAAAAAGTGTCAGGCAACACAAAACATGATGAAGCTTTCAGTAAGCAGGATTAAGATCACTAAAATATCAATGAAAAGGTGATATCAAAGATTTGGTACAATAAAAGCTTTAACAGAAAAAAACTCAGTAAAGAACCAGAAGCCCAACTTTTGTTGAAATGCACAGGATTAGACAAAGAGGAGTATATTAAAATCAACAAATTTATGTCTCCATGTCTTCACCCTTCACCATTCTCATTTGTCTATTGAATAATGAGTTACTCATTATAGAGGAGAGCCAGATCATATTAAAACAATTGAGTAGAAATATGGTCAAATAAATCAGGAAGATCAATAATTGACAATGAAAAACAACCAAGCAAGCATACAAGTTGGTGATAGATGGAAAAGCAACATTCCAGCTATGAGATGGAACAAAGTTAGATTAACCGATAGAAATATCTGGCAATATTTAATAGGGAGCTGAAATAGTGACTAAGTATTTAAATGATTCACAGCAGACATGTATTCAAATGGCAGACAGCAGAAGCAAATTTTATTTTTCAAATCAGAACCTTGGATGGTGTGGTTGTTGAAGATTAGTAAAGCATGCTGGAAGGTAGTCAGGCCCCTAGAAGCTTGAAAGCAAAAAGATATGCTGCAGCAGTAGATTAGGCACTAGCAAAAGACATGACTAAAATAATGGCACTCAAAAATATGGAGCTGATAGCATCATGGGTTTATTGAATATATTATCTACTGAGGCATGACTGAAATATTCAGCAAATTTTTCCCAAATTTAGTATGGCTAAACTGGCCTTGAAACAGGAATATGTGCTGGATTTGTGATAAAAATGGGAATCTTTGACGTATATGCCCAAATTGAAAGGAACAAAAAACTGTTATTTTAGGGATAAGACTGCATGTTAGAGGCCAAACTGTCAACATTGGATCAGAACAGCAGGTATTGGCAGAGCTGCAAAAATGATTGGCTCTAGAAACTGGCAAAGATTGTCCAAATTAAAAAGGAAACCAAGTGAAAAAAGTTGTGCAAAATATTGACTACTGGCATAAAAGACGATGAACTGTCAGATATATGAAAAAAATTTGTAAATAAAATCAATAGAGTGGGAAGGCCAGATTTATGAGTTACCCCATTCACTGCTGTAGATAACTGGTTACAGGTAGAATTGGACTCTAAGTTGTTGTGATTTTAATTGATTTGAAAAGATGGTGATGCGATCATTTTGTTAAACATGGCTAAAGTACTGGATGGAATTTTTGCCATGCAGGTAGTCTTCACCTCAGGTAAACTTAACAAGGAAATTTGACAATTGGATTCATGTAAAATTAAAGATTATCAAGCTAACAGTTGTGAATTGAATTTTGGAACTGATTTTTTCCTTGTGCTGAGTTCCAACTTTAGCAAGGTACCAATACTTTAGCCAGGGCAAATGAGGAACAGGAAGATACCCTTGATTAGTCCAGATGAGACCAGCTAGGCTCGAACATGGTTAAAGATCTTGCAAAAACAATTTGAGTAGGATACAAATGAGTAGGGGGCTGCTGGTATAGTATGTAACAATACCAGAGGCAGCATACTCTTCGTGGGAGCTGAGTGACATGTTAACAATTGGTAGACCAACCCTGTTTTTGTGCAACGTTGCCCTATTTTAATGCACTTGAAAGAGGGTGTAAACAGTTGGATTCAAGATTAGATTAAGAAAATATGGATTAAAAATGCATCTTTGGAGAATTGGTTTCTAAATAACTGGTATCCAGAAATGCTTTTATTTGTGCCAATTAAAAAACATGCTTAACCATGGGTTGCACAGCAAAGAGGATGACTTTGGTAGGTAGAAATTAGCTGAATAAAGATTATTCAAGCTGATTTGGATAATCAATTTAAACATTGTACAATATTTTGCAAATATAATAGTGAGTAGAAAAAATTTCTGAGATCATGTTTATGCACCAAAAAGTGATAAAACTGTTTTGAACATTTGTTGTATGGGGAATCCAAAGAATCTGGAGTTATTGTACAAATTAGAAACACAATATTGAAAGCAATTCTTCTCAATGATCTGACATCAAGCAAAAAAAAATTATTGCATGCTACAATAGTTTGTATGTTATGCCCCAAAATTTGTGCACTTGTCACAGGTCCCATAGCCTATTGTCAAAGTACATATATTAAAAATAGGGACTGAAAGATATTTACCTGAATCAAGCAAAGCAAGAATTAATTGCAGTTTTACATACTTTAAGTATTTGTGCTATTGAAAGTATGTTCAACACAAATAAAAAACTTAAATAATAATAATAATAGCAGTTCATAACCTACAGCAACAAGTCATACTGCGCAAGCAACAAGTTTTAACTTCTTGACACGTACAAGATGATTTCATTTAAAACTATTTATTCAATAATAAAACTACCCTTTAGTTTTTTTGCAATAAAGCAATGAATGGTTCTAATATATTTACTAATAAAATATACTGACTGTGCATTAAAAATGAATGCATTGTATTTGTTCATGAGGAAAACTTACTAATTGATCTATTATCCAGATAAAGGGTTTTAAATAATCTTGATTTGGAATATTGCATTATGTTATGTTATTGCAAGTTGCAACACAAGTTATTCAAGTGCAAAAAATAGCAAACTGTGGTCCAAATACATATAAACGTATCTAATCATAGCTTTAGTTCTGTAACATAATTACATTAGTTTAGTTTTTGCCATTTTTCTCCTGAAAGTGCTGGCCAGTAGTACCTTTTTTGTAGCTATAATATCCATTTACCGTGAATTTTTACTGGTCAGACTGTTGACTAATGATCACATTCAAACTTTGTCCTAGGACATGAAGATTTGAGTGAAATTTTAATGTACTTTGTTAAATTTGGCTGTTTTTAATTGAGTTTTCAGAGCAACTAATGAGATTTTGACAAATTTTACATATCAAGTTGAAAAATGACTGGAATGCATTTCACTTTGTGTTGCTAATGAATTGTTTTCATTTGCATACATGCAAGTCAATATTAATGTGTATATACATGCATATATATTTGTATTTCATTCAGTTGGCTATTTTGTTGATTCGGTTTATTTACAACTTAACACTGACGAACAAATGGCCAAGTGCCATATGATTTTGTGATAACTGTAGGAAAGTATGTAAAGTAGTTGTTGTTGTGGGCTATACAGCACCAAAAAAGATAAATATTGTATGAATATAGTGTTGTAGCTGAAAAAAATGCTGATCTGTCTTGTTACTTTGTAGACTATTTGAATTGAGTTCAAAATTTCTGAAAACATTTCACTTCACAACTCCAAATTGACTTTTGAAAATGTATATAACAGGTTATGCATACATTTCAAACTAGTCTTTTGTTTATAGCATATTTGAATTTTTTTTAATAGGATTATGGACTGTATTGCCAAATTTTATCTCAACATAATGATTTTGAGAAAAATAGATCAGGCAGAATTTAATGGCCAAATGCTGAACTGCCTTGCTATCATTAAGAATCAAAATTAAACCAAGATGTACATCTTGCAATGTTTCTTACTATACTAATAAATTGCTGTCAGGCACACGTGTCAGGAATTAACTTTTATCATGAGTTAATTTCTTTTTTACTTGTAGCTGCAGATATTCCTTTTGATAACATTTTTTATTTGTGTCTAGTCACATTCTCAAAACTGTCTAGTCACACAATAGTTCTTGAGTTGCTGATGTTGTGTTGAAGAAGTTTAATCACTTTCCACAGCACAGGTCAAGATATAATGCATATTTGAGCTGTTACTCTTACATTTCTTGCCTATTTTGTTGTGCGTCATGATAACACACCAATTGAAGACGAGAAAGTAGGATAAAAGATTACTTACTGGATAAACCTCTATCCAATGTGGAACAAGCAAAAGGGAATAGTACTAACCAAGGGAAAAAGTAAACAAAAGCAAGAAGAGGTCAAGCAAGAAAATGCGTACTTTATTGTAGGTGTTTCCAACACTCAGCGTTGGAAACAAAATGTAATATCAACTAATGGCTAATGCTGGACATATGCAATCAACACTAACCAAACTACAACATAATATATATGCACTTGAATTTACAATACAAATCCTTAGGAATTGTCGATATAAAGAAAATATGTATCAGTTATGTACGTGCAACTGTAACTGGTCAGGTCCTGACAACTAGATTGTTTGCTTTTGTCAAAAATTTGTGCTACATATATATGTCTCAATTGCAGACATGCAAATGTAGTTGCTTCACAGTATCAAAGTTATATTGAATTATGTCTGGAACAATAAATAAAAATACAGCATTATATTTTTGATGTACATGTACTTACTGTTTGTGATAGGTGAAATATATCGAATTTTTCAGCAAAACTTCAAGTTCATCTATGCTTTTTTGCACAGTTGCCATGTTCTTGAAGGATTTATAGAGATTGATATTCACTGGATGTAAAAACTGTCATATACTTGCGGCTTTATGTTTATGTGCAAATAAGGAACTTGATGAGCTTGGGCAACATTTAGTCTTTTGCATGCTCGACTTAGCACAATGTTACGGATAGATGATTAGTATCTGCGTTAACTCATGTCAAATGCCATCTCGACTAAAATGAGAAATAACCGAAAGACTAAGATTCTGCTTACCATTCAAGTTTCCGACTTAGCATGCCAATATATAAAAAACTGCTATGTGATGAATCAAATGGACTGAAGTAAAATATGAAAAAACATGCCACAAATAAGTATACATCATGCTTATATTATTTTGTATTGAAAATTGCTGTCCAGTGTAACACATCTTAATGCAATGCACATTTCCATATAAGATTACAATTAATATTTAGTAGAATACAAAATTTACAATTCAACCATCAAATTTATCAATGAATCAGAAAAAGATTTATAAATTGAATAAGTAGAAATTACAGCAAAAAATATGTTTGCCCAGTTGTGGGTAGGAATGGCTCAGTATCATTGGTTTAAGAGAACATTTCAAATCGAATAGAAAAATTCTCAGCACAATGGGTGCTTCAGCTCTATAATAATTATGAATGTAATCATAGGTATGACTTGTAACAACTAATGCTAATCAATTTAAGCACGTGAGATGCATCAAATACCGCCTGTAACACAAAATTTCTTGCAATTTAAATGGATGAATCATACTGGATATATATCTTAAAATGTCCAAAGATCAATTTTGAATAAGCCACGATTTGGTCATTCTTAAACAGGACACAAAATTTGAATCTTTGATCATAGAAAAGAAATTTATATGCTCGATAACTTTGTCATAAAAATTCCAAAAAAATCTGAAAGTGGCTGATTTTCTTTTCGATTATCAATGATTTAACTAGTTACATTTGTATACTGTATGTTTTAAAAAGTAAAAGTTAGTTTGAATCATCAATATTTGATTTACTTTAGCCATACTTTATGTTATATAAATATAATTACATACTAACAGCTTATATTTGTTTGTTCATCGAATTTACCACTTTCTGTGCGAATATAACAAACGAAGACTTGTTTATATAAAATTAACTTTACATGCAAAACATATTATTTTCTTTATAAACAATGACCGCATATACGCAACATATTATTCATGTAAATCCTACTTGAGATCCAAAAGATTGAATTTACTAAGAAAAAGCATAATCAAGAGTGTTTATTCTTCAAATGCTTTTTTGATAACTTTTGAGAGCCTTTCTGCAGCAACAAACCAAACTGAACCATCCATATTAAACACTCGACAGTTTTCGCACATTAGCTCCATGTCATCCTAAACAAAACGTAACAGACATGTCTTAGATGCCATCCCCAAGAAACTTCTCAAATTAAAGGTCAGAGAGTAGTGGAAAATACAACAAATACATGCACGTAAATAAACACAAATTTAACATGACTTTTTATTCATGCCCGAATTTCTTATATCACGGTAGAAAAGCTGATAAATTTAGAGTAACCGATACACATAACAAAAATTATCCAGATATGAAATCAAAATATGATGAATAAATTATACATACAAGAACAAAAATCATAATAATTATTTGAACAATTTATATATTGAATTACCTTCACTTGTTTTTTGCTCTTGTAAAATGTTCCTCTGTCGATTCTTTCTTTAATTGTTCTCAAATCCATTGGGTACTGAACAAAAGTTTAAAGTTTAAAAATATTTCTGAAAATGCGATTTGACTGACTGATTTTTTAAGACAAATAATTTGTTATTGATTATATTACAAATGGTGAACGTTAGAGCATATACTGAAATGAGCCTTCAATGTTAGGAATATCACTTGAAACACAAGAAAGCATTAAAGCAATTGATTGATTAAATTCATATCAGCTATATATTTAAAAGCTTGACTTTTATAGTCTTGTCATAGCTGAGAAAAATCATATGGTTTGCCCCTAGTACAGAAGGAATGAAAAAAGCTGAGGAATATATTCCATTAACTTGTTTAAGAATATATATGACAAAACAATTGGCCAAGAAGAAGCAAAAAAATTACCTTTATAACATCCAAATAACCCTGAACAAGTTCAGTGTCTACCGGCTCATGAAATGGCCATGCATATTTGCTTCTTTGAACCTGAAAGGTTGCCAAATTATAAGGTAATTTTAAATACTATCAAGCATCAAATTTTTTCATTTCAAAACTTCAATTTTTGCCATGAACTATACGAAATTTGCAAGCATAATTATGAGTTTTATTTTAGGATATGTGATGTGAGTATGTAAGAACAGGTGCGTATGTTACATACCTGATCCCAGATTTTCAAGAGCTCATTTCTAAGTTCAGGATTATGAGGCGTAGGTCGTTTTTTCTTTATGCTGCACTCGGATATTTTTCCAGTTTCGGTGGGCGGTCGTTTTTTCTTTACATTATCATCTTGAATCGGTTCAGTGATTGAGGGAGGCCGCTTTCGTTTTTTCTTCTGTGTATTATTATTGAATGTAGACCCTGAAACATTAGAAAAGCGCTCTAGATCAGTGACATTTGGTGATCTACCTAATGTTCTTTCAACAAGCTGTCGGGTCCAACCAGCTTCAATTGCGCCAGGAATGTCACGCAAGGGATTAGTAATTGATAATGTTTTTTGCACGGATATACGATGTTGTCGATTAGATTTCGAGATTTTTTGGTTCTGTTCAATCCTAGTGTACAAGAAAACATGATTGAAAATGGACAAATATGTTTTATCAAGTGAACTTATTAATATCTGGAATTGGTTTATAAATATATATATATACATTTTTGGAAATAGCAAATCTTAAGGACCACCGAATCAATTTTTTGTTCAGAAATTTGTTGCATCAATTATATAATATGAACTTGGCATACTATGACTTTTCGGTTTTTCACTGTAAGTGGAAAATTAGCAAACAAGAATTCGTTTCATCCAAAGTATACTGTACATATAAACACATGTAACAAAATGTCAACAAGCGAAAATGAATGCCAAAAAATGGATAGGCCTAATACTGTCAAAATTATTAATTGTGCTGCTATCACCTTGATGTTACGTATTCAATCTGTTTCTTTAAAGCATCACAAATTGAAGAATATGGCAGGTTAGGATGTACATAGCACTCCATCAATGTGCCCCCATCGTAATGCTTAATATAACCTTTCCACAACTCAATAGGCATCTCAATTCGCTGCAAAAGTTGAAAGTAATGTATAGAATCTCATCAAAAACGAAAAATGATCAACTTCAGTACGATGATCGGCTAGGATGCAGTTTTACCAAAAGTTTGAACATTTTGATTCCCATAAATAATTACTTACATTAACGAAACCTTGTTTCTTGAAGTAGCCGATGGCGAAGTTATCGGCATATGTGAGGAAATGAGTTATACCCTGGGTAACAGCATACTGTTTGAAATGGTTCATCAGCATAGTTCCGTATCCTTGAACCTGCTCCGATGCTGAAATAGCCAAGAACACGATTTCACAAAATTTCTGGTTTTCAAAGGTACGAAAGCAAACCCCCCCAATCGGAACATTTCCTCTAAAGATTGCAAGCACTTTATGACGTCTATCAAGAACAAATCTCGCGATATACGCTCGCGGCATTCTTGGAAGTTGCTGAATAAAAATATTTTTCAAGATGGCCAAATGCATGAGACTGGAAGATCCGCCATCATTGCAAAGAATCTGAATAAAGAAGAGGTTATATTTCAGAAATTCAAAATGCAAATTAAGTCCAAAGTACCTTAAACAAGATTGCCGTGCTCATTTTTTAAATTTATCTTTAAGAATCCAATCACTGTCTATGTAGGTTACCAATCTTTCTTCAACCTCGACACTGCCAAATGCAGACGGTTCTCTATTGAGTCGACATAGAGTTAACAAATATTTATTGATGAATCTCGATTTAATAAAGTCTGTTAATAAATAACTAGTTAACACATATTGAGTTAACAAATCTTGAGCCAACTTCCACTTTCGACTTCAAACAAAACCATAAAAATATGTGTAACTCCTTGACCACTTTTTTAATAACCCTAAACCAAGTGATACTACATCTTGAATTTACAAAATTGGCTTGTCTACTAGGCTACCACTTAACCAAAAATATGCAAAAAATACTATTGAAGTCATGCATGATTTGATTCAGAAAAAAGTAGATCTGCATTATTGTTAGGATCGCTGCATCCAATAAAGACTAAAATCGGTTAAATAGGGTAATTTTAAAAGTGGCAAGTCATCATTAAACTTTCGACAGTAGTTTTTGGCAAGTCATTATTTAACTTGACCTATAAAATATACTGATTAGAAGATTCACTTCTGGTCATGCAGGTAGCCTGGTAGTCTTACAATTCATTCTTGTAGTATACTATGTATTATAGTTCCTGTCCTGTCTTGTCTTTGTTTTATTTTGTCCTTAACAAGATATTGGAATTGAATCTGTTGAGTTATTTACTGAGACTAACAATGAGGAAATAAATACAAAAACTACATCGCTTTGTAGAAAGATTAGTGAGAAAATGTTTTGATGAGTACTTCGTACTTAATTGCAGACATAACTGTTTTTACCTATGCTAACTTCAAAAAATTAACTTTTATCTTTATAGCATCCTATGCTGATAAGATGATTTCATCTCCAACAAAGTTTTACATATTTTTTGCGCAGTTCTCAAGACAAATCAACTTGTTGCTCAAAAGTAGTTAACATTAGGACTAGGTTTAACCTGCTCAAGTAGAAGCCATCAATCTTGGTATACCAGAAAATTGCTATATTGTGCAGAAATTTAGTAACCAGTACTACACAGATATACAGCATGCTAGTCAAAACTAGTACACATAAATAAAGGAGGTCAAATATAAAAATTTATTTATGGCATCTACTTCTTTGGGTCAAAGACAAAACTGTGCCTATGGTAGGTTATATTTCAGATTAGGCAGCATAATTTTAGAAATACAGTTAAGATACAGATTTGTCTTGTTTGATAATAGGATGTATAAAATTGAGATAAATCCAATAATTATGTGCAGATGCTGATTTACAAAAAAATGGGCAATATTTATAAAACTATTTGCATGGAAGATTTTGCTGTACAAGTCTAAATAGAAAAGTTGCTAATTCAAAAATAAAAGAGGGTATTTCATGCCAACAGTTCAAATTCCAAGTATACCTAGATATCATGGATTGGTTGTAGCACTAACAGAGTTTACAATCATCTGTCCCCAAAATATCCATATGTACGTTCCTTTAAAGTTAATGAATACACTTACTGTGCATTATGAATTAACTTTTTAAGTGGTTAATTTGGTTTTATAGCTGTGGAATTCTTGAAAGTTTTGAGATAAATTAATATTTGATATATCAGACTGTGGTAACAGGCTATGGTGATGGGTTAAGATTATGATTTGTGTGTTGCTGTGAAGTATATTCACTTCCAGTAACACAATTGTGTTTGCAAAAAATGCACTTCCTTGCTTTTTTGCATCTTACTTGTTTTACACATTTATAACATTGTGGCAGTATGCAATGCACTACAAAATATATGTTACTTGCACTATTTGATCTTGAAGAATTCCAAATCTTCATATGCAAACAGATGTTCAGCAATTGATATTTATGTTGACCTATGTACTTTGCAAATACTATCTACTAAACTATTCACTGTCAAAAGAATAGATTAGTAATACCTGCAAATATGCCTATTAATAATATTCAATAAGAACTCACTAATGTTGAAAAGTTGAAACGGTAAAACTAGTTTGTTCATGAGTCTCTTTTGATCAATAGTTCAGTTAAAACAAATTTTTTTTAATTCATTGCTTGCTATTAGTTTCAAACATTGAGAAACAAAATTATATGTATCTCTTTAATCCTATCTTATTAATAAAAATGACAGAATGAAAAAACAAAAGTATTTAGCTGAAATAGTTTTTTAATATTTTCAAAACTTCATTTCAAAAGTGTTAGAACTAGCAAACTCCACTAATTCATAGTACAAGAGGTCAAAGCAAACAAAAAATGCAATCAAGGAACATATAATGTTATGCAAAAAGTATAATTATGTTAATCCTTTGTCATCTGTTGACAAGAGTGAATCTTGTCAACACCATACAACTAATTCTACGCGCATACAACAAATTAGATCAACTATAACTACAACTCCTTGATAGAATTGTACATAAACTATATAGCATATGTGAATTACGATTTTAAAATAAATCACACGGCAAAGACATATTAAGTCCTGATAAGAGTAAGCAAAGTAAAGAAGGAAAGACTAATAACCAGAAAAAATAGATTTTTCATTGAGCAGTTATTTTTGCTTTCTTGAATACTCTGCAAGTGAGCAATAAAATTATTGCTTAAAGCAGGTATCCAGGTTAATGAGGTGTTTGTCAATTATTAGTGTGTTAAATTTACTATGAGTTACAAGGAGTAAATTTCAAATTTTTAAATGCATACATCTGTGAGTGCTACAATATGTTCAATTAATCTTCATATTTTCATGTAATTACAATTAGAAGCCTTTTGAGATTTAAAAACTGCATATTGTCAATCTTGCTTCATTAGGTATAATAAATTTAATCAACTCAGTATCTCGATGTCAAATTGACAATGCTTGAAAATGTTGCAGTGCTTAAACCAATCAGTGAATTACCACAATGAACTATTTCTGATATCATTCGAAATACTTATATAATGCATTAAGGCTGTATAATGTGATTATATTAAGTTGAAATATAAAACAAATTTATCAATGTTTGAATGCTTTCTTTACTTTCCTTATTTTCTAAAATTTTAAAGCTATTGGTTGTAATAAACATTTGAAGCTACAAAACTAGACAAAAGTGATGATTATAGTTTGCTTTAAACAAATAATTAACAATATTTGTGCTTTTTTACAAAAAAGTAAAGAAACTTTAATTTTCTCTATTCTAAAATGGTCTTGAAATAGTTAATATTTTAGTGTTCCTTAGAGACATGACCACTTTTCAGTTCCAGTAAATAAATATTTTTGGGTGAGTTAATGTTGACATTGGCACCATTGCATCAATGCAGACTTTTATTAACCTGACATCACTTTTACAGTTCAACAAGATTATGCGAGAGAAAATGACGAAAGAGAGCTGCACAAATCTAATGCAAATATATGGGTATACTGTGACTATAAAAATTTAACAATGAATTTGAGGCTTCATTTTAAGTTTTTGTAATCAATACAGGCATATACTGTAATAATCAAACTTATTCATGTCAAGTACTGTTTTGATGTGATAGATATCTTGATGAAGCAGTGATATTTTTGCTTGTCAATATAATTGTAGAAGTATAGAACATCAAAATAAAATTATTTTTTATTGTTTTGCATGATTTTAAAGTTAGGGTGCCAAATGAGCATAATCGCTCTAGATACAGCACATGTCCTTCCACAACTGCACTGCAGCAAATGAGCAAAAAATGGGTCGTGCAAGATGAGGAATATTAGGAATAAATACAACTGGAGTACATCAGGCAAATACGTAACCACTTCATTGTGTGAGAAATGCCTGAAGTATAAATTGATATGCTATTCATAGTTAACTTTTATGACAGCAGTGACTTTCTAGGATATCTCTAAAATGCCCTTCAAGTGTAGCCAGCTTCTGTTTATAATTATATACATTAATAGAAATCATATTGAGGCTTTTACGGTTGAGTAGTGTCATATTTTGTTGCTGAAATTTTTGTTTGAGCTAGGCTCTACATAGTAACATTTGCTCTTTTTAGGTACATAGCCTAACACTTGAAATAAGTACACATTTCATGCCTTCAGTCTCACCAACGCTACTAGAGCGGTTAAAGATTCTACTGTATTTTACCAATTATCATTAATACCACTATTCAAAAGCTAAAACTTTATGTGTTACAATCAACTATTATGGTTAAGATAGAAAAATCTCTTACATGGTAATCAGTTTTGATATTACAATGAATGATTGCTGATATATATATATATGCATGACAAATCAGCCTTTTATTTTGAAGAGAAAAATGGCATTAATGTTCAGTAAAAGACATGTTAATATTATCATAAAATATCACAGAAAAAGTATTCATATAATTGCTGCTTTTCTGTGCATAGCACTCTACTCATCAGAATCTGTTATGGTGCAATTTATGGCAATAATATCTTTCTTTTATGAACTGCCAATGAAATGATTCATGTAACCTGCGACAGTTATTTGCAGCTCATAGCTGAGCTGCACCACTTCTGATATTTCATTTAGATCATATGCAAGGCTGCAACAAATCACTTTTGCATTTAGGTGCCGTCAGTTATCTTTTCTTTGCTGGTTAAGGTCACAGTCTGCACCAGCAACTAGCTGCAAAAAGTAGCTTTTGCCCAGGTCCTATAAGAATCCTTCAATGCACTTTTAGGTATGTGAAATAAATGAGAAAACGTAATTGAAATATTGAATTGTAGTATATTACATAAATTCAATCATATGTAAACGAGATTCACTCTCAGGAACACATTACATGATATGCTTATGACTCAATTCAAATACAAATGAATATATCAAACTACAACAAGTATCCTTAAGTAGAAAGTATGGCATACAAATCAATTCCTAACAGGTTCCGTAAAGCACCTGACATATTACCTTCGCTGTGAACAAATTTTTGTCCCTTACTGCCTCTGATATGGCTTATCTTTCTATCTTTCTATCGTCCAATCGCTTCAACCATGCACACTTTATCTTTGAAATCGCAAATGAATATGCAACTTGGACCAAGTGATTGGAACTTGCTGAAAAATATTGGACTTTCATACTTAGATTTACCAAGTGCACACTGATGGCATCTCTTTCATTAAGAGAACTATAGTTACCTATCCGCAAAGTTCTTTTTCCACTTGGAAGGGACAGTTTACTCTTTTTCTTAATGCCACTGCACAAAGAATTCCAACACTGCAAGTTCTTTTTTTCCAGCGCAAGTCATTCCTAAATATTTTTTGCATGAAAGAATTTATTACACACATGAGGTATTAAAATATGCTTCATGCATGCAACACTGCGATCACTTGGTACATTGTCCATCTAATACAAATAAACACAAGAAAGATATCAAACAGCATATATTACTGCATTGCTAGAATTCATTTTTAGCAATGCAAGATAAACGAATATACAATTGTGTGACTGGACACTGGCAATTGCACCCTGGTACAATTCCATTAGCTAAACTAAAGTTAGAACATGACGTCAGCGGTCAGAATTCTAAATGATATTAATGACAAATCTCCATGAGTCTTTGGAATCATTACCAAAAATAATGATACAGATAAAGTAAAACAGGATTAACTGGTTAATGATTAATTCCTAACAGTCCAGCACACTGCAAATAGCTCAATTGTAGTTTTGATTTATAAGAATCATCATTGGCACATCCATCATCAATGTCACCTTTTATTAGGCACATGATTATTGTCATGCCTGTTGTTTCTGACATCACATCTGCAGCTCTTGATTACTCTTCACTCCCAGTGCCCTCTCATTATCCATGTTAATGAGGAAAAGGTCTTGCCCATTTTTCTATCAATCTTTTCTAAAATTTTCCTTTTTAATATCTTACCGCAGCATTCTATGATGAGCATTCTCCTTCTCAACAGACAAATTTCTTTGTGGGCAGATGATCATTTTCTGGTATTTCTTCTGCTGGACAGTATTAAAATATCTCTGAAATAACTGCACCCATCGCACAATTTTTTGCAGGAAGGTATCATTTTTAAGGATGACTTATTTTCTCATGTGGAACGAATGTTCAGAATATTTCAAGAAGTGCTTTGGCACAATAACTGATGTTGACATCAAGAAACTAACCTAGCTTCATAGAGACAATGAAATTCAATTATTGATCCATTTTGCAGCCACTGTGTCTGTGGATCTCTCTTTCTACCACTGCCATGGAAGGCTTTTACAAAGAATTCTTTGTCCAACACTGGGATAAAAGGCTTGAACAGTGCTTCAGTTTTTGTTCCTATCGATTGCTGCAAGAGACTCATGCCAACCATCTTATCACTGCAACATTTTTATATAGTTGGTGGACTTCAAGGCAGTGCAAAAAGTCTCTGGAAACGTACATTTCTCTTCCTCAAATACTTCTTGCCATCATTTCCATCAGCAATATCAATCATCCGCTAAATGATTTTGGCTTTGTCTTACGTCATTACCCTATATCATAGGTTTCACCTGAATTTGTCATTACCCACATTTTGTTGGTGCTCGAAGTGATCTGTTTGCATGTCTTCAGCCCCATTTTTGCTTCCTTCTCCAGCTGCTGGTTGATCTTTCACTGCACCTGCTCTGTTGTTGGCAATCTACTGTGTTCTTGCCATTGCGGTAACAATCAATCCAGTGATGGGAATGCTGGCATGTGATGGGTATGCGTGATGGGCATGTGTGATCAAGCATTTGAATTGAGAAATGTGAGGTGATTAATTCTTGAATACGTTTAATAGCATTTGTTTTCCCCTCGATTTTTGATCACGTCAAAAAGTATTAATAACACCACTTGAATACTAGCACTAATTATTGAGTAACGGTAAATGTCGTGAAAGGTGTAGCTGCTCATAAAACGTCCATGGGCCCGTTTATACGCAAAAATCTATTTTTCTACCTGGACAGTTGTAGAAAAGAGGTCAGAACACAAAATACATTAAGATGAGAATATCGAGTTATCAGGCACCAATTCGAAGTATATCTGTTATCTTATTTCTCAGTCTCACTCTCTCTAGTCGAAGTTTTGTTCCATTCAGGTTCATTCACCGCAGAGTGCGATTCTGTCGCACTGCAGATTCCAACGAAAATTTATCGAATCTGGATAAGCATGCATCCCCCAATGTGTGTCAGGCAACTATTGTTGATGCAAAAGATTCCTAAGTAAAGATTCTTAAATAATTTATGATATTTTAGACAAGGAATAGGTTTAGAGGACTTTTTCGTCGTCGAAATACTAAAAAATCGTCAAAAGGCTTAAAGGTACGTACTTCTTCGTTTATTCATTATCACCTGTAGCATCAAGTACAAAATCTTTCGCTGAAGTCTAGTAAGGAGCAGCGAATTAAGTGCCAAACGGTTCAAGAACTTTCACATCAGGTTACTTTTAATATTATGCTTTTTTAATTTTGCTTATGTAATTGTGATATCAGTCATGTGAATATCAGGTCATGAGCTATTATTGCTTATTGTATGTTTATGAAGGCATACTTATGGCAAAAAGGCAGTATTCAATATGTTGATGATTTTGGTATTTGGTTATATCTAAGTAATGTCGATATGAAAAATAAGATGGCTCGAAATTCATAGTTATTATTTATTATTATTTACTCTTTGTAATCATAGCTATCTCATTATCAACTCATATATTACCTATTGAAGATCCTATTCAGGGTCCTGAATATTTATTAAGTTTATTGATGCAACAATGTCACTTATTTGGTAATACATGCTGAAATACAAAAAATTCAAGAGCTTTAAAACTGCACTAATTGAAATATTATAGTAACCATTATGAATTTCTTTTACATATTCAATTTGACCTAGATTTATTCAGTAAAATAGCGCTGATTAAGTACAACAAGAGGGCAGTAACGCGAAATTGACCAGTTTTTTCAATTTTTCAAAATCATTCTTGTTTACATTAAAGTGCAATGAAAGCCTTTTTCTAGTATTGCTTAAATAAGTTAGTTTATCTGCAAATTTCACAGTTAATTAATTTTTTGTTTTTCTTTGAAAATTTAGACTAATTTTGAATGTTTGCATGAGTTTGTAAAATTCTAGTATTTAATTTTTTGATTTTATGTATAAATAATATGCAAATAAATCGAATTATTTTCAGGTCAATTTTTTCATCATTTTTTCTAATTTTCATCTTTCCACATTTGTTGTAACTTTACTTTGTCAAGTTCCCAAGTAATCAGTATCTTTTAAATATATGTGACTTTTATAATATATACTTATATTAAAATGCTTTTTACTTGGTAATTTTTTGGAAACTTTGGTCGATATTTTCTAAACCTCTTCTTATGGTAAGTCTTATGCAATTTATTTATACTTGCTGAATTAGGTAGATGTATTAGGAGCAAAACTCCACAATCTTGATGTACAGTGTACTGGTGGTCAAAACCATGCCATTGATCATCCTATCCTTGAACTTATTCAAAACCGTGTAAAGTCTCGGTAAGCTAATCACAATCTTCACAAAAATTATCTTGTTTTAATCGATATTCGGCTGGTGTTAGTTATGTCACAGCTGGCCTTATGATAGGACCTCTATTATACATTAATATTTTTATAGTTTTGATGCTTTAGCTGTAGGAATTTTCATTAGTCATATCTCTTTTATAAAAAATGGTTTTTTGATTTTTATGAAAAATGAGTAATTGGTTGATACTATTTAATTTTAGCTCTTCATTAGTTAAAAATGGAGTAGAATAAAATTATAAATGTTAAAGACTTTATCGTGCTTATACATTTTCATCAATAGCTAAATTTTTAGATTACAAATAAGAACTAGTACAAAGATGAGTCATATCTTGAAAAACAATTTGATTTCTGGGTTCATCTATGTAAAGTTTTATTGTAAATTTCATAGAAAAAGTGTGCGCAAATTATATTATCATACAATTTAGTTTGGAGGACTGCAGAAAAAATGAAAATTTAAATATTAATTGATTAGTATTTGGTAAATTTTCTAAATATCTAGAAACTACTGTAATATAAAAGGGTATTGTCAAAAATTCACATTACAGTCAAAGGACTGAAGTAAAAAGTCATCAGAAATTCATTTGCTATTTTGGCCAGAATAATTTCTAAGAAATTATTCTTTTCCATGTATGCACATTATTTCTGTGGTACCCACGAGTATTTGATTTGATATCATCTGGATAAAATTTCTTGAGCTGCTTTATAGTTCGAAATTGTCCTACTGATTGTTAAGATTTAGGTAGCTATGCCTAAGTACTATTTGTTTATATTGATGCTAGCTAGTATAGCCTGCTATCCAGTATACTAGACGCATTATTTGAATACATGTAGTTGCAGATACAGTTTCTAGAACAATTCAATGTTGATGTACAATTGCGCTCATCAATCTCTAACGATTCTCAAAGCAAGTTCTATATCTCTGTGCATTATCAAGCACTAATCTGAACAAAAAGGACCTTTTGATATCTGTTTCGTCAAAAATTGTGCTGCCCTTGCTTTTCCAGTACGAAGCCATCCATGCACAATGATGGAATGAAGCTAGGTCTAGCAATTGAAGGGGGAGGCATGAGGGGGTGTGTTAGCGCAGGCATGGTGTCCTGCATACATCACTTGGGCATACAAGATGCATTTGATTCGGTGTACGGTTCTAGCGCTGGCTGCCTAGTTGGAGCATATTTCGTTTCCCGCCAAACCAATGGAACTGCAATTTATCACGATGTGCTTCCCGAATCAGGACCAAAGTTCCTCGATAAGTCCCGACTAGTGGAAGCTTTAGGTAACAATTATTAGCATTTTTGGTTTCTTAATCAATGTAAAGAATATGAAATAAATGTATAATTGGCCACTATATTGGCTTTTGGGGAGTACTTCGATTTAGTAGGCTTCATAGTCTCATTGGTCGCAATATGCATCGTCTGTACCCTAACTAACTGTTGTCAAGTTTAGTCATTGTGAAGCACAGAGGAGTAGAGATAGCAGAGAGAGAGTATTAGGAATGACATTGTGATTTTATCGATTGAGTACAAAATTATTTTTTGACATGCAATCGCTCTAGAATCTTATTTCGTAGCTGCATATTCAAATAATGGGTAGTATTCTGGATCATATACTGCGCTAGTCTGCATCATTATAACCTAATGCATAGTAAATCTAGGTACAATAATCACTTATTTGCCTTTTATTGTACGTATATTAGTTTCAGTTCTTTTTTGTTAATATGCTTTTTTCTTGATGGGTTTTATAGGTTTTGATTTCAGTTTGTTTCGTTGGGATTGGTGGAATTTATGGCGAAAGCGCGTTATGACAGACGGGCGTAAAATACCAATTTTAAATAGTGGCGGTGCACAAGTATGTAAGCATATCACTGCTTTTATCTTTTTGTTTTTTTTAATTAGATTATTTGATATTGCAGTTGCATATTACTTTTCTCAGTCTCTTTCTTTCGTTTTGTCCATGCAAAATTTTATTGTGCTGTAAACTTTGAATATAGCTTATCTATCAGGGCTACCAAATTCATTTGGTGTGTCCGAAGCTCACTACGTCGGAAAAAAGCTGAAATGAAACTTGGCACGATTGCTATTTCGTTCATTCGTTTTTGAACAAAACTTTGTAGGAAACTAATTGGTCTGTTACATCCAACGTTTGCCCTTACATGGCAATTCATAAGTCATATCTCTGCTTCATCTATCCACAGTTCTGTTTCAAATTTATACCTTCTAGCAACATAATTGAAAAGTTTTAAGCTTATAAAGTATTTAATCAATTTAAATGATATTTTTTTATCAATCGAAACTGCAAAAAATTAGCTGCATGAAATTTCGTACTAAAAATTAATAAAAGTCATGAATTGTAAAAATTTCCATTATTCTTTTAGAATAATTTTTATGCTTCTAGAAATTCAACAAGAGAATTGGATTTTATGAAAATGTTTCAAGAGTTGTATACAATTATTATTGCAAATGAAAAAGTTGATTATGATCGACCCTAACTTCTCCACCATTAATTATAATTTAGTTTCTTCGAATGTATGTTTTTTTAGTCACAAATGGTTAACAAGGTGAGTAACTTTGGACAAATTTTTGATCATGTTACTGCCTCTTTATTTACCAAAGGATATGTTTTTACCTTTCAAATTTGTCAAAGGTTTTGTTGCTCACTTTATTTAATTCAATAAGAAATATATGCAAAGTTGCTTACCCTGAAAATTGGAATCTGGAGATTTTATGATATGTCAATAGATCAGCCAAATACAGTTTTTTGCTTCAAAAGGAATACTAAATTTAATTTTGAATTTTTTCAGGTGTTTAACTTGAATTTTCTAATGAAAGATGTGGTTTGCGGCTTTTGGCCATTGGATTGGGAATCATTTTGGTCTAACAACCAGTTACAACCGTTAAGTGTTGTTGTTAGCGGGCTTCATAGTATGAGCTCACATACGCTTACGTCGTCAAAAGGTCATTTTTCCTCTCTTTCTGAGCTGACTAGGTGCATGCACGCCTCTATGGTACATAATATAACATTTAGAATGCCATAAAACTAGAAGTTCACCATGCACATATATATGTTTTTTTTAATTTGATTTTTTGACTTTGTTATTTTGCGTCTTTTTTTGATTTTTTGTTTATTTATTTGCATATTTTTTTGTTTATGCAGCTGGTGCCGGGACTTACTGGCCCTCTAGTGACTCTTCCTTTCGAGCCCGACAAGCTTGAACAAGGGGCGGTCAAGCTGGATTCCGCAACCTCAAAGCTCCTGGATTCTGTTGATTTTTCCTACGAAAAGGGGCATCAGCCATGTGCTGATGCATTGATATTTGAACCTATACCATATAGATCAGCTGTCAATGATGGGTGCACGCATGTTTTAGTCCTTCGTACACGACCGGATGGTAGCCAGGTAGGTGGAGATTTTTATGAGCTCCAAAGTTCTATCGAACGACAGACATTTAAACCCACCCAAGCATTGTCAAAGGCCTTTTGCATAAAAAAAAGATGGATAGTATTATTACGAGTAAAAATTTTGCTTTTTATCTAACAGAATTTTTAAACCCCCAAAAATTATGAAAGTGCCTAACTAAATTAGCATTTTCAGAAGGTTTCATTTACTCTTCTTGCTAGAAGTTGCTAAAATAAAATGTTGATTGGTTATTGTAAAAAATATTCTAAGCGTCAATTTTCTTTTCAAGAACCAATGACCAATTTAAATTTTTCTAACAGTTGCAGAGAGCAATTCAAATATTGAAAAAATTTAATATTTTTTGAATCTCTTACAAGTACCATAGGTAAATCTATGAAATGGCATTCGGTTTTACATACTGCAGAAATTGCACGTGGTAGCATAATTTTCTAATAATTTCTTATTCAAAACAATGATTCCTGGTTTAATATAGATCACAAGCCATATTTATTGATGCATTTTGTTGCTACTATGCTGCAAACAGATGGCATCCATAGAGAAAGGTAAAACTAAGCTCTTCTACTGTGGCCCTGGAATTTGAATTCAAATAAAAGACCGCTCTAAATTTTGCATTGAAAAGCATAGTTTTTTGTCCATATTTCCACAATTTGGAACTTTTGTTAAAGACATTATTTCGGGAACAACGTAGACATCTATTGAATTGAGAAATGTAAAAATATGCTTAAGTTTGAAAAGGACAAGAATATCATATATGGATGGCCACAAAGGAAAACTAAAACTATAAAAATAGGTTGATTTTGTCATTTTTAGCTTAGAGTCGAATTAAAAGGAATTATTTAATTTTAAGAAATCTATTAGATATAAGAGTCATCCAAGCCCTTTGGCATTTATTTATTCTTCCAGTATTTTTGTTTATATGAAAAGAATCATTAATTTGTCTTCTTGTTATAAATTCTAACATTCTTTCAAAAATATATGAATGACAATATCATTTTTTGTTTTCAGGTTCTAGGAAAAAAAGCAGGGCTATACGAGCGTCGAATTGCACGTAAATATTTTAATGAATTTCACATTGTTGCAAATATATCTGATTTCCTAATTCAGGTTAGCCTGTGAAAAATCATAACTTTTTAGCTTAAAATTTTGCTTAGACAACGGAAAATACCATTTTGTTGAAAATCTTCTTAATAATTTGCTGGAGCATAAAAATGCGTTGATGAATGGGAAAGCCAGCACTTTTTTTCAGAAAAAAGAATGTTAAATGAATTTTCTACCACCTTTGAAAAAGGCAAAAGTATTATGCTTTTTTATTCAACAATTCGAAATTATTTTTTTCTCGGTGCATTTACTAATTTTTTTGTCATATTAAATGTAGCATTTATTACATAGTTGTACTTGTAATTATAGATTTTTTTTGCAACAGTTGAGACATTTAAAAATATATGCTGAGGATATTCTTTCGTTGGCTCGAGGTGGGTCTACAGGGGAGCCAATTCGAGTTCAAACTTCTAAACCCGGGTCTTTTTCTTATGTTCATTTACTGGCCATTGCTCCTTCTGAAGGTATAGCTGAAATAAATCAACTTGAAATGAAACGAAAAGGGTTGCTGCAGGTGATATTCCATAAATCCATGACCCAGTGTATGATTTTTCTATCATTTATTTAATATTATCACCTCTCTACCGACTCCATTTGCTGATGTACACTGATATATCTAATCCGATTTATTCAATTAACTGATAGTTTTTGGTATAACCGACAGTATCAGTTTATATAATATCGTTTGTATTGATATATGTATAAATTGCATAATTTATTTAATTATAGGAGGCTATAGTACATATAAGACGATTTGGTTGACAGTGAAGTAATATTAACCATGAAATTTGACATCCACATTTAAAGTGGCAAGTCAATAATTCGAATTCAAATTTCAAATAATTTTTTCTTGTCCACTGATTAGTCAACATAAATTTTGATTTGTGCATTTCAATGTTCAATGTATTATTGATTCATATATATATATATGTATCATATAATATAGCAAATATCTAATGTACATAGTAACTACTTGTTCAGTTCGTTTGAAAAAATCAATTGACATGAATAATTTGAAGAAATAGCCGCATTGAACAGATCAGTAGATATTGCTGCTTTCTGAGCTGCATCATATGTTGTAATAAATTTTACTCCTGGTGCAGGTACAATCAATTCTTGAGCCTTTTTGTGGCGTTCCGTTAGATTATCGGTTTCTCTATGGTGCACATCATAGAACCCAACCCGCACTTAAACCCGAGTAGGCATCATATTTTACAGTTTACGTCCTCTTTCTTATTTTTTGTTTGTAACATTGCTTCGGTGAAAGTAGTCATTAATTTGCAAGTTTAAAAACTCCCAATTAATATGATGATAATTACCGAGGACATTTTTTTGCACGACCACCTTAAATAAAATTTCAGAATCCAAGTGCACTTTTAGACTTGAGTAGAATATTTATGTTGTTGAATGCATTTGCGCTATATTCAAGGTTTGTACAAAAAGATTTGATCAGCTGATTTATAAAGATAAGTTAAATTGGAAAATTTGTCAGTTTTTGAGACATTCAAGAAATGTATAGATATAAACATATACATAAATGAAGATGGGGCATAATGACTTCTCTAAAATTGAATTTTCACTTCGAAATAAATTAAAGAGCGACAAATTCATTTAATTTAAAGTTTTGGTCATTTTTGTTTAGGGATGTCGAGATGGATTTTCGGCATGCTATGAAGCACTTGCGAGCTCTGAACAGCGTATCAAAGATGGTGGTATCAATTCCACTTTATTAGCTCACAATGCATTTCCAGATTCTATATTAGAAAATGCTGTCAATTTTGCCGAATCGCATTGGCAACCTGGTTGGAGTATTTCTTCATCCTCCCTTGAATCTCCATGATCGTATGCAGCATATCGAGAGTTGTTAATGTTATTACACTTCGAAAAGTTGTTAGAAGTAATTATGAAGATAACAAAAAGTATACATTACTTGATGATTACATTCAAATCGTTCATTCTCCACTAATTTTCAATGCTTTTGAAGACAAAAATAGAGAATGGTATAAAACAAATCATGCTTCTTTGAATTATTAGTATCATAGTAATGTTTCAAAAGAAGGCATAATCTATCCCACATATTATAAAATCGATGTTCTGACATGAGTTTATGACTGTAATACTGAAATTCAGAAGCAAACTATCAACTTGGCAAGTGTTCCGCACTAATGAAATCTAGCAATATCCTCTCCGCTTGGGCGCTACAACATCTGTAGAGTCTGGTGCCTGTAAAGAAACTTTAATGAATCCTAATTCATATTCCTTACAAGCCTAGTGAATGACTCAAGGAATTTTGTTCTTCATATAAATTACTGCCTGCAAATACTTAAAAACTTGAAACTGATGATTGGTTCTTAAAGAAAGGAAATGTCTAGAATATTTTTCACAACTACATATTGATATTTTATCTTAGCAAATTTTAGCAGCAAAAGAAATGCCGAAGGTCTTGGACAAAATTTAAGTTAAAATGTCAACTATTCGATTGTATTTTAGAGCTCAGATAAAGTCTTCTTTGATGTGCTGCTTCTATTCACAGTTTGTTCTATTATAATAACATGGGCAACAAATCTTAAAAAAAGGGAGTATTCATATATATTATTGGTGCCTGAACAATCTACATTGATTGTACATTTTGAAATTACTATAAGTGTTTCTAACCTTGCCACTACACTTATAGCATTAAAAGTTGATTTTTCTCTATACTTTCTTTTCGTGACTTGTACGCATTTTCTTTGCTATATGGATAATTCTATGCAGGCTATTTTTTGAATTCTTATTTTCTTGCAGCATTTCTACCATCTACAGTTGAATGAGTATTCAGCTATGAAATTCATTACATTGTTACTATTTTCTGTAGTGCTTCATACATTTATTATGTAAAGGCAGATACTAACACCTGATTTAAGCATATGGTATTTAAATAATGGAACTTTAGTTGGTAAATGCTGTTCAGGTGTTACATGTTCTCTAAAAGTCAGGCTCTCAACTTGGTCAACCTTATAAACCTTTTAAAGTGGCTATCAGGTATATTTAACTTCAATTTTGGTTAAAAATTTAAGATGTCATCACCCCCTATTGGGATCCGAATAGAATTTACATATTTTGTTGAAACTTTTTTTGATACTAAAATGGCAATAGTTTCTGAACTTCAGTTATATTGGATGCAATAATGTTTAGATTCAATACAGCTATATCTATCACAGAAAAACTTAAAGTCTCCTCATTACCAGCTAGTCCAAGCTAGTTAATCTCATGATTATTGGATATCAGGAAGGCTTTATTCTTTCATGCTTTGATGTATCAATAACTAACATGCATTAAATATTGTTGAAAACTTGAAATCTTCAGTTGAACCGCTAACCACTTAAATGCATGTCCACTTGAATATGTACTGTTTGACATCTGCCTCTTTAAACTGTCACATGCATATGAAAATGCAGTGTCACTCTAATTTAAGCATTGTCTTGTCTCATTAGCTACTTTGTTGCTTAGGTAATCATTTCATTGAATATCACCTCTTTAATACATATCTAAGTTTCCGGTCACCAGACATCCATTGAGCACAATGAAAAGCTCACCAAGTACTCTGATGATTGTGAAGGAGTATATATCTATTTTGTTCCTCTGTTTTGGGAATTCCTTAATGGTGCAGCTCACATTACCAACCATATCATAGTGCTATAGGCTAATCTAATCTTGCTGTTGCTCAATCAAACATAATGAAGAATATTACATCGAATTCAGGTCACCATCAAATTCACCATAGCATTAATGCAAAGAAAACCTTGCACTTCTGAAACAGGTTCTTTAATAACCTCACAATGGATTCAATAAGATTAAAGACACTCCACTATTTAGCTACAAGATGGTAAATCTGATAAATATTAAAATATAAAATAATAAATATGCATAGCATATTCTCAACTTGTTCAAATGACATTTTTATTTTATTTTGTGTAGCTCTGAATATAACTTCATGACAAATATTTTATATTTTTTTGACTTTTGCATAGATAATTAATGCATCAACTATTTTACTTATTTTGAATGATTGCTATTTTATAATAAAAAATGTACGGAATAAATAAAAAATTACAGAATAAATAAAAAAATTTACAAAATAAATAAAAAATGCAGAACATTCTTTGCCGTCTTTTGGCACTTACGATAAAAAATGTCGTTTTCTGGCATTATTCCAAAATTTCACTTGCTAAACGTTGAATCTTCGAACTATCATCATAACACTCATTATACTGTATTTCTTACACTTATAATATCAACGATGGTGAAATCTTGTGCATCTCTTGCGATCCTTAAATCTGAAATTGAAAATGCCGGCGATAAGCTGGTGGGGACATTAGCACACTTTTCAAAAAGATTCTCATGATCTAGTCTAAATGTTTCGCGTTTCATGCGTACTGACAGATATATTTATTATAATTATACTTATACTTTTTTTCTTCTTTTTTGCCGGTCTTGTAATACTCTCTTTTTATCTTTATTTTATCTTTCCAATTTTGCTATATTTGCCGATTTTCAAAGGTTGTCGTTGATTTCTTCGCCACGTAAGTAATTTCTACAGCTTTTCTATACCTTTGGCCATATCTAATAAGTTTTGTTTTAATTTTTTAGGTGGTGAGTGCCAATAATTATTCCTGGTGTTGAACAGTACACTAAGGCAACAACGGAGTATCTATCATCTCTTAAGTTTTTCTCGCGTTCAAAACCAATTTGATATCGTATATAAGTGGTTTGCTGGTACTGCATATGTTTCAATCGCCGGATTATCATGTTGTTTTATAGGTGCGGGCCTTGTCGGAGAATTGCCCCGATAATTGAAGGATGGTCTGGCGAATATCACGATGTTGTTTTTCTCAAGGTATTCATCGTATTATTTGAAAAAATATAATTTCGAGTATTTTTAATGTGATATAAAGCCATAAGTCTAGTAAGTTTACAAATTGGCAGAAGTTCTATTAGCTTACATTCAACTGTCTGGAAAACTATTAAAGATTTAAATTTCTCATGTAATTAAATATTCCTACAAAATTTTTAAATTTAAATTGTCTGCAAAATGTTGTTTGGCAGCCCGAACAGCTAAAAAGACTAATTACTTTCTTAAATGTTGAAACTTTTCACGTAATTTATCTAATTGTTTGCTATGTCGTGTTCTTATATTGTGTGAGTATTGGAAAAATCATTTTATGATTTGTTAGTCTTGACGTAAGTAACTTCGTATTATTTTTTCAATTTTTAAAATTATTTTTTTATTTTTTTCAAAACTTTGATACTCATAGATTATTGTGAGGTTTGAAATATAGAAATAATGCGCTTTATTGACTTTTCCATGCATTTTTTCTTCGACTTTAGGTTGACGTTGATGAATCTCCAGATGCTGCTGAGGAGTATGGGATTCAAGCAATGCCTACGTTTAAGTTTTTTAAGGTAATTCTTACTTGACACAATAATTCAAAAGCATCCACACCTTTCTTAAGTTTGAAAGATTAGTAGCTTTATTAAAACTATAAACTCAGGTGGAAAATTTTCCGCTTCATGTTATCCTTTTTGCAACTTGAACCTACAATATGCTATTTTGAATAATATAAAGTGCTCTAAATTACAAAAGCATTTATTTCACAATTTTTCGAAAAATATAGTTGCGCCTTCCGAAGGTAGGACTTAAATTTCATGTGATGCATATTTTTTGCATATTCAAATAGTTTGTCAATATGAAAAGAATTATTTCTTCTTGAAGTTTTTACGGAATATGTTTCTTTTATGATTTTTAACTTAGAGCCCTGTCTGAGCTCATTTCAACATTTTATAAAGTTGATGTCAGTCTATGGAAGTTTGTTGGAAATTTATTTGTGAAACATTGCATGAAATTTCATTATTTTCTATTGATGGAAAAATTGCATATAGCCCAATAAAGAGGCTTAAAATATCATTTCGAGTTGCAAAACTATTCTTTAGTTCGGTTTCCGTTATTCCTCTTGGCTGGTTTCGATGCCCCTGGTTTAGAGCAGAGCTACTGGTGATGTTGTTAGTGCAGAAATGTTTTTTATTGTTCTTTAAGCAATTTTGTTATTCCTTAGCTTTCTAGTTGAAAATATTTAATTTCTATTGCAGCATGGTCAAATGGTCAAGGAATTTGTCGGTGCCAATGAACCTGCACTGTTAGCAGGAATTAGAGAGCTTAAGTAGTTGCATCATTTGAGATGCTTTATAATTTCAATGCATTATGTGTTTGCAATCATTTTGTATCCTTGTATGTTGATTTGTTGCCATGGATAATTTTATGCTATAATCATCAAGTTACTTCAGATCTATACAAAACAAATTAGCATGAACTATCACGTCTGCCTTTCCTTCGCATACGCCACCTTCCCATACTCCTTTGTTGCGCTGCAGTCATTTCTGCCACCCCACTAACTGATTCAGGTTGTATAGTATGAGGGCTCAAACCCCCTAAAACTTTTCAATAAGCATGATATTTCAGTATATACATCTTATCTAAAAAATGTGTAGTGCGTGTTGTTTCATTTATAGAGTAGATATTGAAGGTGCAATATATTTTAAAAACTTAGAGAAAAAAAGGCGATTTGACAATGTTGAAATACAACATATTGTATGCTTTAATGGAAACAAGACCTTGCATTATTCCGCAAAGTCACAATAACTCTGGTCAGAAGCTTTACTTCTAAATGCAGTGTTTAGTTGTTTTGGCAGATATAATCATGTGATGCAATAATTGGTCCAAACAAGTTGATGTTAATTCACGTACAAGTATTAGTTTTACGCAGATAGCACAGAGTATACTCCTTTGATTTTAGCAGTTGGTGAAACTGCTTATAAAACGTGTTTCTAAAATTATTTCGAACATGATTACATTTGATACCAATATCAATCACTTTGATTGCATGTATTTTTTCTTTGTGATTTTTAATTTATAATGAAGTTATCATGAAATAGCCAAGAAGATGTTAAGATGTTGAGGATATCTCAAATGATTATAGCACATGAATTTAGATGAAAAAGAAAATCCTGCAATTTAATGATTTCAAACTATTTTTTAAGTCGCCAGATAGTTGCTTTTATAGTTTGAGCTATGAAATGGAATCCAGTACTTTTTGACAAATATTTTTTCCTATTAGCCAGTTAATCTTCAGAACAACAAATACGAAACATTTGGAGACAAATAAGCAGGAATTGTATAGGTGGAATTGTGCTTTCTCTTTACAGTTCTCATCTTTTATATTTTTGTATAAACCATGCAGTAACTTTGAATATTCTTTTTGCAGTCACTGAAGTTGCAAATTTTTCTTTGCAGGGTTACTTAACAGAGCTTTCTTGCAAAGTTCAAATTTTCACACAAGATGATTTGCAGCAACAAATGAACTACATGTTGTCAGGAATTAACTCCCTTAGGGATTAATTCTATTTTTGTAGCTGCGGTCAGTTTTCATTTATGACATTCCAAGTAAATTGGCTGCACAGATGCCAGTAAGGTCATATATTTTGTTGTGTTAATGAAGTTAGCTCACTTCTATCAACACAATTAGTGCATGATAAATATGCACATTTCTGTTACAATTTATTGTGCTGTGTTGTGTTTCATGTTTCTAACACATATTTTGTTTGGCACATTTAAAATAGATTGTCCGTAGGTGTATTCAGTGCAGTTGAATATAATATCGGGATCTATTGCCTTGTGAATATTCTGTTTAGTGATTGCGAAAGAATGGCATGGTCTCTACCATAAGGTCTGCATTTTGATGCTAAATCCTTTTGATGCCAAATCCTTTTGATAAGCATAGTCATCATGCAATAGATCCAAATGCATTGTATTCAGCTTACCATGCAAGGCATAGTTTATAGTGGATGTAAGGGTCCTTACTCGTCTGAGCTATCAATTTTTCTTCGTATAGTAAAATGTAATTATTTTCCTTTATTATTAAAAGCTCTTTTGCAAAATATATTTTTGTGTTCCACATGAAATATCATTAAAACAATTTACATCGAATTAAATTGAACGAAATAGAATTATGAACACATACAACCCGCTATACTGAGTAACGGTTGGCAAAAATATTGCACTAAAATTTATTAATTTTAAGAAAGATCTGCTCCAATCTTATTCTGATCTAAGTAGGAGAAGTACTAAGAACCAATTTTATTTAGCGAGATACTTTTTTCGGTTGCGTTGCATTTCATCTATTGTACAAAATCTGGATTAGTTTCGCGAACACTTAAGATTAGAGATAGATATGGCTCTGACTTCAAGGCATAGATGGTGCATGGGAAAAATCGTCGACACTTTTTCTCCAGCCGTCGATGAAAACAATGTCCAAGATTTCATTCGAAAGGTTCTTGGATTTCTTAATCTTGTTGCATTCATAACCGATGAGAGATTGGGATGCACAGTTTCTAAGAATAATTCATAAACCACAAAAGCAATGGCTTTCCTTGTTTTGTAACTTTTTTAATGACGCGTGTTAAGTTTAAATTTCATGGTAGCAACATGTTTCAGAATATATTGACTTTCGTAATAGTTTGTAATAAAATCTCAATCAATATTGAGACATTTTTCGATGAATCAATATTATAAAATGAGAATAGTAAGTGAGCCTTATAATGACGATAATTGCTGAATAAATATAGCGGAAAATTTATAAATGTCTGTTGGCTTTTTATGTGCATTTATTCAAAATAGGAATGACTAGCATTTTTTGTAACAGCTTACTAATGTTTCTATTGATATCTTCATTTTTTCAAATATCTCTCATTAAAAATAGTCCATTATTCACTTTGAACATGGCTTTCCACATATTTCCTTTCACTCTATCTTATACAATTTTTTTAAAACTTATTTACACAGGACGATACAATTCAAAAATTTAACACTTTGTTCTCGGGAAAAGGACCAAAACGTTTATTTGTTCTCTACCAAAAAGTCCTAAAAAGAGGGTCAAGCAGTAGTGTTTCATCGAGTCGTAGCCAGTTGGAATATTCTGAGCATCGTGAGCTATTTTTAAGCGATGGATTGGATGATCTTTTCACGGACAAATGCTGTTATTTCCTAAGAGTCACAAGAGATGGTATTGCCTTAGACGCATCAAATGTTGATGATGGCACTTTGCTCTACGGTGAAATGTGCGGAAATGCTCTTAAGGGAATTGAAGCTGCGTTGAGTAGGTTTATTACCCCTATGCTTCAGGCTAGGTACGCATAAAAATAATGCATTTTTTCATATTACACTAGAGTTTCAGTCATCACTTTTTCAGGCATCCTTTTTGTTTCTTCCATGCTGCATTGTAGTTGTTCATGCTTTCACTGTACAGTGGTAATTGTTGTATAGCTTCTGATAGTTGATATATTAATCGCTAGTTGAATTTCAAATGAAAGCAGTACCATATTCTGACAACTGTTAATAAATTATTATGCCTCCACATCATACTCATCCTCTAAATTGTTGGCTTTACTGTTTCCATCGAGTTCGGTTTAAATTAATGGTTTATTATCTCTCTCTCCTATAATATTGTCTATAGGTTAAAGTATACTTTGATACTGCATTTTTTGTTTGAACTTCGTACTCTTGATGTCAGCGATATAATTTCTCCCTTATATGTTTTACATTGAAATTACTTGTGGATGCTCTATGAACGTTTTTTATTCTAGGTTCATTTTCATTATTTGTCTTGGTGAGCATGAGTTGTCTTTCCATTTCATTTTTTCAGTGATAAATGGGTTTTAAAATATTCCAAAGCATCTAAAATTGCCATAATCTTCTACTTTAATTATATCCTTTCAGCTAATTGCATATCCCCATTTGAATGTATGGCTTGAATGACTCATTTATTTCTTATTTATTATAGCGATAACTGGGGACAGACTGATAATGAGCAGCAGAATGAATTTATGGCTGAAACGAACCGTTTTACATGCTCACTTCGAGAGGGAATAAAAAGTCAAGTTGGGGGACTCGAACTCCTTCCCTTAAATAAACTAGTTTCTGAAAAATCAGAAATGGATGTGCGGACTTTTACCCAAAGAGCAAATCAAAACCCAGAACTGGTTCCAAAGTAAAATTCATAAATAAGAATAAATACTAATGCATACATAAAGTAATTACTCTGAATTTAATAAATCTGCCAAGACTACTAAATTAATTTAATCTATGCAAAATTTGTTTCATCCAAAGTTTTACAGCTCAAAATCTTTAGCTTTATTTGATGCAATAGGCCTTTTTGCTTATTCATTCTAAGCAAAAATTCTTTAAAGCCAATTCATTATAACCAAAGTTTGCCATATGTATAACTGCATTCTATTTCTACTGTTTTTAATGCAATTCCAATTGTGTATTTTACTGTTTTTCTTATACGCATTTTTCAAAAATACTGCAAAGCAATAATTTTTTGTCTGTAATAAAATAAATATATGATTGTAATGGTTGATCCACTTTGGACTTAAACAATATAATGTGCCTTAAAAATCTCAAACAAATACAAATTTATTTAGTTGAGTTTATGCAATTTATTAACTTTTATGATAAATGCTCAACAAATATTAAATTATATATTTTTCTCCTATGTTAATTTAAAATAATATTTTATAGGTATGAGCAGTTACTATCGCAATGGTGTGACCAAATTGAAAATTATCTTAAAGCATCCCCTAAGGGGAATTCTGAGGGGGAGTCGGAGCCTGATTTGGGTCCTAGGGGAGAGATACAGTATTGGAGAGGACATATGCAGCGCTTAACAAGCATTACAGAACAGCTCAAGCACAAAGATTGCAAAGTAAATCAGAGTACTTTCATATCTATGCATATATATTTATGTATTTGATTAAAAACATATTCATGTCCTCATATATATTTATATATATTAGTCATATATATATCTCATTCATGTATACCTTAAAATTACCATTCCTGAAGTTGCTTCAAGTATTTAACTTTCATTGAAGTTGATAAAGGAAATGTTTCTTTCATATATTTTTTTCAAACAAAAACCAATTATTGCCTAACAAAGTATACAATATATTTTGTTAAAAATGAACTGCAATATTGATGTAAATTTGATTCATTTGAAAAATGAAGGTTGTGATTGGCCTCCTCTCCACTGTCATGAAATCTAGTCCTGAGGCAATTCGGCATAGAATTGGTCTATTGCTGCAGAGATGGAAGCAAATTGATATCCAAATTGCTGAAGCAGCCAATGAGGCAAAAGATAATGCAAAATATCTCTCTACATTAGAGAGATTTATAGATCCCCTTTATTCAGGTTAAAAAAGTCTTAATGTATACAAACTTTTTTCATATCATATCTAACCTAAATGTTATTTAAAAAAATATGATGTATGCACATGTTTAACAGCATTTTACAGTTTGAATTTTTTTGTAATATTTATGACAGAAGTACTAAAATTCTCTTGGTACTGGTGTATTGTATAATGTTAATCTTTCGCAAGTTATTCTTTTCTTTTGTATTATCTTTTGTCATAAATAAATGCACTATGAGCTGAAAAGTCATAAAGCGTTATTCCATAATACCTTATTTCTTTTCATAAAAACCTTTTATATTTTGGCATCATAATTTTATATTCTTTTACTATTCTCCTAAGACATTGTTTATTGAATTTTAAGATATTGTTGCCCATGCCCAGTTAATTATATTCGAGTATTTTCATACTGATTTGCATAGTATACGCTCATGTGTACTAACAGTTATATCGATATGAAATTTTTGATCAAGTTCAATCGAATGTGGAAAGTTGAAGTTGGAACTCGATGAAATGGCTCAAATACTTGATGGTATCAATTGCTGATACCTGCGCTATGATAATATGCTACTTTACTATGGACTAAATGAAAGCATGACATAAGTTTAAGTTTCTAGAACAACACTCAAGTTGAAGTATAATAGTTTTTATAATAGCCTTTTTTCTATCTCCTCTTGCTGTCTCTGCCTAAATACTGAAATGTCTAAAACGTTAAAGTGGGTAAAAAGGGTTAATACCAACCAATCTCGATTGAAAAACAAAGCAACTACAGTGTGTGTAGTACTGATGATTCGCCTACATAAATCTTTATTAATATTATAGTCATGTTGGAAGATTTAAATATTGTTGAATTAGTCTTAAATTCTGTATTTTTACTTTGTCCAGAAAATCCGTTGATGATCAGCGAGACACTCCCTGCTTTGCTCAATGCGATTCACATGATATATACTATATCAAGATACTATAATACAGAGGAAAGAATGATGAGCCTGCTGATCAAAGTTACACACCAGATGATTGAAACCTGCAAGGTAAAAACTGATGCATAATTTAGTATTTCTTAGAAATAGCAAAAAGTACTAAAAAATAACAAAAATGTTAAAAAATTCAATGTAATGTTTGGATCTTTCTGGTATTTGGCATTTTTTAGTTTTTTTGGTAATATGTAGTCCTTTTTAGTCGTTTTTGTCATTTCGGTAATTTTTCGATAGTTTTTTTGGTAATTTTTCGATAGTTTTTTTAGTAATTTTTCGATAGTTTTTTTGATAATTTTCCTTGGTTGGATTCAAATAAAAAGTACTTCTAAATTTCAACTAACATTTAGAACAATATCTTTATCCTTTATAGCGATTATTGCTTGTGAAATTCAAAGTGGATAATACAATGGTTCAATACATTGATATTAAAATCAAACAAATCATTGTATGATTAAACACATGAGATCAGGACTTGAATATTTTGACATTATACCAAATTTAACCAACTAGGGTCCCTACCCCAGATCCTCCCCTCCCTCCTGTATATACCCATGGCGTTGCCTATATTTCCCTGATGTAATTAGAACTGGTAAAATTACAATAAATAACTGCATTGACATCAAAATGAAACAGTTAAATGCAAAATTTTTTACTGAATGCACCTCTTGTTCTGGGATATAGCATAAGATATAGAGAAAATGTGAGCATTGTTCTAGAACGTTTCAACAACATATTCAAATTGTGCAGCAGTATATTTGATTGTGTAGTATACTAGTATGCACCGGTATACGCAAATATATAAATATGTGTGGACATGACCTGCAATATCGTAACAGTTGATTTAACTATTAACTGCAAGTTTTGTACAATAACTTGTGAGATTACTTTTTCTTTATCAAAACTGTGCTGGTTGATCATTTAATCATTTTCCATGCACTAAACATTCAAAGTGCTTTACGATTTGAATCACTAGTGATCATAATTATCAACATATGCATATATATATATAAATTTAAAAATTGCAAATTTTACCGATTTTTCTAGAAATATATTTTAAAAGAGAAAAGTTCGGAATCTATGTGGGAAAAGAAACCTCAAGTTTTAGTGCATCAATTGGAACACTGCTTGAAGCTGAACGAGGCATATCAAACACAATATCGACTAACAAAGGCTAAACTTGCCCAAAGTCCAGAAGGAAAGCAGTTTGATTTTGATGAAATTCAGGTAATTGTGTTCATTTGAAATTTTTTAAAATAATTTTTTTTGGGGGAAAATCATTAGTTTGTAGTGTTCATGTGCACATTACACTATAATTATTTTGTATTGTTTTGAATATGGCTCTAGCAACCTACATAAATAAATCATGAGTGTCAAATTGTTGAAGCCGAACTGTGAACTTATAAGAAAGAATCAATTTGTATTTTCTATTTGAATTTCGATGTACTATGATATAAATCTATCATGGAAATTAAATATTACTTGGCTACAAAAACTCCTCATCTCTTGTATAGGTGCTACTCTACAACTAATTTGTTGCATTTCCATTTTTCAGATATGAAATTTGATTGAACTGAATTTTGTTCAATATTAGGTTTTCGACGAATTCGACCTGTTTTGTAGACGAGCCATCAAACTAGTTGACATGTTCAGCACTGTAGATCAGTTTCATGTACTCAGTGAAAATCGATTAGAAGGCATGGGGGGTCTTATTTTGCAATTTCAGGCAAGTACCTAGTTAAATTTCTGCTTAAAGACAATGTATTGTGCATTAAATTTTAAATTTTCATTTTATTGTAGTATTTATATTAGATAAAATAATTTTTTTAAGTCGTCCGGTTCGTTTATTGTATTCATAATTTTTCTTGTAACTTTCTTGTACCTTTTTTCTTTTGCAAGAAGTTGTACATGCAAACTTTCAAACATATATTTACGTAAATTTATTGATTTATTTATAAAAAAATTTATTCATTAATCGATTTGTTCTTTTATGTAGCATTTATTCAAGCGTACATCAATTCATATATACATAAATTCATAATGTTATTCATGCATACTACATTTACATGACAAATAAAGTTTTATATGTATTTAGTCAAATGCAAATTTTTTGCAAACAATGCGGAACTACTTATGTCTATCAGCTTACAAATTTATTTATTCCATTAACTTATAATGCATATATCATATTTGAGATTAAAATAGTATCAAAAAGAAAAAGATATACTTCAACATTTTCATTCATAATATATTTTGCATAAAAGCTATAGTTTAAAATTTTCTTGTCATCTTTCTTGCAATATTTTACATTTCTTAGAATATCGAACGAGATATTCGAAGCAAGCGCCATGACTTACTAGCGTATCACAACAATCGGTTTGATAGAGATTATATTGAGTTCAATGTCAGAATCAGCGAGCTAGAAGGAAAATTGCAGCAATTCATCAACGAATCATTTGAAAACATTACAAGTATAGAACATTCCTTGAAACTTCTAAGAAAATTTCAAGGAATGCTGCAGCGCGAATCTCTTAAAAGCGATTTGGATTCGAAGCTTAATATTATCTTCCAGGTACTGAATTGAAATAACGAATGAAATACGTATTAGCTTTTCTTATTGCCTAATTATATTGAATCGTTCAGTCTTTCGAAGATAAAAATGGATGCTAAGCTCTGTCAGAGCGTATTTGCTCAAAGTTTAATCACTGCATAAATATTTTTGGAGATTTATTAGTATTTATCAAAATATTTCTTACTGAACAAGGATACTTCTAAAAATCAGAAGCACGAACTGCTATTGAAATCATAGCATTTTTTACCCCTTTTTGCATAGATTTTGACCCCCCCCCTTGCCAATTCATACGTTCGATTTCTTTTGCAGATTTTTGCCCTTTAGACTGAAATTTGAAGCTTCAAATTTTGTAAGGATTATTACTTCTGATGTTTTTTATATAAAAATAAAAGTTGTAGGCAAATCTGCAAGTTGAATTCTTCTAGTACTTTCTATTTAAGTTCTAGGGCATTTTCTTAATGGGTGGGGTGCTTTTTAAAAAAATAGATGGTGCTTTCTATTTGAATATTAGATGGGATGAAGTGCCATCTATTTGGAAGTTAGCTTATTTCTTTAAGAGCAGTGTGCTTTCTAATAGTTTGAGTTGAAGATCAATTCTGTACTTGGCGAGGTACTTTCTACTTGAGTACTTGCTTACCTCTGAAATGGGTATAGTTGAGCATTTCCTTAACTCATCAATCAAATGAGGCAGGGGGGGGGGTATTTCCAGTAATTACTTTCCTCTTTGATGGGTGTTTACTTTCTTTTTGAGCCGTACTTTCCATAATTATAATTGCGTTGTATTTGAATATTAGCTACATTTTTACCCCTCTAGAGAATAGTATCTACTATTGCTTGATTTTTTATCTTCAATAAAAAATTACTTCCTCAGTTAGTTGTTTTTCATCATATTTATTTTTTCTATCAAGAACTATGGAATAGAGCTAGAACAAGTTCAGCAGCTATACGAAAAACAGAAGTGCAATCCCCCATTATCTAGAAATTTGCCTCCCGTTGCAGGCAGTATTACATGGAGTCGTCACCTCTTAAAAAGAATTGAAGAACCTATGAAGCATTTCCAGAGTAACCAAAATGTCTTAGCTGGAAAAGTAAGATATTAAGTGTACAATGTGATATCTTTATTGCATTCTTGGATTACAGGCAACTGTTACAGAAAGTCAAAACGTGTGCAGTAAGCTTTGAATGTAACAATTTGCTTTTGGCTCTTAGCTTGAGAGTGATGAAAAAATACAGCTGCTGGAAAACTATGAAATTTTAATTACTAGAGTTGATATGCCTAATATTTCTATAAATTATATGCATGGTATCGAAAGTCAACATGCAAACAGTAAAATTTGGATAAAACGGATTTGTATTACCGGGTTTCACCTATAAGAAATATCTAATTTGATTTGGATACAGATTTTTGAATAAAACGAATAATTTGGTGGTCCCAACAGATTAGTCATATATCCAAAGTCACTCCTGCAATTTTAATATTGAAATGCATATGGATAATATTAGCTATCGATTTTTGTATGCATAAATTGAATATATTGAATATTTACCAGTAAGAATTCAACTTCAACTTGTTGAGAAGAATTTATTTGTAATTTAAATTTAAGTTCAATAACAAACCAACTTCTAGTTCAGTGGATTTCAATATTCTTAGTTGATGCTGCGTAAATATCTGCCAATTATTGCTATATTTTTCTGTTAAGTTATGATGGCATTAACAGTGATTATACAGATAATAATATAATGCTTTCTATATCATATCAGAAATTTTGTCACTGACACGGTAAGCAAACTCTAAAATTTACTTTTTGTTCACTATAGTGCACTAATGAGACTACTAGACTTTGAATCCTACAAATTCACTTTTAATGAATTTTTACTTCTGGCGGGTAAATAAAAATGTTACATAGTACCGAGTTCAACTCAGATTTTCTGATACAACGAATTGAAATGGTAGTCCTGAGAGGTTTATCATATATCCAAAGTTTACTGCACACTTATATCTGTATGTATGTACCAACTTGAAAACATTTTTTTTCCTAATAAAACAACATTTGATTCAAATGCATGCGTTTTTTTTTCATTCTTAATTGTTTAGAATGCAAAACGTATCATCAAAATGTACAATAGAGTTGCTCGAACTTTGATCATGTTCGAAGTAATATGGTACAATGCATGGCTTAAAAGTATTGACCAAGCACAAGCTGGCCTTCAGGCTACACTAGTGATACGCCATCCCGATGATGGAAAGTTATATGTAAACTTAGATCAAGAAATACTGCAGCTCATTAGGGAAGCAAAATGTCTCGATAGAATGGGTCTTGAAATACCCGAATCTGCAAAAATTGCACTGTACCAGGTAAACTACTGCATGCAAATAGATTATTTTTTCTTGCTTTTTTGTGAAATACGAAGACTAGTGTACCATCTGTAACCGGTCTTACATGAGCCCTTGGGTTTTTGAACTTGCCAATGAATGTGGCATTATTCATTTTGAGTAAAATTCAATTTATCTTTGTAAATTAAGGAGCAAATGACTAAAATTGAGGTTGCAGATTATCTTGGATTATAAGAAAGACATGGATATGGTGAGACCCTACGTTGGGACCAGCACTATCCACTAGCATGTGCTGTTTTTTGATGTAGTGCAAATGTTACAATTAGTTTTATGCAGCCCATATATCTGCCTTGTGTAGTTAAAATTATATTTTTAAATCTGTCAATTGTTTTTTAGGAGGAAACATTTAAATCTCATTATTATGATCTTCACTGGGCGCTTACAAAGTACGATCTAGTACTAATGAAGGTATTTTCAATAGTATTTATGAACACGTACACTCACGCATACATATATATTTATATATACTTTTTTCAAAATTAAATATGGTTTTGGTGCTCTTCTTTGAATATTCTTTTATAAAGATAAATAGATCTTTTATATTGAGATTTAATAATCAACAATGTACGCAAATTAGTACTTTTTGAGTAATTAATAAGGTTATGTGCACTATCTGACTTCAGAATATCTTTTCAATTTGAATTTTTCTTGTATTTTTATTCATACGTATGTAATGTAATAAATGATTATTACATAGCTGCGTAAAATTTGAATAGCTATTGAAAATTAAAATTTTTTAGTTATGTGTTCACATAAATATTTTGAGATGGATGATAATAAAATAGTTTGATGCAAATCTGAAGTTTATATCGTGCATGAATTATTTTTTCTTATATTCTTGTATATATTTATATACATAATAATACATATTATAGTTAGTTGATATTTATGGCCCTATATAAATACTAAATATATCTTATTTTACCTTTCTTCTATGCTCTAATATATAGTGCATGTATGTACTATAATTTTTTGATTAAAATACATACTTTTCATATAAGCTCATTTTAATCTAAGTTTTAATTCATTTTCATGTTTGAAGGAAATTTTTAAAATTTATTTATTGGCATGCTATGCAAAATTATATTTCAATTTGATGCATGCTTTAAGGAGGTTTCATATGCTCTTTTAAAAATGATGTACTGAATTTTTGATGTATGCACGTTTATATGTATGCATGTTTCGATGAAGGTGAATCCAGTAACGGCCACAATCTTAGGACCCCACTTTAGCGACATGGAGTACAAATTGCGTCCTGGTATGACTCAGCTAACTTGGACCAGTATGAACATTGACAGGTACAAGAGTAAAGTACATGGAAGCTTGCTAAAACTTCTAGAATTAGTTGGGAACATTAACGATATCGTCGAGAATCGAATTGAAAAGAACTTAAAAATTTTGGGACAAATTTCGTTGGTAGACTTGCCGTACGATCGTAGTTTCAACGTGCTGGAGTTTGTGGATGTTCAGACGGCTCATATAGAAAGCAAAAGCAAGATTCTTCAGGGAAAAAGTGTAAGTCAATAATTACTGTATACTTTTGAATTCTCTGTTAGTCCTCTATTATGCTGACTGATGAAAACAAATTCACCATGCATTGATCACTGAGCGATTAAATATAGTTCTAAAGATTTAATCAATAAAAAAATGTTACAAATATATGCTGAAGGACAGATTATTATATGCAGTAAACTTTGAATATTACAAACCTGTTAAGACCGACATAAAAAAAATTCATATTGTGCCAAGTTCAAGTTGTTGAACACAATAAGTCTCAAATGTAACAAATTAATTTATTTATCCGTATTAAGTGAAAATTTTGTAAAAGCGATAGGATTTTATTCAAATTTCATCACATGTAGCTTACTACAGATGACTCAAATTATTATTCTACAACCAAAAAGTTGTAGAATTCAATGTTGTTAATATTTTCAATGTTACTGTTAAGTTTTTTGTGCTCCCTAAATATTTTACTGTCGATTTTTCAGGTGGAAATCTTGCACGCAGTTGAAGATCTCATTAAAATTATTAAGGCATATCCGTTAGATGATCATTTAGAACAAGTTGGTGAAGAGGTATAAATAGAACATATGCATATATTTAATCAAGAGAATTTATTTGTATATGATATTGGTATGTAACGTCTATTTATATGAATATGTGCTGTATCATTAGCTTATCATAATACTATGAACAAACTATCCTTCCACATTGCATGCCCTATATGTATAATTTTGCTAAATATAAATATTTAGTATGAATCATTATATATATATAAACTGAGTAGTTGAATATCCACAAAAATGTATGCTGAGACTCTGCATGCATTAACAAGGCCATGTACGTATATTCATATAAGCCATACAAGTTACTAAATTTAGTGTAAAAAAATTGTCATTTTATAATGCCTATATTCATGTATATATATATATATATATGAATATCTTTTATTTTCCTGATAGTGACAATAATGATTCTTTCACTTATATTCATCATAGAGTGCATTAATTCAAGATTCCTTTGTGACCAGATTCTTATGCAAGCCTTCGCATTAAAAGTTTATGTGTGTTATTGATGTTTCTTTATAGGAAGTAAGCCAACTCAAGATTCACTACAATCAGCTCGTGTATCAAGCTCTACTTTACTGCGCAAAAAATGCGATGGATAAGTTGAAGAATAGAATTAAAGGACATACAGAAAGACAATACTCTGTGCAGACAAATGAAAATATACATAAGTCATTCTTTGAGGTACAATCAAAATTTAAAAAAATGCTAGATATAGTATTTTCCAGAGATTTTCATTTCACTTGTTTGTACAAACAATGAAATTTAAAGCCAAATAGGAAATTTTTTTCTTAAAAATTATTGCATCCATTGCTAGCGCACTTTTCCATATTTGTATTTTTTCAGATTTGCACGTAATGCTATTCCTAAAAAATGATATTTTTTAATTTTATTTTAATTAAACAAATTCTAGATTTATCATTGCAATCAATATATAGGTATTTATTATGAATAGAAAAAATTGAAATATACATTAAAAAATAATCATAGTTTGTTCATGCATTTTTTTAGCTTCATAGCAGGATCTTTCAGGGTTACCAAAATATGAACTTTATTTTCTGAAATGATAGGTAAGCGTGCAGTTGGAACCCCCCGCTCGAATCAACTTAATGCCAAGCTTAGAAGACATTCAAGATTGCGTAAATAAAAGTGCACAGGTTTGTTTCTTTTGAAATTCTATGCATATTCATATTTACTTTGATATATATATCTGTGACTGTATGCATGCAAGTACGCATTGACAGGATCAACTGTTTAATGTACGAGTCTGTGTGCACACTTTTTTTTTAGTACTCTTTACAAATGAATACTAAATATGAGCCATATTTGGAAGTCAAAATACAACCATTTCAGAAATTTCAAATTACGGAACCAATGCTTTAATTTTATTTAAAGTTAAAAGCATATATACATGAAAGCGTTTTGATTTTTAACTTTTTTATAGGCAATATTAGATAGCTTTAAGCACATTAAAGAATGGCCAATACAGAAGAAGATTTTGTCAGATGGACGTTCCCAAGTTTTGCCTCGAGAAGAGGAAAGCGCTGAAACTCAAAGTTTTTACCACCGAATTTCCAATGACAGCGAAATTGAACAAGTAGCTTTACTCCTCACTGGCTGTATACAGGTATATATACATAAATTCAATTTATATATATAATTATTATGTTAAATGTATCAGTCTGTATGCATAAATATGTTCGAATGAATCAGGATGCTATTTTATTGTTTTAAATGGTTCATTATCATTTAATCTATAGCTATTTTGCTCATTTTTTTATGATGCTGCAAGTCTTTTCAATTATAATGTATTTCAGGAAGTGCGGGATACTGTTCAAGAATACCTGAAAGAATACAGTAAATATGATTGGCTGTGGAAGGATGACAAGGATTTCGCATATGCAGAGTTTTTGAAGAAAAAGCCGAGGTAAATATATCTTTCTTTTATTTAAAATGCTTAAATCAGGCTAGTGAAAATCTGATAATATTGTGGTATAGTTGCACACGAACATGCACTAGTACAATACTATGATAATGATATGTGCATGCATACAGCGAATAAATATGTATACGTACGTATACATATATACATACCGATATATACATAAATAGATATGCCTGTCGATTCTAACATGAAATATAAAAGTTCCAATACATCGGATTCACTTTAATTTTTTAATAATTCCATATAACTCAGTGACTATACGTGATTTTATTTCAGCCTTGAAGATTTCGAACAGCAACTCAAGCGTTTTATGAGAGTCAACGAAGAAATCGAACTTCTTGATAGTGAAAATGCATTTGGCGCATTAACACTTAAGGCAGACATGTTGAAAGGTCAGCTGAAAAGTGAGTGTGGTCTTTGGAAGAGAAAATACTGCAAAAACCTCCATCACCTTGCTAAAGATGGCCTAGAATGCCTTGTGGAGTACATGCGGGTCACTACGGTCAGATATTTGAATAATTTTGGATACTTTCTTGTTTGAATTTGAAATTGTTTCTACGGAAAGATGTGGATTTTCAACAAAATCTATTTAAAAAAATTTTTGCTTTGTATTTTGTTTTATAGCTAAATGATAGAAAAAATTACTGAACTACTTTTGTAATTATCACCTAGTAGAGACATATGAATATAAAACTGCACATGCTGAACTGTATATTTAGCTTTGAGCTGTTTGAAAATTGCTATAAATTTTCAGTACAGTCTTACATTTCTCTTTCCGTAGTAAATGAATCTAAATAAATAAATAAGGATAGTCCATTGCAAAGGATGACAAATTTGGTTGTTTTATGTTTTAAACATGGTTATTAACTTTTTGCTTCGTTTATGAGTAGTTTTGTTCTGAAATTTATACAAATGGAAAAGTGAGTATCAGCAGTATTACAACTTTATATTCATGAATAGCGCGATATCGAACATGTATGAATATGTATGTATGTTAATACTGACTAGTATAGTATAAGATCCAGTATATGTTCCAGTATTAAGTTCTATAGGAAGTATGATTTTCTATCGTAATCTCACCTTTTCTCTTTTTTCTCCTTTTGCCGCTGGCTTGATATCTATGCTGTTCTATCTTCAACTCTTTGTTTATATCTATGACTTTTTAGATAGTTTTATGTATTTAAGGAATACTTGAGCAATAAATAAATGCTATTTACATATATTTATATAAATAAATTTATTTGCAGGGAAAGCTTAAAAAAGAAGTGAATGATTTAGATAGCTTAAGATTTATGATGAACATGTTGAAAGAAGTCCGAGCCCGCGAGAGTGGAATAGATGCTGAAATTGGGCCTATTCTAAGCATGTACCGCACGTTAGAATATCACCTAGCACAAGACGGAAGTGGCGCTGACATGACTTTTATGGAAAAAGGAGAAAATGACAAGAAAACTGTAATGCGCTCAAATTGGACAAAGCTAATAAAACTGGCGGAGGTACAGAAAAAATATTGTACAGAAAAATATATTCATTTTCTGGAAAAAGTAATTTTTATTGGTTTGATTCGTAATATGAAAAATGAAGTAAAAATTTTGTTACAAATAGTTTATCAATTAATTTCGATTTCTACTAGGTGATGAGATTGCTAGGCTAAAGTGAATTGCTTTTTAATTGAAGGAAACTAGCATTTTTCTTACAACTTGAACTAAAATTTTATGTAATTACCATGTTCTGTTTTAGTTTAAAAAATTGTACATACGGTAATTTTATTCTCTAACATTGTGGCATTTGTGGCTATTCCAAGTACCGTTTCATTGGACAAGTATGCTACCAAAAGTAAAAAAAAGACGATTGTTATCCGGATTTTACTTTTTTTGCCAATTACTTATCATGCAGTATTGCCTAAGACAGGTTTATTGGCAAAAGTTAAAGTAGCATAATCCAATTAATATGCATATATTTCATAATTCTTTAATAGAAAGGATGAAAAAGGACCATATTATTGGCTTTTATTTCAATGAGAACTTATTTCTTTACTTTTAGTCACGGGCAGATGAGTTAAGTCGTACTCAGATTCACTTCAAACGTGGCCTAATTAAAAATGTTCGGGACTTCAAACGAGATGTTGTGCTATTTAGGGCCGATTTTATTCGAAGCGGGCCAATGGTTCAGGGAGTTCCTCCTATGGAGGCTGTAGAAAGGTTACATAGATTTAAAGAAGAGTATAAAATTCGAGAGCGCAAGTATCAGCTGTACAGCGGGGGTGAAGAACTTTTTGCCCTACCTCATACAGACTATCCCGACCTGGAAAAAACTAACAAGGAACTCAAACTTAGCGATCAGGTGAGGAATTCATTTAAGCTTCTCATATATTTGATTATTTATGTTTTATAATATGGGTGCTGTTTTTCTCGTTATTGGTAATTGAAGATTGAATAAACTACTATTAAAAGATTTATGTCTGTCAACCTCATTGTACATCGAGCTATATGTCTAAAATTAATGCCTACAGAAAGTTGAAGTAGCATAAAATTCAACCTGCTTTCAATTGAGAAAGAGTGCTGGGACTGAATTCATTATGATACTATTGTTAAGGTATCTCTAGCTATACCTAGTCATATGATCATATTGATGCTACTAATATACTATACAATCCAGTATACTAACAAAAGGTTCTAGAAGAATTCTATTATGTTGAAGCGTAATTAACTACTTCATTCTATAACATTACTCTGCCTTTTCAAATCTGATTTTTGCATCTCGTGCAGTATGCACAACTAATATGAACAGTATTTCGAGCTAATTGGACATGCGCTTTTGCAAGTTTTCATATTTTTATGTTTTTTAATGTTTTTTCCTCTTTTCTTGTCTTTTATATGTTTCTATGTTCGTTTCTTTTTAGCTGTACGGTCTGTACGTAGATGTCCTACAGACTTTAGCCGAATGGAAACAAGTTCTTTGGACTGATGTAGTAAGCAATATCAGCACCATGACTGAGAAAATGGACAACTTTTCATCAAGATGTAAAGTTTTGCCAGCTAAGCTTAGAGAATGGGATGCATATAAACAGCTTCGAGATCAAATTGAAGACTTTCTTACAGTTTTGCCCTTATTACAAGAGCTGAGTAAAAAATCGATCATGCCTAGGCATTGGAATGAGGTGAGTTTATGCAATAAATCTTCCTCATCTATCAATTTTTATTTTTATTTTGTACATTTTTCCCAAATATGCCTATATATACAAGTCTTTAGAGGAAACAACCAGAGTTACACTTGATTGACAAAAATATGGAAATTAATATGAATCAAGATTTATTTAATCGCTTTAATTTTCATTTAATTAGACTTTAAGTGAACCTAATGCTTGCATGCACCCGGGATTGTCGATTAGTACTATTTCCTCGAATATAACGCACTATCAACTCCATTAGGTACCCAGCTCACATCCTAAATCACAATAGTACTCATTTTTTTCAAGTTTTTTTATGCAACAATCGAATAGAATTTGAAAGATTACACCATGTTTTGTTGGTTTGCGCTATTCTTTAGATGATGAATAAAATGTGGTTTTTAGTATTTCTGTATACAAAGTTGACAAATTGTGACCTTTCATTTTTATTATTTTCTTTGGAGATTTATTTTTCAAAAAGTATTTGCGTATTTCAGATTTTTTACAATTGTAATCTTTCAATATGGACAGATTTACAGGGACAGATCCTATATTGTGCACACAAGAATTGTTCAATACTTTTGCTGTTTTGTGGAGTTAAAATTATTATTCTGGAAATGTATGGCATAAATATTGTCTAGAATTTTTGGGTGCATTCATACATAACAAAGTAAAGTAATGAATTTAATTTTTCAAGTATAATGCATTTCAAAAAACTTAGGTGATGCAAGTGACTAAAACTTCGTTTGAGTTAGGCCCTGGATTTTCCTTACAAACCTTATTGGAGATTGGAATGGTTCATCACAAGTAAGAATGCTTGCATACAGACATACAAATATACGTACATAAATTATTTTGAATCTTTTTTGTAAAACTTAGAAAACCTTCAAAAGCATTGCACCTGCTCATTGTGCTGTTGTTGATTTTTTATTTGACATTCTGCTTCTGAGTACATGCTGACGCATAAACTCAAAAATAAAAAGTGGGAAATTTTAAATCTGATATGTGATACTGTATATTTGACATTGGTCGCTATAAAATATTTTTCAAAAATATTATTGCATAATAATGCAAAATTTTTACAAAATTGAATTTTTATTTATATTAAAATTTGATGAGTACATTGATGCTTCAAAAGTCTCGTTTGAATAGTATATTCTTCTTTTCCTGAAGAATTTTAATATTACAAAAAAATATTTAATTAGGGAGGAAATTGAAGAGATTACAGAGGGGGCCGATAAGCAACTAAAGATTCAAACTGGGCTGCAAGAAATCGTATCAAGATGGCAATCCAACAGATTTATATTTATCGAGTGGAAAACTCGAGGAGTGAATGTGCTTAAGGGTACCGGTCTTGTAATGGAAGAATTAGAGGAAGCCCAGGTAAGGCTGTTTTATGACTAGGTAGTGTTCAAATTCCACCAATCACGTCTAGTTATATTGTCATATATTGGTACAGACTAGTATGGCATGCATTTCAATATACTAGCCAGTATTTGAATACGCTGTTACAGAACATGTGTATGGACAAATTCTATGCTGAATTACATCTTTGTAGATCAACTTACAATATTATTCTACTTTTTCGTAATTTTTCGATCTGCTGTCTCTTCATCTCTGGGCTATACCACCAAGTAATTTTTGCAGTTAGGAGTTATTGTTCTATGAATTGATATGTAAATCTATCAGTTACTTAGATGGTGGCAAAGTAATCATTTGAAGCATATTGATTACAACGGTATTCCAAAAATTCTTTTTTGGGATTTATAAATTTGGTTTAATCCTAACAGTTAATTTGAATTTTACAGATGAATCTTCAGACAATGCTCAGCATGCGGCACGTGGCACCTTTTAGAGAAGAAGCCCAAGCCGAGCTTCAGGTATAGTTTCAAATATGCTATAAATCAGTTTTTTATAGCCAGTATATAATGTTTATATAGCCATGAAGCCTGACTTTTTAGCCATTATGTTTGATTGGTCAACGGAAAAAGAATAATATCCCAAATCGATCGCATTTAATGAAGCACTTATAACGATCAACTTTTTATGAAAAGATGTGAAACATTGTTGTGTCGATTTGATTTTTTGGAGAATGTGTAAAGTCAGTTACTATGAAAAAAAATGAACTTGAAAATAATAATTAAATCACTAGGGACAATTTCAATAGATGCATTAATTCTGAGGACTTGTGCGCTTATAATTAATTGATTCTTGTTCAAAAATCTAATTTTAGAGTAATTTCCGAATAATTTCTGATAGGTTAGAAAAGATTTAGAATAATTTTTTTGCGATATATTCTATGACTTCATCAATATTTCTTTTAAAACTATGTACATATTTTGACATATGCATTCTAAATGCATGAGTTTTTTTACATATATATGTGTAAGTGTTCATTAAAATTTTTAAAATTCTACAGCTCTTAAGTGATACCAGCGATACTCTTGAACGTTGGCTAAAAGTTCAAATGATGTGGTGTTCACTAGAGAGCGTCTTTACTGGTGGAGATATAGCAAAGCAAATGCCAGTAGAGGCAAAAAAATTTGCAAAGGTAAATTCATAAGCTCAATGATGCAATCAAGGTGATGTTAATGTAAAAACAACTGCTTTAAGTCATTGTATTTTTTTGAAACTTCTCTTATGAGAGGTAATCATCAAAAAGTCACATAAAAAGAGTTAGGGTTACGGTTAAGTTTTTTAGAAATTCATTTGTTTTTGTGAAGAATAATTCTGAAAAATAGTTCTTTTCGACGAGTACTCCTTATTTCCTTTTTTATTGTGAATTTTCGTCATACATCAGGTATATTGGTATTGCGGTTCTTAAATTTATATTTTTGCACTTAGCATTACCATAGAATCTCTTTAAGTATATATTATGTATGGATTTATATTCTTTCTCATTGGTTTATGTATCATTTTTTGATACGGATTTTCTGATGCAAATGTAATTTAATGTACATACATAAATATCAACATATATGTATATATATATATGCATACATAAATACCTAAAAACTTATTAGTACATATTTTCTAGACATGCGTACATCATAATGTAAAAATATTAACAGGTGGACAAAGACTGGGCAAAGCTTATGCAAAAATCAACAGAAATTGGTCTTGTAACTGAATGCTGTGCGTACGACCCTCTTCGATCGAGCCTTGGCTTAATGTATTCCGAACTCGAAAAGTGCCAAAAGTCACTTGAAGGATATCTAGAACAAAAAAGAAGCAAATTTCCCCGGTTCTATTTTGTAAGTAACCCTGGTCTGCTTGTTATTCTGTCTCAAGGATCTGATCCCTTATCTATGAATGAGCATTACGAGAAAGTGTTTGATGCCATTGCAAGTGTGACACACAACAAGATGGACAAAACGATTATCGAAAAGTTCAATGCACAAGGTTCTGGTGCTGAATCGATCAAGTTTTCTACCAATATTCGGGCACAGGTAGAATGTAATTCTTTTTCAAACAACTTTTCTGAAAAAAACTCAATTTATAATTAAATTTTAACCCCCAACAGTAGGAAGCTGATGGTGTAACTTACAATACACAGTAAATTTTGGATTTATTAAACCTGTTAGGACCACCAAATTTATTCGTTTATATAAGAAAATTATGAAAGCCAGAAATCTGAAGCTGAACTTGAAGTATAGCTTTATCGTTCATTTTTATAATTGAAAATGTATTTGAAATGAGTTTATGTCCAAAGGCTGCTGTATTGACTTCAGCAGATTGTATTTGCCCAAGTACTTGGGCTGCACTTATTATTTGGAACCTTTTTGAATTTCCAAGATGATGATTTTTGTTAGTGCCACTTAGATTTTTTATTTGCCTTATAAACTTTTGAAGAATTTTTCAATTTTTTCAGGTTTGATTTTCTGCAGTATAAATTTTAATCGGATATTTCATAGCTCTTAAAAATAATTGAAATGGACAGAGAACAAAAAAATAGCATATTGTTTTCAATCTGATCCATCAAGTAAAAGATAATTTCAAGCAGAGAAGAAGAATTTATTTAATGGATTAAACAAGTTGTCTAGAATATAAATATATTTAGTGATATGCTTTTAGAGAGGTTATATTAAAAAAAATTCTAAATGGGTTAACAGTGTAAAAGATGCATAATTTGTGTAGTAGATATGCTTTTAGAGAGGTTTACCTTGAAAAAATAATACTTATACATGATTAAAAATGTGCTAGCAATGCATGCACATATATATCATATATATATTGTAGTTGCTCTTTTTTAAAGGTTTTGCTCAAAAAGCTTTTAAACATATTTGCTTGTTAAAGGATACTTATCCATTTTTGTATGACTTGTGACCATGAATCATTTAAATAGGGAAACATTGAAGACTGGCTCTGTGACTTGCTAATGGGTATGCAACTGAGCATAAAAGACTTGACTAGAAATTGTTCTGTTGATATTTCCAATGTTTCAACAGATATTTCTGGTTTGCGCTCTTTTGTGGATAGGTTAGTGCATTATATATATATATCGGAATGGATTTTATCTTACTAGTTGATTTAGTTGAATTAAAGTTCTAGAGAAGAAATGTATGCCTTTATATGTACATTATGCATAAATATGTAGCTATTCTATGAGGTTTTACATCATGTTACACTCAGAGTGTCCCTGCATCAGTCGGCCAATAATATGGTAGGAGAGTACAGTAGATTCCCTTTGAATGAATAGTGTTATAACTTCTCAGGAACAAAAGATAATTATCTCAATCAAGCTAGAAATGATGAGCAGTACTAGTGAAGTAGTTTTTATAAACGTAACCTGGATGAATTTAGAGAGATTCTTATATATGTATTACTACTGTGCAAATATACGTTGGAGAATTTCATGAGTGAGCAGTAACGAATGCTAGCACTTTCTTTCATACATAGCTGCTTTTTCATTTGTCAGGTCAATTGCTCAAATGGCTCTATTAGGAATACAGCTCTTATGGACATCGGATGTTCAAACCGCTCTTGATCAATGTAAAACAAAGAAAAACATTATGAAAGAAACAAATGCAAGACAGCTACAAATTCTGCACGAAATGAGCTCTTGGTGCTTACAAGATTTGGGATCCAGAGATAATCGAACGAAAATAGAGACTTTGGTTACAATACACGTACATCAGAGAGATGTTATTAACGATTTGGCTATATTGCACAGGCAGAAGAAGATTCAAGATGCAAATGACTTTGAATGGCTAAAACAGGTGCGTGCGGTTATTTTGATAGTTTTACTGTTATATTTCGATATACCCGCGTAAAGAATAACCGATTTGTGGATATATGTAAGATTTTGTCATTCACAAATATTTTGCGCTCTCTAGTGTGTACTTAACTATACTTGTTTGTGCATTTTTGTGGGTTGCTCAGCAGAACCGTCATAGCACACTTTACTTGAAATCACAAGTTGAGCTTTTCAAGTCATAAGTTTTAAGTTACGTAACACTGTACATAGTGTTGCATTCAGTATAATACTGCTCATAGCTTTCTTCACTCGTCAATCTTACATTTGTGAATTTCATCTGAAAGCTTTAAATTTAGAGTTATCAGTTGAATAACTTCTTGTAGCATTTGAATTGAATGCATCTAAATTTGCTTACAAAATCTCATAAAAGTGTATTATGTTAGGCTCGCTTTTACTGGAGAAATAGCTCATCAGATGAAACTAGCGGAGATGGAGCATGTGTTATTTCCATCACAGATGTAGATTTCAACTACCAGTATGAATATTTGGGAAGCAAGGAACGACTAGTCATTACCCCTCTTACGGATAGGTAGTTTTATCAAATCAGCTTTCATAATAGGACCACTGTTTGCATTTTGAATTGCTAATGCCTTTATCAGTGATATTTTGACATATTTCATAAAATAAATTTTGTTGGATTTGTACTAAGAGTAAGAATGAAGAAATATGTACTGATGAAATGATAAGTTATAGTTGAATGTTTAAACTATATACAGTTCATTTTGTACAGATCAAATGTCATATGTATATACATATATGATTTATACAATGTTACTAGCATACAACCTCTTTGGCACACTAGACTTGACATTCTCAGCTTGAAAGGAATATAGAAACTAAACATTAGCACTAAAATACCAAAGTTAATCAGACATATATATATATATATCCGCAAAAATAATAATTTACTTCAAAAGAATAACAAAAAATATCTTGATCTAATTCTTAAATTCCCATAACTTGGCTCTTTTAATAAATTTTTCAAAATTCAGATGAAATACTGGACAAATCTATCAGTTTTACTATACATAAGTATATATTGATACTAAATTTTATTGTATAAATATTTGTATGGTTGTAATTATTTTAATATCCAATCTTAAATAAAAGCTTCTAGAACAATACTTAAGATGTACATTTTAATAAATAATAGCACTGTTGAGTTGCGTTTCTCTACATTTGCATATCAATAAAATATTCGTAGTATCTTTCATGTAGTTGCAAAATTTTTAAGCTTTTGCTATATTATTTTGTCATTAAGGTGTTACATAACGTTAGCTCAAGCACTTGGGATGTATTTTGGTGGGGCCCCTGCTGGTCCAGCCGGTACCGGAAAAACAGAATCTGTAAAGGTTGTAAAAATTGATATTTTTATCTTTTATTAACTACAATATCTTTGAATAAATATAATAGCCCCCTACAAATGCAAAGGGCCTTTTTTGCTAGAACTTAGCAAATCTCTCATTAGTACGTTCAAAGCCACTTTTATGAATGACGTTAATAATGCTTTTTAGAATAAAATTATTGCTTTTATTTAGCATATCAAATTGAGTATTTTTGTATGAAAGGTGTTAATTTTTAGTACATTTGTGAAGTTAATTTTTTTAATATATATATTATACATATTGGCTTTGCATGATATTTACTTGTTGGATTTTATATGCACAATTGAATTCAATACACTTATGTCTAAGTTCCTTACAACTCAATAAGTTTGAAATACATTATTTAAATAGAGATTACTTTCTTGTTGGTAATGTAGTGGACTTATTTAGCTATCTATGTATGCAATCTTTCATTCAACTTCAAAATGAAAAAAAATCAATATAACATAAACAACGAGAGTTTCAATACTGAGCACTTTTTGAATTTTTAACTTATAAGTAAAAATACAATGGAAATGGAACTAAAACTCAACCTTTTTGTATAGAAGCTGAAATGAAATCACTCAAAAAATTAAAAAAAAACTGCATATGAAGTTCTGTCATTTTACTTCAAATTCAATAGTTAATATCATTAGCTATGTGTATAACATGAACTTTATAGGATCTTGGACGAGCACTAGGAATCTTTGTTGTCGTTACTAACTGCACAGATCAGCAGAAGTATACAGACTGCGCAAAAATTTTCAAAGGGCTCTGTCAGGGGGGTCTTTGGGGGTGTTTTGATGAATTCAATAGAATCTTACTGCCGGTTCTGTCTGTTGTTGCACAGCAAGTAAGTCATTTTTCTTATGATAATTAAATATTTGGTTGCTTGCTAGAGAGTTCTACAGCAGATTGATTATGATATTTTAAATTCTATATGAAAAGTAACTGGAATGGAGTGTCAGCATTGAAAGAATAAATTATTGATGGATGTTTTAAGGATTGAAATATGTAATTATGCCTAACTAAAGTACTATTTATAAACACATTTGGTAATAGCATGAGACTAGCTAGTATACTGGATTGTATACTAGACTAATAGAAATTCCTACTGAATATAGAACTGATTTTGTGCCCGAACCTTTCAGGTACAATCCTAAGCAGACATTGGCTAGTTCAAAACATTTGCTCGTTTTCTTAATTACAATTGATGATAAGACAAAATCAATTACATTCTTTATCAAGTATTTATTGTATGGAACTATGCATCTTTCAATTCAAATATTCAATCGCAAAAACATGTTAATTTTCAGGGTACAAATTGGAAAAAATAGCAAGTTGGTATGAGATTGAAGTTCTCTGTGCCATAATAGAATTTTAGTTCTATTTGGGTGCACATTTACATATGTATATATGCATACATGCTGATACCACTTACTTATTTTTTTATTCTTTAGGTACTTGCTATTCAGAATGCAAAAAAAACAGGAGTTTTGCACTTTCAATTTCCGGGTGACCCTCAAAATATTTTGTTGAAACCTGTGTGCGGGTTTTTCATAACAATGAATCCTGGGTATGCTGGACGCCAGGAACTCCCTGAGAACTTAAAAGCTCTTTTTAGGTACTATTAGTTTGTGCATTTTATAAATCATTCATAATAACTGTAGTAGAGCTCTTCAAGTTATGATCAAGTTGAATTAAATCCAAACATTGGCTCCTTTTTGTGAAAAAAATGCCACTTTTTGTTGTCTATTCTTGTTACTCTAGTAATTTTAAATCTTATGATAGGATTATAGCAGGTTAAAAATTGTTGACTCAAACCTTATATTTTAAATTTGCACCTTGAAAGTTACTTTAGGCATAAATTATCTATAATATGAAAAGAGCGATATTTCTGTATATTTTTCAAGTACAATTAATAATGTTTTGAAGCAAAAAGAGAAATCAATTAAATTTATAGAGAAATATTCATAGAGTAGCATATATTGTAGTTTATGCAAAAATTATTTTCCTTGAACATGAATATAGAATCATTTTTTATTGGCTCAGAATTTAATGCTATACGTACTTGAAGCTAGACTAATCGACTCTGGATGCAACAAATTCTATTTTCAAAAGAATTTATATTTATGAATTGTTTTGTACAGAGGGGTAGCCATGATGGTGCCCGATTTTCAAATTATCATGAAAGTAAAACTTTGTTCGGTCGGATATACAGAGTTTGACATTCTAAGTCAGAAGTTTTTTGTACTTTACAACACATGTAAAGAGCAGGTAATTCATAGATCTATATTTTTATTGTTAATTTCTTAGAATTATGCACACTTTTAATTTTTTTGTAGATCTCAAATCGCAATGCATTTCGAAATATATGCAAACTCAAGATTTTTTTGAACTTACAAATATGTTTGTTGTATTGGAAGTGACTAGTTTTTAAAATTCATTGTTTTTGATGAATCAAAGTAAGCAGATTATTATCATAGGTGAGTATTTCAATGAACATTATATTTATATAGAGGTTATAAGTGAAAGATGTAGATATTAAAATGTATGCTATAATATATATATATATATATATATATATATATATATATATGTATATTATTGTTTAGGAGTATTTCACAGAACATTACCAACATGCATATATTCAAAATGAGTCTATAAGCAACAGATGCAGCAAGTAAAATAAACTGATACAGTAATATAAATTGTAATATGCAGCCATGCCTGTTTCGAATCATTCAAATAAGTTGATATAAGTACAGTTCTGTATGAAAGTTTAATGTGCATGAAGGCATTGTGTACAGTGTAAAATTATTTAAAATTGAAATAGCTTAATTTGCACAACCTCCGTTATCTACGTTTTTTACAGCTTTCCGCTCAGAAGCATTATGATTGGGGGCTACGCAACATTTTAGCTGTGTTACGTACAGCCGGACAGACAAAACGAAGCAATGTTGACAAACCGGAGTCTTTTCTTATGTATCGTACCCTAAGAGATATGAATTTGTCAAAACTTGTAGCCCAAGATGTCCCATTGTTTCTATCGTTGCTGGCCGACTTGTTTCCAGCTCTTAGTGCCCCTCCCAAAGGCGAGTACCCGGATGTTGAGGCAGCTCTTGCAGTTGCGGTAGAAAAAGAAAATTTAGTTTTGCATCAGGGTTGGGTCTCAAAAGTTATTCAGGTACTCAGTTCAGCTCTGAAAAGGAATTTATAAATTTGCATGCAATTATTTTTTGATATTTTTTGGTATTTTTTGATATTTTTATAGTCCTAATCCAAATTTGTTTATTTGCTGATGCAATAATAAGCTCCATATTTTTATATTTTTGCTGAGTTTATTGAGAAAAAAAATAGCCTAGTGTTTCAAATGAATCTATATTGTCATATGTTATTTCTTGTACTAGATTTTTTTTTAAATTCTATATAAAAACTTCAAAACAGTCTATATAAAAAATATATCAAATTCAGTTAATCAATTTTATTTAAATTAGCAATTTAATGTCTATTTTTTAATGTATAATTGGAAAAGTACAAAAAAATATATGCTCTTATAGTACGTAATTGATGTCTTACAGCTTTATGAGACGACCATTGTTCGGCATGGAATCATGCTTGTAGGGCCAACTGGGGGTGGGAAAACTAAAATATTTAAGGTACATTGTAATATTTCTATAGTTCTCCATTTAATGTTGTACACATTCTATGTATACTTATAGTCACTTGATTTGTCTTTTATGGGAATCAGGGCAATTAAATGGATTTTCAATGTTTATTTGTCAATTTAAATGAATCATTTTTATCATCAAATTATCGTAATAATATATTTTTGTATAGCTTCGTGTATTGGGTTAATTATAAATTAAAGTTGTTGTGACAACTTTTATAGAATAGCTCAATATAAAGTCACAAATGCACATTATCTACAAAAGCCTTTCTATATTTTTTAATATTTTACTAGAACAGTTAAAGGCAATCCTTCTAGAATACTTATTTCTTTTTAGCCTAATGTTTAAGTGCCAATAAAATATTAGTTCTCTTGATACGGCCAATGAGTTATACAACATTTCTTATTGAGCAGTTAGAGTATAATGATATTAATCCAAACTCCCTTACTTTACCCTATTTGGGATTCTATTTGAGACATGCTTGAAAATTTTTAATAGATAACCAAATCTTAATAATTTAAATGAAACTGTTCTTTTTTATTCAGGACCTTACTATAGGCACCTGAAAATACCCAACATGTAACCCAATATGTTACCACATACATTTGATTTTTCAATCAACTTAGCCTATTCGGGGTCCTGTTCAACGTACCTACATGCAATAAATTAGTGATTCTATATAGACAAGATTACGCACTAAATTATGTATATTATGGACATCACGTATGATATAATAAATTTAATTTCATGGTAAGTGGTAGTTATTGCTGGTACCAAGAAACGACTGATACGTAACCCAGTCTATATAGAATCACTGAATAAAAAAATATACATATTACAGACCTTAATTTTTGATATATTATATGACAAATTAAATATTTTAAATAGTGTTTGAGAATGGCCTTGGAAGCAACGACAGGTATTGTGCATAAAGATTGTCGATTCAATCCGAAAGCAATCCGTGCACCCGAAATGTATGGCGAAATCGACTCGTTAAGTGGGGAGTGGACTACAGGGGTTTTTGCAGCGATGTGGGCAAAGTTCAACAATAGAAATAATGCCTATAACACATGGATTATTGCCGATGGTCCTGTTGATGCAATTTGGATTGAAGATTTGAACACTGTGTTAGATGATAACAAGATTTTAACGCTTGCTAATGGAGATAGAATTCCGATGACAGATAATGTTAAGGTGTAGTTTTTTTTATAAGTTTAATGCATGCATTTCAAATTTCTCATTTTTTTATGAAATACAAATCGACTAAATTCTTAGGAAAATGTGTTTAAATTATTTTTCAGTTGCATTTATTCAATATTGCACATATTAAAAATGCATTAAGGTTCGTATTTATGGATTTTCGACGTCTGGAAACAGATAGGAAAGAGGCTATATTTTTATTGAATTCCAAGGTTTGCCTAATCTTTATGGCAAATATTATTTCTCTTGTTAACTAATAATTACAGCATATATGCATATGTATATTGAGCATCATTTCGCAAGAATTGGTGCACGTTCAATTATTGATTTGTTTGAATTAGAATTATTTTACAGTTGCAGGGGTCATTGACTTTTCAGTAAGCATTTTAAATTGCCGGGTAAAAAGTAAATTGTCATAATGTTAATGTTGGGAATTCTTTTAAGATAACTATGACAAAAAAGTCTTTTGTTCTTTTGAGGGCTGACTGGATTTGACTTCTGGTAAATTTTCCAGGCAATGTTTGAGGTCGAGACTTTGGTGAATGCTTCTCCCGCCACTGTCAGCCGAGCTGGCATCATTTTCGTTAGCGATACTGATCTTGATTGGTCCCCAGTGGTTGAAGCTTGGATTAGAGGTAGACCAGTAGATCATCAGGCAATACTTCGAGACCTCTTTAAGAAATGGCTAGGGGTGTGTGACCCTACCAACCCAGGCCACTGCATAGATTTCTTGAATAGGAATACCTATCAAGTAAGTATTAATATATATTTATATAAATATATATGCTGTGAATTTTCCTTTCTTAAAAATGAAAACGGGAAGTTTAATTTTTACAGTTTAACAGTTATTTCTATTTATTATGCCTATATATATTTAACTACGCAGAATTTCATTTTTATTCGTATCAGGATATATGAATCAGTATGCATGCATGTATACATACTGATTCATATAAGTATGAATGAATATAGAAGTATTCCAACCTAATTATATTTTCAGATTTTTATCCTTTCAAAGATCCTCCTTTTTTCTCATAATTTAGCTTTAACATTTATTTATGCAGGTGATGGGTGCTAGTCGGGTTGGGTTGTGTAGCGGTTTATGTGACCTCTTCACAGGTCTAGTGGAGAGTAACGAATCAGCCAGTATTGGATCAGATTTGCCTATGGAGCTAGAACGGCTGTTTCTGTACAGTCTAATTTGGTCGGTTGGTGGATTACTCGAGTTTGAAGATCGGGTCAAGTTTGATTTCTGGCTTAGGGAAAGAGACACAGACAAGTGCATGCCTAAAGTCGAGGAAGTAAGCTAAAAATATAAATTTAACATTCAAATGAAATGAAGTTACGTATTGGCGTAAGTTCTACCTAACAAATTAATCAGTCCAATCAATATTCCGTAAAATAATACCATCGATTACACTGAAAATTTGCTTTACAGAATGCATAGTACATCACTGTATTCTATCGTTTTTAGTAACTAAAAGTGAGCTATTCAACTATTTACTATTAAATTGCAATGTTATATATATATAGATAGCAGTAGTGTTGTAATTCTTACTATTTTTTTCACAGTAACTGTTTTATATTATTTAAGGGGGAAACTGCGTATGAGTATTTTGTGAGACCAGATACCCTACAATGGCAAAAATGGGCACCTCCGCACTGGAAGTATCCAAACACAGAGGTAAATTTGAAATGTATTATTTAAGAATTTGCGAAAAAATAAATATGATTTTGGTAGCACCAGCATTAATTATAATTGGATTTTTCATTGTAATTCAAAGTTAATAAGGTCTTATCAAGTACTTGGTATATTTTGCACCCCAAATCAATCAACATAGTAGCAGTAACATTTGCGTTGCTAAATAGTTTCACTGCCACGTTACTGTTATTGGATACGTTACTGGACAGTACATTAACAATGTTAATGTTACTGAAATTTTATAGTTACCAGATTATAGGAGAATACAGCACAAATGCAAGAAATGAAAATTTGGATGAAAAGGAATTAATATTATGATGAAATTAACATCCACATTTAAAGTGGCGAGTCATCAAATTTGAAATTCAACTAATTTATTCTTATCAGTTCAAAGGTCAGCATTCAGTTTGGCTTGCACAGTTTAATGCCTAACTTGGAACATACCTTAACCATTTTTAAAGCTGTTGCTAACGGATATGTTATTGGATGGGTATTGTAACTTTGATATTACGGTTGTGGGAGTTTCATCAAGATACATCAGTAACAATTTACCATACTTCTAATTATGATTTATTGCATAAATTTGGAGTGTGGAATATTTTATGGCTGTAAATTTTTTTTTAGAATAATTTGAAAATGTATCAAAGTCACAAATCTAAATTTTTTTATATATAGTTATGTTGATAACGCAGTTGTTAATTAAGCTTTGCTTCATTACAACAACCTCAATATCTTCATTGCCGGTATATGTGCCATAATTCACCATTAAAAATTGAAAATTAAACAAAAAAATGCAGAATTTTTTATCAACTCTATACTAAGCAGGAGTAAGATTCTGCAATTACTTGTTCAGATTTTAATAATGAACCTACTTAATTGGTTAAATTTTTGTAAAGTAATTTTTTTAGTGGTCAACATTATTGTAATATGTACTTATAGGTACTAGATTTTAGTAATTTGCTAGTTCCAACGATGGATTCGACAAGGGCGTTGTATTTACTGAAAATGCTGCATAAACAAAGTCGAGCAGTATTAATGGTCGGAGCCGAAGGCACAGCCAAAACTTCAACCGCGCTAATGTTTTTCTCTGAATTTGACCCTGTGAAAACGGCCATAAAACGCATTAACTTTTCCAGTGCAACCACTCCATTCATGTGTCAGAATGCAATTGAAGTGGAGCTAGATAAGCGTGGAGGGAAGGTATATGAAAAATGTGAAGTTTTTTCCTCTTCAATACAAATTCTTTACTTAATTGGGGGTGCTATGCCAATTATATACAATGTAGTACACAAAATGCTTGAATATTTTGTCTGATACCAAAGATTTATTTCTTGGAAGAGAAAAAATGCTATGTTAATGCATGTTCAGTACCTCCTAGTATACTAGATTATATACTTGACCAGACAGCTTAAAATTATATGAGCAATATCTAATAAAGATTAATATTTAATCTATTCTTGTAATTTTCGTTCATAACAGAGATAAAAATGTTTTCCTCTTCTTATTTAATTTTATTATATTATCACTTTACGCATCACTATAAAAAACTGACCAATTTATTCGAAAAAAAATGTATGCCCATAAATTTGCATTTAACTTTTCTCGTATCTCTAAGATTATTTAACATATGTGCATTTTCATTTTTCCCTGCAGAACTTTGGACCTCCTGGAGGCAAAAAAATGACTATATTTATGGATGATTTGAGTATGCCTGAAATTAATGCTTGGGGAGACCAGCCTACTTTAGAAATGGTTAGACTAATTGTTGAATGGGGGGGATTCTGCTTTTTAGACAAGGACAAACGTGGCGATTTCAAGGTGAACATCTTGCATTTATATCGTTAAAACTGTTTGACAAATTGTCTTTTAAAGGATAGGTTCCTTTATTCTATTTACAAAATAACTCAGAATCTACATTATAAAAAGAAAAGAGTATATGTTATATGTTATTCCTGCTCAATATAAATTGATATTTTTCCAATTTAATCAATATTTATATATATATATATATATATATGACTGCAGTAAATTTAATTTTGTCACAATTCTCTTTTAGGTTTGTGAAGATCTGCAATATGTGGCTGCTATGGGACACCCCGGGGCAGGAAAAAATGACATTCCAAACCGTCTCAAAAGAAATTTCTTTGCCTTTAACTTAGTATTACCGAGCATGACTTCTATCAACGATATATATGGTCAAATGCTATCTGGTCGATTTAACTCGAATATATTCGATACTAGTACAATTGATATTGTTTCGAAATTGACGAGCTCGACAATTAGTTTGTGGAGAACGATGAAATCCAAAATGCTACCAACTCCAGCAAAATTTCATTATATATTTAATATGAGGGATTTAAGCCGCGTCTTTCAGGTGAATTCTATATTTATGTATGTATGGATGCACATAAGAAAAGATTCGAGAAAAGATGAAAAGCTCAAAAAAACAAAAAATAAATTCAAATTTCTTATTTTGTTGCATGTAGCACTCTATTAAATATGGAAAAAAAATGGAATTTGGGTAAAAAAGAAAATATAGCGGAACCGTATGGTACAAAATAAATATTTATGCTGATTATTGCTGCAAATGGGAATAGTCGAAGCTAGACTAAAAAAGGCATAGGAATTGCAGAGAGATTATAGATTAAACTTGAGAATGTAACTACAAATTCACATTTACATTCGAATTTAGCCACCTGTAATGTCAACGCACAAGAATGGATGCACGAGCAATTCTATATATATATGATACTTTAAGCTATTTTTTATCAAATTATATGTTCCAATTTAATTTCTCGAGCTCTCCATATCGATCTCAAGATTTTATCCAGCTAGTTCCACAGTTCATATGAAACATTTCTATGAATTCATAATTTTACATATTTGCATTTTTATGAAAAGATCCAATAAAATAGATAAAAAGATAAAATAATAAATAAAGCCAATTCTAATTTCAGTGTGATTTATGTGTAAATTTCAAAGTAAGCTGATTTTTTTCACTTAGGCAATGGTACGTTTCTTTCATCTGTTCATCATAAGAAGATTGTATGAATACAGTTTCAAAGCTCTACTTGTACTGTTTTAACTTAAAAAATATATTATTTGAATTCAAGCTTAAGAAGATAATAGAGTAAGTTGTTGCGTTTTTCTGCGGGCATGTATTTCCAGTCATATACAGTATACATATTTTTTTAATATTAATATTTTCAAAGCTATATTTTGATTTATTTTATTTTGTCAAAACTCTTAGTTTATTATTTATTAGTACACCTGTCCAGCTAAAATTTAAATTATGTACAATAAGTATGATTTTGAATAATTTTTATAAATAGATATACTAGAATTCATTGCGTATACAGTTTTTCAAAAATATTTCCACAATCTTTATATTTTTTATTTTAATTTTTTACAACATATTAGGGTATTTTGCTTACTCCGAAGACTACAATTACAACTTGTGGAGGAACTACTGCAAGTAAAGGAGGGGATACAACACCATCACATGTAAGTCAATAGGCAAGCATACATTTATTTTTATTTTTAAAAGAAAATGTATATATATGATTTCCGGTAGATCACATTTTTTTATAAGTTCATACACTGTAGTAGGTTTTGCAGCTTTTTTTCCTTTATCATTTGAAAATGATATTTCTGCTCAGCTCAGCTTGGTAAACCAACTTTGATGAAATCATAATTTCTGCTTCAGCATGTATAATTTATTTGTATTTTCATACTTTCAATATGACTACTCTTTAGCTCAACCTCAGTTTGCTTTTTTTTACTCAAACTTAGTCCCTTTTTTGTATTTTTCTGCTGGACATATATAAATGTATGTCTTGCATGAAAGTTGGTACTGTCTTGTCTTTTTAGAGTACTATAATCCTAGAATTGACTGTTGACTTCTTATTTTGATTCCTTTGCTCTGATTTAGTATATTTATATAATTGGCTTGACTTCAAAAGCTCATGTTTACTTTTAAACCAGAAAAATTATACTTTTTTGAAAAAATATATATATATGTCTTAAACCGTACACCCTAGGATTTTTTTCTATTATTCTATCCCTTGCAACTTGGCTTGGCTCATCTAATGGACTTCATACTCAATGTACAAAGATATATATTTTTATATGTTTACATCATTTGCAAAAATTCTTTTTCTCCTTTTACTTTTTTGAATATGATCTCCAACTGTCACTGCAAATTTTTTTGTATAAATTTTCAAACATTTTTTAAATTTAAGACATTGGCTAATTTATGGCGGCACGAATGCGAGCGAGTGTTTTGTGATAAGCTTACAAACAATAAGGATAAAACTACGTTTCAAAGTATTTTGGACAAATTAACGGAAGATTCTTTTGGGCGTGCTTTGTGGGAAAAATGTAAAGACCCGTTTTACATGGTTAATTTTATGCGCGACGATGAATTCGATGATGATGGAGTATTAGTTGCCGAAGCCCCAAAAGTGGGTACTCTATTATTTATTAACTGTTACATTTGTTTATAGTAAGCATTGCAAATATTTTGTAATATGGATGTTTAACATGATTTTTGTGATCTGTATAAGAACTGTATTGGAACTGTTATATTTCATTTTTTGAATCATTCATTTCTTTTGAAATTTGTACGTAAATATATTTGCTTTATTGAAGAAAACTAGCAAAGTATATATATAAATATATTTGATTGTAGAAGAGTAGTACAATATAAAATCTAGTATACTTGCTATTATTGTATATACAACTACTGAATGTATTCCTAAAACATATCTTGAAGTAATTGTCATTTTATATGTAAGTATTTTAAATTTAGTATAGTTAGTTTCTATTCTATCACTACTGTTTCTTCATGCCTCAACTGTACCAATTCATTTGCAGCATTCTTAAGACCCATGCTTCAAATGAAATTTCTTCGTATTGGTACATGAAAAGAAATGAATAGGTGATTATAAACTGATCATTTTTTATTGATTTTCCTCCGTAATAGGTATATGAGCCTGGTGGTACGCTTGAAAACATCCGTGCACGCGTAACAAAATTCATGAACAAGATGAACGAAGATTTTCCCGCAAAAAAGCTAGAGTTGGTTTTATTCGCTGATGCCTTAAAACATCTTTTGAGGTTAAATCGATTACTCGAGATGCCACGTGGCAGCGCCTTATTGGTTGGTGTTGGTGGAAGCGGAAAGCAGTCATTGACTCGTCTTGCGAGCTATATAAGTCGATCGAACTGCTTCCAGGTATGTTTTCTTTAATTTCTGACTAAAATTCTTTTGCATATAAAATATGCGATTTTAATTTTCTTGCCAACACTGAACAGTTTTTAAATTTCTCTAAAAAAAATTGGATACAGTGATAAAAAGTTAATGAATATAATTACGTAATGACCTGCATGATTTTACAATTTAAATACAAAAAGGTTGACATCGAAAATATGCTTAAATGGTATAATAAGTAAAATTAGTTGAAAATCATATGCCTTTTTAGGTTGTAAGAGTTTTTTAAATGAACTTAGTATATATATATAGAAGTACACCTTTGTTTGGAAATGCACAAGAGAGGAAAGTTTGGTTTAAATTTCAAATTGGTTGTTCGATTTCAGCTCACAGTTCAATGTACAGTTCAGCTTCTATAGTTTTCAGTTTTACATATTTCTTTCATCGATATAAAAAGCAGATATGGAATAGGCAACAAGAATATAAGATATGTACAGATGCAACATTATGCATGTTTTGGACATAAATATTTTTTTTGCAAATTTTGAAAAGTTAATGTCTTGTTGTTCATACATAAGTGATATGCATACATACTGACACATGCATTCATACATGCAAGCAAAAGAGGCTCCATTCCAAAATTTTTTTGGTCTTGACAATTTTCTTGTGGTCATTTTAAGTACAAAAGCCTGAATGCTAAAATATTCAATGCAGAATGGGTTCACTTCCTATATTGTACTTGAAAATTTTCTTTACTTTACATTCAAACACTTTGATCCATGCATTTATGTTAAATTTTTTCAAACAAATTTTCTACATACATATATGTATACATCCAGGTAACGCTTACAAAGCAATATAACGTTGGCTCTTTCATGGACGACTTGAGGTTGCTGTATAAATCTGCTGGACATCAGCTGAAACAGACTACTTTTCTATTCACTGAGAGCGAGATTAAAAATGAAGTTTTCCTTGAGCTAATCAACTCAATATTAATGACTGGAGAAGTGCCGGGTCTATTTGCCAAGGTAGAATTCAAAATTCTATTACATTGAGGCATAAGTCATAAATAGCCCAGTTTCGTTTTTTTGTTAATCTTCATTGTAACCGTTGTATCTAGTAAGGCAATTGGAAATCATTTCATTGTCAGTGCTAAAATATTGCTAGCTATGCCTACTTTTAATTTGTATTTTTATAATGATGCAGACTAGTACGGTGCACAGTCTAGTATACTATTCAATATCTGAATAGGAAATTACGGATTATGTTTCTAGAACAATTCTATACTCATGCATGATTGTAAATTCAGTCTATAATTGTTCTGTCCTTTCTTTGCTCTTGTTTTTCATTTATGCATCATGAATTGTTTACACTAGCCACATCAGCTTTCAATGTAATTTTATTGTCACTTTGAAAAATATTCCAATTTTACTGAAAATATACATTGGAATTGATATTTGAGAAGGCTCGATAAAAATAAATGTATGCGAAGTGGATTTTTTCGATCAAAATGAGCTAATATCTTATTGCAATATGTACATTTTTTAAGAGTCACAAAATATTCGTGCATATAGGATGAAATGCTTGCAATGACAGCAGACTTACGCAACTCTTTCTTGAAAAACCGGCCAGGCATGGATGAAACGCAGGAAAACTTAAAGCAGTATTTCATCGACTGTGTTCGCGATAACTTGCACTTAGTTTTATGCATGTCTCCCTTAAATCCCATGTTTCCTATAAGGGCAAGAAAATTCCCTGGACTTATCTCTGGCCCGACAATCGATTGGTTCCTACCTTGGCCCGAAGAGGCCCTAGTTAGCGTTAGTAGGGGACTGATATCAGATTTGAATATGGAATGCGATGCAAAAGTGAAGGATAGTTTGATGTGCCATATGGGCGTTGTACACAAGGTAAGTCCATATTGAAATTCATATGATTTTTTGACAATTTTTTTATCTTGTTAGTTCTTCAATATTTTTATTGAATTATAAGATAATATTTTTTAATATTTGAAGGAACTGTTTTTGTCAGCTTTGAGAATGTTCACTTTGTCAAAAACTTATTTTAGAAGGTAAATTTGTGACCCCCTACTTATTTCTCAATGGTAACCTTCTTTTTGCAGAGCCATTTAGAATGTAAAGTGTCGATATGTATGAGCTTTAAATAAAATGATAAGTTTATAAGTAGCCTAGTTTACAGTTAGTTTATTTCTAGCTATAAAATAAATCTAAAATTTACATATTTGTGAAGAAAAATTTCAACTTGAAGTTAACACCTTCCAATTTTGATTTTGATTTATTTTCACTTATTTTGGAACAAATAGCATTGCTCTCAAGTGAAATGACTTGTAACGTTTCAGAATTATTTGTAATTTTTTAATTTGTTTGTTATGAATTGTTTCATAAATTTTTAGGTTGTAACTGATGTGTGCGACGAGTACTTCAATAAGATGAGAAGGCACGTATACCAAACTCCAAAAAGTTATCTTAGCTTTATTCAACTGTACAAGAAAATGTACGGCAGCAAACTGAATGATTTGAAGGTGAAAGAGGGCAGGCTCTTGCTGGGTCTTAACAAGCTCATACAGGTATCTTTCTCATTAAACTTTAATTTCGTTTATATATTATTTATAATTACATAACAGACATAGCTATGATTCTGTGAACTAGTTTTTTTATCCAATTAAATGCATTATTTTTCTGGCTACCAAAATACATATCAATTATAAACAACTGAGATTATATTTTATTGTGTCATCTGCCCTAACTTTGCTCCCTACCTAGTTAAATGATTCTCTGACAAATCCTGGTTGACTATGTATTATGTTGACAGCTACTTTATGTACTATGCAGAATATAGAGCGTTGTAGAATGTTCTGTAATGTTCATTGATTCTAGAGTAATAGGCATGCAAAGTGAAAAAAATTTGCAGATAATGGTACACTTTGTTCTGCATTTATAACTGGCTCTTTTTTTTCTTATTACTGCAATTCTGGCTACCGCCTTCAATAATACGGCGGCTGTTCCTCGTTTTTGCACTGAAATTCATGTGACAGCTACGAATTAATAAAATTTTATTTCAAAAATACTTCAATAATTTACTTCAGTCAACTTAAAGCACAAATAGCTGATAAACTTATAGATTAATAATTTGTGAAATACTAATTGATTATTGTAAATAGAATCACTCCAACTTGAAATTTTGAAAAGGCACTGTATACAATATAACTTTTGATACAATTGACCAATTTTAAATTCAATTAAATATGAACCTTAAGTGTTTTGATTTTGGTTAATCATTGCTAAATGTTATAATTAAATACTTAGCTAAAAGGTGGGCTTTAAAGTATAGCACTGTATTCAGGTAAAGAATCTCTATTTCTTTAGGGAGCTGAAGATGTTGCAGCTATGAAAATTGTTCTAAAAGCTGAACAAAAGAAGCTGGAAGTTGCCACTACCGAAACGATGAAAATGCTCGAGAGCTTAGAAGTTAGTAGTGCAGAGGCAAAGAAAGAAGGAGCACAGGTATTTTACATGCATGCATACATGTAGAAATACATCAAGCTTGATGTGCAAGATAATTATTTGATTCAAATTATTCTGCATTCTATGCTGTTTTGTCTAAGATTCAAGATCACTTTTCTTTGAGAGGACCTAATTTGATATAGGTTACAATAATGCTCTCAAAAACTAACAACTAATCTGAAGTATATTGTTATTCCCTAGGTTTCAACAATCAAGCAAAAGTGCGTTAGCGACGCCGAGCGTATTGCAGCCGAAAAACATGCATGTGAAGCTGATCTTGCCAAAGCTCAGCCTTTTGTCGATCAAGCAGACACAGCTATTTCATCGATAAAACCGGCCCACATTCAAGAAGTAAAAAAGCTTCCAAATCCGGCTGACATTATTAAGCTGGTTTTTGACTGCGTGTTACTGCTATTTAACCAACCCATGCTACCAGTAAAATCTTTCAAACTTCTCATGGCAAAACAAGATGTTGATTTCATTGAGACTTCATTTAAGCCATATGGATTGAGCTGCATGTCTGATCCAAATTTTTTGAAAAATGTTATCAGTTTTGGGCAGTTTGGAAAGGATAAAATATCGGAAGAGACTATCGAGTTCTTAGTGCCATATATGGAATTAGAGTTTTTTAACCCACAGGTCAGTTCAATAAGATATAATGAACTAGTAGCTACTGTAGAAGTAAATTAGCTATATATATTTGCATTTGTTTTAATTGATTTAGGTTGGAATCGTATCTAATCTATTGTACTAGCCATTACTTTACTATGTAGCTATAGAATAAATTTCTCGAGTAATTCTTTATTCGTGCATAATTGTAAACTCAGTCAATAATATCAGTCTATCTTTTCCTACCTTTTTTATCTGCTGCCTGCCTCTCTTTGATCTAAAATAATATTTGTATAATATCTTCATGCGGTACAACTTGATATTATGTTGAAGAAGTTAAGTCACAGGCTCTTTTTACAGGTTGTGCTGATATATCAGTTTGCCTTCCATATGGAAAGTGCTATTGGACACGAATAAAATATATTTATAGTTTTTTCTTGTTTTTGTTTGCAATTCTAGGCTTTTATTGACAAATATAAAAATATTATACTTCTTCCTAAGGTTGCAAAAAATGCAAGTGCAGCGGCGGAAGGCTTATGTACATGGGTAACAGCTATGAAGTCGTATCACGAAGCTAGTAAAATAGTAAAGCCAAAGTTAGAAGCTTTATCAATAGCTGAGGCTCAAATGGAAGCAGCTAATAAAGCATTAGCAGCTGCAGAGAGTCGGTTAGAAGCTTGTCAGGAGCGTCTCAATGAGCTTCAGAGCATGTTCGATAATCAAATGGCTACGAAACGAAGAATTGAAGATGGAGCACTTTCACTACAAAGGAAAATGAGCCAGGTATGATTGTTAATATATTACTAGCCATGCCTAGTTGTATTCGTTTATGTTGATGCAGACTAGTATAATGTGCAATCTAGTATACTAGCAATAACTTGAATATTCATTTACAGAAATAGTTCCTAAAACAATTTTAATATAGAAATATAATTGTGTACTTCAGTCTATAAAATCAATGCGCAATTCTCAATCTTATCTAGCTGCAACTCTGTTATTTTTTCCACAAAGCATAATATCCACCGTTTCACCAAATATTCTGTAAGACTACCAGAAATTAGGCCTCTGGTTAAGCTTGTATATATAAAATACATTTCATTTTCTGTGAATCACCACATTAAAAATTTAAAGAAGTCTAGTCTATGCAAGTAATTTTTCTCAATTTGCATGCTTTCAACGAACGCATTTTCTAAAATTATATCAAATTTTAGATGACGCGGATAATCATTCAATGAACACATTTTTTGCTCAGAATCAGTTATAAGTTTAAAAAAATGTGGATCAAATCATCATAAAATCTGAACTGTGCAGTATTTTCACAGAATTCACTAGGTGTGTCAATTGAGGAAATACTGTAATACTTGAAAACTTATGCCTTTTCAATAAACTGATTTTTTGATTCATTTTGTTCACATTTGAGTAAAGTAGGTTTGTAATTTTCTGCTTTTCATTCTTTTACGTAATACAGGCAGATCAATTTTTTAGAATTTTTTGTGAAAAGGCATGAAAATGGGTTAGGGCTATTTTATTGAGCATTTTTCTTATTTTTTATGCTTTCAGGCGTCGGAACTCATTGATGGATTAGCTGGAGAAAGAGTTCGATGGACTGAAGATAGGTACAATTGTTATGTGTTCATATGCTGAGCCTTTACATAACAATACACAGTAATGTAATCTCTTTTCCTATTATGCACTTATCTTTATTTTGACTTTATGCTGCATAAATATAAATTTCTAATGAAAAGCTAGTATTTTGAATGATTTCATTTGTCATTTTTTAATGTTTTTTTTTCATTTTTTTAGTGAAAAATCTACTGATTTAAAGCGCCGTCTCGTCGGAGATTGTGCACTAGCCTCGGCTTTCGTGTCTTACTGTGGCCCGTTCAACCAGGAATTTAGAGGATACATGATAGGCGATAAATTTTCACAAGATTTAGTGCACAATTCTATTCCTTTCACTAAAAATCTCGATATTATACCTTTTTTGGTAGACATTGGAACAATTGGGGATTGGAATATGCAGGTTAGATTAAATGTTATATGTGTCTATACATATGTTTATATGTACGTATACATATATAAATTTAAAGGCTGTCATGGTGCATGGCAAGCGTGGACATTCTGGGTAAACTGGACAATGAATTTCGGATACAGCAAATTTAATTTGTTATATCCGAAGTTCATTGCAACTGAAAATCTAAAGCTGAACATGGTAAGGCGCCTGAAAGAAACCTAATCTTTGCAATCTGCGCATCTTCCAGAAATGCACAATTATATTGCTCTGTAAATCAATTGTTCTTTTGTAGCTAAAGTGTGTCAAAAAGAACAGTTTTGATGCCACGTAAGTTGCAAATATTGAGATGCTGTTAGGTTCAATAACTTGCCACAAAATGATTTTTAGTTTATTCGTTAAAAGTGAATTGGCTGTATCAAAAGTTTACTATATGATATATATATATATATACGTATATACGTGCATGTTGATGGGTATACTGTAATAATGGATGGTTAGTGTCCTCTCTCTGTCTCACTCTGTATATGTGTCATAAATCTTATGCTGTGATATTATAAACTGCTAAAATACATGGTTTGCGGATAACCATATATGTATATATGCATTTTATATTTCACTATCGAATTCCATCGTTACAAAATAGAATAGAGGAAATTTTTGAAAATAGATTAATGCAATTTTGTTTATACTTTTTAACGTGTCAGGGACTTCCGACCGATCCGCTGAGCATACAAAATGGTATCTTAGTCACAAGAAGCAGTCGTTTTCCCTTAATGATTGATCCGCAAGGACAAGCCAACCGATGGATTCGGCAAAAGGTGAAAAAATGATTTACATATTTACTTTTTTATCTAATCTTACACAGTTCTTCGTTACTTGCCATTACTTGAACATGTAGTAGCAGATCATTTTCTAGAACAATTATTGTATTTTAAGTGTAGTTGTGCATAGACTACCAAATTATTTCTTCATATTCAAAATTTGTTATATCTGGAAATATCAAGCTAAACTTGATGCAATATGGCTTTTTTTCATTATTACCAGTAAAAACTCTTTGCATATGAAACATTTTGTGGATATTTTAATATTGCTCTCTCTGTACTTATCTTACATGTATGTTTTTATGCATATATGTATTGTTAGGAAATGGAAAATATGCCGACATGGGGAACCACCACATTAAATGACACAAAACTGAGAGATAAACTTGAGTTTTGTATGAGTGAAGGCAAGGCATTAATCATCTTGGGTGTGGAAAATGACATAGATCCAATGCTCGACCCAGTTCTTGAAAAGCAGGTATTTATTCTAAAACTCTATTCTATATGCAACAATTTAAATAGAATTATACATGTGAAATTCATAGTTAGTACACACCTTAATCTTCCACCTTCTACCAAATTATGACTATTTTCAATGGAAAAGTAAACTATCTAAATAAATTTGGTTATCTTTTAGTGCAATAGTGCATATGTCTATAATGCATATCCCCAAAATTTGAAAATACAAAATAAAATTGCTAAAATGTTGGCACATCTATTAACGTTTATATGTATAAATATATATGTATTAGACTTTTAGCTATGTACATGCATATTTATATATTGATTGATTTTTTCATTTCAGATTACAATGAAAGGGAAAAAAATGAGCATAAATGTTAGTGACAAAAATATGGAGTATGATCCAAAATTCATGCTCTATTTTATTTCAAGATTACCGAATCCCTCATTTAGCCCTGAACTCCAAGCAAAGGTACGATACATTACTTCTGTGCTATTTATAATTCTGTTGTAATAATTATAAATACCACAAATTAGAAAAGATACCAGAGCAAATTTTATTTGAAAAGTCCAGTTTACTTATAATTCGGATGTACTATAACTTGAAGTTTTGGTAGAATGGTATTGCTAGCCATGACCAGTCATACATTAGTTTATATTTATGCTGACTAGTGTAGTATAAAATCTGGTATACTATTTTCTCTTTGTTTTTTGAGCTAAAGAATAAGTTTCTAAAACAATATTTCAAAAATATATTTCAGTTTTTATTCTATAATTTACTATTAAGTTTCTAGAATATTGTTGAATGAAGTATAATTGTATATTTCATTCTATTTTTTTTCTCTTCTCTTTTAACTGCCTCTGCATCCTTGTACTATATCATCCAATGAATTATATATTAAAGTATTATATATACATATATATCATTCATACTTAATTACACATAATATCAATAGCAATGCATTGAATCAGCAAAAATATCGCATCTCAAATTTCAAATTCTTTAACCTGGGAAACTTTAAGCTGCTTGTTTTTCAAGCTTTGTTATGTGATATTTCTGTATTTCACAACAAAATTTGGAATGTGATTAATGTGCATTTTTTTAACTACTTATTTCCAGCAAAACTAGATGTGACAAGTTTGATCTCTTGGCTGATTATAACTGTAGTCTCTGGTTGGCTCATCTTTACAGTACTTAATTTTATACTGTGCACGGAAAGTTAAGATGTGCAAATTTGTGCCATGCAGGTAACGCTAGTAGATTTTACAGTTACACAAAAAGGGCTAGAAGAGCAGCTACTGGGTCGTGTGATTGGTAAGGAACAACAAGCACTGGAAGATCAGCTAAGTGAAGTGCTTGGAGAAGTCAATTCGAACACCAAAGCACTTTTAGCATTGGTAAGAAAAAACCCATTTGCATTGTTAAAAATGATAAGGTTTTCATTTTCTGAGTTATTTGAATAGTAGAACCAATTAAAATTATGCGTTTAGAAATAATTTTATGCAGCTGCTGAAAATATTGTGGAAAAAAGTTACCTTATCCAAACTAGGACCAGACGGGCAAAGTATTAGTTGCGTTAGAATAAAAAATGGGATTTTACAGTTCTTTATAATGAATGAAGTCTAGTATAGGCATTTGTAGCCGTTTATGGTCAATCATAGCTATATATTTTACTAGCACTATAACAAAAAAGCAAATTAAAACAAGAATTATCTGCTAGTTAGATTCAAAATTGTTCTATCGTATTTAGTAAATCAAGTTCAAATAATTGAGCAAATATTTTTTGAAAGGGTTGTTAATATTTAAATATGATTATCATAAAGGATGCAAGTTTATTGGAGCGCTTGACTTCAAATACTGGAAATCTATTGGACGATGAAGAGCTGATTGGAGTGCTAGCTAACACAAAAGCAAAAGCAGCAGATGTGAATTTAAAGCTTGTTGCAGCTGATGAAACCCGTAAGAATATCAATGAAAAGCGGGAGCAGTTTAGGTCCGTTGCAACCCGTGGAAGCGTGCTGTACTTTGCAGTTGTTGAAATGTCTCTAGTCAATGTCATGTACCAGGTAAATGCATTTAGCAAAAAAATGCCTGCAAATTTGGAAGTTAGACTGTAATTGTCTTGTCCAATTATTTAAATTAAAAATTTGTTTGAATGTGAATTTGTATTATGGAATGTTTATGTCAAAGAGTAGCTAGAACCTGCAAGATTAAGTCTTGAAAATGATTGATCCAATTTGTGGCATTTCAAATAGCTGGGCTATAGACTTTGATGTACAAATGCAGCTATTAAATATTGTATACAACTTTTTTATTCGAAAAATTCTCTGTAGGAACAATCCAAATGTTAGCAATAGATATAAAATCTTTTAAACTGAATACTGGCTAAGTATGTTGTGCATCAAGGAATAACCATTAAAATAATGAAGTTCACTTTAGCCAATAGTAATTGACTACAGTGAATCGATATAACTGCAGACCAAATAAATTAGTGTAGTTTATGTTTTTAGAGAATTTATTTATACATCTGGTGATGTGAAGCAGCACTCATTTGCTGTAACAATCCAAGTATTTTTTTTCATTTTACAGACGAGTTTGGATCAGTTTTTGAAACTTTTCATGGGAAGCATGGACAAAGCCGAAAAAGCAACGTTAGCTAGCAAACGAGTTACAAACATTATTGATACTATGACATACATGGTGTATCGATATATCAACTGCGGGTTGTATGAAAAAGACAAACTAATCTTTGTTCTCTTGATAACCGTGAAGATATTGATAACCGCTTCCCTGTTAAAGCCTAATGACTTAACACTGTTTCTGAGAGGAGGAGCTGCATTAGACATTAACAGCGTCAGACGAAAGCCGTTTAGTTGGCTATCAAATGAGAGCTGGCTTAACATTATTGAGCTCTCGCAATCCAGCAAATTTTTTGCAAACTTGCCGAATGACATGACTGTAAGTTTTTTAATGAACCATAAACTTAGAATTTGCTTTCAACAAAGTATAATTTATAAAATTAGTATAAAATTTTGTAAAAATGCCATTTTGTGCCTAAGTTCAGTGCCAACCTTTCATACATGTATTACAAAAATTTGGTGCTCCCTGAAAATTCCCTACATCCGAGCTTACTGCAGTTAACATTCACAATTTCTTTAGTGTATCTCCTATTTGTACTCTGTGAGTGGGCTATAATATACTTTGAAGAATTTGAATTTCTTTATTATTTCAAGATTATTGTTGCATAACTTTAATAAGAACAATTTTTCATCTGATTAAATGTAATAACCCCCCCCCCATTTGAGCTACATATTCTATGCATTTGTGCACCTTTTTCCATCACTGACATCAAAGTTGACCGAAAAAAGTAGTCAAGTGTGTAATAATTACTAGTATACTGGATTTTATACTATACCAGTTGGCATTAATATGAAAAATATATAATAAAAATCAAGTAAATTTTTATTTATAGCAAAGTTTTTGTTCTAATTTGTGCATCGACTTTTTTTTATTACTACTTTTTCAGGGCAATGAAAGCATGTGGAGGAGATGGTATGAAGACAACGAACCAGAGTCAGTTGCAATTCCAGATTATGAAGCACGTATACAAGAACAATGTGATACTATAGGTAAGTATGCAATTTTCTAGGGGGGGGGGAACAAGAGTCAATTCAATATATATCTCATTTTCTATTCATCCAGTATTTTTTAGTTAAAATTTGGCAGTTTTTCTTTAAATTTCAAATTATTTTCTATTTGATATGCATAAGAAAATTAGTGATAGTGTTGAATGGGCAACTGAACTATTATATTGATTAAAGGTGTTGAAGAAGTTATAATTAAATTTTAATCTTTCAGAAAAAATTACCTCACTATGGGCTGAAAAATCATCAAAATATGGTATGATTTTGTATATTTCAAAAATTTGAAGAATTATTTGTTCTGAAAACTCTTAATTTTTCAGCATCCTATTCTTTGCATTCACCAAAAGCTCTATTACTGATGAATGAGTCCTTTTAAGATACATGTATGGTTTTATGGAATGCGCACTTTATGCTTATTTTTATTGACACACTACCAAACTCCAATTATATTGGATTTTTTTCTCTATGAATCATTGAATATATATATAATTATTTAAAGCTTTTATATATTGAACACTGATTTATTGAAGCAAAGCTGCATACTGAATAAAAATATATATAGATGGTCAAATTCAGTATAGAAACGATTCTTTTCAAATAGTTTATTATTGTAATCCAAAATTTTATCAATTGCACTTGAGCTATTTCTCTATTTAATAAATAAATATGATTTTAAAATTTTAGGCCCTTTTAACAAACTATTGCTTGTTCGTTCGCTGCGAATGGATCGAACAATATTGACTTGCAAAGAATTTATCCGTTGCACCTCCGAAATGGGCACTGCATACGTTGAACCCGTCACTGACACTATGGAAATGATATTTGAAGACATGGTTGCTGAAATACCAGTAATATTTTTGCTGAGCATTGGAGCAGATCCAACTGAATCTATAGAAACATTAGCGAGGAAGAAAAAATTGCCCCCACCAGCTGTAATATCCCTCGGGGAGGGGCAAGAACCAGTGGCTATTTTGGCCATGAATACTGCAGCTGGGAATGGAACCTGGGTATTACTTCAAAATTGTGAACTGGGTCTGGGATTGATGAACGAGATGGAGGACTTCTTGGGTAAATTAAAAGAAACTGGGTTGGATCCAGCATTTAGGTAAGCATTTAAATTATATATCGTAGCGAACTTAGGATATAGCAAATCTGTCAGAACCACAGAATACATTCGTTACATCTGAAATCCTGCAGCTAATTTGACATGACACAACTTTTTCTTTTTAAATGAAAATTTGTAAAAAAAATCACATGTATTGCATCTGAAGCAGCTAATGTTAATTATTAGAATAGCTGATTGCATGGAAACGTAGTGCAGGAATAGCGGAGATGCCAAAAATAAAAAATATAGCAAGAATCATATGTAAATTAAACGTCACTTTTAGCAATGATGCTGTGCAGATTGGGTTGATATTGTGTATTTGTATCTATCTCAAAAAGAATCTTGAGTAGAGATCATTTCATATCTATAAGTATGAAGGTTTAGGCAAAGCAGCTATGATAATTATTATTGAATTCATTTTATATGTTGTAATCTGGATTGATTCCAGTACATGCAATAAAATCCGCATCTATGAAATTCCAGTCCATGAATACAAACAATGCCGTTAAATATAAAAATGGTACCATAACTTTTGATGATATCATTTCATCTTCTACTCCATAGATGTATTAATTTCTGTAGTTGCATCTTACATTTTGGATCATTATGCACTGAATGTTCCCAAATTATGCCAATGCTAACAAACCTTGACCAAAAGAGGGGTTGATATTTCATGACCATGGGCTATAATTAATCTGTTCTGTGAAAAATAAGCCAGTCTTTTAGAGTGAAATGAATCTATTGTGAAAGATAAGTTGCTGGTAGAGTGCAGAGGCAGATTTGGCAGAAAGAAGATAGATTGATATTTTAAGTTGAAGTATGCAATTGTACTTCAACATAAAATTATTTTAGAACCTTATTTCGTAACTGCATATTTAAATAATGGCAAGTGTACTGGATTGTATACTATCTTATTTCTCCATCAATATAAATAAAAATAGCAATGCACACAAGTGATATACGTAAAACTATGAAAATATCTTAATTTGCAGGCTATTTATTACTGCTCTACCGCACCGAGAATTTCCTTTGGGGTTGTTACAGATGAGTAAGAAAGTTACGAATGAGCCACCTGCTGGCTTAAAAGCTGGAATTTTGAGAAGTTATACTGTTATCGTGGACCAGGAGAGGCTTGAGAGAGTTGAAATTCCTCAGTGGCGTCAATTACTTTTCGGGCTCTGTTTCTTACATTCAGTAGTTCAGGTAGACTTTTTCATACAGTCAATATTCCATAAGCTGATACTACAAGTCCATCAATTCATAGAGTATGAGTTGTAATACATTTATTTACAAATAGAATGTTCTTTTTTGGTTGTAAAATTTGGGGTATTTTTCGATACTACAATTCAAGTTCTATGTAAGATTTTGTTGTTTTGGATATTTCAATCGTGTAAAGCTATTGAGAATGACCTCTACTGCAATATGAATTAATGCACGGCGAGTAATGTATATTGTTGATTTTATTGATTAAGATAAACATTTTATAGTAACTGAGAGGCAGCAGAGAGGGAAGGTAGGAAAGATAGATTGAGTTTATACTAATACTTCAACTTAGAATTGTTCTAGGAAACTGGTCTGTAACTGCTTATTGAATCAAATAAAGGCTAATACGCTAGATAGCATACTATACTAGTTTGCATCAGTATAAGTTCCTATAGAACCACTCATAGCTAGCAATATCTTAACAATGTTAACTGTATTATTGAAAGGTTGGATCAAAGCATTAGGTTAAAAATTGCATTTTTGACAATTTTACAATTGCAGCATTCACGTCAACAACTTGAAGTTAATTTTTGTAATATTATCATATTAAAATGTAACCAATTCTTGAAACTATATTTTTCCTTTGACCAATAGGAACGGCGGAAATTCGGCCCTCTCGGTTGGTGCATTCCCTATGAATATAACAATGGAGATCTTACGGCATGTATACTGTTTCTTGAAAAGCATCTGTATAACGGACCTATCAGTTGGAGTACATTTCAATATATGGTGTCGGAAGTTCAATACGGAGGAAAAATTACAGATGATTTGGACCGCAGAATGTTCAAAACTTATACTCAGGTACAGTGATTTTATGAATATATAAAATCAAAAAGTTATTATTGCATGTGTTGTATCAACATATTTATTTTTTGTATGTTGCTGTCTAATTTATCATTTTAGCTTATACTTAAGCTGAAAGAAGTATAATGCATTGAAGTTTTATGAGAGAGTAAAAATTTAAAACTTCAGATTCAAGTATCTTCTAGAATAACAAGATTCATTCGTCAGAGCTGAAAATCTTAGGCTAAACTTGGTGCAATATGATTTTTGTTTGTTCATTATAAGCGGAAAATTCTTTAAAACTGAGTTTTTCTGCCCAGAGTTTACTGCAGTAGAGCGTGTCAAGTTCATTGGAAGTTTTATTTAGTTGTAGATGGAAAAAATATTTCTTTTTCCTATATATCCATGGACAAAATCTTCAGAAAATGCAAAAGGCTATTTAAATTTCCGTAAAAATAACTCGATTCATTTCAGTCTTCTCTTCTTCATTTGGTCCTTTTTAAAGGTTGAATTTATTATTTCGGTATTGAACTTATGATGAACAAGTAGTTTGCCTAGAATTGGCTGATTTTTTAAAGTAAAACCCCGCATTTTTACCTTACTTCGAGCTATGGATATTCGGTATACAATCATGATAAACTATGCTATAGTCCCCTTTAAAATAGCTCTGAAAGTTTATTCCTGATATAATTATACTTTAAATATATAATTAGTAGTTTTGCATTTGAGTTCAAAATTAAGTTTGGGAAAATAGATGCAGACTTAACCGAGATGCAGACTTAGATATTTATAGTCTACTTTATATTTATATATATATATATATTATAGTATATTTTTATACATTTAGGAATGGCTCACACTGGATACATGTGCTGAAAACTTCAGCTTCAACCCCTCTCACCCTATTTTTAGGATCCCCAAAGATTTCAACTACTGCATACCACGTAGCGACCAAATCGGCTCATACAAAGACTACGTACGAGGCTATCCTGAGATTGACACTCCAGAAATATTTGGTCTCCATCCGAATGCAGACCTCACGTTTAGAGTAAAAGAAGTAAATTCGATGTTTTCGACTTTAGACAATACCCAGCCAAAAGGAGGGGGAGGAGGGGGTGGTATATCTAGAGAAGACGTGGTCTACGAAAAGGTATACTTAAATTTTTCCAAAAATATAGTTCATTATCTTACCGGAATTTTTTAGAGTAGTTTTTCAAAGTAAAAATGAGCAATAAAGTAAAATTCTGAAAAATGATTCTCTTGTAATGACTGAAAATTTTTGGAAAGACAATTAAATGAACAAATCGAAAAGTGTATTGTGGTCTAGTATATGCAATTACAGTGAATAGAAGAAATATGAAATGATTTTTAGCTTGATTAAAAAAGGGCATTTCCGATTTTGCTGGACTGTTCCTTTTAGGTTCATGAGCAAATTTATCTTTGAAAAGCATTGCATAGAGGAAAAAAATTAGTGCAAATTAAATTATTAAACAGAAAGAAGAATTTAGACACAATATAGGTGTTTCTAGTTAACTTGGCAATGCTAGTGAAAATATTTGATTGGACAAAAACATACCCTGGTGAATTTCAGCTTATAATGAACATTTTTGCTCTAAGAAAAGTGACTGAATGATTTCTGAAAATACAAATGGTTTGAAAAACAGTAAACTTTGGACTGATGAATTTACCTTTAACAAAATGTCACTTCAAACAAATAGTTGAAAAAGTCATTCTGTGCCCAGTTTTCCTTCAGAAATTTTGAATATGATAAATTAATTCGATGGTCCCGACAGTTTCGATTTATCCAAAATTTACTGTTACTTAATATAATTAATTATAATCGACATTGCATGAAATTATGCATAATAATCATGGCCTATCACTATACAGTCAACATCCATAAACTGATACCACAAGTATAACTGAAAACTATCAGTTGAATATATCGGATTAGAGATGTTAATATATACCAGCAAAGGGAGGTTGACGAAATGGTAAAGCTATCAACAACATATGACAGTCATTCAGTGGGCCATAGATTTATGGAATATATCAATTGTATTCTTTTGTGTAGGCTCAAGAACTTCTAAGTCGGTTGCCAGAAGACTACATAGAAGACGAGTACAAAGTGAAACTCCAAAAACTTGGTGGCCTTACGATACCACTTAATATTTTCCTATTTCAAGAAATTCAGCGTTTACAGAGGGTTATTGCTAAAGTACGGTATACATTAACTCAGCTACAGTTAGCTTTGAAGGGGGAGGTAGTAATGTCAGAAGAATTGCAAGGAACTTTAAATGCTATCTACGATGCAAGAGTAGCAAAACTTTGGACCTACACAATTGCAGGTGAGCACATAAAAAATAATTTCTTTCCCAGTTCCTATACCATTGATAAATAGTGATTTTTCTTGCATTTTATTTACTTGAAAATGTAAAAATATGAATTTCCATTTCTTCAATTTCTTTTTCAATATTAAAAATTGTATGCATATATTGCAAGTATGGTAAAAAATGGTAGAGATTAATCTATTCCGCCTTAGTAAAACATTTGATTGTTTTATCTATAAAAATGCTTAAAATGATTTTTCTTGTTTGAACATAAAAATAGTATGCATATAAATACGTACATGTGTACGATAACTTTGACATTCAAGTAATGGCATTCTGCTTGAGGATATTTAAAAGTTTTACTATATATTCTTTATTCAATTTACAGGTGACGAATTTTCATGGGTTTTACCTACCCTTGGACTCTGGTTTAGTTCGTTAATTATGAGAGACGAGCAAAGCAGAACCTGGCTGAATGGTGGGAGACCGAATGTGTACTGGCTTACTGGATTTTTTAACCCTCAGGTAAAATCTTCAATGTGCATGTCGGTATGTGTACACGTGATAGAATTTTGCATACAAAATCCATTACAAAAAAAGGTACGTATATATTCATATGCATTGAAGCATAAAGTACTGAATCGTTTTTACAAATATCCCTCTATTGACAAGCTTCATTAAAATTTTATTCGTTTTTGCTAGTTTTCTTTTCTGTTAAAAATTACAGAAAAATATGTGATACAGAGGTGAAGATAACGAATAGACATATATATGATCAAAGCCTATGCCCATAAAATATATTTTTATGTGAAATAGGGCATGCTCACAGCTATGAAACAGGAGGTAACACGTCGCCATAAAAGTGATAAATGGGCATTAGACGATGTTATTTATCATACAGAAATAACTGCGTTTGAACGTGTAGAACAGGTATTACATAACCACATACATTTACACATATACAATTTGGTACATTTAAACAAGAGCATTATTTGAACAGGTTCGAACACCGCCTCCTGAAGGCGTATACATACATGGATTATTCATCGACGGGGCAGCGTGGTCAAAACAAGAGGGGTGCCTAGTGGAAAGTGCCCCCAAAGTATTATTCACAACACTGCCTGTCATGCTGGTTAGCGCAAACACGAAAAAAGATCAAGAAAAAGTTGTTCGGGACCAATTCGGTGTACAAGGACCATATATTTGGTAATTTTTCAATAAAATATGTATATGCACATTCCAGCTTCAAGATTCATTGATTATCAATAATATTTATTGTAGAGATGTAATATTGCTTCAAATCATTTGAATTTATGTTCGTTTTATTTGTATCTGCTATATTTCAGTTAAATATGCCTGAGTTGAATTCTTCATTAAATTGAAAATAGTGAATGCATACAAAATTCTGATTTTCTCCAATACAAGGATTTACCAAACAAAATGATATCTGTATACAGTATTTAATTGAGAATCTGTCTTATTGAATCATTACAGTCCAGTCTACAAATATGCAACACGTACGGATCGGTTCAGAATATTTTATGCGAACTTGAAGGTACTCGGAGGCGAAAAAGATCCGAATTACTGGACATTAAGGGGTACCGCTCTGCTATGTAACACGTGAGTAATATTCAATTCGTGGGCATTGAAACTCACTAACATACAATTCTGGTACATTCTTACAATTCATCTCTTAATTGTTTCATTGACATTGATTCTGTATCAGTGAAATATATATGTCATTTACGTTAATAATATATGTTTATGATACAGTTCTAGCATTTAATGGGATAGACTATAGCATCACCATAATTACCTTGACTAATCTGCTATGATACCTCGGAAATATCCTGCCACAAGTGTCATATACGTGAACTTTCTGGAATGATGGAATTAATTTGAATTCTGCTTATTTTTCTAGTGTTATATTAAATAAATAGTGTGCTACCAATTTAAAGGCTCAACTATTATCAAAAAGTACATAGAAGATTCTTGATTCTGTGGTATGCAAAGTTTTGTCATCTACGTTAGTTAATACATCGAATACCAAGATGTAAAGATCAATGAATAATGAAAAAATAAATTTTTAAAACTAATACTACATATCACATAAGAAAAGAAGCATGCCTTCAAATGAAATTTAATATTTTTACATAATAAATAGCATTTTATCCATTTTAATTAAGATACAACTTTTTATTCATCGGAATAAAGCTAATATGATAATACAAAGAAAGATATAAATCTTTTTGTTCTTATATAGGTAGATATTTATGCATAAAATTATTTTAATATTATTTCTGTAATTTCACAGGGACTGAAGATAGGACAATATATATAAAGGCTTCAAGAAAATTTATGATATGTAACAGTATTTCAAAATTAATGAAAAATTTTATTATGCACATTTCTTTTGCTTTTAAACCTGATAGAGCATTTTATTCATTAAAACTAGCCTCATGGATCAAACAAAAAACCAGCCAAATAATTTTATTACCCAAATGGATATTTCACCAAATTTCGGGATTCATGAATACCTCAAAAAAACATAAAAAAAGATTTACAAATTTCTATTGCCTCACAAAAATCACACACGTACTGACAGGGTTCCGCATGTAGTCTTGTATTTGAAATGTAATTGTGAAACTACGATGCAATTTTCTTGGTCATTATGGCATAAAAATCTTCAGCGCTGAAAAAAAAAACAGAGTATAAAATTTTTAAAATACTTTTCTATATATAAATTCTTATATAAAAATTCGTTCAAAATTGAGCTATCATAAATATTAGAAATATTCAACTTTGGCAACATGGAGCACATTTTTCTTTGCATGATGCACTTATTCTTTATAAAAGCAAGTCATGTACTGATATGAATAATAGTATTAGTAACAAAGAACTAACTATTATTTGGGATGCCTTTCAAATTCCGCAGATAAAAAGAAAATATCTAAAATGCTAATTTCCTACATAAAATATCGGCCTGTACACTTAGATCAATAAGGACGAAAATCAAATTTAGCTCTAATGATAGCGTTGAAGCTGTTGAGATTGCATAAATTCGTATGTTTGCAGATATATTGCTCTATCTCGAGTATTTACTTGGATTCCATTCCTCGCATATAATACGCTCTGCTTACATTCCATCATGAACAGTTATCATTCAATGGAATGGATTTCCCTTAGAGTAAGTAAGGATTTAATTAGCTTTAGAGTGACGAAATGTGATCAGATAAAGTTCAATGCATATTATATGGCATCATTTAACTGCCTTATTGGAAGCTATCATCCTACGAGAATTTAAATGTGCCATTTAGTTAGAACTGTATTAACCAACATGAATTTTATGACAATTCATTCAATATTAATTTCTTTTGTACTTGAGCTCTTGCTTCTTACTCTCTGAAATATGTAAACATACTTATTCCATTCCGTTTCCCAGCAGTTACGAAATCAGGGCCAAAATTACAATGCATACATTACTGTTTTATTTTGTGTAGTATTCTATTTTACTTCACATTGCACACAAGCTCAAGTTAAATACAACATGTACACAGTAAACATCGGATATAACAAATCTGCTGGGGCCACCAAACTGGTTTGGTACATCCGAGATTCGTGATATTCGAATATCTGAAGCCGAATTTCACACAATATTACATTTTTTCGTTTATTCGTTATAAATGAAAACTCGCTAAAAGCAAATTCGTTATATATCAACGAAACTATGCAGCAATTTTATTTTTTATTTTAACCGCACCTTATGATTCCATCGTTATCCGAATCAGCCCGTTCAATCATTTCCGTCAATTCAGCTTCGCTAATGTTTTCACCGAGCTCTTTCGCAACTTTTCTTAAATTTCGTACGGTGATTCCGCCAGTGTGATCATCGTCAAACATATTAAATATCTTATTGATATCTTCTCTCGTATCTTTGTCACTCATTTTGGCTGTCATCAAATCCAGAAAATCATCAAACCGTAATGTACTCATGCCGTTATGTTCCATATCCAGTATCATCTATATAAAAAAGCATAAACTCCTTACGTTAGGAGCTGATAATCTCTAGTAATTCGAAACTCAAATATTATGAGCATAGCCTCAAAGAGCTTAATTCTATCATAATTAAGCCAAGTGCTTAAATTAAACCAGTCTTTGCAAATATGACCTTAGCTATATTTATTATAGAATAGCTTTTTATTATAAACCAATAAAAAGCGTGCATATTTGTTTATACAATGTTATTATTTTCATTAATGACAGTAAAAAAGTAAATTTTGAACCGCAGAAAAAAGAAAAATTACTATATTTGCACATTGAAAAACTTTTTTCAATGCTATCAAAACGAAAAAAATATCCCTGTACTCATTGAATACAAAAAGTTAATACTTTATTATTAATTATCTGCTTTAAACTTATATAAAAAATATGAAGTTCAAATCCCTCATTCCTACTATACAATGCTACAAATGGAAAAAAAACTTTGCAACTAAATAAAGTTGTAGAACCTACATTAAAAAATTAAATACTTATATAAAAATATATAAAAACGCAGTTATTTTTCCATGTATTTTCATCAAAAAGTGATTGTTCATTTTATTTTCCAACAATGAATTTTTATCATACCCAAGTGCTATCTAATATAATTTCAAATATAAATTGGAAATCTCAACATTTTTTAGTTGAAATGAACAGTAAAGTATGCTTACTTGAAATATAGTTTGATTTTTGGTATCAAAATTCAGAGATATCATTGCAGACTTGAGTTCCTTCAGCTCAATCGTTCCATTTCCAGATGTATCAAATAAGGTAAATGCTTCACGCATTTCGTCTATTTCCTCATCCGTTATCCCTTTTAGTAATATAAAAAGAATAATTTTTTACAAAATGCAGATAACATTATTTTTGTTTTATCCGTTCCTTCATCAGTTAACTTATTATCCTCAAATAATTAATTGCTTCATTGCTTATGCTTCTTTATGAAATAAAAATAATAATTTTATTCCAAACTCAGGCTCAATTATTCCAAATCTGCCTATATTTTCATCGATTATGCCATTTCATCCATAAAAAGGAATAACTTTATCCCTAATACAGAAATAATTCAGGTCTTAATATAATTCAGAAATTAATCTTGCTACAATTAGTTGAATTTTAATATTCACTTAATGATTCCTATGTTTGTCCATTTTAACTTTCACAGACACTAATAACCATCATCATCACAGATAAAGAAAATGAGCAAAAAACTAATATATATATATATATTCTTTTTTATTTATTTATTAGACACTATAATGCTCATCATTACTGAAAATCAAATAACGTTCTCAAGTGTTGTTCAGCAACGTATCCAAACAGCGTACTGTAGCTGTAAAAATACTCCAGTAACAGTAACACAATGTTACTATCAATACCGTAACTTTCTAATGACAGTAACCTCAGAGTAACGACTGTTCAGTAACATACCTATTGATTGTAATGTTGAGTAATGACTATTCAGTAGTACTGAAGTTACTGTCATTACATTGCATTAATCCAGTGTGTTATAAATAGATAATAATTGTAAATAAAGCTCCAAGTAAAATCTTTCACCTGATCTTTCGTACGATACAAGCTGACTCGATTGGGGCCTACTAGTAGAACCTTTTTTAGTGGAAGACACTGGTGCACGTCGGTACTACAAATAAGTTAAAACAGAAGCAAAAATGAAAAAGGAATACCATACTCTCACGAATTATGACGTACAATAGACCACAAAGCTATTTTTTACAATTTCAACCCTTCAGAAATTGCTGTAAAATTTGCTTTTCCTCTTACTAAAATATACTCAATATGAGCGGAAAAGTTAAAACTGCGTATTGGCCCTTTTAAATACTCTTTCATTAGTGACTAATTTATTGTCTACAAAACTTTTTTTATTGGCCAATGCTACACATTCACCGAAATGTTTGCATCGATCAATAAAAACCGACAGTCATAATTTTAAACTCTTCATTTACATCTGATGAATGAAATGGAGCATACAATGGCTGGTATATTGTGGGGGCACTATAACTCATAGTACTTGATAGCTTAGAACATTTTAAAATATTTAAATTATTCACATATAAAACACAATAAAATACCAGAATATTGTGTGGTTTGATAGATCCAGTAGGTATTTTTATTAATATTACCAAGTACTTTGATACAATAATATAGTTTGTTGATGCGTTTTCTGCATTAGTATGTGTTTCCAAAAAGGCTTTTTCTAGTGCATTGTTTTAATGTATTTCCGTCTCTTCATTATACATTCCAAGGAGTAATGCATAAAGCTCGGTCTTTATATCATGGAACTGTTTAAAACGTTCAGTGGTTTTGAGCAAGTATGGATGCCGTGTATACGTCTTGCCATTATCCATTGAACGAGATAAATTGAACAATCGATCAATATCGGAACAAACCAAATAAAACACAACATTCTTATGAGATTGAAATCAAGCTTAAGCCTAACACTTAGTGCATTTTTGAATGATAATGTCCTAATGATAATGTCCTAAAAAAAACCTGGCCAAAGCTTTTATACGGGTGGATTTAGGAATTAAACTTTCAGGACTCACCGCCATGATGAATGAAAAACAGAAGTCAGCTGAATTAAATCTATTCAGACCTTCGTTTTTTTATGCTTTGATGCTTACTGGCAACGTGACAATAGTTTCAAAAGAGAAAGTCAATTCAAACACGATGTTTCCAAAAAAGCGCGCAATTAATATTAAATGTGTACCGAGCCGAATAAAAGCTGGTTTAAGAATGCTGATAAAAAAAAACTTTATTCAGAAAAATTGTTATACATTTGTTTACGATGAATCAACATTATGGAACGGCATCTATATTGAAGCGCTCGCAGCTGGCATATTTACTATGGATAGAATAAGAGCGTAAAGCCCTTGATAGCGTTTAGCTTGTCGTATTTTGATCATCGGATAGTAAAAAAAAGTTATTTAAAAAAAATACTGATACACGAAAAATAAGTTGCATTGCGGTAAAGCAATAATGTCTGTAATAAATGGCACCTCTTCTCATCGCCACGCAAGTATAATCTCAGAACTCTACGAAGGCCTTGCCAATGTAGGCTCTCAATCAACATTGACGATATCGCCTTCTAACGTTTATGCCACATACTCCATCAAACCAATTCCTGGCGTCCTAAAAGTCACAGCGACTCAGATTGCTGAGTATTTAACTGCTGCGTCTTTAGAAAAACTTTCCTATACTTGTAAGCATTTCTACCATGCTTTCTGCGGATACAGTCTCGGATTCCGTGCTGGAATTAAGCTCTATGATCATCAGGTCCACGGGCTAGCTTGGATGCTTTCAAGGGAAAAGGGTTCATCAAACATGCAGCATGATGAATATGAAGATTTTTCGGAGTTTAGTAGCATTCGTGGAGGACTTTTTTGCGATGAGCCAGGTAAAAAATGAGCTCTTAAGACTTTGCCAAATGTATCTCACAAGTTTAAAAATATCGGCAAAAAAGTCATAATGTAAGAGTTTACGTGTTTTACTTTCGATGCTAACTTATCAAAGCTTAGCATATCAAAAAGTTAAACTTTTGCGATCTTTGCACTTTGATTTTAGGAATACTTGTAGCCGCAGTAACTTCAGTATTAACTTTTGCTGTTTATTAAAAGAGATTGCAAAGATTTGCATAACTGAAATTTATTTTGAGTTCATTAGAGAAATCCTAAATATTTAATACTTATTTCATAAGTACTTGCGTTCAAATTCGGAGAGGGGCATGAAATTTTCAACTCAAGAAAGTACTGTAAGCATTTTATTTGTATGCCTGTACAAAAAGACTACAAGTTCTATTGCAAATTAATTTTAGCAATTCGTTTGCAACAATAAACTAAGGTGCCCATTGGAAATTTCAGATTCGTAAAAATTTTTTATTTCGATGAAAGCTAAATTAAGCCAGGTTATCAAACGGATTTGCTAATGCGCACTTAAAAGTCATCACTGAATGAACATTGTTTATTTTAAATTCTTCTATTTCCTTGAAAATAGTATGCTGTTGAGGAGATGAGCTAGAATTCTAATCATTTAATATCTCTTTGTGGTCTACTTTATTGTTATTTATAAAATGTTGATCTACTTTACTTAATTTTATGATGTTAACTTGACAGATTTTATTATGTTTTTCTAAGTTTCTTTAAGTACTAAAAAATTCTTTCGTAGTATAAAATTACACATTGTCAAGTGCTCATAAGGCAAATGTAAGGAGGTAAATGAATATACAAGGGAAAAAACAACTATTAAATGAATCAAAAAATTATTTTATTGATATTGTCAGATGCTATTGTTTTTTACTTTTACATAGATATGTATAATTTAAGTCTCTTCGATTTGATTCGATTCGATTCCAGCCATTTATATGCAATTATTTGTAGATGGAAAAATTAGTTTATTTCTCACCATTTATTGAGTTTTTTCTTAAGAAAAATAGTTGTGGTCACAAATTTAGTGTCTAGTGTCCAATGTAACAAGGTGTCCATCTATGAAAGATTAAAAAGAGGAACTGTTTGTCATGTTATCAGATGTCTAGCCTGGTAAAATATTCAGATTTAAGAGGTTTCTGAGTTAGGTTCTGCAGTAATCTTATTTTTAAAGTTTTTACTAAGCGCTCAATTAATTCAATCCAAAGAAGTATGTAATTCATGTTCATATTAATCTAATCAAGATGATATTGATATTACTAGAAAAAACTACCCAATTACATATGATTATTTCGAATTTCAATTTATATATTTAGGCCTTGGAAAAACTATAACTGTGTTGTCCCTTATTTTGCGTTCAATTGGTAAACTTCCAATGCATCTCGATACACACATACCAACTTACTCTGAGCGCTTAAGAGCAGCGGAGATTCGATGGATGTCGTGGGACTCATCGGATAGGATGACTCATCTCTGTCGGGTCACTCGCTCTTTGATTCAAGAATCGGCTACTCTGGAAGTTGGGTGCACTTTTTTCTGTAACCCGCTGCTACCCGAAGTGCTGGAGAGTTTGGGTATGTCGGATTATGCCCGTTTGGTACCACATCCGATAAGCGATCTTACTACTGTGTATCAACTTATGAGGTATACTCTCAAGTGAATGCATTTGCTAAGAACTGATTGCACAGAATTAGTGAATCACAATGCAAAATAATCATATTATTATTATTCAGAATATATTTTGAGTATTATGAATCCGTTTTTTAGCAAATTTCACTTTTGACAAAATGAAAAAAGCTCATTTTGTCCAATTTCAGCTTCAAATTTTAGATACAGCGAATCAGTTCGATGGTTCCAGCATTCATCTTTTCAACAGTTCGATGTATTTATAAATTACAATTATATAGAAATTGCAACAATTTATTTTATATTTTTTAGCTCTGTATATTTGTTCTTGTGTCTTTCGCTTTTTTATCTCGGCCTATATAAATCATTTTTATTCCAGTGTCTGTGAATAGGTAATTTTTCAAGCAGTTAAATGAAGTTTTTCTTTCGCTTTATTCTATAGTAGAATATGACTAGGATATTTCCGATGTATTGATAATGATGCAATAAAAATCTACTGAAATATAGATATCTATTCTAGCTTCGATGTATTGAAAAATTTTATTGGTATTTATATCAGATTACTTTTGAAAATTCAATTTTTTCGTATGTTCTTTTTCAGCCACACAATTGAAACAGTAACTCTAATGCAATTTTGTTCGGCTGTTCGTTCTGTGTTTGAAAATGCAGTAGTGTATCATTTGAAACGGCCTCGGGCAAACAAGCCTTGTCCTGATATTGGAAAATCGGCATTGGTTCTACTCGAAATATTTGAAAGTATGATAGATAACCTTTTAGATGAACTGTATCCGTTAGATAAGGAGGACCTAAGACGAGCGACTCTGATTCCTTCCGCAGCCACGCTTATTGTAGTTCCACCTCCAATGGTACGTTTGAAATTCTAATCTACTATGTATAAATAATTTTGATTATTTTTTAGTCTGATTGCCTGTATTTTAAGTTGGCGTATTTTCTTTATACTTATATATATAAGTATCATCATTTAATTTTTATTCGTAATCGAAAATGAGTATTAATAAAACATAATTATAACTTTTCAGTTTTCTTCCAAATTTCATCAAGTGCATGATGAACAGCTTTATCATGGGTATCTAAGCTAGAAAGGAACTCTTTTTAATATATATATATGCATATTCAGACTGGGATGTCATGGCACACTATATAATTTGGAGTCACCTGCCAGTTAGAGCTCTTTTATTCAAATTTTTTTGGACTCCAAATTGAGTTTCAATTTATCAGCCTAATATACAGATCATATTCATGAAATATGAAGATATTGATGGTACAGCAGTGTACCACTTGTACACCAGTCTTGAATAAGTCCTCTGTTCAAATTGAATGTTTTTTAAAGATTGAAATTGTTGAATTTGCTGATGATTGTGTGGCTTTATTCGCTTTGAATAAAGACCAATTTATTCATGTAAAAATAAGAAGCAACTGGCTCAAGTTTAGGCTGCAGATTCCTTGGACTGTATTTACTAAGGCATTGAATATGGTTGAATTCTACTTTATCACAAGCAGTATTCTTTAACGTGAAATGAATTTCAACATCTCTAAATTCCGATTGTGTAAATATAACTAAAATGATTCCATTCCTTCTTTTTAACCCTTTTTTAATCATCACTTTGGAAGATTCGAATTAAAATCTTTTATTATAGGAGATTTATCGGTTTAATAAGTTGGAATTTCAAATTGTTGGCTACAATTAATTAAGTGAGCATATTTTATGTGTACACTGGCATATAGCCAATATCTTTATATAATTATGCAGTTGGATGATATTCCCGCAAAATCTATTAAGCTACGTATTATATTGTAGATCGGATATGAGTGTTCTAGAATGTTCTGGAACAATTTCGAATGATGTTGAACTAAGTGAAAAACTTTCACGAATAACATTACTTTATATTAAATACTGCTCTGCTCTTATTGATTTTGCATTTTTTGTCAACCAGTACTGCAGCCATCTAAAGGCATCTCTGTAAAGAAACATTTATATCAAAAAGTCTTTTCTAGTTCAAATTAAAATTTTTTATTAGTACAGTGAGGGTGCAATATAATATTGTAACATTAAAATTATAATTTTTTTGTATGAATAGATGGAACACTGGACCACTCAGATTACTACGTTCAGTAAGCCATCTTATCTCGGGGCTGTGCTATTTGACAATGATTTGAGAATTCCTTTACCACCACCAGAAATACTGTCAAGGTTTAATGTCATAGTCACAACCAGTTCGAGATTGAGCATTGAGCGGACTACTTCATCGTCCCTTTATAATATTTTGTTTCAAAGAATTATTATTGATGAAGGTGTGTAACCTTTCATAAACCATTCTTGCCGTAGTCAATGATTTAAAGCTGACCTTATACCGCTCATTATCAAATTGCACGTTAGTTTTATTTATTTTGACCATATTTCTCTACCTCAAGTTCGGATATAATACATTTGTCGGGACTACTAAATAAATTCATCATGTCTGCAAAGCCCGTAAAAAATTTATATAAATATCTTGGTTCACCAGTTCCATAGTCGAATTTTATCTGTCTTACTAAATAAGCGGCTACGATAAGTCAAATGTTTCAGGCTAGATATCAGTTCCTTTAACTGAAGCTTGGACGAAATGTAACTTTTTCGTTTATTTGTTTAAAGTAAAAATTGGTGATATCTGAAGTTCAGCCATAGATATTGTTCTGCAACAATTTTCAAATGATATTGCACTGTCTCGTTTTTATTTTTTGAGAATCATCACACTATTCACTTTGATTAGTGCATACCAAACAATAGTAGACTTTCCCTATTTTTTGTATAATGCAACCTTTCTAAAAGCTAAACTGAGATAAAAAGTTTCTAGGTTGCATTTTTGAAGAAAAAATTTGCATCATTACCTTATGCCTTGTATTTTTGAAATTATGTAATTATTGTTTGGTTAATAAGAATATTATATTATTCGATACTTTCCATTCCACCAACCTCCTTTTGCTGGTATGAGAAAAATATCTCTAATTCTATGCATGTAACCAACAGAATAAGTTTATGGAATATCAGCTGTGTTTACATTTCTAAAGCTAAATTTTTATTGAGTTTTTAAACAGGCCACTCTTTGGGGGGTCTTTCGTGGACAAATTGTGGCGAAGTCTCACGAAAAATTGAGGCAGAAAGGCGGTGGATTGTATCGGGTACCCCCACCCCTGAGACCACTGTACTTCAAGCTTTATCTCATATTCGAAATCTGCTATCGTTTCTCAGGGTAACGCAATGGACCAATCAGGTAGAACCCAAATATCGATACTTAATTGAAGTAGATTGTGCTCTTGCATTGAATCAATTGAATTGTGGTAACTGTGGTTGCTGTGACTGCTTGACTTAAGTCATTTTATAACAAATTCACTTATAATCGACTTTATATGAGTTAGGTGGATTGGCGGGACCACATTGTTCGTCCATTCCAGGACAAGGAATCGGACGGTTTCGGGCGGCTATCAAAGATTTTATCCATGTTAATGCTCAGACACACAAAGGATAATTTACAAGACAATGTCTTGTTTCCAAGACCGGAAAAGAAAGTTATCATGTAAGTTTTTTCATGTTGGAACTGCTTTCTTACTGTTTTCCATTTGAATATAACACTAAGACATTATAATCGAAGAGTAGGTTTATTAACATTATTTACAATAATTACTGTTAGGCTTGATCTTTCCCCTGCTGAAGCTCAAGCATATGATACACTAGCAACGTTCGTTCAGAGTAATATTCTACTTACATGCGAGTTAGACAGCAAGACGAGTGCGTGGGTTGACTCGCTGCTTAACCCTGCCCAATCACGCTTTGCCTTAGAAGCCCTGCGTAATTTAAGGTGATGCCATTATACTTCCTACCTCTCCAGGATGCACGTGGTTGGTAATACTTGCATGAAGTTGAAGCAACGCTAGAAAGAGTTATGCACCATATAGTGTTCAAAAGCAACTGAAACTTGAACATGAACATATATTATTTCTTAGCAGTTCTGAATTTAATATTTTTGTTGCGAGATGGTAGATTAATCGGTTTTAGATACAGCCGTTTGCCATTAACAAAAATGTGAAATTTCGAAAATGCCAGTATGGACTTATATTAGGGACTAACGTTTATGTTAAATTATTCTGTTCCATTTGACATATCAAGTAGATTATATTTTTTGCCTGCTGTACAAATTTTCACAGAAATCATGTTCCAACGAAAGGCTGTACTTAATTTTTATGTATATTTTTAAGATTTATATTTGAAGTTTTTTATAACTGCCTTTTTGTATGACTCTTGGTATCAAAAAATAATAGTATGAAGCATATTCATTTATTTCAGGCTTGCTTGCTGTGGTGGAGGAAGCTTAGCTGTTAAGGTGACCAATAAAAATGTTCATGATACACTTCAAGCACTAGATAAAGAGCACAATGCAAATGCAGAAGATGTGGCGCGTATCGCTGATTACTTAAGAAGAGCTAACACGCACCAGGTACGTACGTATTTCATAAATCAGTCGAGTTAACTCGATTTGAAAATGCAAAAACATGCATACGCACGAAGGAAATTTCTTCCTGCAAACCTAAATCAAAGTCTTGAAGTGAAAAATTTACAGTTAAATAGCAGTATTGAATAATTTCTGCATAAATTAAAATTGAGAACGACTTTCAATCTTCATGAGGATTTGTACCAAGGGGTCGAGTGAGATGCAATTCATTGAACTTGTTGCCAAATATATGCAACCCTTTAGTTTTGTTGACCCAGCAACAGCCATTAGCTAAAAGTTATTTGGAATAATTACAAATCGGAATATAATTGAATTGAACCAAGTGATTTTTGCTGTAGATGACATTTAAGAGCAAAATTTTTTGTAAATCATATAGATGCATTCGTAGAAAACTCTTTCAAAATTTTGAATCCTGGTTTGAGTTAAGACTTTATTGATGTTATCAGTTATTATGTGATTTGTTTTACGGAACGACAGTGACTTGACAAGCTCATTGATATTGCATTTTACTTGATAGCTTTATTGATTCAATGTGTTAAAATATAGCATGTTATATTATAGGATATGGTATATTATGCGTTTGTTGTAAATTTATGTTATAGTGTAAAGTGCTACATTTCATGTGTTATATGTTATATGCTATGCATAGCACTGTTATATGTTATGATATAGCGTGCTTTCTGCAGGTAACGGGATGCGACAAATGCGGACGACTCATGCAGATGCTCTTACTCACCCCCTGCACTCACTTAATGTGTCCAACTTGCATGCGCAAAAATAAAACCCAATGTTTGCTCTGTCAAAAACCTATCGACCCCGATGAATTTCAGCTTCTGCAACCAGGATTTCTGTTAGAATGGCATTATGCCCCCCCTAGCAGAGTAACCGGGCCTGTCGGGGGCCCCTTAGATCAGTCTTGGGAAGACGATTTGCATCTGCATAGCAAGGCTAATGCGGTCATCAACCACATTGAAGAAGCCAGAGAAAGAGCAAGATTGGCCAATGAAAATTGGGATGCAAATACCCCTCCTGTCAGGCCTGTGAAAGCAATCATTTTCAGTCAGTTTCGAAAGGTTTCCACACAAAAATTTATTTCATAAGTGTGTCACTGAGTTATTTATAGATATTTATGATATATTTACTGATGGCAGCACCAAAGAAATTCAAGCATTTTTCATCAAGATTTTAGTTGATTGGCCTAGAAGAATACTTGGTCAATATAATACTCGACATTTGAAAAAAATCATTGAAGTATATTCAAAATTTTAACATTTATTTTAAATTCGCTTTTTGGGTGTAGCGAATTAGTATAGAGGTCCTGACAAAGTCATTATATTTTAAGTCTACTCTATAGTTCTAGTGTGGTTTCAGTAGATTGTTCGGATTACATTAATTTTGTAGTTGACGAATTCTTCACTTTTTATCATTTCAGTATGTACACTTAAATCATATATTTTATTTTATTAGGTTTTAGATGCAGTTGGGGACAAAATGTACCGATATTATGGAAAATGTCCTCTGCAAGGTTGGCTAGAGAGGGGAAGCGACCAAGTGGCAGAATTCTTTGGAAACAATAGGAACCAAGAGTTAGTTAAATTTAAAACCAGTAGGGACTGCTTTGTTCTCCTGCTCAACATGGATGGTAAGTAGACTATTGTTACGTAATGGTGCTGACTAGTGTAGTATACTAACCATTATTTCAAAATGCAGTTATAAAACGAATTTCTAGAACAATTCTATGTTGCAGTATAATTGTATTCATAGTCTTTTGAAGTCACTTGTGCATCTTTTTTCCCTGCAGCTTCTGTTTCTCTAAACCCATATCCTTATGTCAGAGGTAATGCTAGCCATTCATTTTATGCTTACACATTAGATTGTATTTATACTGACTGGTTGACTATACATAAGAAGTAGAGTAGCTTGAAGTATAGCCATAGAAATATTTCTTCAAATATTATTCTTTGAGTTGTATTTTGTATGATTCTCCTTGAGATTCTTCTATAAAGAAATTTTAACACTTCATATCACATTTTACTCGAATAAATAATCCCCCCCATTAAAATGCCCAACTTCAACTGAAATTCTTGCAGCAGCTAGCAAGAAATGGTATTATGTTTGTTCTATTTCCTGTAACTTATTTTGAAATCGCTCTAATTCTTGTGAGGATGTTTCATTGGTGGAAGAGGGGGAAGGGAGGGGGGGGGGGTGATGTGGCTGGGAAATCCAGCCCTTGACGCCAAGAACTACCCATAGAAGACGAATAACAACTAAATCAAGGGGAATAGGATTGGAAAATATGTATGAAACTTGCAACATTTCTTTTCTTAGAGATTTCCTAGATAGTGACAAGCAAAACAAAAAAGCTAGTGATGGCTGATATTCTGAAAAATTTACTTTTTATTTATTTGCTACTGCAGTTTATAATTTTGAGACTTTCCATGGGCAATTACGCAGGAAATTTCTCTTAAATTCAAAATCGTTTGAAATGTGATTTTTATCTTCTCGAGGAGTGATTCGATATCATATTTTTGTTCTTAGGGTCGACTGGTTTGGATTTAAGCTTTGTTACGCACATCTATATACTAGAGGAGATATGGAATAAGGTGTGTTTCAGCATCAAAAATGTAACTGTCGTACAATACATGTCCATTGGGGGGGGGAATCAGCTGCTAGTCTTGATGATTAAGCAATCTGTAGTTTGCTACCCTTAATGTTTTATTACACCAATCTCCCTCTATCTCTTGATTCATAGTGAAATTTGACATCTTTTCCAAATTTCAACTAAGCTATAAAATAGTCACTCATGTAAAGTAGCTGCTGTTCTATTTACAATTTGGATTTGAAAGCTAGATGTTTTGAAGAAACATCAGCTTGTGGTTATAACGGTGTAAAAATGAAATGTTTTTAATAGCCTGACCCCCCCCCTCAATACACATGCAGTTAATTTCACTGAATCAATCACATCAGCAAATAGAAATAGGCTATCATTATAGTTCTGTAACGTTTGGCTTATTTTTAGATTATTCTTTAAAAGATACATATCTAATTGAACATTTTGCCTAGTTAGTTATTCTTTATTGTACTGTTAAACTTTTTAGTAGATTTTCACTGAATTTTGGCCAATAACAGGCCTTAGAGCGCCAAGTTATTGCTCGTGCTCACCGACTCGGATCCACTGGTCCAGTTCAGGTCGTTCAACTCGTAATGAAAGACACTATTGAAGAAGAGATGCTCACTATGATAGAAGATGACGGCGAATCAGAAAAAAGCTTGTCTAAAACAAAGCCAATCAAACGTCGGCGTACGGGAGGTGACACTCCATCGCCTAGTAAACGAGGGAAGAAAAATTGCACGACTGGAAGCACTTTTATTGAAAGAGATTCTCTGCAACAAGGGAAAATTGAGAGGTTGCTCAGGTGGGTTGTGTCAATGCTGCATGAAGAATTATTAAATATTATTTAAGTTTTTTATATCGAAAAAGTGAAATAAAATTTGCAAATTGGAATTCTGCTTATAGATATATATGTTTAAGCTGTAATTAGCAATATTTGCTTCTGGCAAGTCCACAATTTTTTAGTAAAAAATTCTCATTTCGGTAATTTTGCTGTAAAATCTAATTTTTGCAAAAAAATGTATACGGTATTAGTGTAGTTTGCCATCGTTTACTTACCATAAGATTTACTGCCTATTTTGTTCCTTAAGGGATTCAAATATATTATTATTTGCAGTCAATTCGTGCTTTGTACCGATTCATAGCAGCTTTGTAGGCAAATTTAGATATCACGAACCTGTTGGAACTGCTAAATGATTATTTTAGTTGTTGTAAGTGAAAATTATACTGTATACTCGACAGGGCTGTCCGCCTTACCGGCTCTAGAGAAGAAAAAAGACCTCATGATGAGGAGAGGGAATTTGGCAAAGCAGTTGTTTCCCACAAACCAGTAATTCTACCGAAACTTAGGAAAAGAGTGGACTTTGCTCTCCCAAACTAAATAAATTATCATTTCTTTTCGTATGCTTTTGGAAGGCAGGGCGAGTACAGTCAGATGAATTTCAAAGGCTTGAAAGGTTGCAATGGCGTTTCATTTCTGTAAAATTTGCTTGTTTTTTGAAAATCGTATTCGAGGGTTTCTCTGTATATTCTGGTTTCTGAGATAGGAGGCTGAGATGGAAGTTTTTACCATTAATGGTGGGACTCATAGGAGTGCATATGTAATGAGAAATAATATGATACACAGTATACGACTCAAATTTTAGATTTTTTTCTTTATCTGACTGGATATAAAATATTCATATATATATATATGTATGTAATGCTTGCGTCAGAAATACATTAAGCTCGGGATCTAACAAATTTGCTTTGAATTTATTTTGACTTGTAAAGAATAAACATGAGGCATATTATACAAAGTTCAGCAACTAATTTTCAGTTGATATTTATATGTATCAAATTTTCATTCGGCAGTCCTGATACATTTGTTATTTACGAAGTTTAGATTTCAGACTTTCACAAGCAAAATTATTCCACCTAAGTTATAGCATACAGGTTAAAAGCTTAATTGAGCTACATCTTTTTTCCTTCAAAGAGTTTCTTGATTTCAATTAGCGTATTACTTCGCTTCGTCCTCAATGCAATTAGTGCTGTCACTTATTATGTTTCTAACATAAATTTGATTTCAACTGTCAAGCAAGAAGTCATTCTTCTTGGAATCAAATTGAATGTCACTAATGAAATATTGTAGAAAATAGCTGCAATTTTATCACTATCTATTGGTTCAAATTATCATGTACATATGTATACATTGGTTGAATAGCATTGTCGATATAATTTTTTGCCCATTAAATTTACATCCCTTGCATTAATTACGCAAAATGGTGTGTAAATCATCAAGTAAAATCCGTTAAATCTAAATTCCTTTTTTTTCTTAACTGAAATATTCAATAAATTTTCTTTGCTGAACTTGCATTAAAGTGTTTTCAAAGTCTCGATGGTTGTCCAATATCTTATTGCCATTACTAAAGAGGCAATGATAATATATTTTCTTGGTTAGTTAACAAGCTCAACAGAGATGCTCACAAAAATAGGTTTTATAAGCCATTGCTTACAAACTTCACTTGAATCAGATGTATTCAAACTACATTTTCAAGTGCCCTAAAATATATCTAATAACTTTTGTTTGCTTTTTAACATTTGAATCTACTGCTAAATTCTGAATCTTATAGAAATTACTACTGATATTGCATTTAAGCTATAATTCCAAATATGGCAACTACCTTAGACAGACTCTTTTATCACACTCTGTAAATAGTCGGCACTTGATCATGGCTATATCTTATATTTTTGCTGCAAATTTGGTTTAGTGTTCATATTTTTCTTTATTTTGCCATTTTTCAAGTATCACTATCACCGTACAAAACTGCCACTTAATTTTTCCTATACTCAGTTCATTTTGCTCTAAGGTACATGATGGATTATTGTCCATCACTGTGTAAGGCCAAAATTTAAGGATATTACCTGAATGAGACAATACTCTACTACCATTTTTCTTTGCAATTTAATGGGTACTGTCCTTTTCTTTGTAAAGAATGAAAATTTTCTAGCTTTAACTTCTAACACTCTTCAGATAGGTTCTATTACTTAAAAAATGCTTGATGAAAATGCCAATGTTTAAGATATATAGATCCTCCATCACATTTATATCTTTGTACCTGGATGATCAAAATTTGACAAAAAAATTTCAATATGTTCGAGGAAGTTTTTTAGTATAGTATTTCTTAGTTTCAATGGAGAAGATAGAAACAGAACAAAAACAAAATGAAAGACAGGATATCAATGAATATATATGATCACAAAATAGCAGCTTACATTGTCACTAATGAAAAGAACATGAAGTCAAAACACATAGTCAGTGAATGGCAAGTCATCATATTTATAAGTTAATACTATTAACATCTCAAAGCTGGAGTGCATATTTACTCCTTGAGGTCTTGACAGTACTAACTTCTTGAGATCCTAAAAGTATCACAGAAGAAACTGGACTGTTACTTGATTTTGAATAATTGTTGCCTGCATAACATAATTTATTGATTTAAGAGGCCGTGCTATTACTTTTCATCCTTCAGGCATTGCTGAAATATTTTAACCCATGAATGATAGATGAAGTGTAGAATAAAACATACAGATTCATATTTCTTTGCATATCTAAATCAAAACCATAATAGAACCAGTGAATGAATATCACAAATGCAGATCCTAGTATTTCCATATATTTCTTCTTTTGTGAATTTTTTTTTTGCTTTTTCAGTAAAGACCATTTGGATTGTTCAATTTAATTATTTGTAATTCCTGTTGATAAGTTGATTCTACTGAATAGTGCAAACATATTGAGATCAGAGACCTAGAATAGTTATTGACCTACTGTTAAAAAATTTGTTAGCAGATCAGAAACTTAGGGTTAGACTAGAATACGGGTTTCTAGAGTGCAGTTTGTTTTATTCCACATTTTGTACAGTCATTGTATTTTCTAATGACATATGGAGAAACAAATTAGAAAAAGTGCAACATTTTTGTGCATACATGAGAGAGTTTTCATATAATATTTTTCATTTAAATCAATTAAATAACACTTTTTATGTGATTAAATGCAAGATTTTTGTGCTCAAAAGTCCAGTCTGGATTGACTTTAATTTTTAATCACGCATGTAAATTGGTTTATGAAAATTATAGGTAATTTGATAGCAATCGTACCTTTTAAATATATTGTACAACCTTAACTTGCATGCACGCAAATTAAAGTACTAACTTAAATGGAAACCCCCCTTTGCAACTGAGATCTAGTCACTCATTATTGCACGGGCTTGAGGATATAACTTGTGCCTGCATAGATTCAAGTTGATCAATTTGCAACCTTAATAACTGTTCTATGCAGTAGTTTTAACTTTAAAAATTCCTTGGACTATAATTGAAGCCATTTTAAAGACTTGTCAAGCAATGATGAAAGGATTGTAGTAATGAGCTTATTTACCACTAAAGGTTAGATGCAAGAATTCTATCATAAAATTTCTATATGAGTCGGGATATATGTCTGCTTAAAAAAGTATTGTATGCTTCAACACTCTGGTCTGTCTGATAGTCTTATATGGACTCATTAAGTTGCTGCATCCACTTTTAACACTTTGACCATACCAAAGAGTTTTGTGCTTGAGTATCACATCTTTAAATTCTTTTTTCTACTATAAAATACAGATTTTGTATAGGCAAATATAAAAAAGCACACTTGATCCCATTTAAGAGTTTCACCCAAAAATTTAGAGATATTACAGCTAGTATACCTCCTTTTGATAAATTTTGTGCATTAAAAACTAGAAAAACCCACTCAGCTTCTCCAACATTATCAAATGGTACTAAACTAAGTTATAATATGCAGACCTTTAACTAAATATTTCAGAGTATGTGTTATGTTAATATTCATAGCAAAAATCTTGCTGCTGAGCAGGGATTTCCTATGTGCCAAACATGTAAGGGTGTTGTACCTATTACATTACCCTAGCTCTAGCCTAGTGCTTAGCCATCTAAATTTATTGCACTCTCTCCATAGAGTCCAGAAATCATTGAATTCTGTCCATTCTTCAAATTTCAGAGTGTTCACTCACCAGCGGTCAAAATTGTATTACTTACAGCTCCTACATGTATGAGAAACCAATTTCTACCATTCAAGAACTAGCAAGCATCCATTTTTTTCCATCTTATTAAGTGCCAAATCTAATGATGTTTTTCTGGTTATCAAATAGTAGTAACTTTCATCTTCTTCCTAGTCATAACTGTAATGCAATGTATACTGCTATATATGTTTCCGTGACACGTATTGCTAGAGTTAGAATTGCTTCATTGCTATTTATTATTTTGATTGTATTGCTGACAACTTACCACTAAACCTAACTTTTATTTAGGTCATTTACATTTGTACCTGGCTCTGTACAGAAAAATTTCATTATTTCATATGCCCATAAACAGACTATTAGGGCAACATTTTTATCTTGTTTACTGTTCATTTGTGGCCAATATCCAATTTTCACTCCTCATTTTTCAGGAACATTTTAAGTCATCAAGACCTGAATGATTAATAGGATAGAAAAGGAAGTTTAAAGTTTTTCTTTTTTGCCATGATTCATTGATCTCAAATTTATCTTGAATCTTTGCTAATAAATTGGCTGCTCTTGGCCAAATCACAAATTATTATGTTAGCAGCTAGTTAAATTTAGGCTTTTTAAACAACTTTTACAGCCTAATCATAGCAATATTCAGGAATTCACTATTCCAAGGCTTCTCTAAACTAATAAAGCAGTGCAACTACTTCAAGTTATTGCAAGTTACTATTTAAGATTACTTGCTGCACATCAGAAACATCTGCTAACGGTACAGGGAGATTTTTTAACGCTGCAAGAAAGTGCAATGCCATTTTTTTCAGATACTCTGCCAATCAGAAATGTTTAGGTACTAGAACTGAATATAGAATGTGAGTACACATCCAACATGGCCAATTAAAATTCTCAATCTAGTTGCCACTTCTAATGTAAATTTTTTTTTACTTCTTCTAAATACGTGACTTTTATCATTAACTCATACATGTTTCTATATCTTCCATACCTTGTAAATTTCATTTCTCTTTTACAGAAGACAGGAGTATTTTTTCACTGCAAAGTGTCTTTTTCTCTTTGATTTGAGAGGTGAATTTCATTTTCTTACTGAGAGTCTCATCTGTGTACTACCAATAGCAGCAAAAAAGAGAAAAACGATTTTTTCATGCTTGTTCCACCCTTTCTAGAGATTATCTTAATATTGACTTGAAGGATATTCTAATGGTACATCTAAGGGCATTTTGTTAACTTGAATCTAAACATTACTGCAAGTAACATTACAGGCTAGAGGGTTCACTAAAATTAACATTTCTTTGCTTGGGGAATGTGCTCTACAGAATCATGGACTTTGCACTGCCAATATCAATGATCAACTAGAGTTGATTGAATAATAATGCTTGAAGAGATCCTGATCAGATTTATGATGTCATGAGCAATCTAATTTTGCTGCCATAAAATTTTGGGCTAGAAGTAGATTTTTTCCAACAAATCTAAACTTAAACATAACTAATGTATTGCTGTTGCAGTTGGAAAGAAATCTGGCTTCAAGACAGATATGTAATAGCATCCTGCTTTGGGCCACAAGAATTTTAATTGTCTACATATGATCTGAGATATCCCCACTGCATCTGCTGATATTAACAATTTAGAAAATAATGAATAGGAAGATACTTCTCAATACAAGGAAAAATCTTCTGCTCAAAAAGCATTGAATATACTTTTTCTTGCCAGGTATCAGGAATTACCTATTTAAAGCGTTAATTTCATTTATAAATCTGTGAAATTCGACACAAGTTATAAGGCAAATCAATGTTTGATATATTGGGCTGTGATGATGGGCTACAGTGATGGATTAGGATCATAATTTGTGTGCTACTATAATGTACATTTACTTCTAGTAATACAATTATGTTTGCATACAATATACTCACTTGCTATTGTAATTTTGCATCTTGCCTGTTTTGCTTGGGCACTCATAACATTGTCGATAAAATTTTGATCTATTTAAATATATGAAAGGTATCTGAGCAGCTGAAAAAAGTGTGTAAGATGTTTGAATTAACTTAAAACAATCCATATCTGTAATACTTATTTTTTATAATCCATGAATTGTGTACTTCTTTCTTTGTAAGTCCCAACTCCTAATAGAACTTATGTAAATGCTTTCAGCATATGACGTTGATAACATCTCTAGTGTAAATGAGACTGGATTGCTTTACAAATTACTAAAACATTATCTTTACATCACAGAACTCAAAAATTGGAAAACAATCTGGGGCACAAGGGCAGTATCTGTGAAGAACTGCAATAATGGTTTTGTTTGTACCAATGTCTCTGGTGCCTTCAAAATACCCATAATCATAGTTGAAAAATCCATAAACTCAAGTTATTTCCTACATATCCCTTGTCCACTGAGGTACTTTTGCTAGAGCAAAGTATATCAGATGCTGCATTGTTGACCATTTGTTTTATGGCTACTTTATTTCCAATTAATGAATACATATATCTAAGCCAGTATTTCTGCTGATGGATAACTACAGAACATGCAGTGCCCAGCTTGATAGTCAATAAAAACAGGTAAAACTCAAGCATTTCCTGTCAACAGTTTATCAACCCATTGATTCAGGTATAATTGTAGCCTGGAAAAAGTGCTTCAAGTTCTGGTTACTTTTCAGAAAAGTTTTACTACCTTCATTTTAGTTGCAACAAGCTAGTAAACATCTACTAGCATGCGCAAAGGTGCTAGCTGAGTGCCACAAGCTTCATCTGTTGAATACTGGAGAAATATCCAAGAGGTCATGAGATATTGTTATCAATAAAATAGTTGCACATTGCTGGCTTAAGTGTACTGTACTTCTGCCAGCAATAATAGCGATACTAAAAGTCTGATACCCAAAGAGTACTGTTATAAGTTAAGAAGCTGTCATTGGCAATTTACTAGTTGAATTGAACACCGACTCAAAATATTCTAAGTCTAGACAAGAGTTTGACCCTGTGCTTCAGGGTATCATAAAGTAGTTTCTTTGTTGCATATCCTGGTTATGGTTAATAATCAAGAACTTGCATAGATGCGAGTTGTGCTAGGATCTGCAGGGAGCTGGGAATATAATTTAGCAGTAGTTACAAGGAACTAAGAAATGCATGAAGCTCTTGCATCAGACCTACAAGATTGAGAATGAAGGATTTTAAATCTCAATGAATACGAATTCAGTATTTGCAGCATATGGCAGTGATAGATCAGGTGAAATTATGCAGCTAGAGATCCAGCCTTGCTGGAAGCTAACCTATGCTAATATGGCAGATATGATTGCTGAATTAGAATCTGTCTTCATTGTGGTAGATTTGCCTGAGTTACTTTAAACACATTGCACGGTTAAGAAGAAATTCATATCTCTAGGCTTGTCAAAAATTGAGTAGACAGTAATAAATGATTTATTTAAGTAAAAGCTTTCATATTTTGCTATTATAGTAACATTTTCTGCTGCATTTACATGAGCTTTTTCTGCATTGTTAATATGAAAGCAAAGCGATACAAGGAGTAAATACCTTACAATTCCAGCAAATATGTTACGTATATTAATTGGGGGTCAAGGGAACCTGTTAGGGTTCTTCTGAGTAAATTTCTGTGTAATGTCAGTTTCAATATAATACCGGTCTGGGGAGTTATCAATACCCACCATTGTATCGATCGACGTACTTAAATATCGTGAAATTTCTACGAAGAATATTTTGCCGCAAGAATTGCGGAAGGCGGCGAAATTAATTCGGTTAAAAAAAATTTTCCTATCTACAATTAAATTACGGGATTCAATCACAAGAGCTCTTTCACACTGCGGGACAATTTGCAAGGATTTTGTCGCTTAGAATCGTCCGGAATTCTCAACTATTTTTTTGTATGTATTTTTCCGTTATTTAGATTAAGATCTTAACTAGATTTGAAGTTTTTCTTGAACCTTCAAATATTCAATTATGGCTCTTAGAGCTAAACGCATACTTCACCTGTCGCTTATATCTCTTTGCTCGACCAATTCAACAATTCCTTACCATTTTATCTATTTTTGTAGTGCAGTGTGTCCTAAATTTCGAGGGCTTAAACCATGGGATTGATACGACCACACGCAGTGTTTCACATCTGGCTAGAAAGGCAAAGCGAAGAAAAGCTTTCAAAACTAGGTGGACTTTATAAATCAATTGATTAATTCTAATGAATCAATATACTCAGCATGTCGCATGGTTTTGTACTATGATTTTATGCCACGGTTTTAAACACGTTCTACATTGGATTGTACTTGGCGCTGCACTTTGGATTTCACAGTTACTCACGCATAATTGTAATATGCGCTTACTGGTATATGATTCAATTTTTGCACTTTATCAGTTTTTTAAATCGATGTACATTTTTATAGGAATCTGGATTGCGTATAATAGGAAAAAGACAATTTTCGTATGTTTGTTGTTTTGCGCTCTATGCTGCATTGGATTTCTTAACATAAGAGTCGAAGATGACGGTGTAGATTTGTGGGTTCCCACTGAAAGCAAAAGTCGAACAGATTATACGCGAATTCAAGAAGTGAGAAAATTTGTATATGCTTTTCAATCTCCATGCAACAAATGGATGTATACTTTAAGTTCCTTTAAATTTCTTGAAGAGACAACTATATATTAGATTCTTTAGATGAGCATAGGAAATGTTTTCAAGTTAGTTTCATAAGAGTGAAGAGTTTTAAAAAATCGTTTCCAACTGGTGATGCGAATTCCTGCATTAATAAATCAATACATATGTCAATTGGAAGTTGAATTGATTTGTAAAAAATGAATTTTATCTTCAGATTATTTCTCGCTTTCAATGGTGCAGTACAAATACAGTATATTATTGGGACGAACACTTATAGCCTGGTTGCATATTTAAAATTAATCAATATTATTCAGTAGTTTTATAGCTCCAGTAATACTTGTGAGCCAAATGTAAAATAGAAGTTCTTTTTAATATTAAGCATTTTCTACTTTTTTTTCTTATTCAGAGTTTTGGAAACTTCAACCATGATGCAAGCGCCCTCTTTGTGTCCTCTACAGATGAAAACATACTGACATTGGCGAATATGGAGGAAATTTGGAATACCTATGAAGGTATCGTTTCACTATCAGCTGGAGAAGGGAAAGATTTTCTTGATGTATGTGCTCAAGATGGTACTGGAGACTGTGATGTGAGAGAGTATACTATTGCATGTGCATACATATTGATGTTACATAGGCAGACACCCAAAAATATATATCCTTATGTTTGAACATCTTTTTAGATAAAAGGCATCCTGAAATTTTGGTCGAACGATCGTGCTACTTATGATGCTGAAGTTACCTCTGAAGCTGAATTACTGCTAGCTCTTAGTGTAGTTGCCTTTCCCGACGGATCAGCAATATCTAGAGATTTAGAATTTGGGAATGTCATTGAGGATGCTACAACTGGTTCTATTATAAGTGCTTCTGCTGTAAGGCTAAATTTTCAGCTAGCTGGTAATGGAAAATCTGACAGCTGGGAGGCAAAGGTGAATGATCTATTTTTAAAAATGTACTGTTAAGAGCTACTAACTCTGCAATGATGGCAAAACTCCAGTATATAATGTAATAAATTTTTTACTGCTGAGCGTACCTATTTTTAGCAACTTTCTATGCTCTGCTTGGTTTGTAAAATACATATAGTCATACAGATAGTAATTTCCTCGCTAAAAAATATTTGATGCACATCATGCATAAGTGTAAATGTATGATGGATATATCAGAACATTTCATTTTTTTATACATAATTTGTTGGCTATTTTTCTATATATGTTCAGTACTTGAGCTTCATGGAATCCAATGGAAGTAGCCTCAATGGAATCGATAGCTATTACTCTGCTAGCAGAAGTATAGATGATGAGCTAGCACGTTCTATAACTGGGTGAGCAATCGATTTTTTAATATTCATCCAAAGTTGAATAAAAAGCTACATTCTTCAGCAGTGATATACTTTCACATTTTTATGTGCATATGTTTATATTTATGTTACGATAAAACCTCAATATTTACAACTTTCGACTAAATTTTTATATGAATTTATGTGTCAACAATAAAGTACTTAGAATCTAACTCATTTAGTTTTCAAGAAAAATTGAAAATTTTTATTCCATGTATTATTTTTTAAAAGTTTCATATGTGTTCTATATTAATATATATATATATATATATATGCAATGAATTTTAAATTTAAATTTGTCGTTGTTGGAGGTTTTAAAGATATTTACGTGGTGTGCTGTATACATAAAATTTGTTTTCCATTTGAATTTTTGTCGGCAGGGAATTTATGCTTTTTGTTATTACGTATTTGTTGATGCTCGTGTTTGCTATGATGACGCTTGGTAAATGTGATACAGTGAAGGCCAGATCTTCTCTAGCATTTGGAACAATGTGCTGGATATGCATATCTGGAGCGGCTGCGTATGGGTTTTGTGCAGGTGTCGGAGTACCTTTTACTTCCTTACAGCAAGTGAGTATGCTCATGCATTTATAAACATTTAGGTTAAGATTAATTATTGATAGTGCACTTGTATATCCAATTTCTTTACAATGATGCCATCATCAGTTATACCGAGTACTATCAGTTGATCAAATATAACGGATTAGGCATATTAATAGGCGCCAGCAGAGAGGATTCGGTGGAGGAATAATTGTCGATTATAAGAATATATCGTTTTGCAGATCATCAACTATTGGTATATATATAGAGAATATGAAAAAAATTAACAATATGCTCCAATACAAAATTGTTCTAGAAACTTATTCCGTAACTGCATACTCAAATAATGGCTAGTATACTGGATAGTGTACTGTGTCAATCTGCATCAACATTAAAAAGCACTTCCTTATATGGATAGCAATATCTAAACAATATTCATGTGCATCTTTGTGCAATGGACAAAATTTAAGTGAATAAATATAGATGATTTAGAAATTGAATATAGTTTATCGATTATAAATAGACAATGTAACACAATCAAGGCCATATTCAACTACATTTGTCTTTATGTTTTTTTATACAGCGTTGATTGTAATGTAATTCTAGTATTAATGTTCTAGCATTTTCATGTAGATTTTGCCATTTCTCTTGATTGGCATTGGTCTGGATGATGCTTTCATTATCACTCTAGCATTTGACGATACAAATCCGGTACGAACGTATTTACATATATATGAATAAGTATTTATTTATATTTCTTAGATGTTGCTGCGAAGCAACTGAACATATGGCATTTTTGTTAATGATCATGTATACATCCTTGTATTTTTCTCACTGAAGGGTTGGAATTACTGTTATTTTTTTGTTGTACAAATTTTATTCGGACCTGAATTTTGTCTGCCTAATATAAGAGAAAAAGTAACATAAATTTTTTTTCAATATTAAGTTCTTAATTGCATCCCTATACTGAGTGCTACCGTTGCACGTACTCTGAGGAACCTGTTTTTAATATGATTTCATATTCTCGAGTTCTATTTTTGAATTTAGCATTTAATGATTAGTGAGATTTAAAAAGTCTTTTCTGGATTTTTATGAACATTGAGCTACAAATGCTGAATATAAATACTGGTTAAATTTAGCTGACTTAAGGCTCTAACAGATGATAATTTTTTTAGTTGAGTTGTGACAAAATTATAATATCCGAAGGCTCTACAAAGCTAATGTAACTAGAAAAATACTCTTACATTTACCATGTTAATTATAAGATTTTTACACAGGATTTGCCTACAGCTGATCGAATCGGAGCCGCATTTGGGCGATGTGGATTAAGCGTATGTTTCACATCCTTAGTTAACTTCATTTTATTTATGCTTGGAGCTATATCTACTCTGCCTGCTATTGAATACTTTTGCCTGTACGCTGGAGTTGCAGTTTTGTTTGATATACTCATTCAGGTAGGTTGCATGTCATACACGGAGTATGAGTTGCTAATGGGTCAACGGTAGCCTAGGTTGCTATTCAGTGCTGCCAAACCATGAGTACTACTTTATTTATTTTGAAAAATCGGCTAGAATCATAGAAATCCACTACAGTAACAATTTTTTTTGTGCTACTACAGAATTTATTTCTCATACAACGGGCAAGTGTGAAATGTTTTTACAATGCACAGTATCGAGTTCTAAAACAGTCAAGGCAGGTTGCACTTGTTAGATTTCTGAATAAAAAATGAAGAGATGGAATTTATCTTATGGATTTTTGTGGAACTAAGAAATGTTAATACCTATGTATTCGAGATTTTTCTTTATTCATACTTGTATAAAATTCAGTTTCACAAATATTTTGAATTTTTTTCAGGTGCCATCGTTCTTAGTTATGTTAGCTTGGGATACTGATCGTCAGAAAGCTAAGAAATATGATAACTTATGCTACTTTTGCTCCCCGAATCAAGCCATTTCTGAAAGTGCAGACACAGGCTTAAATTCCAGACAGCACTCAGGGGTAATGCCCGTACATATAACTTTCAATGCAACATATGATTTAATCGTGCATACATGTCAACTTGAAAGATGAATGACTGTATCCGATGGTGTTATTTCTGTATTTCAAGTTTTTAGATACTATTAAAAGATTATGTGCAATACCAGTTGTAGAGGATTTAATAGGCCAAAAATTCATTTTTAATAAATGGTCATGTTTCAGAATAATATCTTAAAGGTTAAGAACAGTTTGATAAATATGCCTCTATAGTGTTACCCAACAAATATATTCAGATAAATGAATTGCATTTTTATTTATTGCTATGCATTTCTGTAGATAAATAATGCTCAAGTAGTGAGACTTGAACCCGGGACTACTTCAGCTACAACTCGCATATTCAAAAATGTTTATCTGCGTATGCTGTTCAGTAAACCTGGCCAAGTTTTTGCTGCTTTGCTATCAATGGGATTGTTTGCCGTTTCTCTATGGGGAATATTGAAGGTATGGAAAATTTTTCATTGATTTGTGTACAGATGTATTATACGTATGAAATTTAGGTGGCTTTTATTCAGATTTATGAATTAGTACTTTAGATATATGATTTTTATTATGCACATATATATAAAAGCTAATTCTCTTCATTTAAAGAGTATGAATATGACTCTATGTTTATGTAGGTTGATCAGGGACTCGACATAGTATCTTTAGTCCCAGATTCCTCTTATGCACGCGAATACATTGAAGTATCGAGAAGTTTTGATATGTATGAAGGCGACGATGCTGCCACTTTGTTCTTAGTATATGAAGATATTGATTTGACGGATACTGCAGTACAGTCCGAAGTGCTTAATTTACAAGAGAAGGTATGTGGTAACTATGTAAATGCTCCCATACATACAAATTCATTATCGGTTCAACAGTAGAATTGTCTCCTCTGGCATCATGAGTCAATCAAAAGTTTAACTAAAGAATAGCTACGCTTCATTCGGCAGTACGCGCTGTATTCAAATTCAATAAAAGCTAAGAGCAGCATTTAAGAATTATGACTTGATTGTATGTTTCTAGTATATTGTAAATTTTTATGACATCTAGTATCAATATATATATATATATATATTTGTTCAATGTTTGAAACTTAATAGAAATTCATTATATTTCATGGACAGGTTTTAGAAAATAGCTATGTCACAGAACCACTTTACAGTTGGTTTTCGGATTTCTTGCTATGGTCGGAGGTAAGATTTCATTATACATTACTTGCCAGTATGTACCAGAAAATGACTGTATGCTAATGTACAAAAGCATTTCTATAAGTACAAATTATTATTAATTACCTTTTCAATTTAAATTTCAGGATTCTACAGTGTATAATGGAGCCATCGATACTGATGGGCTTTTTTCAGCTCCAGAGTTATTCTTTACGGCAGTTCAAGATTTTTTATTGGATCCGTCCTATGCACGTTATAGTACGGAAATAGTTTTTGAAAGTGATAACTCTATATCTGTAAGTCGTGTCAGTATGTACTGCACCAATTTAGGAACAACGGAGGTAAACCACTGATTTTTTTCTATTTTCCTCGTGATTTCTGGAATTTCTAGAAAAATATTATGAGATTTATTAGTACTTGTGTAAACATGAATTCTATTGACGTAACAGAGCAATACAACAAAGAAAAGTTCAATTAAAATCAAGTAAATATTGACTGTTTAAGGCGAATGAGTTTCATTTGTTACTCTGCAAATTGCGTATGAATTTCAAGTTTTATGAAAAATATTAACATGCATTTAATCCGAAAGCATAATATTTAAAATATTATTTTTAGAATAGTTTTTTGACCTATTCTCTTATTCTGAATATATTTGGCATAGAATTGGTGAATTTAAATGCATCATTTGTTATATGCATCTTATATTTGGAAGTATATGCATATATCGTGCATGTATGCATGTGAATTTATACATGCAAACTTTGATGCTTAGTTTTAATTATTATATATATACAATATATATCGCTATTATTTTGAATATATTCTATGAATCATTTTCATTTAAATTCATTTCATCAGTTTAAACCATTTGTATACATTTTTATTGATCAGGATAGTAAATCGGCACTAATTGAAGTGAGAGATATTGTTGAATCTAGCTTTTTTGGTGACAGTGTATATGCATTCAGCGGGTTTTATATTAGCACTGAGGGTGATTTGGTACGTGACTATACATTATATAGCAGATAGGTAGGCAGATGGGCAAGTATGTAGGTAGCATGTACTTTCCTTAAAGTACCACTAGTGACCCTTTAGAAATAGTCAATCATTAAAAAGTTTAAAAATATAAAATTTAAATAATCATAGCTTTTTTGAGACAGGAATATTTTTAGATCTACCGAGTATGCTTCAAATGGATTAAAATGACAACATTGTGAGTTATCGAGGGAAATTGAGTGCTAGGTTATGTTAATAGAACATTCATTTTATATTACTCTGTATGGAATTCGATATAATTCAAAAAGATATCAAATAACTTTAAATCATATATAATTAGTGTTATGTATTCTGTATAGGTGCTGGAGGCGCAAGTATACACTAACTTTTTATACGGTTTAGTAGTAGTATTTATTTTCAGGTATTCAATATTTAAATATATAAATATATCATCTTCTAACTTATTACATCGACTGAAAAAATATTTGGAAAAGTTCAGCCCTAAACATTATCTTTTTCCATCCATTTTCGACTCAGCTTAATCCTTCTCCCCTCCTCCTACTAAGTATACCTATTTTGCTGAGACAGCGTGAATAACAAGGCTAAAAAAATTGGTTATAATGAATTTTCTTTAATCATTTTCAATTAAAAAAAATGGATGAAAATGTTATATTATGTCATTTCAGCTCCTGATTGTCGGATATAACAAATCTAGGTTGTAACTAATTTCGGATATAGTGAATCCAAATGGTAGTCCTGACAAAATTGTTGCATCCGAAGATTATTACCAAACATTTCTCTTTTCTGTAAAACTTATATCTTCTTTTGATGAATATATATATATAAGAAATAAGTTGGTTATAGTTTTATAGTACATATATAATTCATGCAGATTTAGAATCAGCCTAAAGTCGAACACTGTGCTTTTCTGTGGCATCGAACAAACATAAAAAGTCACTTGGATCAAATATCAATTACTATTGAAAATGGACCGAAATTTTATTTTGCTATGCATAATAAGTTCATTTTTCTACGAATATATATAGTGTGGTTATTATCGGACACATTCGATTTGCTGCATTAGTCTGCGCATTGATTGCAGTTGTCGATGCGGAAGTAATGGCGACCATTTTTTTCTGGGGATTGAAATTGAATACAGTGACAGCAATTCAGTTAATTATGGCTGCAGGGTTGATTACTGATTTAATTGTCCATATTGTACATTACTACGCAGGCAATGAAACGGTACGTACGTACGTATGTATGAATGCTATTAAAAGAGAATACGTTCATATTGCGTAGTTTTTTATAATCAATTCTATCAATGCATTTATCAAGTTCTTGAATCTTCCCTAAAACTCAATGCAATCATCAAAATTGTTAACATAATACTTAGTGTAATTGATAAGAAAAGAATTGCATACATTCATGTGCTATTTTTATAAAACTATTTATTATGTACTCAGAAATTTTCATCTATGCACAGTTTTGAATAAATACGGTATCTATATTTTCTAATTTATTTTTTATTCTTAGGATAATTCAAAATCCAGAAAAGATAGAGTACTTCTAGCAAGTGCCGAAATTGGACCTAGCGTTTTATTTGCTGGGTTAACCACGTTTGTGGGAATATTACCTATGGCAATTGCTCAAAACTCTATTTTCAGGACATTTTTCCGAATGCTTTTTTCAATTTTAAGGTATGCAAATTAGAATAGCAATCTTATTAACTAAGAAAAATTTTTGCTTTTATCGTAAATATTTTTTATCTCTTATTCTTTGTTATCACTCATTTGAAATATATTTATATATATTGTAAATTTTTTAAATGTATAAATGTTTATATCTTTTAAAGGCTCAACTGAAAGTTTTAACTGACTTAACGAAGTATTCTAGATGGAAGCAGTTTAATTAAGATTCCAAGTACTTGCATCCACTCATAAGAGAAATATTTAAAATTTTTTACTGTTTGATCTATTTCTCCATAACTAGCCCAGTTAAGAAAAGAAGAGAATGGAAAGAATACTGTTGATTATAAGATATGTATCAGAGTATAGATCTTATGTAACTTGGTGCTTATAGTTCAGTTTCAGAATACAATTCGATACGACCAGTTCACATGTATAATACATGTACGTATAACAGCTCTGCATAGACTTCAACTATGATGAATCAGTCGGAATAACAATATGCCTATTTTATTCATTCTATATGAAAATTCATTAAAAACAAATTTTTATATATGATACAACTACTGTAAAGCTAAATAGATTTATAACATACATAATTTCTGATATCATAAAAACTAACTGAGCAATTTTTCACATTATACAGTTTGGGAATGATAGCGGGACTTGTAACTTTACCCATACTTTTGCTCATAATTCCTGAGCGATCGCCTCGTAAGGAGGCGAGTCATGTACAAGAAATGCCAAGTATAGCTCCTGGCGCCACTGTAAATTGACATGTGCTGCAGTAAAAATGCAGCATTCAAAATTGAAGGCTATTTTATTCAGTACCTTTAACTTTTGAAGCATTCCGGTGTATGATAAAATCTTGAATTAATACAATTGCTCATATTCTAGGCTTCAATTTTTGTTTGTATGTATGCATTTATAAAATCAAAACGCAAATTTTTCAATCAAATATCGGTCTAAGTATGATATTTTGTTCGGAAATGTACCTTTATTTAAGCATATATACATATGTACACAGTTGCACGTATATGAGCCTAAATTTTATGTAGCTAATCAATATGCTAAAATGAAGTAGGCATTTAAATTTCTCCCAATATATTTTTGCTATGTTCAAATTGTGCTACAAGTAGCGAATAATTCAAATCAGAGATGCGATTGGGTACCCCTACCCATTCCGATCTGTATCCGTTTACGATGGGTAGCATATAGGGTAAGTTATAACTAATCAGAAATGAACATGCATGTTCAACATAAAGTTTTGCTTCGTGGAGATAGTTGGAAAATAATAATTTGAAACAGCACATAATCTTCCCGCTGCTTAAATAAAAAAGACCGGATAGGATTGCATATATATAAGTTCAACATTAATATCTGCATTCGCGCTTGAGCTTCTTGAGTACTTTCTGAAAATTTCAATTTTTTCGTTTTTTTAAGTTGAGTTTACATTGACATAAATCTCAAAATAATAATTTTCAGAATTAGACCTAATGTGATTGCAATGTTTGTATGCTATTTAAACTATACATTAATTATTTTCATGTGTTTTGATGAAAATTATTAGAAATTTTCGTATTAAATTTTTAAAGAGGCAGTTTTTTTCTCTTTAGTGAATTATCATTGCACAATTACGCAAAAACTGATAATAATTTTGATACAAAAACTTATTTATTTTTTGATTTGGTCGAGATTAGATTTCTTTTCTTCATCTTCCGGAAATTTAATAAAGTTTTGCATTACTGATTTCGGCAATTCAACTTCGGACCATTTCGAATGATTGTCTTGTGGCCGCCAACTAAAATATACGAAAAATAAGTCAAATCTCGAATTGAAGCTCTATTCGTGCATGTATACGTGCAAAATCCATCAATACAAGCATAAAAATATATATAGAAAATTTAAAGTTAAATAATATTATTTCTGAGTCTATGGAGATAATGACCTATCGTCAAACTTTTCATTACCATACCAATAAATGGAATTTTAACTCCAAGAAAAAAAATAACTTCATATTTATTCTGAATTTATTGAGGCAATGATATTTTAGCAAACTTTTCAACACTTTCTACTAAATGCCAGGGTAAATCTATCTAGCGTACATGTATTACTACCTGGTGGCCCCGATGAGTTCTAATAAGGCCACCATACCTTATCGGCCAAGGAAGGATTTGAATATGACAATGTTTATAACCTTATGAACTAGTGAAATCCGAATCATTGGGTGGACAATGAAATGAAACGATTTACATCAAGTCATCTATAGATTATATATAGATTCGAGTTACATCAACTTGTCATCTATCTCATTTCTTATTTCTCATATTGATTCGACAGTTTTTCAACTCGAAAATCTATTAGACTAAATTAATATAACATTAAAAATTGTTATAACCCGAGGGTCACTTTCGGGTTCATAATCCATTCAATTTTTCTATCAAAAATATCACAAATGACTTATTGCTATTACATTTATGTTGTAATACATCAGTTTATATGACTTTCTTGGCATTGATTCATACTGAGCTGTGATGCTAGATTATAATTAGAGCCACCAAGTTGAGCTTTTGGCTTTAGTAACTTATTGTGATTAATATAACAATGCCTCTCTTGTGTTTGAATAATTTATCATAGAATTATAGCAACAAAGTCAAACCTCCAGATAATTTTAAAAGGATCAAAATCATTCGTTTCAATGAAAAAATAATTTCTAAGTAGTAGTGGACACTTACACTCCTCCTTCAGGGGTAATGACATCTCGTTGCACAAAGGGTTTCCTAGGTGGTGGCTGTACAAAATCAGGCTTTAAAGGTTTGGTATACATAGGCCTTGATCGGGCCCGAGTAAGATGAGCTCTGAGGGGCTTAAATCCAGCACGTTTCATTTTAAGAACAAGTACATTTATTTGGTCCACTGGTACCTCGAGATTTTCTGCGATTTCTATTAATTGAAGCCACAACTTTGCATCCTGATACAAAAGCGTGCACAAACAAAATTACACTTTGTTTATATTAATATAGTGTTAGAATAGACTTGTTAATCTAGTAAAGTAGCCACTTGATATGCAGTTTCAGAGCATTTTTTAAACATATTTCGTTTCTCAAATGGTAACTTTAAATCAACAATATATAAGCTCAGTAAGGCATCCCTCCAAATAAACTATAAATAGTAGGTATGTATTATTTAGCCCAGGTCTTCAAAGGAAAAAGTAAATTGAATTCAAAAGTATGCATTTGATAGTACCCAAGCAATACACTGTCCATCAGTAGTTCTATGTAGATTGGGCAAAATTGGTTAATTCCCGGGTACATGGGGGATCTTATGTCGAAACCTCCTACAAGTTCAGTTTGGTGTAATATCCAATTGGCATGAAATTGCACATGCTAGAATTATGATCACATAAGCTTAATAAGAAAATGTAACATGTTAACCAAGAGCACCAGTCATTACTTTAAGCAGCTAATGCCTCAAAAGTTAAGCTATATCTTTATAAAACTTCTAGGCATTTTCTAATGAGTTTGAGGAGCCTGTTTGGTAGATATAATTGGCATCTATTAGATGATTTCATATTGTATCGAGTAAAATCTAGATAGCAGCTAAACCAATCTTCAGTGCATCGCTAAATTAGATATGTCTGACATGTGTTTGACATGCCGTAAGCATATATAAATGATTAAAGATCAGTTATTTTTCTCATATTGTACAGTAATCATTTCGGAAATAGCATGGGGGGGGATTAGAGCGCTGACTAAATCATATGAAAATTCCATGTAAAATTACCGACTTTATGAAGTTTTCAAAGGCTACAAAAAATATTATAGTACAACACTCGTATTGAAGCTAAATAAAATATTAAATAATAAATGGTGAAAATCCTCTAATAACTAAACCATCACAAAAATGATCTGAAACGGAACTTGTTGACTAAAAGTAAAACAAGGCTTTATAAAAGGGATGATGTTGCACAAAAATGACAAGTTTATTGAAAAACTTTGATATATTTATCAGAAATAATTCAGGAATATAAAGTTAGATTTGAGAAAAGAACTGACCGGTTTATGACCTGCAGGTTCCATCGAATTGAATACTTCCAAACATTTTTGCCATGCATCGGATTTGTCCTTAGCAAGCAATTTTAGAGCAATCCGATACGTTTTTCGGTTTTTACTTATACCTTTTTCATCCATTTCGGCCATGAGACGATTAACTACTTCCTGCATAAAGGAACTTTATCTTTGAAACGGTTTTTTTCAACTACTGCTACTATTAAGATGAAAACACTCTATGACAATCAGAAAATAAATTAACTTAAAAAAAATTAGTAATATTATTCGACCAGTATTTATGCACCAATAAGATAAATCAAGCAACTAATTGAATGGAAATTGGTTGACAGCATCAATAGATATGCCGTCAACACCTTTCAAAAATAAAGCAGCTTCATTCAAAGCCCTAAGTTTATATTTCACTAATGTGGATAAAAGAGATTGGTTAATATGCAAAAAGCGTATGGTAATTCGCATATGTATGTTTATAGATATTTTGATTTCCTTACAATATCAGTTTGAGCTTCTATTGCAAGATTATAATCATCAGTTTCTGGAGCAATATCATTTTCAACCATATTGTTGAGCAATCTTGCTGCTTCTTCGGAATCCTTTAACATCGAAAGAGTCCCAAGCATCGTTCTATATAGAGATTTTGGAACTGGATCAAATTTTTCTTTTGCCTCTTTAAATAGTTCAAATGCCTTCTGAGAAGTTCCTGATACCCCTTCACCAATAATAAGAGCTCCATAAGTATATGCGGTCGAATTTACTCCTTTCTTTTCCATTTCATCTCTAGAAAAAAATGTAAAATATTATGCGACCATAGATAAACTGACTCAGACTTGATTGCACTTTATCTCTAAATTAATGTGCATAAAAAGATAAATATGTTATGAACACACCGAAATGTGCCCATTCATTCCTATAGCTTTTACTGAGTGGTCGCGGCAATGCTGTTCGCCATTAATTTGATATTTTTAATGGTCAAGATGTGCTGCAGTAAATTTATTTTAATTACAATTCATTGAAGAAAAGAAAGCACGAATGATGAACATTTTAGTTTATATTCGAATGTTTGTTGTAAAGGAAAACATTATAACCTGAAACCATATCCATCGGCCAGCTTTCCAGCTCTCGACATGCATCGAATAATACAGTTGTAAGATTTCGAACTTGGATCAATTCCCTCTATATGCATAAGCTTCCAAAGCTTTGATGCATCATTCGGTTGACGGCTCTCTGCGAACAAATGTAACATCAACTCATAAATTTTTAAACTAGGTTTTTCTTTGCTACGCTTTTTAAAAGACTCGAGTTCTTCAAGAGCAGGCCAAGTCATGTGCTTTCTACTTGCTGCTCGGCTGGCTAGAATCTGAAGAAACTCGTCTTCGTTCTCAGGTTTTTTAAGACGTTTAGAGAATTCAGATCTAGTTGTGGACAAGAATTCTCGACGGAATCTTGACAGTTGAAAGCGAGGGTTGAGAAATGAGAGGAACATGAGACTAGGCTGCAAGCGAAAAAAAGTGCTTAGCTTAGATATTATTTTAAACACATGCTAAACAATTGAAAATCTATCTTAATATGCGTCTCTTATTTCTTTTCACGTGAGAATTGATACTTATGCTATCCCCAGCCTTTTTTCAAACGAAAGATCATAAATATTTGGAAATAGACAAAAAAAATATTCTTTCCAAATAAAATACGCGCTAAATTTAGTACGACCTTTCGTTAGGGGACAAATTTCCCGCCCCAATTAACTGTAAGGCCATCACCGCATTGTTAATAGGGCGGAATGGGGACTCTAAACCGATTACGAAACATCAAAATCTTAATGAATTTAGGGGACTTACTGTTCACTTGCTTCAAATTGCAAGCAATTCTGTCGGCAAAATTGAAAATAAAAATTTCCTCAAAAACTGTTTCATTGAACATGGACTTCCGAGTAAATAAAAAAGTGTGCATTAATAGGTAATTCCGTAGTTAGGAACTCCAACACAGGATAGAGTACCTCATGTACTGCATCGAGTGGAGGCTACAAAAGGTTTTTGAAGATGAAACCCATTCCACTATCAGGCCTTAGAGTTGGATGTCTACATAGAGCTTTACTGCTTAGTGACGCATATTCTAGAAACTGAAAACTTCATTAACGGGTAAAAAATCATTCAGAACTGACTAACAAAAATGTCGAGTTGGAATTGACTGTACCATCAAGACCCTAACACATATTTTTCCCTTGCCAAACCTTAGTGCAAAAATGACCTCTGCACAAGACAAAAACAAATAGGGTTAGATCAATTTAAATTCATTTGTAAACCAATTATATACAGTTCAGATCATGTCATACTGAGCTGTCACTATGCATACACAGATCAGTTCAAGTATCTATAGTATGTTATTAGAGGTCCTACAAATTAATCAAATCAACGCAAATCAAATCAACCTGACTTGAGATGATTTTTTGTCAATGTTAGACATCAAATTTCTTTTTTCTGGATAGCAAAAAATGATATGAATTGAAACATTGTTAGGATTGCTTTATCTAATAGATACTAAAATCACTTAAATATATTTATTTTAGTTATGGTAAGTCATTGTTGAGCTTGAACTATAAATTAGATTGATTTAAAGATTTACTTCTGATCACATGAGTAGCCTTAACAGTCTTGTAAATCAGTCATGTAAGTATACTTTATATTGTAGTTACTGTCCAGCTCTGTCTTTACCAAGTCTTTGTTTCATCTTTTCTACAATTGCATCTTGAAACCGAATCTGTTTAGTTAGTTGCTGAAACTGGCTAGTGCTTATGGCTCAAATGTAAAGATTGGTTTTAGCATTCTCAAGTATATGGCAATGTTTGAAATACTCAAAATATCTTTTTGTAAACGATGTACAAGGTAAAAGACTAAACCAAAAAGTTGCTTTCAAAATCTATTTATACAGATCAATAGTGTAAACAAATTGTAGTACTAATAGTTAGTAGCAGATACTGCATAAACATTTGTGTTGTTACTGATAAATGTTTAGCTTTCAGGTTTATTGGTACAAGCCAGATAGTATCAGTAAACAACAATATCTTTACTGGAAATTTTGAGCTAGAATTAAAGTCCAGTAAAAGTAAATGCAGTAAATTTGATATATGTTGCAAGTATCTTGAGATATTAAACTGCAGAGAGTTTGAACATAGATGCCCCTAGAAAACGAATATGGATTAAATGATACTGTACATCCAGTATTGTCATCGTATTTTACTTATATTGTGTTTTGTGCTTGTCTAAATATTTGAATTGATCTTAATTGTTATTAGCAACCAATCGTCAACAGCTTTTCATGAATATAGGTCTGTTAGAGTGGAAAAGTAAAGGTATAAATTTAGTATATATATGCTACTTTACTATAATCTAGAGATAGTGAAAAGGCAAAGAACAAGCAAGAGACTGAAAATATAAATAAACTGTGTTAATATTGAAAAGAGTGAATGTTAGTAACTGCTATGAACCATTACTTGTTAGGATTCTAGGGTGAATGTATAGCTAAGTATGATAATATTTGGAAGCATCGGGATTCAAACCCAACACCTTAGTGCTACCAATCGATTTTCGTACTGTTGAACCATCAACTCCAGAGAGGTAGGGGGGGCTGTATGGGTCCTAGTATCGGGGGACAGGGCAGATATCCTGACATTACTTGGATCGAGCAATGATCCAGATACATTTGTTGGAGATTAACAAGTAATACTTATTGATTTAGAGTTATACATTGCAATTTTGAATCACAATTCTATTTGTATGACTTCTATTGCAAAGATCACTCTTTGCAACTCTCTCTTGATAACAACAATATACCTTATTATTGTGTTGGTTATTTGTTGTACTGATTGCTCTTGTCAAGCATCAGTACTAACAGTGAACAAAAAATAAGAAAGTGGACATAATTTTGTTCCTTGCAGCCCATGTAGTAACTGCAAGTTCTGGACAATGCCTTGAAGTTGGTAGACTGACTCTATGCTGCAATTCGATGAAACTATCCAGCCATAAGTAGGTCTAATAATTTCCTTCAGTAAGCTTACGATAGTTTTAGAATAACTATTCGATACCATAAAATTATTGAATGTCTTGAAATAATTATTGACAAAAGTTGAAGTGGAGAAATGAAAAGAAGCTGAGATGAAACAGAGAAATGTATACTATGATTACTCTATAAGAGTTATTTAGTATCTTTGAATAGTAAGTGTTTTTAAAAGCATGGTTAGTTAGTTGAATGGATGACTCAAAGCGGAGATGCTGGTTGAAGTAATGTTGGGATGTATGGTATGCATCAAGGAAAATACACAAGGCTTCAAATAAACTATGAGAAATATGGCACGTGGCATTACATGAGAGTGTAAAACAAAGAAATCTGTTATTAAAGGATTTTACAACAAAGGTGTTGACAGAGAGGATTGGTGTAAGGGCACAACTGAGATAACAGGTGCAATGTGATAAAGGAGGCAAAAAGTAGAAAAACTGTATGCAACATAAAATAGAAACATAGGCAAACGTATTTGAGAAGTTATGTTGTAATAATCTATAGTGACAGCAGGACCAGCAAGTATTTTGGCAAGGTCTCATGTTTGATTCTATTCATAAACAATTATAAATCACAAATGTTGTTTTCCCAGAAGTTCCTTCCATAATAATTTTATGTATAATTACTGCTTGATAAATTATAAGTTCTGAGAGCACTTTAAAAAATTTCATGTGATTATGGAAATTTCATGCACTGCAAATAAAGCTAACAGATGATTGATTGAAAAGTAAATGGTTCTAGACCAGTAATATGAAAAACTTCCATTTTGAGGCAGTTAGCATTGAAAGACTTGCAGCCACCGAGTACTTTCCATATTTCATAAACTGGTACCATAATGCTATCAGCTAGTTGAATACATCAGATAGAGATCTTATTTTAAGTCACCAAAGGGAGAATAGTGGAATGCAAAGCTGTTGAATGATAGAATATATCATTAATTTGGCCATTGATATAAAAATTTCAACTGTGTTGCTTAAGAGCTTTGGCGTTAGTCTTTGCGTAAGAATCATAGGGCTGACAAAAATGCAGGCTACATTGGTGCCTAGCATGTGATATTGATCTGATGTAGCAATTAACATTCAGACATCCAGGTCAATATCAAAAAGTAATCTTATCAATTAATAAATAGTTTCCACTTGTATCAATTCAATTACTAGTACTTTTATACAACCTTGATCTTTTGCCTTCAATTTAAGAGCTCCCTGATAGCTACAAATCTAGTATGCTAGACTATGGTTGAGGAATTATAGCCAGGATATTCATGCAAAGTATTATTTTGAATATCTGTTTATTTTTATATCTAGCTCTCAACAAATTGAACTTGTAAAATCCTTTTTCAAGAAAAGAGTTAGTATTATTAAAGTTATTTTACTGCACCAAAAATTTGTTCATAACGCACAAAGGGAAGAGCACATGATTTTCTTGCTGTGTAAACATTTTAGTTTACATATAAAAAAGTAAAGAACATTGTCCAGTAATATTCAAGAGTTGTTGATTTTGTGCTCTTTCCTTTATTCTTGAATTCATCATCATCACTATTGCTTGAATCAGCATTCCTGGAAGTGTTTTTCAAGGCATCTTCACGTTGGAAAGTGGAGTTCATCAGAATAACATTCCATATCGAATGATTTATTTTGAGAAACATTCGAAGTTTTATGTTTATCACTAGCTTGACTTTTCAATATACAATGCACAATCTTTGGATTGGTGTTTGCAGGATATGAACTGAGGTAATATATTCCCTGCTATATGCAGACTCTTCTGAAATTGCCTCAGTCGATTAAGTGATGATTTATTCAAGGCCATTCATTGCAGAAACTGAGGCTACTATTTGATCGCGAGCAATTTCCAATTTCAATTCTCAAAAGAGGCCAGTTTAAGCCGTGTTTAATCAAATATAGGCGATAATTTACAATTAAAAATTGAACAATTGCGTCATTCACAATTACGAAGTATAATTATTTTTGAAAAAATGAATTTTAGAATTAATTTTAATTAAAATAATTTTTTAATGGCACTGAATTACATCAACAAATAGTAATGACAGGGTGGGAATCTCTAGGCAACAGTTAGCATTGTTCTAACTTATTCCAAGTTAATTTGTTTACACCTCGAAAATTATTTATAAGCAATTGGCTGGTGGCAAATGGGCATGATAATAGCAGAATTTTATGGCATCAATTGAATGGCTATACAAAAATAAAACTAGAATTGTGCTAAAACGTAGAAAGACAAATGCAGAGATCATGTAGATGTGTACTAAGTTGTCGAACAGAATTTCTAAATGTCACGTCGCGTTGATAGCGTCGAAATTTCACTCATCAATTTTGACTAACGTAATATTTACAAGTCAAAAGTACCCTTACAAACAGTCAGCAAATGCTCCCTGCTACTTGAACGATACAAGTTAAAGGAGTAGAGATCCAAGAAGTACTTTGACTTTACATTACACAAAAATGTACATAATTTCTATTCCGTTTTTAAGAAAAAGTTCCATCATAACCAAATATCTCTCATTTCATTACATTATCTGTTGATATTATTAAATATCTTATACTATTAAAGAATGTCAGCATAGTAAAATTTAGGCAGAAAGAATAACGCATTTAACTTATATCAAGTTAACAATAAATTGGTATCAAATTTGTTATTCAAAGTTTACATAACATGCAACTCACATGAAAGTGGTAAACGTTATTTGCTACATCTGTAAAACAATTAAATCACTAACTGGATTTAGAAACGAACAGCCAAATAAATCAAAAATTAAAAGCATACTAGTAAATTGGATCAATTCAATGATAAAACATGACAAGATGAAGCATAAGCTGATATTTAGCAAACCATTCGCTCATACGCTGATACAAACAAAATCTCATGCTTAGAGGCCCAATTTTGTTCGACGCCAGTGACGACGCTTAGCATTATACCTGAGATAAATTTCACATGATGCATCAACAATAGAAATTCAGTCTGCACGATATATAGTTCCTATTTTATCACCATTGGCTTCAATAACTATTTCGAGCAACATAATTCTCTTATTAAGATTAATATTTCTATTGAGTTTTAATTGTTCTTACTGGTTGGTATATGTAAAGCATCGCCTTGCCCTTGGTAAAGGGTGCTATATAGTGATTTTACCAGGCGTTACCTACTTACTGAAATGCTACATATAAACAATACTAATCTGTTTCAACACAAAATTCTAAGGGATACCAGCAAAATAATAAAAAAAAACGTCCAAATTTGAGTTCATGGATAGAGGTCGAGTTTGAGAAAACTAAAATTAAAGACAAAATGCTGTTTAATGCTTGATCCGAAATTTACAGTGCAATACTTTATCACAGAGAGTAATAAAATTTTGAATATGATCTACTTGAGTAATTTCATTGCACGAAAATTTTCTAATCCATATTTTAAATCAAGCAGCCAGTTTAAGGAGCAATACTTTAACGATTTTCATTCATGTATTTTTATTAAAAAATTTTAAATTATGGTTTCAAATTCCTTCATGAAGAATTTAGATGAGAAAAATTTATATAGGTTTTGGTCAAAAGAAACTTAGCATATATCAGTACTTCAAAGTTCGAAATGAACTAATATTCAATACAACGCATATATTTTAGAGTACAGCGCATACCTTATTTTGTTGCCAGTTCGCATCCTAATCCAGTTAGGAATAGGTCTATTCTGCTTTAACTTAACAGCCAATGTGCGTTTGGTCTTGAAAGTCTTGTGAGAAGACTGCAAGTAGGATTTAAGATGTTTAATATTTATAAAAATTCGATAAATCAACGCTTTCTTTAAAAAAAATGGTAGCTAAACAATCTTCATATAGGTCGAATCTTAGACTGTGGCCATCTAATATAGCGTTGTGTCATGTTATTCGAAAATTTTCTTAGAAATCCAAAACCAATCAGCACTTGCATTCTATCATATGATGGGAGGAATTTAGGAGGAAATAGCAGGAATTAATCAAGAATCAGTCCAATATCGATGACAAAAAAATAAGTAAGATAATGATCAGCGTTCGAAGAATAATGAAAATAGAGCATTTTTATCTGGATAAAATGAAGATCAAGCATGAAAGATTTTTCATCGAGGAAGAGAATCAAATAGAGATGTAGTAAATTTTCCGTTATTACCATTTATGATTCAGCGGTGTCCGGCAGATAATTCTCGAGCACGTAAATTGTTTACCGCAATCTCACCACAAACAACATGAAAAATTATTGCGCCCTTAGCAGGCGAATTTTTAGAAGGTAATACAGAATTGTTGCGCCTAAAAAATAGTTTTCGTATTAACTCGACTGCTAGCTAAGGTGACTACACATCTGTGAATCGTCATAAAAATCTAATGTAGCTGCGTTCTTAGGACAATTTTGTGTGGCCGAAATAATTTTCTTAACATTGGATAGTAGAATGCTTCAAATTTATTTTACAGATATAAAATTGATGTTTCTAATATAATAATTTAAATATGAATATATCATAAACTGACCCAATAATATATATGTCACTCCTCCTTTGTTATCAAATTCAGTCAAAATTCTAGGAAAATCAGTTTCATTCTATTTTATATTTAAAGACTGCATATACTTTTCTGCTGAACTCATTAACAAATTGTTAAGAGTATTTTTTGGATACCAAAAGATTAAACTGATAATTTCGGAAATAATTTAATATCTACTCAATTTCGAATGATATCCTCATTAGACATACAATTATGCATTGCCACATCCTTTCTGACTACAATATGATGATTTAGGCTTAAAAGTAAGTTCTATGCAATAGAAATAATAAATTGAAAAATATACGAATAGTTTATAACTCTCAAAGTAAGATGCATGACATTGAAATGTTAAATTATTTTTTATTTAATTTTAAATATGATGTTCATCGAGTGTCATACTTTGTTAAAAAGAAATGTAACATCCTTATATATGCTGTACATAACATATAATCATGACTTTGTATTTTGCAGACATAACAAAATTTAAATCCAAACATTAATATCATATTGGGTGACTGTGGTGATGGGCTCAATTTTGAGGTAGAGCATGTGCCTAAAGTCCAAAACTATATCTTACCTATTGTCTTTGTTATAAGAGTGATGATATCTGACCACTACCAGAGTAGCCTAGTAGACAGGGTGCTGAACAGATGGGCATCAGGGATATGGCAAAGAAACTAAATTTGAAGCACTTTGCATGTGTATTAGAATTTGGGACTCAATAAATATATATCATTTTACTGAAATTCCTTATCTGATAAATATTATAATTTTAATTGTGTGCAGTTGCCAATCTCACCTTTACACTTATGAAAACGGTTAATAATTTATATCGAGAATATTTAAAACACCACAATTGATGTGCGGTCAGCATGACAAAAAGTTTTTACTTTTCGACGCCGGTGTGATTCGAACACACGCATGAATGTCATAGTAGATTTCTAATCTACCGCCTTAACCGCTCGGCCACAGCGCCATATAAAAACAAAAATTTATACTTCTTCTACATAAAGTTTAAACCAATTGGATTTTTACTACAATTTCGTTGGATTTAATCTCCAAAAATCACATTCACCAAGTATTCAAAGATATGCAACTCTTTTTAACTTAAATGAATTGTATTGATTTATTAGTATAGCGTGATAGTTTTTCTTGTTGAAGGGCACTTTTGTATTGATGTTTTCTCTCTTTTAGAATACCCAAAAAATCATGAAGCTCACTATATGTATTTCTTTAAACTGACCAACAACGAAATTATTCTGTTATATTCCGTACTCACTACCATAGAACAATTTTAGATGGAAAAAAGTAAAAATATCATTAAATATTTTATCTTTCAACAAAGAATATTTCTACATCACATTTTATACTCTAAAAATATAATTTTTCTAATAAATAAACACTTTGAACAGAAAAAAAAAGAAAAAATACATGGCACATTATTTCTCTCGAACAAGAATCAACTTAGCGGCGACTATCAATGGACTCCTCCAGACCAGTATTGTCACTCTTAACAAAGTCTTTTGAATACAGTTGTTGTCCTTGAGTACGGTACAACTCCCCCATCTCCGCCATACCTTGAGCAATGACCTCGTCTATGCCGTATCCGTGCTCTTTTGCGTACTGCCTAACGTCCTCGGTGATTTTCATGGAGCAGAATTTAGGGCCACACATTGAGCAGAAATGGGCGCTCTTTGCACTGTCAGAGGGTAGCGTGGCATCGTGATATGCCCTGGCAGTAGGGGGGTCCAAAGCCAGGTTGAACTATACATAAAATTATAAAAAAATTAAAAATCGTACACGTATATCTTATTATATGTAGCATCCCATTTATTATACAATAACCTTGGATATAAAAATTACTATTTATGAATTAGAACTAATAATTATAGACGAAAATGTCGTATTGCTCTAATTCCATGGTCCTGGTAGATTTGCTATAACCGATGTTCATTGTTTTTTCCATTGTTATGCATTTAATTTTATATTGAAAGTTATTGAAATGTTCCTTGAAGTAGGAGAACTCAATATCTATTTCTAAGAATAATTAAACGTAATGCCGTATGCATTCAAAAAGAACAACCCACAACTCACATATTAAAAGACTATATGCAGACACGTACCAAGTCGTGCAATATCATAATATATATATACATGTCGATCCGATACCTGATCTTCCCATCTGAATTCAAATCGTGCTTTTGAAAGGGCATCATCCCAAACTTGAGCATTGGGATGTCCTTTCGCTAAATCAGCGGCATGCGCAGCAATTCTATAGGCAATCAAACCTTGCTTCACATCCTATGAAACATAAATGTAGAACATAAATAATATATATTCAACTGTTTTATATTCATCTTGGCCCTCAATTTAGAAGGCTATCTAATAAATCTACAGTGAAACCTTTCAAGTTGGACACCTTAGTAGGCTGGACAGCTGAGAAGGCGACAACCCTTTTCTAAATTGTTTTTGTCCCATTTATAGCTGGCATCCTCATTTGCTAGACATTTGAGCACTCGATGATCATATGTACAACTTTGGAGGTTTCACTTATGTCCAATAGTAAATGCCTAAACAAATTATTTCCATACATTCATTCAAATTTAAGAAATGGCATTGATTTTGCACAAGTTCTTATTATTTCACCTCTTTATTTGGTAGTCCAAGGTGCTCTTTAGGGGTTACATAACAAAGCATGGCACAACCCATTGCACCGATATTAGCAGCACCAATTGCACTGGTAATGTGGTCGTATCCCGGTGCAATATCCGTGGTTAAGGGTCCAAGGGTATAGAAAGGAGCCTCGTGACACCAGTCTAGCTGATTTCGCATATTTTCGGGGATTTTGTGTAATGGTACATGCCCAGGACCTTCATTCATCACTTGAACATCTTTTGCCCATGCTCGTTTTGTCAAATCCCCTTGAATTTTCAGCTCCGCAAACTACAGTAATCGTTCATGTAAAGTTAAGTTGATTCTAGTTTAGAATGGGATATTAGGGTTTTTTAAACTGTTTTAAACTTTTTAGAAATTATTCTAAAATTCGACCTTTCAACAAAAATTCACTAACTAATGGCAAGATGAAAAGTCATTAAAATGATGTTGCCTCTTCATTGCGCTTCAAAATCATATAGGGATGCATTTATTACTCTTTTCTTTAACTTCCCATTATAAACTAGTGCAAACTAGTACTGTTAATCTGTCGTATAATTGGGATGAACTGCACACTGAAGGCCCATTACGTTCGACAATCATAAGCTATATCTCGTCATACAATAAATTTATCATATTGAAGTAAAGCCAGCTTAAATTCGACAGCAGCGCAATGAGGGAGATGCTGTAAGGAGGCTTGAATGAGGTGAAGGCTGACGTGGTACTAGTGTACTAAGATGTCAACAGTATACCATACACAGTTACATTCCTGCAAACATATATATCATACTAATACAAACTACCATCTACAACTGAACATAACCCCTATGTGATATAATCGAACAAACTCCCCTGTTACTGCATTCGGATAGTAATAAATTAAGCATTCGATTTAATTTAAATAGTACATGTAATATATGAAATGTACAAATAATAATATTAACTTCTCTATCATAATGAAAGCCCTGACGGTTAGATAAGAAATTCATTATCAAATAGCACCTGCACAATTGTTACCCCAGAACACAACAATTAAGACCTTTACGGGTTGTACAGGAATAGGATTACAAAGGTATTTATGAAGTTTGTGAAATTCAGGGTAATTTGATTATAAATCTTAGGTGCTCTGATTGGTGGAAGACGGTGGTAAAATCTCATGCATTATGACGGCTGCAATATATTAACAGTACAAACAATAATTGATTGCAATCTGATGCAAAGTGATAAGATATATTTGGACAAATTAAAAGAATTGTACATACATACGTTATACAGCAAATCATATAGAACGATTTTGCTTTTAACGAATTTCACTTCAAAGGAATATAATTTGTAGTTAGCCTCAGATTTTCGAATAAAATGAATTCACTCGGTTATCTTGAGAAATTCATCGTATCCGAGGTTTTCTGTATACATAGGGTATTTATCTTTTCGCCAGCAATATTTTTAACGCATTTAGCACTAAACGAATACCCACATATATATATGGTAAAGAAAAATGTCATCATACCTGAGCAAAATCATTTGCATCTTTAATAGACCCGGGTCTTAAACCATCGCCGATGGAAAGAGAAACGTCATACTGGTTGCATATATCAAGAATCTAGAGAAAAACAGTGCTCAGAAATGAAAAAAAATCATGCATAAATGTTTTAATGATTCAAAGTGACAACTTTGAAGTTATACATAATTGATAGAAATTCATTACTTAGAGCCGCAACTTAATGTGCCCACATATTACCGAAACAATGCATGTACCTTTACATTGGTCAATGATGCATCAATATTCTTCCATCTGATAGATTTAATCTTGTAGCGTAACTTAGAGTAAATTTGTAGCTTAATGCCAAATTTGATTAACAAAAATTCAATGCAGGAAAACTTACTGGCTATAAAAAAGAAGATTATCACTAGTAAAAATACATTTAAAAAGGAAAGCATACACTTTGATGGCTTTTCAACTCATAATGTATATTATAATTCATTTTTTGAAAAAGCCAAATTTTTTATTGCTTCTGAAGGGTTAAAAGACTTAAATTATTTAGTGACCCATTTTACAAATTCACCAGACAATTCAACGCATATTACAACAGCTTATGTTAGCCGCCTTACTGCAATTCATATAACAAAAATATGATATCAACCTGAAAGTTGCATTCTAAGGTAACAGTTCATTAGAAATTAGGGCTTTTTCTGAACTAAAGTTTGGTTTTTTGCCATGTATTAAAAGCTTACCTCATCCCAATGTTCATATGCAAAGTTCTCCTTATGATGCGCTATGTTCCATTTTGCATGTATGCTTCCACCTCTACTAACAATACCAGTCAATCGATTAGCAGTGTGAGGGACGAATGGAAGCAATACCCCAGCATGAATAGTAAAGTAATCCACACCCTGCTCAGCCTGCTCGATTAAAACTTCACGAAATACCTGAATGTAAGAAAAAGGTTTGTCATTGTATGCATTTGCTAGAGAAAATACATAGCCATTCTACCATGTATCTGTTGATGAATACTGGCTAGCATAAATACAACGAGAAAAAATGTAAGCATAAAGGAAATGTTATTATGATGAGCAACAAATAACACCTGAATCTACAAGTAAAAAACATCTACTATATAAAAAAAAGCGTGCACACAAGCATATCGAAAACTAGAAGTTTTTAAGTTAATCAATACTTTTCAATTCCTCCGTATCATTTGACCACTCAACCTGAGCTGCTCATTTTTGAATGCGTCTTGAAAGTTTACTTACATGAGTATTTACTATAGCACATTGAAAAAATTAAGTGCATATAGCCAAACCATTGTAAAAGAAGTGTAGAAAATGTTCTGGTTAAACTCATTTCCAAAAGACTCATCTACACTTTGCTAAAATATCTATGTGAATTTACACTTGAATTGACGAATCTTACAATCGACCATAAAAGAGGTACTACTGAATGTACCACTTAGAATCCATAATATTTAATCTCTACCTTGCCGCATTGGGCAGGAATCAGTCCAATAGACAATAGTCTTAGTCTTGAGATTATTTAATAGTACAACTAGGTTTTCTTGTTATTACTTGAGTAGTAAAATTGAGCTTTTTTTAAAGATATGTTGACCGAATTCGTTTTTAAACAGTGATTTGGTTATCTTATAGTTAATATTATGACTTTAACAAATAATAATTTTGAATTACTATCAAGATACTTGACATGATGAAATGGCCATCTAGCATAGAAAAGCAACAAACATGTTGCTCACTTTTAATTGATAAAATTGTATCGCTATTGATGTTTATTTCATCTTAGGTACATAGTTTTTAGGGAATTACTAATTTTGTGATGTCCTTGAAATACTATCAGAGCAAATAACGCAATCCTTTGAAGTAAGTGAAATTCAATTGAAAATCTTTTAATTAGTAGTCGAAAGAAAACGAGGACCTATGACGTATGTTATGAGTTACCTCCCAAGTTAAATCTTCTGCAATACCGCCAACTCGCTCTAGAGCTTGATATATTGGAACAGTTCCAACAGGAATTGCACTATTTCTTAATATCCACTCGCGGGTTTGACGTATGTGCTTTCCGGTACTTAAATCCATCAATGTGTCAGCACCCCAAAGCGTAGACCATGATAATTTCTGCACTTCTTCCTCAATCGAGCTATTGACGTCGCTATTGCCAATATTCGAGTTAATTTTCACTTTGAACATGCGACCTGTAGTTAGTAGGAGCGATATTCTATCACTGAGTACATTGAGCTATCAAAATGGAATTTTGAAGGTCCGCTTTATTTGTATTTGTTACCTGTCATACCTTTTCCTATAACTTTTTAAGTTATGTGTTTCATTTGTGCAAAATATCCATATATTGCGATATTACCACTAGAAACATTCATAGACTTCCTCATTGAAAAAGGACTATTTTTCACCAAAATATTTGCACCATCAAATAGAAAGAGTTTAAAAAAGTAGCTTTCTGTCGATTTGGCAACTTAGTTCAAGTAAGTGCTATTTTATGGCATCTTCATTTTGTTATTATTAGTGTTTTTTTTTCCATTTTAGTTCGAAGCATAACTCATCATGTAATTTGAGATATACATATCACCTATAATCATTGGTTCTAGCTCTAAGTGACGTTTGTTACTGGGAATTATGGCACGTCCCCTGGCAATTTCTGACCGCACAAACTCTTTATCCATGCCTTCTCTTGCTGCAACAAAGGCCATCTCTTCAGTGATTATGCCCTTTTTTGCATAATACATCTATTCCCAAAGAGATACAAGGTTTTTAAAATACAAGTAATTCGATTATTTCATGCTGTTGCTGTTCAAGATAAAGCAGACTTTAAATGAGATTAACAGCAGTAATATTAATATGGAATTCAAATGTAAATAATATAAACATGCATCATATATAAATTGAAATGGAATGCTGAGCAAAAATGAGCTTAAAATTCTTACTTTAGAAACAGCTTTATTGAACTATTTTTTAAACGATTGCATATTCAAAGAAAATACATTTGCTAGTGAGTATAAAGCCAGATTAAATGTAATTTAAACAAAGTCATTCATCCCCTCTTAATGAATCAAATTCATTTGTACAGCATTATAAGCTCATTGTCAAGTTAGCAGATTACATTACATGTAATTTAAAATACCTCCTCTTGTAGTGCAATATAAAAAGTACCAATGAATAAATTGAAAGTGGTTGAAAATCAATAATTCTATTTAATGGATGTTTCTTCAAAAAAGCATAAAAATACAAAGAGGAAACGCAAGTGAGATTGGCAGCATGCACATAAAAACAACAGTTATTAATGTTGAGATCTTCCAGAAGTATTACAAAGACATAGTTGCCATGCAATTGAAGTATTTTAAAGATGTATAAACATCCTTAAATTTTATTTCAGAGATTCTAGAAAATAATAATTTCGATAATAATTGAAATGTATGGTCTAAACTTTTCCCAGTCACGATAACTCGTGCCATTTAAGCTTGTACATCAAATGCAATATCAAGAGAGAAGCGTTATTGAGTCATTAAAGCATCTACAAGTTAACAAATTAATTAACCTGCGTAAAGCGCTCATCATTCATTTCCTCACGGCGCTTTATCCAAGGCTCCCTCATCTTTGGCAGTCCGTGCTTAGGATCATAACCAAGCGGGCCACTAGTATCGTATAAATCTATATACGAGCAACCAGGGTCGGGATCAGTCAAGTGAATACGTCGGAATGGCACTCTCATCAGAGTGCGAGTGTCCTCGTGCATCACTTGATGATATTCTTTTGTGGAAGAAGGGTATGCTAAACCAAAATCTGCTGCAGCTTTAAAGATAGGGTTGAACGGATCTTTAGTTGGTTTCACAAGTCCAGATCCAGGAGCTTCCAAGTGGGTGCTAAACGATTTTTCCTGCGTGGCAACCATACGAATAGAGTTTGAAGGGGACACGAACGCATCAGTCATAAAAAGGCATAACGTGACGAGTAGCGTGAGCACTATGACGCTTTTCTGTTCATAGCGCTGCATTGTGGTTAGCATAATACCCAATGCACGATGTCGTGCAGTAAATTAACTAACTTTTGCGTAAGATATTTTATAGATCTGCAATAAATCTGAGTCTCACGATCTCGGTATCATTTGCATTGTATCGGTAATTTGAATTTTATAATCTTTTTGGTTTTTAAATGTGAATCCAATGGAGAGTCGTGAAATATCCTGATTTTTTAGTTAACATTATTATTTATTTGACATATATCAATATGCTCCTTTCAGTGCTGCAAAGAAACGTACCGAATCTCATTAGAAAAACTTCAATAATTGCTCGAGCATGGACTACCATGCCGTTTGCTCAAAGTCCATGCTTCCCGTCTAATGAAATAAATGTTCAGCATACTTCGATACAACTTACCCGTAGTTATTATAAAGGAAGAAACGGAGGATATTTTGGGAGTAAGTTATGCCCGAAGGAATTGTAGTTTAATTACTGCATGTTAATTTAATAATGTGCGTGTTAATAGAGGTGACGCGTAAAAAGAGACCGAATTATGTTGCTCCACCTCCAAAGCCTAAGCTACCTCCAAAGGAGACCCCAGAGCAGGTAATTTATTGATAGAATACAAGTCAAGATATATACACCTTGGAAAAACCGAATTGCACTGAATTTTGATCATACCTAAGAAGATTCAAATTTTTAATGATTGGCCAGTTTGCATAAGATGAAAAACTAGAAGTACAAGTAATCAATCAAAATTTGAAATTTCATTATTGATCAAAAATTATTACTAAAACTCAAATTTTTAGGACTGGTTAAAACTACGAATATATGATGCAACCATTAAACCAATATAAATAATTTAGATGCGACATTGCAAGCGTACAATTTATGAACGAGTATCATTTCTTTTTGTTAGATAAATGAAAGGCTGTTTGGGATGTATCCAGCTTATCGGGAAGCAGTTGAATCTGGTTCTAAGACACCAGTTTTAGATGCGCTTGAATCCGCTACATCGGAACCGGAAATGCTCGAGAAAGCTTTCCAGGTATGTTTAACTCTTTACATTTATTTCACAACTTTTTAAACATTTTCCAACATTTTTCAAAAGTTTCTGTTCCTCGGATTTCTTGAGATGTAATTTGTAAACTTTTTAATGCATTTTTAAGTTGGCAAGAGATGTGATTCCTCCACGAGCTGGTCCTCGTCGAAATAATGCACGCCGACGTGATCGTTTAAAGTACAAAAGAATCAGAAAGCAGCATGCAATCCAACGAACTCAAAAAGTGGCCGCAAATTTGCGGAAAATAGAAAAAGCTCAGGTACATCAATTTTTCTTGATTTAATGCAAAATTTGTCATTTTTCTGATATTTGAACATGAATTGTGAGCAACTGCAAATAACTCTTAAATGCTGCAACTTTATATGTCAAATGGATAAAAATAGTCTACACTAAGAAATGATTTCATTCATAAGAATTTTTGTAGCTCTGAAGCATTCGGTGGATATTTTTGGTATTTTTATTAAAAATTATTCCATTAAAATATAGTAATTTGGTGTGCAGAATGTAAAATGAAATAATTGTGTAGTTTAATTTAAAAGCTTGCGTTAGCAGAATTGCATCTTCTCAGTTTTTTTAACATTAATATATTTGCTTTTTTGAAAGGAATCGATAAGGGAAAGTCAAGTCTGTTAGTACCATTTTACATTTCATCCTGTTATTTCTTTAATCTTGACCCGTAGAATCCCTCTGAATTGATTCCCTGATGTTTGTAAATTTTTCTAAATTAATATTTTTCTTTAGTATCTGACTCAAATAAGATGACCTTTACACCCCTTCTTAACTATTAAATCCTTTAAATTATTGCTTAAAGCTCGATTTCGGTGCATTATAGGAGGAGGAGATTACACTATACTTAAGATATAATGTTAGCTGTCCGATACTTAAACTTTATGTAACATTTAATGTTATTTTGTCATTCGATACCTAGCTGTATTATTTTACGCATCAAAGTATGATACCGATATAAAAAAAGGCAAAAATGTGACTAAAAAGTGATGTCTATAGTGACAAATTGATTTTTTTGTTATGTTCAGGCTAGGCGTAAGTGGGGAGAAGAGCTGGTGGCTAATGCTCGTGAAGAAGAGAAAGCTTGGCAGGCTGAAAAGGCAGCTCGAAGGGCGCTATTGATGAGCCAATTCAATGCTCAAACATCAGGAAAAGGTTAAGTTTGACTTTGCCACAAGGGGATCTTATAAGCGTTAGCCCCCACCCCCTTGTCATTTTTTAGTCTATCAGCCATTCATCCAATTTTTCAAATCATAAAGTGTATTTTTTAGGTTGCTTTTGTGTAAATTATATGGAATCTTTATTGTACGCCAAGTAGGCATACAGCAAAGCAATAAAACTTTTATTCATTCTTTTCAAATAAATTTAAGGATTCGTAGCAGACTTTAAATCTTTATAATGAGGTTGTGCGATTGTTATATAGTTTTCTCGCGGCACCAATATCTGAATGCAATTTACTAAATTGTTTTGTTGATAGACACTATTTAGTCAACAAGTAAGCGATTGAATTGAATATGACTATATTTCTCCATGGTCCCATCACCCTTTGTTGATGCCACCTAGTAACAAACTTTTGTCATACTTTTTTGGAAGGATTGGCTGAGTACTCACTTCTGGCAGATCAAGTAACAAATGTTTGTTTTGCTTCCAATTTGTTGAACATATTGGTAAAAGTAGTTTCGGTAGATATACGTACATTTTTCTAACGGAATTTATCACTAGATATTCAGCATAATCATATGGAGATTGCAATTGAATTATATGATGACTTCCTATCACAGATTTGATGCATTGGTAGTGCAATACATTCCGCTTTGTTAAAGTGAAAATAGGTAAGAAATTTCAACTCCAAAACCAGTCACCCGCTAGTAAAAAAATATAAAAATTTTTATTTTCAAGCATGTATTTTATTATCGGGTATAATTTATATCACTTGTATTTTTGAAGGCATCTTTGTAGATTTTTAATAATTGGAACCTCAGATTAATTCCTCGTCGCTTCAATTTTCTCTCTTTGAGTATTCCTTGTTCATCATTGATATGCAGCTTTTGATTTGATATGTGCAAAAACTGGTAAATTGTGTCTTTGCAGGTAAATGAGGAAATCGTTACATGAAAAAGTACTTGAAAATCCTTTAAAATGTACTTGAAATAAAGAGTTTATCCATATACTATTTTTCTATTGATATCTTAAGTGCATAGATTTTTTAGCTAAATTTTGATAACTTTCAAACAAATTTATTGGGCCATTAAGGTGTATTAATATTATAACAAATTCTTGACATTTTCTTCTCACCAGTTCATAAGTTGGTTCGAAGTTGACTTTGGTCTTAAACCTTTCCCAAATATTTCTACTGTTGGAATTAGATTTTTGTGGAAAATTTTTTTTGGATGAATAAAGTTGTGCTCATCTCTGAAGACTTGTAACTCAAGATATAGTTACAAGTCCTGGAATTGATAATGTAAATGTTGGGAACCAATTTGCTTATAACAATTAGTTCTTAATGGAGTTACTCTCTTAAGAGTTATTCCGTTATTTAGCTGCATCATTTTCTACAATACCGGTTAACCTTTGTATTTCTAACAATGAAAGGTCAAACAATTCTGTTCAGCACTATTTTCCATCATAATCAGAATCCCAAGAAATTAATTTTGCAACTCTCCAGATGGACTGGCATCGAGATTTTGTTGTGTTGCTGAGTGTTTCATACTTACTCTCAGCAATGCAAGTTATGTCAGCATAATGTCGCTTTCCTTCTGTAATCTTTGCATCCATCTTGTTGCCAACATGTCCTGCATTTATAACATTAAAAAAAGATGTATATCGTGATAAATTTTTGTCTTCGTTCTCTTAATAACAAAAATATGATTTAAATATGGAATTAAATATTAATATGCTTATGAATAAATAAATAGCAAGCTGCATCAAATCATTTTCATCATTTTTACATGTAATTCTGTTAGTGCTGCATTTTTACTTGTAGCACTTGTGTAAGTTCCCACAGCAACCTATGTAGCTTAAAAGTTTGCATTAGATTACAAAAATAACACATATCACTGGGTGGTTGAGTATATCTTGCAGTTTTAGAAATATTCTTCTAGGAAAAAGCTGTTTCAATGGCTATAGAATTTTTTTCTGGATGTACTTCAAACCAATTTTTATTAAGTCACTTAATTGTACTGTTTATTGCGTTTTTCTGGTTCTAATTTTAGTCTCTGCTTCTGTATAAATTATTTTGTCAAAACGTTATAGCAGTACTAGTATAATTTGTGTTCTAGTGCAAAATAAACATTGACTTTGAACTGCAACTATGGCTAGGTCCTTCCTCAAAGTATATAATGAACATAGATTATTTGATATAAAATTTATAGCAAATTAGTTTATGTCGCAAGATAAAACTGAGTTCAATTTGTATAGGCATATATTGGCTACTTTACTGGTCATGTAATGGAATGTAAGTTCATTCCAAATGTGTTAGGAATTGATTTTAACATTATGCTCTCTATTCAAAGAATATATGTTATTTAGTATTATTTGTATTTGACCAGAATATTGTGTGCAATGTATTAATGAGGTTCACTCTTGGTAACACATGATATTGATCTATTAATATATTACCATGCACTTTCCTATTTGGATTTTCTTGTCCTGTTTGAAAGTGTAGCAGTATATTGATGAATTCTGACAGTTTATCAACAAGAGATAACTTAAAAATAACGAGCAAAAATATTTCTCTGAAGATAATTTAACAACTAGCTTTGCAGAATCAGCTTTTGCAGTGCCAAGTGGAAAATCTATAGCAGTAGTTAACGTCTTATACACAAGAAGATCATATTTCTGTACTGGAACCCTCTTTGTGGATAGTTTTAGTTCAAAACGCTAACCGTGAACTGAAGATACTCGTCCCTGATGCTTTTTAAAGTGATAGAAAACCTTAGAGCTTTTATACTACATCTCAAAGTAATATTTTAGAGACAACTCACAATCTAGCACAGAAAACTCAAAGGTCTTATTTGCCATCAACTTACTAAAGGGGCAAAATTTAATTAGGTAATGATGTACTTGAAATCAGATCACACAATGCTAAACTCTGTTGAGTCATTTGAACAAATGCTTTCTATTGCTTTTGAGATGTTAATTGTCTTTGACAAGTGGAATTCAAACTACTTTAATTGAAGCAGGAAAAATGTTTGGCAAGTGAATACATTTCTAATTATTGAACAATTATCTATGGAATTAAAATGGTTCAGAGCCGCTATAAATGGCATTTTTATAATGGTCTTAACAACCAAATTAAAAACCCTTTATGTAATAATGATTGTCCTGAGAATATCAAAGAATTTTGCAGTTTAGTGGCACATATTGACAACCATTACTTAGAGTTTAGACAAGAATTACAAAGCAATCAACATGACAATTCTACAAGGCATTATGCAAGAAACAAAAATTTTCAAGAATTAAATCCAAATGAAACCAGTGGCAATGACATCGTAATTGGAGCATTTCAAGGGCCTATTTCTTCTGCTGAGCATGAAAATTATTTTTAGGATTGTTTATGTACTGTGGAAAACCTGGCCAAATAAAAAATATATGTCAAAAGCAAAGAATTAGGGAATAAATCATAACAAAGACAATAATAGATGTAATCAATTAGTTGGGATTAATCAAGATAATATGAAAAGTGGTATACTTTGTCTATTTTGTGGTTCCAATTTGCACAATATGACTACAAGTCTAAGTAATTAAAATTTTCTTCAGGATTTTTCCAGTCAAGAAGATCAAAATTTGTCTCAGTCAAACATATTAGTTGCAGTTACTCCCAAAAGTAATCTTTGATGATTATATGTAAATTTAGAAATTCAAGATGCGAGTAACTCTAAATATGTTATTTCTATATTGGTTGATTTGGGATATAACTGCTCACTAATTAACAGAGATTTTGCTTCAAAGTTGGGTTTTACTTCAATATCTTTGAGTAAACCTGTAGTGTTCTAAGCAATAGACGGATCAATGTTATCATCGGGTATTACTGCGGATCTAGTGAACTGCAATATGAAAATTAATGAATTAGAATTTGAATTGAAACTGTTCGTAGTTAATTCCATACAGATACTATATTAGGATTGGACTGGTTGAATGAATACAATTTAAAAACTGATGGGAAAAAATTGCTGTTCAGTTTTGACCAAAAATTCAGTTTTGGCACAAAAGGGGGATAAGGGAATCAATTGCCAAACACAGACAAGCCCCTACCTACTTTCACTAAATGGGACCCCCTCTAGTCCATGCAAAAGTTTTCCTTCTGAGGTTAAAAAATTATTTTTCCAGAATATAATCCTGCAGATTGTGATGATAGTTTTTGTTGTGATATCGATAAAATTTTAAATACTAAACAAGAAATACCTCTAGAATATCAAGATTTTAGCATATTTTTTTCAATGATTGAAGCAGACACTTTACCCAAACATTGAAAGTTTGATATGGAGATAAATATAATTTTGGATAAAAAGATACCCTGGGGTCCTATGTACCCTTTGTCGGATATAGAGTTAAAGATGTTGAAAGACTACCTAGATGAACAGTTAAAAAAGGTTTTATTTGCCCATCTTCATCACCCGCTGGTGCTCATATATGTTTTTGTAAAAAAGAAGAGCGGGGAATTATGAACTGTAATAGATTATTGGGGTTTAAACAAGGTTACAGTGAAATACAGGCACCCTTTGCCTTTAGTTGATGAAATGCTATGCCATTTTTTGAAAGCCCGTATGATTTTAAAACTGAGTCAAGGGTTGCATATAATTTAGTACAAATAAAGGAGGGTGACAAATGGAAAACTACTTTTTGTTGTGGTTTTGACCATTTTGAATACAGAGTAATGACTTTTGGCCTGACTAATGCACTTGCTGTAGTTCAGAACCTAATTAAAGAAACTTTACATGACTTCCAAGATGTATTTTGTGTAGTATACCTTGATGATATATTGATCTACTCCAAAGACCTGACAGCATACAAATCATGTTTAACAGGTTTTGGATTGATTGATGAAAAACCAATTATCTTTAAAATTGAAGAAGCGCTCTTTTTTGCCTAATTGCACTAATTTCTTGTGCTACGTTATATCAAATATTGGTATCAAGATAGACCTGAAACAAATATCAAGTATTGGCACATGGTCAAATCCTGTAAATGTGAAGATGCTACAATCTTTGCTGGGGTTTGCTAACTTCTACCATACCTTTATTCCCAACTATTCAAAGTCAGTTGTTCCATTGCTAAAACTATTAAAGAAGAATCAACCATTCAATTGAACAAATTCCTGCAATTTGGTATTTCAAAGGCTAAAGGAAGCTTTTAAAACTGCAAATACCTTACATCACTGTCAGGATCTAATAAGTTGCCGTTCGATTTGCTATTGAACCGTGATTATTTTGTCGTAAAATGTTATGATTTGTGTACAATTCTTTCAAAGAATTGTGCTCATTATATCTTTTGTGATGTGTTGCGAGATTCATTCTTGGCAACACATGAAGTAGGTTCAAATATACTAAATTAAGCGTGTATTTCTCTTGTGTTTTTTGTTTACCTTGTGTTGCAGATTATATACGTGAGATTTGGAAATTAGATCCTTACAATCACCCAAACAGTTCCAAAGTATTTTATGCTGAGACTGATGCCTCTGACTACACTATTGGAGGAGTATTATCTCAACAGTATGAGGATAAACTACAACTGATTGCATACTATTCAAGAAAACATTTGGCTAAAGTTGCTTGTTTTTACCAATGGACCATTTTTATTGAGTACCGTAGAACCTGTAAAGGTGATAATAGATTACCAGAACCTGCTACTTTTTTTGACAATAAACTAAATTAAAGACAGGTACAATGGTCATTTTTTTAGCTGATTTTAATTTTCAGATTACTTTTTGACCAGGAATTTAAGGAGGAAAACAAAATGCATGAAGTTGAAGAGTTAAATATCAAGTCAAATTGAATGATGATCAAACGGAGGGTCAAGAGCAGATACTGTTATAGATGGATAAATTCACTTTGAGAGCCACTCACAAAAAGGACAGTATGACATTACTGAAGCAAATAAAGTTAGCTTAAGCAGAAGAAGGATTACTTCAAAGGTCCCTTAAAGATAAATATTACCAAATTGAAGATAATTGCCTTAAATTTAGAGGCAAAATTGTCGTTCCTTGTTCATTGGAATTTACAATTCTAGAAACTTGTCACAATTTGCCCTTTGTAGACCATTTTGGTGTTCAAAAATATTCAAGCTATTATCTCTTTCTTATTAGTGGCCTGCAATTTGAAAAGACAGCAGTTCTTGTGTGGGTTTGAGTGAACTTTGTGCCTGTTTTAAGCCAGATCACAAAAGCTGGCTTGATTACTTTTGCCTTTGCCAATTTTGCCACATCCATGGCATTTGATTTTGACGGACTTGATCACCAACCTTTGTCCAATGGGGGGGAGGGTGGACTCCGTATTAGTCGTCATCGATTGATTTTCAAAAATGGCTCATTTCATTGGATTTTTCAAGACAATTAATTTGTTCCAATTGACCAATCTATTTAAAGAACATATTGTTCAACTTCACGGTTTTCTGTGTGGTATAGCATCCAATCAAGGATCAGTGTCTGCATCAAAAATTTGGTCAAGATTTATTAGGAACTATGGAATTTTGCAATTGCTTTTGTCTGCATACCATCCTTGGACAGATGATCAAAGAGAATGGGTAAATCAAGGTTTAAAACTATACCTCTGAATATATTTAGATTAACAGCAGCAGAACTGGTTAGCTAATTTGTTTAAAGCAGACTTGTGCCATAACTCCAGATTTTGTTCGAGTGTCAAAATGTCCTCTTTTTGTGCTAATTATAGTTGTAAACCTGTACTCAATGGGTCAATCAGATTACTACACATGTCTCTACCAATAGTTCAAGATTATGTACAGTCCATGCAAGATAGTTTTGGAGTAATTTCTGAAGAATTAAAAGCTGCAAATAATTCAGCAAAGTACTCTGCAGACAAGAGATGGCGTGACAAAAAATTTCAGGTTGGTGATAAAGTATGCTAAAGTAGAAGAGTATTAGGACAGCACAATCATGTTTGAAATTGAGCTGGAAGACAATTGGACCTTTCCCAACTGTAGAGAAGATTAATTCAATTGCCTGCAAGTGTAAGAGTATGATTACTAAACTAACGTATAAACCGGAACAGGTAACAAGGAAATAAAACACAAAATGATTATACGTAAAAGCGCTGTCTATTATACTCTATCCATGTGTTGCCAAGAATTATCTTGGCAACATTGTTTTCAACATTTTTTTCATATCAGTCGAATTAAGTCAAATTGATTTGAACAACAACCTACAAATCATCAATAGCCATAGAAACAATTCACGGATAGTAGAACAGATCACACGGCAAAAAGTCAAATCTTCACGAGTTAAAATTACTACCAAGTATGTCTAGAGTTCACAATATGTTTCATATATCACTACTATTGTTACACAAAATGATCAATGATCTGGATCAAAAATACTATACACCACTACCAATTCATATTTACAAGTCTGGAGATTTTTACAAGGTGGAAGATATTATAGATGTAAAGAAAATTAAAGAAAAACACCATTTTTTGGTATTGAGATATGGCTATCCTGACTGAGAAAATTCTTGGAAACAAGAGGAAAACATGTTGAACTATTGTGAACTGGTTGAAGATTTTAAGAATTGTTTTAAGAACCATGCAGAAACCACAGCAAGGAGGGTGCATGTTAGGAATTGATTTGTACGCAGTGCTTCATATTACTATAACTCCTTAATCTAGTGAGCACTACCAAGACTGAATCTCAGCAACACATCCAGCAAAATATATTCGAATATAAACAATTATCAGCAAACAATCTTTAAATAGAAAACATAGCATATAAATCAATTACTAACACATATTCAAAGACTGTATGTTAAATAAAGTTGTCTGTATTCGACTAGGATATTATGTGCAATGTGTTGACAAGAGCAAATCTTGTCAACACATGATATAAATCTATTAATATGTTTTTATACATTACCTTGTTTAAATTTTCTTGTCCTGTTTAAATGTGTAGCAGTATATTGACAGATTCTGACAGATGAGCAAATATCATTGTATCTGTAGTTTGATCCCAATTAGAGTTTGTAAGCTGTTGAATATAGTATTTGTTTTCATACTAAAGGAATACAGAAGCTGTGTAGTTCTTCAGGAAGCTTGAGATTTATAAATTTCTAATAGCCTTAGAACTGTAAAACTGAGCTCATGAAAAAAAAACAAGGATAATAACAATGATAGAAAAGGAGAAAGAAAGAGAAAGAGGGTACATTATTTGGCAATATAATGCTAGTTATACAATATGTAAGTTGCAAGGTATCAATTGAAATGATCCCATGAGTTAGTCTCATATTCCAGGTAATGGTATCTAGTTGGCTCATAAATGATTAGCATTAGCATAATTGTAGTTGGCAATTCCTGATATAGATAATATCTAATTCAGTATATACTATTCACAAGTGATTCAGAGATTTAATGTAGTGACAACTAGGATTCTCATATCTCTAATACCTACATTGTTGAATATGAACGTATACCTTTGGAGGCAGTGTGTTTGGTTGAACTCTTTAAAAAATTCAGCAAGGCACACTTATTTCATGGTACCCAGGACAAATAGTTTCTAACCCAGAATTGGAGCATTTGTAATGGCACTGATGAATGTGTGTTTGGTAAACACTTTACTGTTGTTTATCTATTCTATGTATTTATTTCCCAGATTGCACCTCCTGTAAGCAATATACATAGATTGTGTTGGCAAAGTTTCATTTATATATATGATGAGGTTAACATGGCGAGCAACTATTTGAGCATAAAATTTCCTATAGTCTTCCTTGAGATTGGTTTCCTGCCTGTAGGGCTCATGCGGATTGTGACTATACTTCATGTACTTGTGTATCCAGTACTTTTCTTGGATCAACTATTCTAATGCTATAGAGCAATTTTGAAATTTGAAAACTTCCCAAGCATTGTGACATGAAACTTAACTATGGGCATGATTTGGTGCCACTGAAGGTACCACATAGTTCACCTATTTCTCTGTAACTTTGTACAATACAGCTTCCCTATTCTGCTGCTAGAGATCACCTATCTCCTGGTACTTTCAAGGCATTGGCTGAGTGTTTTGTTATTGCAGCTCATTGTTCTTAATGTCATAGTTGTGTGACACATTTGAGTAGTGATTAATGGCTGCTTGTTTGAAATGTTTGCACTTGTGGTTGTTGGGCATTGAACAAACAATAAGGTAAAAAACAAAAAAAAACGAAGTTCAAGTTAATGTTAAACTTTGCTGTATTTGACATTTCAAAATGTTTAATGATGAAAGTATGGCCAAGCTATGTTGTCAGGATTGCTGTATCCAAGCAAAATTAATATTGTTTATTAATCAATTACGATAAGTAGTTTGTAAGATAATGAATGTTTGAACTATATAGCCGATGATAATCGATTATAGTTATTTTCAATATGTTGTAAGCAATCGGAAGTCTCCCATATGATCACGCTGGTTCAACTTTGTAAGTTCTCGTCCTGTCAGCAATAATATGTAATCATATACATATATATCGTGTCATGTCCTGTTCTGTCTGTTCATATAGTTGCATAGTGTGAGCTATATCCTTTGTTTGTCTGGAAGTTGTATCTTTTAGGATTTGGATAATGTTAAGTCAAGAGAGAATATAAATTGATAATGATTCAAAATTGTTTTTTCATAAAATTATAGTTCAGACTAATTGAAAAATGGCATGAGATACAATTTTTTTTCAAGATCGTGCACAAAATTTTTGTTTGAACTAAACTGGGGTAATTTGGAAAGGGGCTGCATATTCTGTAATTCGTACCGCATATTATTAATTCAAAAAAGGACGAAGATTTTAATCTTACTGAACTTCACAGAAAAATTCCTACCTTTGCCACAAGTGAGCATGGCTATGATGTATCCGACCGAGAAGCTTTATCTTAATGATTCATATGTCTTTCAATGCTCTGCGATTGTTAAAAGTATTACAAAGAGTGAAGCAGATACTTCAGTTTCAATAGTATTAGATCGGACCGTTTTCCATCCACAAGGCGGCGGTCAGGCATGCATGTAGATTGAACTTCTATTCGTCAAGTAGTTTGCTGAAATTTTGCTATTGATCAGCCATCAGATTTAGGCGTCTTGAAACGTGGCGATGAGATTATTTTTGAAGTTGCATCTGCACGTGTTGTAAGTATTTTTCACAGAAATATCTTTTTCAACTGCTATGAACGGATTTTAATTTTAAGTTCAGGATGATATAGCGATTGTTCATGTCGGTACCCTTTTAATTGACAATCTTGTTGTAGGAGAAGAGGTGGTTGTTGAAATTAATAAAGAAGATCGAATTCATAATGCGAGGTGGGCCCAATTATTCCTCATTTAAAGTACTATAATATAGTTAAAGTACCGCACTTTTATAAGATATCCGGTGAAAAAGTTACTTGAAATGGCATTAAACTCGCATGAAAAATCATGTAAAATCATTTTTTTACAAATAATGTAAGAGTAAATTAATTCAAGCTTATTTTTGGACCTTTATATTACTGATCAAATTGGAAGATGGAACATTGACAATATTTGTAAGAACTACTGACAATTTTCTGATTTTTAAAATAATTGAATACTTCAATGGAAACGGCTAAGAAAAGCAATAAAAAAACATTTTTTTATTTTGAGAAGTAAATATTTTCCTTCATTGAAATACCAAAAGAAACTGCATCTTTAGCTTTTACAAAAATTTGAGACATAGAGAGTGTAAATTATTGAAAAATTGGCCCAGCATCATTCCCTGTTTAAAACTATGTCGTTATGTTTAGTTTGGTTTTTAAAACTACTTTATTCTTATAATAATAATAATATAAAAATGAAAATTTGCAATTTATAGTAATTATTTACATTATTTTTAGCAAAATTTTTTCCCTAGGTTCTCTTCAATGAGATAAAAAAACATAAAGCTCACTCTGCTCAAAAGTTCTAATTAAGATTCCTAAATTTTCCCAAGACCAAAACAGATGATGTTGTATATAAAATACCACAATTTATCAGCCATTAAAAATTGCAGTCAAAAAGTATTTTATAAGTGAGCACGTACATGTTCATATATGAAATTCTATTTTTTTTGGCGCACATTACGAGAAAACGCTATCTCGCCTTCAATTTAGAGTATACGAACAGAAAATTTTACAACTTTTTAGACTTAATTGGAAAATAACCTAATTTGCCCACCCCCAATGTAATGTATACATTTATATAAATAATAAAAACATCGGAATGTCGTAACTTTTCATATCATGCAGCATAATATTCATGACTTGTACCTCAAATAGAAAGTGCTGAGTTATATTTCAAACTATTTTTTACGTAATAATATTTTCCAACTTAAATTCTGATATTCTTCCTAGCATGAAAGAAATCTACTGCAACATGAAATATTTGTACATGACACATGTTGTTATGATCAGGAGAAGATGGGAGTAACTTTTGATTTTTTGCTTCTTTATCCTTACAGACTTCACAGTGCCGGGCATGTATTAGATGTAGCAGTGAATGCAATCGGTTTAAGTCACTTAAAACCAGCCAAAGGTTATCATTTCTCTGATGGTCCTTATGTAGAATATATAGGTAAATGCACTAAATTTCAGATTTGATGAATTTACTCCTAATAAATTTTCCCTTACGACAAATATGCGAAAAAGTCTCACTGAGTTCATGTTCGCTTCAGATTATCGGATACAATTTGTCCCTACAGATTTGTTGTACTCAAAGTTTAGAGCATATGAATTTATGGTATGCAAATGAAAATTCATGACAATAATATCATTGATAAACTGAAATACGATGATATAGAAGTGGTACAGCATAGCTGATGAAGCTATAGCATTTATGATATAACAGATTGCAGCAACTAGTTAATAATCAATCGCTATAAAGGAATAATGAGTGGTATTATCAGCGATAGTCTCTCTACCTACTTCACATGGATTTTATTCTAGATTCGTTACAGAAGATTCTAGAACATTCTAGCATCGAGATATTTTATTTAATAATATTATAAATTGCAGGTTCTGTAACATTTTTCTCAATTATAATACTCCTTAATGTTGATAACTTGCCATTTTCATAAATTTGTGAAAGGCAGCATCAACCTTATATAATAAAGTGTGTGATTATGACGTATCACAATCTCAAGAAAAAGTCATTACCCGGAAAGAAAAAGTTTGCACATAATATTACCTGAACTAGACTTTTCCCTAGAAAAGTATTTGTTTTTTTCATTGGCAGTTGTACTTTGACAATATTAGAAGACCAATTGAAAAATCTTTTAGAAAGCAAACTTTAAGGATAAAAAAGAATAATTAGCGTACTTTGAAAAGTAAATTACATTTATTTTATTCTTTTCCTCTCCATAATGTAAAGCTAACATTCAAAACAATTTTTTTTATCCTGTGGGAATAGAATATGAAGCATATTACATTTGAATCTATGTATTACATCAACATGGAACGAATCATTATATAAGCAATTACAAGAAGAGCATCCAGACTGAATTTGAATGATTTACTTTGTTTTGGCGTACAATTTTTGATCCTAGTAATTATCCATTTCGTACTTTGCAGCATAAGCAATAAAAACTACCTGTTGATTTATTTGCTTGCTGTGCTGATTTTAGGAACGATTGAGTCTGCCGAAAAAGCAGATATTGTTACAAAACTTAATGTTGAGATCGAGAATATTATTACAAAAAATATTAGAACGGAAATTGCATTTAATGAAGAAGGATTGCGCATAGTAAATGTGGGTGGGCTGGCCTGCCCTTGCGGAGGAACGCATGTAAAATCTACAGCTGAATTAGCTGGAATTCGGGCCACTAAAGTAAAATTGAAGAAAGGGAACTTGAGAATTAGCTATGCTGTTGCATGAAAGCCTGTATCGTTATCTGTAAAGGATTTATATTTTTGTTCTCATCTCTTTCTCTTTATAATTCATACTATATTGCATGAATGTAATCATAACCTAGCAAAACTCCAGTTAACAAAAAATGTTTACTACTCGTGAATTCTCCTCAGTAACAAAAAAGTTAGCTGGTTACATAAATCTTAAAGTATTTCTCGTCAATTATTCCAGTTGCCTTAAATTCTGGTTTGCGGCATGGTACAATTTTATGATGTAATTTAACCTCTTAGAATATCATCCTTGTATACTAGTAAGCCTTAGAATGGGTGGATTCAAGGAATCTGGCTTATAAATGTGATGAAACGCAGAACTCGTACTGCATAATTTATGGCTTAAACTTGCCAGGAATGCCTGTTGTAATCAAATTTAGAAAAGTACCAATGAACACGCAATAGTAACTCATTATGTTGATGGTCCCTCTTTCAGTTTGATTTGTCTTTCTAAGTGCTCTATTCGTTAATAATGCTTTCCAAAAAAGTATTTGCCCAGTTGCTGCCACAGTAAGAGAAGATTCCTCATGCGCAAGTTCGATACAAATGGATGCAGTCCAATGAGAACAAGATTCGAAAAATGCTGCAGTCACTAGAGATGAGACAGCTTCATGATAAAGTGCCTCTAAATGTTGATAAATGCTTGATTTTTTGGAACTATTTTAGGGGGAAATGTTGTAAAAAATTATAACTGAGAAGAATGCATAGAATTTAAAAATCATTCAAAGTTGAAAAGACCGTTGCATTTTGTCCAAAATATTTTTATCTAGGTAAATAAGATTTTTCAATTTAGTGCTATTTCAGTACTTATTGGCATTTTTACATGATAATGAACTAGTCAATGTTAAATTGTCAGTTATAGACAAAATCATAACCCTCAGAAAATTTTGAGTTACTCCTATACCAGGAAGGATTCAGCTCAAAAATATATTCAGAATTTTATGTTATGCATTCTTTGGCTGCATACCCAGAATAATCCCCTTTCTATATCGACTCAAAATTAGCCAACTATAAACTTTACTTATAATTACTTCATTAATTCCCAGTGCATCCATGTTGACAAATACAATATTCCACTATACTTAAAATCATTGAAGGTTTCCTTCAAATCTCCAAGAATTTTTTCGGGCATATGTAAATAAAATCTTACTGCAAAACTCAAAATTTAATATTTATTGTAAATTTTTTCAATAAATTTTGTAAATATCCCACCAAACATTTCTTATGAGGTAATTATACAAAACCTCATAATCAGACAAAAAATTTGAATATCTATGAAAATTTTTTATTACAATTGCAGACAACATACTTGTAATAATAAGAGATTACTCAACATTTTCAAAAAATGCAATATCCTCGGTTCTAAAGGCTGTATACAGTTGTCCCGCCTCATCTTTATTTGACTTTTTCTCATAAGCACCAAATGCTGAATTTGTAACTATGGACCTAGCTCTACCAACACGTGAGTGTAGATCGCTGCAGTTTTCGCGATGTAGTCCTTTAGGCGGACCGATTCCATCTAAACCGTGCAGCAACCAAGTCTGTAATGTACATTTCTCAAATGCTTGTATGCCATCATTAACACTTGCAAAACCAAATTGTCCATGCTCTGTTCTCCACTGTGCAATTAGCGCTGCCTTCAAAATTCATAATATAAACTTTATCTCATATACATATACATATAGAGTTGACTCCAAATGTAAAGAATTTCACTTTTTCACATAACAAATGAACAAAAAAGTTATATTATGTCCAAGTTTAGCAAAGTCAGATTTTCAGATGTAACAAATAAATTTGTTGGCCTCGATAACTTTGTAATGTCCAAAGTTTACCACCTAAATATTTACCAGTAATATTTGAAAAAATGCTCTCTCTCTCTAAATATATGTAGCAAAATATCAGGAAAAGCCAAATTTTTTTAAATTTTCTGCCTTGTCTATATGTGTTACATTGAATAAATATTATACCTGCATTGCTACATCTGCAGCAATCTCTTTAAAGATCGTGAGGACTGGGGATCGAACCCCCCTTGAGGCACTTTTTTTATTACTTTTATCCCAACTTCCAGCCATTTCCTTAACAAAAAACTCCCTGTAATACCTTAAAATAGTGGCAAACGACCAGCCCACTATAATTGTACCAGGCAATCGAACCAAATCTTGTTGAAATTCAGATGGCGTTGATTTAACAGAAATCACTTTGATTTCGAGTTTACTCTGTTTGTCAGAATCATCAAGTCCTGCAGCGTGCAATAGTGCATAGACCCCATAACGTCGGTTTGAAATCTCTGATTTCTGTATATGTGCCTTGGCAAATGGAGTGCCGCCCTGCAAAAATGCATATTTTTGTTGCTGTAAGTTTAAAATCACTTCCTCAAAAACATCTACAGGATTCATGTAGCATATTGTCTCTATAAAATGAAAATCTATTCACTTAATTATTAATTATCATCAAAATACCAATTTATGACTTATACTATAAAAGTGAATGCTGAAATTCATGAAAGTTAATTAAAATTGCCTGTACATAATATATGAATCTATTTTGAAACAGAAAATTTAATATGTAATGACAAAATTTTTAGCTGTAAAGAATTTTTAAAACAAAATTTTTAAACTTTTTGATTCTGTGAAGTGGACAGTCATTTGATATCAAGTTTTTTCATATTTCAACACTAGTTAGATAAGTTGAATCTCTGCCATTCTCCACAGAAAGTAACAGAAAATGAAAATATTATGAAAATCAATGGCCTCATTGAGAAAATTGAATTCAAACGATTAATACAGTAAACTTCGGATTCAACGAGTTTGTTAGGACATACCGAATTCACTTGTTACGTTCGAAAATCTGACCTGATCTTTTTTTTGGACACAATATGGCCTTTTTATTTATTTATTGTAGATAAAAACTCACTGAAAACAAATTCACTATATCCTAAGGTTACTACATTTTAGTGATATTTTGTGTTCCTACGATATTTGACAAATTTCAAACAAAATTTAGCGTGTACCTGCAAGTCAAATTTTAACCTTTTTCCATTATCTGATTGGTTGACAAGATCAACCAAAGGTAACAATACCCACCCACAACTCATTTCAATTTCTTCGTATTTTTCATCAAATTTCTCGTTACCCTCAGAATATTCCTCCGAACTCATTGAAAACAAGTTAGAAGCCATTTTCTCATCATCAAAGTCTTTCTTTTTAACCTTTTTATTTTTCCTAGTATCATTGGAACTAGAATAGCTAGCTGAAGCCAAATTAATTTGGGTATTTTTGCCTTTTTTTATTAATTTTTCCATATGGTCATACCCTTGAGAGCTGTCCAAATTCAATTTTTTTGATTCTTTTTTTCCATCTTTTTTGGGATATTTTTTTCCAGTAAATTTCTCGTTCCTAGTATTATGACTACTGGCAGATTCTGAGCCTGAAAAAGGAACCTTCTGCAGATTTTTTTTACTGCTGTATATAGTCTTTCGTCGGAAAGTTGACTTTCTTCGTGATATACCCAGTTGTTGATGAATGCTGGAAAAATGAAGCACAAACCGTATTTTCCAAGTTAATCAGTTTATAGTATGTACGCATATATAAATATATATTTATGTTTAACAGCACATCATAAAACAGATAATATAGCATTTTTATAATGGTACATAAAATTTTTCAGGCATTTACATATAATATGAATATATATATATCCACGTACGTAATATGCACTAAGATGTAAACACGTATGCAAATGAAGTTTTTACTCACAGTTGTACTGTACAAGACAGAATGAAAATAATTCAAGAGGAAAATAAATATGGAATGGCTACCACTGTCTATTAGAATTACTAATTACTAAAAAATGCTAAAGGTAAATGTAAATTTAGATGCTGTTTTTGAAGCATTTTTACATATATATGTAAAGTATTACATGTTCTTGATGATCAAGTTTACGTTTATTACATGGCTGTACCAAAACAAAAATCCACGATCGAACTGTATGCAAAAATTCATATTGAAATACTAAATTCGTTGCACTAGTTTGTTTCAATACATATGCACAATGATATCAACCCGTACATACCTAATATCTTCCTCTGCTTGCAGTGAAGTTTTTACTGTGCAAGTCAGTTCCAGAAACAAATATATATCTTCTCTAACTGACATATCACCAAAATTACAACGCACAAGAAATTTCCTATCACTATCCCCTCCGCCATTAGGAAAATTCCAGATTTCTTCTCTATTCGAGTCCTGTTCAGCAAGAGTTTTATATGTATTTCCAAAAAAGTAATCCTCAGGCCGCCACTTGGGATTCTCACTGCCATTCAAATCAGATTTCTGTGGTTTATAAAACAGACAGGTCCGAACAGCTCGCTGGCAGATATCCTTAGCTCGACTGGAAAAATAAATGTTGCAATAGCAACAAAAATAGCGCAGAGTTCAGTCTTATCTCGATTACAATTAGATCTAAATACATTGAACCCATATATAACGAATTAACTGGGAGTACCAAATTAATGAGCTACATCATAAAAATCTAACGTTATATGACATTTTCAACTATTTTTTTAAGTGAAAACGGGTTGAATTTGAATTCGTTCAAAGTGAATTTGATATATCTATAGATTATTCATATGAAACTGTCCCTGGAAACTAGCTGTACTGATAGCCACCAATTTTTTCACTTCTAATTAAACACTTAAAAGTCGCACATCACATTATGCAATCACTACATATTCAAGTCCAGCACTATCAATAAATCTGCTGAAATTGGATGGCCTTTGTTAACATGATATAAAAATAAGAAGCATTAAAATAACATAATACGCCTGCGTGCATGTTAACTGATCTTTCAAAAGTTATTGCAAACTAATAAATGTAAGTATTTTGAAAACTAAGTTAGCAACAAACTACTCTATAGTACAATTGAAAATAATGATAAATAGCAATATGCAATTTAGATTGTATTAAACCAGTTGCATATCCTGACATCCTAAACCATATATACTTTTGTCCATGTAAATTAATGAAAAAAGTACCCAAAAAGTGGACCAGATAAAAATTTAACTTAATATCTATAAATTTTTATTTCAAGCTCTTAATTGCTAATTTTTGGCCTATGTCAAGCAAAAAGAATTATTTACCACTTTTAAAAGATTACATATATGCTAAAATTTGATTTTATATTCAGCAAACATTTCTTTAAAAGGGGCTTATTTTAAATCACAAACAGTTCCAAACCTGTCATCTGGAATTGGCATACCCGTTGCCTGCTTAACCGATATGACAACTTGAAGAGTATCTTTAGAATCTAAATCTCCGCATGGGAGAAGCGAAGCTGAGTTAGTGACTTGCTTTTCATATATATCTTGACTAAAGCCTAAAGCCGCAGTAGCTCTTTTGGCAGTATTGCTTAAAGTACTAATAAAATGAAAAAAAAACGTAGTAGATTAAACTTTTATATGTTCATATAAATATAGTAAAATATATTTGTTAGTATGTATACAAATCTCATTCTGTTTACATCAATTCGTAGTATGGATGTATCAATGTACGTATACGTAATGTTGTCAATTTTAGCCTATGTATATTTGCGTGCAAGATCAACAAGGATTATCTGAGTACATCAACCCAGCTATACATATTTGACTCGACAAAAAATTTATAAAAGCAAATATAAATAACCTGCACATCATTAACTATAAAGGATAAAAGAGTCACCTCTCTAACATCCGCGTTGAAGCAGATCTATTCACCGGTGCCATTATCGTATTCAACAACGCTGATACTACCCCAGGGGTTTCTACCTCAGGATTATCTCTAATATCAGAATTAGGTCTGCTGACTATATCCTGAGTGCTACTAGATTTACCCATTGATTGAAGACGATCCTGTTCGACCACCGTAGTGGTAAGCTTAATTCTAACGTCAGGAAGTATTGATTGTCCTCTTATGTCTATTTGAGGGGTAAGCAGGTTTCCAAGTTGAAATTCGGACATATTGTCAAATGGAGATAAAATACTCTGCATTGTTGAAAGTGAAAAGTGACCGAAAACGTCAGTTACTACAAATTGTCGATATCATCATAAAGGGAGATGTATGCATGCATACATACATATGTATTGTATCTAAAATTGCTGATATAGAAATTTCAAAAAGTATTATTGTAAACAAAAAGGTTGAAAACTTTAGAAGTGGCAAAGGCCCTTATCATATGCAGGTAGATGTATGCATGTATCGGTATGCAGTACATTTTCTAAATCCAAATGCGATAAGTACAAAATGTACCTTTCTATAGTTACTTGGCATTCCAAAAAAGGCCTTGAGATAAAGCTCTGGATTAGGATGATAACCAGTAGAAAGTTTCAGTAAGGCCACCTACACATATATAGATATATAGTATTTAGTAAAGCCACCTACTTAAATATATATAAGCTCAACATTCATGAGTCATTTTAGAATACTACAAATCCAAAAATTAAAAAAAATTCATTATTATGAGAGAGCTAAACCACCATAATTTGTTGATGAAATTAATGCAGCTAGGAAGTTTGGGATCATATACTTGGATTCGACTAGTAGATTTTAAACCATATTATGAAACATAACACTGAAATGCAAAAATAATTTTTTCCTGTTTCACATGGCCATGCAGTTGAAGATATCTATTTTGTCCCAAAAAAGAAAGGGAAAATATGAATACAATTCCTTAGCTATACTTTTTATTAATTAAAATGTAATCTTTAAATGGGAACAGAAATGAGAGGAGAAGCACTGAACACCATTCCTTCAAGATAATTTCTTTGCAACTAGAATATGACCTTCCTTTAGGATCACCAAAAAGCAAAGAAAAACTCCATACAGTTTTTCTGAGATATTTCTATGCAATTTCGATTTGGAACCAAAGGAATAGAAAAATAATTCAAAATATAGTTCCTTTGAGAACATTCCTTTACAATCAAGGCATCACTTTCCTTAGCAATAATTCATTTGCAAAGGAAAGAGAGATATCCATTTGGGAAAGATTTTGGGTACAAGATATGTTAAGAAATCCTTATGATTTAATATTGAGGGGTGATATAGAGTTTGTCTCTGAAAAAATCTAGGGACACTTCTTCTTTTAACTGTTTAAAAATACCTTTATAACTTCAAGCCATTTTGGCGAAACAAGTTGTTTTCGAACAGTATCCGTGTCATCAGAAAATTTAAATAACTCTGAAAACTCTTTCCAGCTGTAAAATCATATTGAATTCATACATCGATGCACATATTTAAGAATGGAGACATATAGATAAAAAGCTATAGTGATAATAACAAAAAATTAAGTCTAATTCGACTTTTTCAGCTATCGAGAAATATGCAGAATACAAAATTTAAACCCAAAAATGATTTATTGCAAAAAATCACGCCCAACACATATATATTTATGCATGCATACAAGTTATAACATTTTCAAAATAAAACCTTATCAAACTGCTGTTATTTTTGCCGCATAAGCCGACTAGAGCTGTTGCTTCCATCGAATTCAGAATCTATGCCATTTATAAAGAGATGATACTTAAAAAAACGAGGATTTTAAGCATCTAAATAATTATCCTACATAAAACTGGCTTCCTCATATTTAGAATTTTGGTTACAAATCAAAGGCATTTGTTGAATACTAAAATACAAAAAGGAAAAGGGCAAATATCATCTACAGTGCACTTCTGATATAGCTAATTTGCTTTTAGCAAAGTTAACCTTAAAATAAATAAATGCAAGAGAGCTATTTGCTATAATCTGCGTAAGATTTTTGAACATAAGAAATTTCCGGTATAATGAATCAATTTTGTGGTTTGACAGATTTGGTATATACGAAGTTTACAGTATATAATTTATGCATAATTTTTCATATTTCTTTGAAATATACATAGGAATAATGACTAGAACTTTTTGAGCTAACTTGACACATTTATAAGTGAAAATTTCCAATATATATATACATTGGAAATTGTACGTAGCATAAAAGCTGTATACATGTGCATCAATAGCAATTGAGTTATGATATTGAAAACTTCAAATGAAACAAATCAATTGGAACTACCTAAGTAACTAATTTTTTATATCCAAAAATCTGAAGCTGAACTTGAGCAGCATGATTTTTTTAATTATTAATTAAAAACTAAAATTCATGCGAAGTTAATTTGTTAGATCCCAAGTGTACAATATATAATTCAAAACAGTACAAAAAACATATATATATATATATTTATATTTGCATGTATACGTTCTATTTATAAATCAAGAAATACGTATATATGTATTTATATGCATGCAACACAAATTACATGTACGAACATTATATACAATTACCTTTAATTTGTCAACAAAAGCATAATGAAATTCTTCTTTTGTGAGCATATCTTTGTGACTTTTCACCGCTGAATCGAACATGGACCGAATCTCAATTTCAGAAAGCTTTTTCTCCAAGAACTTTTTGATTATATAGGGCAATACGGCATCTTGAAATTCATTGTACTACATATGAAGATTCAAGAGACAGAAAATGAGAAGACATGAAAAGGCAGAGCGATATAATAGATTGAAGTACACAATTATTCTTCAACATAGAATTCTTTATTAAACTTGTTCTGCAACTGCACATTCAAATAATTACTAGTACACTGGATTGTATACTATACTAGCCTGCATCAATAAAAACAAATGCAACTAGACATGGCTAGTGCTATCTTAACACAAATCCGTTAAAGCATACTTCGATAACACCAGTTAGCTAGAAATATTGCAGAAAGTAACAAGCTATTTACAATAGCTCTAAATGAACTCTTTAAGAAGTGCATTACATTGAAAAGTCACCAACCAATCAAAATGGATAATATTTGATTTGGCCAATAAAATTGAGCGCACATTATATATTTTTATGTTTTCTTACCAGTTGTTTTCCTAGATTTGAATTATCAATAGCTATAACCAGTTCTTTTTGTATTTATATATACTTGAAACTTTTCAAAAATACTCAAATATACACAATCAAATGCATACATTTGTTTAGAATAAAAACTTAGTCAACATTATGCAAATCTATTTTAAACGACAAAAAGTGCGCAGTTACATTTCCAACCTCTCCAAAACTAATACAAAAAAGGAGAGACTTTCATTCAATATTCCTGGGTCACTATTCCAAAATTCTTCTAATTGTACTACCTATGAAAGGGTACATATTCATCTTTGCCAATATAAAGTCTGAAACTTTATCTGAAATGGTTCTATTGAAATTATTCTTAGTCCTTACGACAGTGGTTAAGATATTTTTTGTACTATGGTGGTGAGATTACAAGCTCATAAAATTTAGCTAAAGTAAATTTATCCGGTTTCAAATATTCAATAAATAGTACCTCCACAAATCCATTATTTTCTGAGTCAGCCTCTCTCATGATTGATTTCAATTCTGAGCGAGTTGGGTCATGACCAAGAGCTCTTAGAATAGAATATATACCTTGAGTGGGAATCGAACCGCAGTCATCTTCATCGATAAAACGGAATGCTCGTTCCAAAGCATCTACTTGTTGATAGTAGAGTTCTTCATCATATCGAACCAATGCACTATCTCTTGATTCAAAACTGGAGAGTTCCGGATCTATATCCTCATGATTTGTACAGGTTTTGGATGTATGATCCAATCTAAAATAGAAAACAAAGTTATTGTAAATTAGTAAAAGTCTTTATGCTATCATACATATTCATTAAATCTGAAGCAATTTACTGTACCAATTCACTTAGTTTTCGAGGAGATTTGAGAATTACTTTCAAAAAATGTTTGCAACATTGGTAAGCAAACTGAAAAATTTGATATCAATTAGTGCAGGATTAGCATACATCTTCATCAATTGAAAAATGACCCTTACCTGGCAAGAGTAATAGGATTTGTTCTTTCCCAAAGCTCGTTAATTGTTCTAGAAAATACTAATTTTCGATAGCCAAATACATTCATACCGCCAATTCCATCATAATCCAGTAAACCTATGATTGCATTGACGGAACTTTTTTCAATTTTATACCCAAAATTGCACAAGTATTGATGGATTCTTTTTGGAGAAATACGACTACGACCACCAGAAACTTCTAGAAATTTCTGCTCCAAATTTGAACTTTTCAAGTGTTTTTTCATATTGCGTAATGTTCCCTCATCAAAATAATTCAATGGATCCAAAAATTGTAGAAAATTCTTCTGTTGAAGCACATCAATTTGACCTCTTACAGTGCCAATTTTACTTTTTCCAAATCGAAATCTCAAGGATTCAATTTCAAGCGTCGATATAGGAATGTTCAAATTTTTGAAGATTCGACTAATTTTTTTAATTGGTACAAATTGGTTGGTCTCTCCAGGGATACGTTCAACTTGAAGTTCAGTTTCCCAATCAATTTCTTCTGGGCACATTAAAATCCTTCTCTGTAAGCTATTTAAAGCTTTATAAAAAATTTGTTTTTGTTGGTGTTTTTCTTTTTGATGGATTCTAATTTTTTTTGCTTTGATATGATTTTCATCATTATTGTCTTTTGCCCGAGCATTTTGCTCCAAATGTTTGAAACTTTTAATGCTCTTCATATTTTCGGATTTGCAGTCAGAATTGCCATTTTGCGAATCCTCATAATCAGAAGTTTCGCTTGCTTTTCTACTGTTCCAGGGTTCAAATCCTGCTGCAGGAAGCTTCCCAAAGAAATTATCTTTTTGCCTCACAAGTTTTCCTTGTAAATTTGCAGATTTCTTTCCAGAAACTTTGAGATTGATGATTACTTTATCTGAAAGTATATTGGCACACTCAACATAGCCTTTCTCATTGGGGTCAAAATATTTGGCCAATAAGCGAAGTTCGCTTTCCATAAAAGGCATTCCTAGAGTCTTTAATTGGATAAAAAAGAATATACACTAACAATATAAACCAATTATAGTATATAAATGTATAGTATGCATTAATATAACAATTTCAGTTTTAATGAGTTTGACTTAAAATGAATAAATGAAAATGTCGTATTGTGTAAAGTTCACTTTCAAAATTTCGGCTATAACAAATTGTTTTGGTGGCTCGGACTAATTCAATACATTCAATGTTTACTCTATTCCTTTACATGTAATTAAATTTGACAAACTTTCCTTTGGAATTTCTATCCTTACAGATTTTTCAACATAAATAAGAAGAAAAACATGCATTCCAGTACGTATTAACTTATCTATGCTATTTTTTTAAATTTATCAAATATAATAGTTATTCAAAATGTACCATTGTAAATATGAATTGGCATGTACACGTAAGAAATTCATAAATGAATTACCATCAGTACAATATTAAATATTTATATGCAAAAACTAGTAAGAAATGGCAGCTGCATATACTTTAATAATAAAGTTTACCTCTAAGTGATAATTATGTATGCACATATATGATAACAGAGTATATTTATTGAGACCACTCATTCACACAGTTTTATTTCCATAAACAATCCACTCCAATAAATACATAAAAAATAAACGTATATATGATTCTTTTTACATTTTTCTTACCGCTCTAAAAAGTTTTCTTATTTCAGAATAACTGAAGCAATTCTTCTCTCCGGTTTCATGACGAATAACTCTCAAAATATCAACCCCACGTTTATAGAGTAATCCTCCATAAAGGCTTAATTTTTCTAGAACAATGTTTTCATTCCCACCACCACAAGCCCATAGGGAAAAAATATCGATATTAACTTTCCTTCTTTCGCCTAATGCAAAATTTGAAATTAGGGAAGAAACCTGATTTTCATTGAAAACTTCTTTGAATTGCTCTTTTGTTACTAGCCTGAACTGTTTAACGGATATAAAACCCGTTCCTGGTATTCTAGTTGGATCAAACATTTCTAAAACTGATTTGAGGCCTGTAGTCTCTTCCAGAAATGTTGATTTTTTTGTACGAGGACTGGCTTTTTCCTTATTTTCAGCTAAAACTTTGGATATTTCTTTTGAAATAAGTCTATGTAAGTCGGAAATATTCTCAAACTTTTTTGAAGCGCAGAGTACAAATTCAATAAATGCATAGTATGAAATTTTTACTGACTGATTTTTTGATGCACACTTATAGATAGTATTCGACATTTTTCTAGAAATATCAACGTTAAGTAGTTTTAGAACATTTTGGAACTCAGAAAAACTGCTAAATGCAAGATTCGAACCCGTAACTTCTTCAAATGATTTCCGTATTTCATCACTTTTTTCGAGTAAATTTTCAAATTTTTGGTACGTTTCTCTATTGATAAGTGCTAAGCTATATTCTGACTTTTCGTTGCTAGAAATGTTATTTTTCTTTGCACCTTGACTTGAATTGAAAAATGAACTGTTTGAATCAGATGTATCGCTACTGTTGAGATTTTTTTCACTGACCAGGGTATGGATATTTTTAGAAGGACTTTTCAATTGAAAATCACTTGCCTTGAGATGCAAAAACTTCTTGTAATTGACCGTATTGGCAGAATCTGTACCATAAAAAAGAAATAACTAAAAAAAAGAGATTGGAGAATTGCAATATGCGGGAATGCAATAAAGCCAATTGGAAGTAATCAAATGTACCTCCAGAATAATGAGTGGCTACGCAGCATATCTGCCCCAGAGTAAGCCCTATTCCAAAATTTGTTGCACATTTGACAAATTCGTCCAATATAATTTCTTCATTACCTTTTCTATTATATTTTTCAAATTCCAGAGCAGCCGATTGGTTTGTTTTCATCATGAGATTCAACAAAAATGCAGTTCTTTTGAGTGTTTTTTCAGTATCAAATCCAGAAAACAACCAATGTAGAATCATTATAATATTGACTTTGCCACAAACAGTAGGGTCAAAAAATCGAAAAATTTCTTTTAAATCTCGCGCATGCAGTTCTTGGAAACAGAGCTTTTCCAGACACTTTCGAAAATCTTTAGCCGAAAGTAGTCCCGAATTCGAGGAATCATACTTACAAACTTCAGCTTGAAGTTGATTTTTTGTAACAGAATTTAATTCTAAAGCTTGGTGGATATTTGTATAGGCTTTAACTACTTCTTTTGGCTCTGTTCCATCAGACATTAAAAGCAAATTCAAAAAATCGTATAGTAAAACTGTGCTTTCTTTATCATGTTTCCCACCCATACATTTCCATAACAAATGGTGCTCATTAGATGATGTTCGAAATTTGAGCAGGTGCAGTAATTGAATGAACTTTTTTCTATTTATTTCTTTGTTTTTGTCGGAAATTGAAATGAAACAATCAATTCCTTTACCGTTTATTAAAGTGTCCATTCGAAGTTTTGAAATTCGATTTTGCAAGGACTTAGATATTAGCATAGTAGCAGCTTTCTTGCTTACCACATTACAATTACTTGTAGTGCTACTATCATCCTTATCACTACTGCCATTTTTGCTACTACTTTCATAACTACTACTACTTTTGGAACTGCTGCTATCACTACTACTACATTTAGAACTACGACTATCACTAGAACTACTCTTAGCATGAATACTTTTGTCATTTTTCGCCGATTTCTGGTTTATTTCAGAATTGAGCTTAGCCGGAAACATATGAATTAGTTCAGGAAGCTTGATTCGATTTTTTTTATCAAAGCACTGTTTAGGCAATGTCAGAACATAGTCATTTGACACATGCATGGACAACTCAGCATTCACCGCATCTTTGAAATCATCTGTAGTGACCAGCGTTTTTCTTGCAAACAAATCCCGAGTGGCTCGCGCTGTCAAGGCATCGAAAAAGGACTTTCTTCTACATTCGTTTGTGCCAATTTTCCCTTGTATGCGCACAAGAATTTTCCTTTCTGGATAAATAAAATTCTTTGTGATGCAGCTTTCAGTTGAACTGTCATCATATTCAACATCACAAGTTCCATTTTTATGCACATGCATAATCTTTGCATTACGTGACAAACTATGGTTGTCTTTTTTTATCAATACGCGCATTCCTATTACTAAATCTGATAAATTCCCTGCATTGTCAAGCTCAGAGGATGAGCTACTGCTATCATTTTTTCTATATTGAATGAATTCAGGGCTTACGTATTCTTCATATTTACCATTTTCATAAGCTAAATCATAAGTGCCGTTTTTATGTAATTTTGTCACTGATGCGTCGAGCCAACAGTTCTCTTTGCCTTTATATCTCGCTTTCACAAGGGAGCCAATGACAAATTTTTTGGATTCAGAAGAAATTTTTTTGCTGTGGTCTAATGGTTCATGCTTCATGGGTACAGTTCGAATCAGTTCAAGTGGCACAGATTGCTCGGCTTTACCACCATCATAGTCAATATCGCAGGTACCGTCATTTCGAACTCGAGTGATAGTCCCCCTAATAAATTTTGATTTTCCTCTATATCGTGCTTCTACAGCACAACCAACAGTCAATCTGTTCTTTGATATCTTGCGCATTTTTGAGGTTCGTATGTAACGTTCATGCACATTGGCTTCATTTGAGCCATTGTCGTATTTAATGCTGTACAATTTTTTTCCTAGGACTTGGTTGATGGAACCGGATATCCACTCTCTTCTTCTTAGGTATCGAGCTTCTATTTTAGATCCTATTTTGAAATTTTTGTCTTGTGATTTTTCAGAAACAGATAAATCAGATAAATTGTCCTTATGTTTTGGACTTGTTTTAATTATTTTACTTATCTTTCCAGTGCTACATGTATTCCCGGAACTATCCGAATCTGATGAAGTAGTGTCTTTGCTTTTGATATCATAATTCCGGATTGATTTTTGATTATCACTAGAATCCGAATTTTCTGAATCGGAACATTTTTGTAAATTTTTTTTGCTCTTTTCTTTTAAGGGACTTATAGGATGGTTTTTTTCTTCGAAAAGTGCTCGTATGCTGTTGTATGGAACTTGAGTAACGGTGTTACCATTTTGATAACGGATGTTAAAAGATCCATCCTGGTTTACCCTCTGAATGCTACCTGTTACCCATATGTTTTTATCGTTAAAGTTCGTTTTGACATTTTGTCCAATAAAGAAAGAATTTTTTTCTTTCAACTTTTTCTCTGGTGAAGGAACATTTGTGGCCTCTTTTTTACCGTTATTTGCATATCGCATATGCTTTGATAGTACATACTTTTCGACATCTCCATCTTTGTATTCAATATCATAGGTGCCGTTTGAATGTTTATATGATACAGTGCCTCTATACCAAATATTATGTTGCTTATAATTAGCTTCAATTTTATCGTTAACTTGAAAACCAATGCTTGTGTCAGAATCTGAACTGGTCGTAAAATGCTCTTTAACTTTTCGTACATTCTTGGCCTCCACAAAATCTTCTATTATTTCATTTATATATCGAATTCTTAAAGTTTTGTCTTGATTAATGCATAAAATAGTGCCTGCTATCCATTGTCCTTTTCCTCTGAAATTTCCCTCTACACTATCACCAGCGGTAAAATTTTGAGCATTTTTATCAAGATTTAGGCCAGTTTTTTTACGAATCTGTGCAGCTTTTACATTGGTTTCATCATTGCCGTTGTCGTACTTTATGTGATATGTTCTATCTCTATTTTGCTTCACAATATAGCCATCAAAATATTTTTCTCGTCCGGCAATTTTTGCTTCTACTTCTTCCCCAGGTAGAAACCTCACTTCAGTCGATATTTTTTGGTCAACTGTTTTATATATTAATCTCATGTCTGCAGGTTTCGCTCCAATTTCGACATTTCCATTGAGATATTGTATATGAAATGTACCATCTCGAAGAATATCAAAAACTTTTCCCTTCAGCCACAATCCTTTTTTTTTATAATTTGCTTCAACAAAATTGCCGATTTGGTAATTTGAATCCATTTTTGGATACTTTTCGAATTTCGAAAAGTAGCTACTCTGTTCAATACTTTGAATATTTGTGACATCTGCTTGAAATTCTTCTCTGCCATTGTCATATTTTATATGATAGGTGCCGTCAGAATTTACCTCAATTACTTTGCTGGACACCCAGGGTTCGAGTCCCCTATAACGTGCTTCTACTTTTTGCCCTACTGAAAAAGTACTCTTTTTTCCCGAGCTTGGCCATAGTGATGTATTCATACTTACCACCCGTATATGACATGCAGGCATGTCTTTCTCGTAATCTCCATCGTCATACTGCACATCAAATTTTTTACTGAAATTTGTCACTTTTTTTACAATACCGGGAAACCAGCGACCTCTTCCTTGAAAATTGGCTTCAACTTTTTGTCCAATTTTTATGTTTGAGATAGATTCGTTCAACTCGAACGTTGAGTTCTTTCGAACAATTTCGGCATATGAACATTGAGTAGACGTTGCCTGAATATTGCGAATTTGTGAAGATCGAACGTTTTGTTCCGAATCTCCATCAAAATATTTGATTTCATAAGTACCTGTACACCGATTTATACTGCTGATCATTCCCTTGTACCAACGTCCATTACCTTTAAAATTAGCTTCAACTTCGTCATTTATTTGGAATGTTCGACTGCTTTCAGTGGCTCCATTGGATTCAATTTTCGAATATTTTTCCCCAAAGTCAGCATGCATTTTATGCCGTATATTTTTGGAAATTACTCCCTGTTCATAATCTCCATCATCGCAAAGAACATTATAGGTATGATCGGCATTTACAGATTTTATCATACCCCTAAACCAAGTACCCAAACCTCTGAAATTAATTTCTATGGGGTCCCCAATTTTAAAAAACGGATTTTTTTCGGGACTTTTTTCCACCTTGTATGGTCGGATAAAAACTTTTGGGACATTTTTCTCGATATTTCCATTTGCATAGAGAATATCGTAAGTACTATTGTATTTATGGCATTTTTGAATATAGCCTTTATGCCACTTATCCTTGCCGTCAAACCTAGCTTCAATAGTATCGCCAAATTGAAACATTTTATCGGATGTTGGCGAATTTTCAACATTTTTGAACTCTAACGAATGTTCAGTACTTTTGCTCTCGGTATGTAATACGTGACTTGGTCGAATCAAACGAGAATCAATATTATGCTCATAATTTCCGTTTTGATAGTTTAAATCGTAAGTACCGTCCATATGAATCTTGTCGATGGTACACTTTTTCCAAATTCCTTTATTTTGATAATTCCCTTCAACTTGTTCATCGACTTTGTAGTGCTTTTCATAAAGTTTTGTTGTTTTTGGTGATGCAGAGACTCTTCGCAATTGACTAAATTGAACAAATTTATCTTCTTTTCCATTGAAATACAGAATATGAAAAGTACGATCAAAATTTTTTTTCTGAATAGTACCCGCGGTCCAAATCATTGACGAAATCTCAGTACGTGCCTCAATTTCGTCCCCTACTTTAAAATCAGAGGTCCCAAGATCGAGTCCCATATGAGCCATTTCTGTTTTTCCTGATACATTATTTTGTTGCATATTTTGAATTTTGCTATCCATCTTTATACAATATGAAGGCACATTTTCTTCATAGCCACCATTATCGTAAAGAATGCTATATGAACTGCTGTTCTTGTTGAAACTTCGAATTTCGCCTCCAATGTACATGCCTCTGCGTTTAAAATTGGCAGTCACATGGTCCCCAATTTTGTACATTTTTTTGAACGAAGTTTTGATTACACGTATGTATTTTGCCTCAATGTTTGTTTCAACATTTCCATTATCAAGCTTAACATCAAAGGTTTTATCCCGATTTTTAAAGGCAATTTTCCCTGGTGTCCATGAAAAACCAGCCAACTGAACTTCTACTCTTTCTCCTACAGAGAACTTTTATAAAAAAACTTGTTTTATAATCTCAATTGTACTTATTCACATTTTGTTGTTGATAATTTAGTGCAACATATATCAAATTCAGCTTTATTTGTTTCCATATTTTCCATCTAAAACTTTAGATTGAACTTTCATGGTGATCCACACAAATCGTAACCACCAATTTGAGATTTTCAATTTACAAGCTTCAAGTTATAAATGCTGTAAACATATCTTAGCATTCATATAACTGGTTTTCTTATAGAATTTCATGTCAATAAGAAAAGACCACTAACTTATCTTCTATCTTTGTTAACCATTATCAAATTACTCAGAATTCCGACCTTTTAAGAACAAAAAAAATATCTTAAGCCAAAAGCTATGTTTCCTCTATTTAAATCTTTTTTTACAAAAGACACATTTTTATGCTTAGCTGCATATTCTACACATTCAATGATAAACATCCATAGTTCCAACAACCAATTCTATAATATAGCTTACCATCTTCATTTCAGTGGACTGCATCAAAATAGCATCTGAATTTATTTTCGATTCTGCAATACTGATCGATTTTGAAGGAGAACCAAAAGACTTAAACCTATATGGCATTTCCTCTGTTGCAGATAGTGGTGAAGTTCGGAAATGTGAAGCTGTAATGTTTCGCGAGTTAACGGAGAGATCGCATTCCTTTGCATCTGAAAATGTGGACATATAAAGAGAATTTAAGGAAAAAATAGTAACATATATATACATAAAAATGACTATTATCACTAGAAAATAGGAAAACTTGATTCTCAACATGCTGCATGTTTATATTGAAATACAGAGAATACTAGAAAAATATATGGAACAGAGAGAATTACATGCTTACTGTACAATCTAAGAATTTCAATAATATCTTTATTTTTCAATTAAGCGGATTCATTTGGAAAGTAGCAAAAAAAATAACTTTTACTTAAATTTTTCTTAGGCAATTTGATAGTGAAATTTCTAATCATTCTCCAAATTGCATCAGTCAAAAAATTATCTAATTAAACCTTTAATTCCATAGTTTGGGTCTCGTTTAGCACAGAGCCATAATTTCTAGACTTAATAGAGTTTAGCAATCAAAGTTAAATACCAAAAATTTACGTTGATTATCACAAATTTTGTAAACAAATATTGGTCAAAAATAGTTATAAAAATTTATTGGTTTTTTCAAAAATATGCGATTCGATTAGTTATGTAATTCCATATTTTGCTCATATATAATGGAAGAGATGTGCCCATAGAAGTGCTGTTTCATAAATTCACAAAAAAGACTTCTGGCTTTAACAAACAGTATAAAACACTAAATTTTTTCGAACTGAACCATATCATGGTATTTTTATTTTTTTTCAATAAATCAAGAGAATTTAAACGCGATCATTCATCTAAGAACAAAATTAATGATTTCATATGACACCAAGTAAGCTTCAACAATAAAATAAAGCTAAAGAAAGTACTCATGTTACAAATGTAAAGAAAAAACTTAAAAAATAAAATGAATGACGACAATGATTTTTTTCTTATAAATACATGAGCCCCGTAAAGTTCAATCAAAGAATATACAAATGAAAAATAGAGGTGAATTTGATCGCAAATTAAAATCCTAGTTGGCTTCTGCTAAGAGCTGATAATAAAGATGTAACAAAGTAAAATCGAAGTCTCCAGTTAATATCATTTTAGAGCGTAGCATAAATGAATAAAACTGATTCATGAACTAAACTAAACTAACCTTTATATTTTTAATAGTGAAAATCCAGTTAAATTTTTTGAATTTAGAACATTACAATCACGGCAAACGTGATCGCTGCTAAGCGATAATTTACTCGAACACAGCCATGTGATTAGCTAAAAAAGCACGAGTTGCACAAAATTTACTAGATCTTACCACCATGTTGACTCATAATTATCTCCTGGTCTAGCTTATGGTCGTAATAAAGTAATTGTATTGTCTTGCCGTCATCTCAATATCTGAGCTTGATCATGTTTCAACAAAATCTTAACTGAAAACTGTTTCGGCTCGGCAAATATGGTTAAAATAGTTTTAAATAGGTAAAAATTTTGAAATTGTTTTAGATAGTTCATTATAGTATCAAATCGTTTAAAAAATAACAGTTTCATGTAAACGATTAAATATCCTTGAAATTAAATTCTAGGGTCCATGCAAATAAAATGACACAGATTTCGTTGTTTCAGCTATACGATCACTAAATTTATCTTTTTTTGCTCCCCCAAGAATAGTTATCTGTTATACTGAATCCACATATATCAATAGTAAGCATCAACTAAAGTAAAAGTAACTACTCTTTAATTAAGTGCCTATAACACTAAAATTCTTGCAGAAGATTATTGAATGACATGTCCAACAACAGTAAATGATCTATTGAAAAATGCCAACCTACTCTCATGCACCACCATCTGTTTCTATAATATTTCTGGCAATTAGCATAAAAGTGAGCTTAATTGAAAAAAGATAATCCGATTGAGCAGGCTGCATCATGTGAGGATGGCCGGGAAAAGTAAAAAAGAAATCAAGATAATAAACAAAAGAATTTCTCCAAAAAAAAGTAGACAGAAAACAAACTTGCAGAGCAGGTGTCATCTATAGGCTTAAATAACTTTTAGGTAACCTATGCTTGATTATTTTCAAATACATGAATTAAATAGGTCAACACGAAGCATAAAAATTATCTGAATGGCATTAGGGGGATGGGACTGAAAGTAAGTGCTCCCAAATTAAATTTTTTGAAAATCACATAACAAACATAATAAAATTAATTTGCACCAATGAAAAGGGTGTTAGGAAAATACAAACACAACAAATAACATAAAAACAGGGTTCAGTTCTCCGAAGTGTCTTGGAACTGAAACTGAAATCAAATTGAAACCAAGCTGAAACCAAGCTGAAACCAAACTGAAACTGAACTGAAACCGAACTGAAACCGAACTGAAACCAAACTGAAACCGAACCAAAACAAAAATCAAAACATGAACAAATCATACTGCAGCTACATAGAAATAAGAACTAACCCTTTATAAAGTTAGTTCCTAACTTAGGGTTAATTTTACTTCTTCAGCCTTCTAGTATATATATGTAACAGCAGCAAATGATGCATATACTAGTCAGCAGAAGTTTCCAGTGAACTTTTAGTTGACATGATAGATTATACAATTAAAAAAGTAGGTAGATGTAAGATGCTGGTGCACGCAACTATGAATAGGAGTATGAGAACTTGTAAACAGAGTTGATAAGTATAAGAATTTTGACAATGTTTGCAAAAAAGTTAAAAATTTAGGAGCAAGTAGTAACTCATATGAGAGCTACTACCAGTTTCTTAACACTTCATGAAGCACACCCTGATTTTGTATAATCAGTTATTCATGTCTTCTATGATTATTGCGAAGCCATAAAGATATTTTGCTCAAAATAAATAATAATGAACAAAAGGGCGCAAGTCGCACAAAATCAACTTAGAGCATTTTCACGGAATTATGTTACGGTAGAGCTAATTTCGTTTACTTTCATTAAATTGAACCAATCATAATAATTAACTTTTATATCCAATGTAATTTCTTCGATGATTCTCAGAAATATTTGGCTAAAATTGTATTTATTATTATGTGTGGGATAGGCTGTATTTTTGTTGAAAGTAGCGTATGCGAAGAGTGCTGCAATAATTTTATTTCTTGCATTAGACGAAGAGGGCCAGATAGCTATGGTTCTATATCTCTAGAAAATGAATCATTGAGATTTTTTGCCTCTGTCCTTCACATTCGTGGCGATGTTATAGACCCACAACCTGCTGTTGATTCTGCTGGCAATGTTTTTCTGTGGAACGGAGAAGTATGAAATTTTCTGCTTATGTAGAACTCGACATAATTTATATATTCAACCGGTTGAAATTTGCATTAACCTAAAAATATAGCTTTTAAAAGTCATGCGCTGCTCTTTCAAACATGGAGAGCATAAATTTATAAGTTTATATATTTACCTTCCTCATTAATATTTCGATTGGGATGATGTCAATTTAATTTCATTTACATACCTTGAAAATTAATAAATTTTATATTTTTTTCTTCGTTTTCCCTATTGATTTGGTGCAATCCATCTACATGTTGATGCTGATTATAATTTTTTTAAATTAAAACTTAAAGTGCAAGAGCATTACAAATGATTATGAAGTAAAAACAAAGTTAATTGCAACTCATATAAATGACTAAACTAAAAAATTGCTTCCAGAAAAATACTTCCTTTTTATCAATTGTCCTGTTTTTAGTCGAAATTACAATTTTTTGTACTCTTAAGTCCCTCAATTAACTTATTTCATTGGTTAAATAAAGGTATATGGCGGAATTCAAATTGGAGATGGTGCAGGAGACACAAATGCTGTTTTTACTCGTTTGCGCCAAGCATCTGAAGAGTCCCACCATTCTAATGCCATTTCTTCGATTTCTTTGGTGATATCTTCTATTCAAGGCCCGTACGCAATGATTTATTATTCGCAAGTACATAGACGTCTTTATTATGCGCGAGACCCTCTTTCTCGCCGAAGCCTTTTAAGCCGTACAAGGCCAAATGGAAACATCATGCTGACCTCGTCTTCACCCAGCCAAGAACATTCTGCACTTTCATTTCAAGGTAAAACTGTACTTTATGTTGTCAATATTGAATCTAATAGCATCCCAATTCATGTAAGTTATGTGGCCTCAAAATTGTTCTTTTTGTTGCATATATGGGACAAATGAATTTTTATTACAGAATAATATTTATTATGCAACACATTAGTAACATAGATTGGGATGCTTATTATCAGTATTCGGAAGGATTTTACAATCGTTAATGTATCATTCATGGTAGAAGATTTGAAAGTCACCTTAAAACTCAAATATATGCTTTGATGATTTTTAGCTCAGAAGGAGTCAGTTCTTCTTTTAATATTTCAGAACTGTTTCTGAAAGTCAATTAGGCTTGAAAAATTTAGCTACATTCACACACTTGATATTGAGTTCATTAATGTCGAAGTGTTATAGGTCAGAATAATTTATGAAAGGTTCATCAGGTTGAAAAAAATGTAGCCAATGTTGTTATCCACTACGCTCTTACCTCATTTTCAGGTGAAAAATTCTCATTATTCAGATTTTCAGGACCAAAACTCTGAAAGAAGTGGATCGAAATGCGTTGTAGATTGCTCGTGGTCTGAATGGAAAGAAATTTCTGCTGATGGCATTTATTGGATAGATATTGCCTCTTTGGAATCAGATGAAAGTAAAAATTTTGTTTGTGGAATGCAACCTTGGGCAGAATCTGCCATTCGTATTTCTCCACTAAATTCATGTAATGATTTGGGTCAAGTTGAACTTGAGATCCATAGTGAACAAGAGCGCATAGCTGCATCAAAATCATTTCTATGCGTGTTGAGATCTGCAGTAGCAACTCGCTTGACAACACTACCAACATTAGCTCATGAGGAATCTGCTATACATTGTGAGGCTTTAGAAGAGATTTCTGCACGAGTGGGCGTGCTATTTTCGGGTGGAATTGACTCCGTGATCATTGCATCATTGATAGCCGATAGTGGACTTATACCATATGATGAGCCGATTGATTTGATAAACATATGTTTTGATGCCAAAGGTGGTCATAGGTCGCCGGATCGCCTTGCTGGGGTAAGTTATAGCCAATATTTGTGAATCTTGGTACAGCTTTTATTTTTTACATGCAAGAAAGTGCAGTTTAGTGGGAAAAAAGTTATCGAATAAAAGGTTACTCTTTTTGCCATTCATTTATTCTCTGGTTTTGATCATGATTAAAAAAGGTGGCAGCTTGGAAGGAGCTGAAAATTATTTTTCCGAACCAGTTCTGGCGTCTCATTTTAGTGGATGAGGATTATGAAAAGTCTGTTGTGGAACATGGAACTCTTGTATGCCAGCTGTTGCAACCCAGAAACACGGTAATGGATTTAAATGTAGGTATGGCCCTTTGGAAAGCTGCTGGTGGAAGGTAAAGAAGAAACATTAATAATTCATACATACATACATGGATACGTACATGTACATCAATATTTATGCTTAATAAATATATTTATGCTTAATTTGAATATGGGGCCTAAATGTTTTGGTACCTCATCCGCTAGTTAAAATAAATTGTCGGAATTATTTTGTTTTTAGAAATTGTTTTTTATTCTGACCAATCAAATTAAGCAACTAATGAATATGAGTTGTATTTGAAATGCTTAGATAAATTAAAATTATCTTTTTTTCGTTTTTCATTCTTCTGTCCATATGGATTACATGTAAGTATCATATTTATTATATTACTTTGATTATTTTGAATTGAATGTGTTTTTATATAAGAAATTATTTTTAATTCAAAAATATGCATACAAAGATACGAGTATATATAAGCAACTTGTTCATTCATGCATGTGTGCCTACTGAAACCCTAGGCATTAGGTTAAAGTACTCACAATTTTATTGATTGATTTTAGGCAACTTTACTCCTAGTGTACCATAAAGATATTCAATTCTGGCACTAATTTCGATGGCAGTTTTTTGGTGTAATGATATGCTAATTCGTCTTCAGTCTATTATTTTGAATCACTTTTGTGCTGTTAATAACTTTTAATGCTTGGTAAACATTCAAAATGACTCTCACACAGAACCAGAATGGAAAAATATATCAAAAGAAGTTGATGATAGAGTTATTTTTTAAGTTAGACGATGAAAACTAACTTTGACATAATTTTTTAGTTTACATTAGTGCAAATACCATAATCAGTGTGGTATATTGGGCTGTGTAGCATTCTAGTCTACTTAATAGAAATTATTAGAGCAAAACTATGAATATTTTTCCCTAACACACAAGTTATTATTATTTTAAAGACTTAGGTGCTTATTCCCATTAGTAATATTGCTGGTTATATTATTTATTACTTTTTTGATAGATGGTGACGTGGGCTATCCAATCAAATTACCTTTAGACATTGACACAATATTGCTTTTTCATTTATTATTTGCAAATAAAAGCCACGAAAAGTTAATTTGCAAAGTCCAGCAACATATTTTCGTATATATGGAAATAATTCGGTGATCTATGCATACATTTAATTCTGAGTTTTATTGAATTTCAACCCATTGTCTTGAAATTATTAAAAAATAGTTTTTCGGGTATTTTTTCTTACTTGCAGAGGTATTATATGCAGCGAAAGCTACGGAAATTCATTGCCGTCTCCTCCTTCAAATAAGCCAGGTACAAACCATACTAAGAGCAAATATTTCGATAAATTATTTTTGTTGTTTTTGCTAAAAGGATATTGATATAGTCAAATAAAACTAATAAAAAAGGTGGTGTATAAGTGACAAAACCAGAATTAAAACCTGTTTCTAAAGCCTATTTTTTAAAGTCAATAGGGGTCTGAATCTTTGTTGTGAATTATTCCTTAGAATTTTGCTGTTGATTGCAGCATTACCTCCTCGTAAAGTACTGGGTTACCGTCCCAGTGACCCAGAACATCGGAGCACATGTGCCATTTCTACATGCAAAAAAGTTGCGAAATCAGGATGTTGGCTTCTGCTGTGCCGAAAATGCTGCATTTATGCCCAAAATTTAAAGCGCAATCTACCGCAGTCAGATAACTTAAAAGCTGAAGTGCATATGGAAATTTTGAATTTTCTCCAAAATGGAATACTGGTAATATTCTAGCTAATCTGCAATATAGTTATAAAGTAAAACCTCTTCAAATAAATTGTACCAGAAACTAGCTTATGTTACTAATTTACATATGCAGTGAAACCTCGTAAGTTGGATAATTTGTTGCAAAATTTTCCAATGTCCAACTTACAGAAGTATCCAAATGTAAGAGGGACAAGGACAACTCAAATGAAATGCTGTTATCTTGTCAGCTATCTAGCCTACTGACGCGTCTAAAGTTACAAAGCATCCGACTTAGAAGATTTCACTGTTTTATTGGTTAGATTGGGACATGAGTCGAGTAAGGATCGGATGGGCGGTAATAATTTATAAAGGGTAACCATGCATCTGAGGATTAGTATCGGGAGGGGGGGGTCTATATTAATTCCAACCGAAAGAATCAGTATGCAAGTCTTAAGAGAATTATTTTGATGACATATTTTTGTGCCTAATTTTCAAAAGAATTAAATTGAGCTAAGGTGCCTTCTCCACATTTGGTCTCATGGCATTTTACATAAAATTTAACACCATTGGTTTTCTGTTATTTTAATCGATTAATGCATTTCTTACTTGGTACTAAAAAAATGCAACCAAATTTTTAATTTGCTTCTATTTTCGATGCGACTTTGATTGAAAGAATATGTATACAGTAATTATCGGGTAAAGTGAATTTATTCCTATGATTAACTAGAACCAAATATTTGGCTTGAATACAATGTTGCTTGTTTGTTTGCTTGTTACAAATGTGAAAATTCGTTAAGAGCAAATTTAATATTTCTAAATTTTACTGTGTATAATACTTTTTAAATTTTTGAAGGATGCTTGTCATGACGAAAAAAGGCTATGTAGGGTTCACGGTAATTCTTCTCAGACACAAGTTGAAAACCAAGGTGATACCCAACCTGATCTACCGAGAATCGAAAAATGCAAGGCAAATACTGAATTGTATACATCAAAAGCAAAAGTACTTTTTCTTGGAACTGGAGCTGATGAACAGGTTATTGTACTATTAAAATAAATATTGTTTAAATTTCATTGATATTTAAAAAATATTTCCACACAATAAACTTCGGATATAACAAATTTGTTGTGGCCACTAAATTAATTTGCCATATGGAAAAACTGATACTGAACTTGGCATAATATGTCTTTTTTATTGATTCGTTCGAAACGAAAATTTGTTTTATCTGAATCTCAACGTATTAATATCCGATAAAAGTCATTTTAAATTCCTGCCAGTAAGAAGAATTGCCACTATATGATGGTATTCCAGATTCACTCATTTTTGTTTGACAAAAGATTGTTTTTAACTCGGATCGGCTGCTCTCTTAAGACTAGGCTTAATCGGAAAAATTTCTGATGACTCTGCGATGAATCAGGAGGTTTGAAAGGATAGGAATTTTTTTTATTGCATTGGTTGATTTGGAAAGAAAGGATGATGTATAAGATTCTTCAAAAGATTTTAAAATTTAATAGCAAATAGATATATCCGAAAATATTAAAAACTGCACTAGAATAGTCAAACGGCAGGCTAACAACATGTTTAAGTTTTTAATAGAGAAATTTTAAGGATAGAAAAGCACACAAAAGAGAGAGAGTAATGTTAACTGTGAACCATACAGAATAATACTTCAACTTAAGATTGCCTCAGAGCAATTTCTGATGCTGTACTTCAATTATGGCTACTAAACAATATATGTATAGTCAACTAGTCAGTATCAGTATGAACTAGTATGTAGACATAAAATGAAGGGCTCGCTCTATCTTTAACATAGATAATATCATCATTTTTCCTCTGTATCCACCTAAACTATTCTCACCTTGCTCCTATTCTGTACATGACATATAAATACTTTAGATCGATTACTGATATAATGATAGCTATCCTCAAAACTACCTATAAGCATATATATATATATATATACGTATGCACTTTTCGTAAAATAATGGCATCACAAGACTTGAAAACAATAGAATAATTCGAAATTAATTGCACCGGAACTAATCCTTTTTAAAAGATTATTAAGGAAGAAAAGTCGCCTTAGTCGAGTCATAGCTGGATGGCATTATATGTTAAGTGAAGTTATTAGATAACAGGGTGTTAATTTAGTCATATTTAGCCATTAATAAATGATTCTTGGTTTTGTATTTTACTAGTATGACAAATACGAGAGCAAATGAAAATAAACAATCCCATTGGCCAATAGAAAAATATCCTTTACAAGTTTTCTATTCCATTGGACTAAAAAGAAAGCTGACTAAATGACTGGTGATTGATTTTGTACTATCTTGATGATATTCGACTATATCTGTTTGTATATTTTCTACGGATCATTTGCATGGAACTATCATGGTGATTTGAATTCAGAGCCGCCATTTTGAGGTTAAGTTCCAAACTTGAAGATGCATCGAATTTGTGCAATTTGTTGCTTATTTATATTATATCGATTAAGGAGCTGGGGAGTAATTTAGAGGGATTCATGTAAATAATTATCGTTACATTATTACTTTGTCACAATCTTCAACTTCTCCCAATAATAATGCCTTGTGTAGTATTCAAAGCTAGCATGTTTACTCTATCACAGTTTAGGACTTGTCAAAACTTAAAGCACTGCATATTATTCGAAGTTCACTTAATGCAGTTAAAGTGCCATGTGTTGTATTTGAGTTTATTTTGCCTTAATGCATTTTGTTAGATGGCAGGGTATAGTAGATATCGAACGGTGTATCGCTTGCACGGATATGAAGCTATGCGAGCAGAGCTGGCGATGGATATGAAACGCTTGTGGCTACGAAATTTGGTTTGTTTTTACACTGAATTTTCAACGGCCTTTAGTTATCATGGTAACCAAGTATAATGAATTTACTAGCCATTAAAAAAGGAAAAAATTAGATCTTTTATAAAATAGAAGCGAAATGAAAGGTCTACTTATATTTATATTTCAAAAGTTTCTGTTTATCATATTATCTGTAATTCCATGCAGTAAATATTGCATCAATCAGGCCAAAGTCATTCCTTTGAAATAATCAATTCTAATTTCTATATAATTTGAAAGTGATGGTAATTTTTTTCATCAAATATGCTACGCTCAAGTAGCATCGATAATCAATTCTTTCTCATATATTCAAAAAAGTATCCTTAGTCAAGTGGTCGTTTTATAAGGTCTAACCTCGTCTGCAGATATATTGATATGGAAAATTTTTAAATTAAGGAATTATTCTTTTTTTGTTTAGGGTCGAGATGATAGATGCATTAGCGATAGAGGAAAAGAAGCCCGATTTCCATATCTGGTGAGTATTTTTTGTACTCTGGACTTTTCAAACTAGTGCAGCAAATGATGTATAAAAACATTTTACAATAATTTCTATATTTCGTTGATTTTATATGTATATATTATTCAATGCTACTTTCGAAATAGTCTAAATATTAAATTTATTGTATGATGTATGCAAACAGCTTACAATTTGAAATCTAGACTTAGTTGATTCGAAGTCGGTTTAGCTCGGATTGGACTGGTTCTAATGAACATTACGAAAATTTCAATCGTACATTAAATTTTAAGTATTTTGGGGAAATATTTCAACTATAGAATTAGTATTATTATGGATGGCTTTGTCTTTAGCAGTCAACTGTTAGTTGGCTGGGAATATCTGACACAAAGATGCAGTGAATTTTAGAAACATTCATCATGCCTCCTCTAATCAGTTGTGCTGGATCTAAGTTTTTGATAGAAACTTGTGGTATTGATAATTATGAAGGTCTAGGTGCATTATACCACTTGACTCAAGTATGTGGAGGTTATAGAGTAACATGTGGTTAACTTTGAGAGGATCTTTACTGTACCTCTCACACATCAAACTTGTAAAAAAGCAGTTTAAACCGAATGGTGGTTAAACAAGTTGGTTATTCAATTAGAACTGTACTGGCCAGTTCAAGAATCGACCTGTACTGAGTGATTATATTCATGTTCAAATCAGAACTTTTTTTGTTGATTGCAAGAACAACAAAGTAGTTGAGCTATGTTGATCCAAAATTCTTTTGGGTGTTATACTTTTTTGCAATTCTATATTTTATATGTTTATTAGGATGAAGATGTTGTTCGATTTTTGCAGAATACGCCTCCAACTCTGGTTGCAGATTTAAGGCTGTAAGTCAATTTTTTTCATCTTAAATTAGGTCCTATATTTTTCCTTTTTCAAAATACTGTGTGGGTTAAATTTATTTCAAAGGTAATATAATTTGTTCAGAACGTTTAGCTTTATTTTGTCAATTTTTTCCTTTGTCACTGGAAATTATTTTTCAAGTGGTTAGAATAGCTAGACCGAGTTAATTCATCCTTACTTGTAGATGGGTATGCATTTGTCTTTTCTATGGACGTAATCTTTTGTTTGGAGCAGATTATTTGAAATAATGTTAGTCAATATAGGGATATTCATGTTAAGTGCTATGGTGACAATAAACTTAAAGCTGTTAGAATATGTGTCGCGAGAATTAGAATGTCTGAAAAGACAAAATTAAGATGAAAAATAAATAAAAGTAGAGAAGTAAACTAGATAAATAGTAGAGAAGAGAAAAAGGATGAACAACAAATAAATTATTATTAGTCAGGAAAAAATTAGTCCATGGATATTTAAATATATCATTTTCACTTAGGTTAGGCAGATTGATTTACTTTTATTTTCAAACTTGCATACTTTTTAGACCAATGGGAGTAGGGGACAAAAGCATCTTACGGGGTGTTGCCATGTTACTTGGCCTATCAGGATGCTGCAATTTGCCGAAACGAGCCATTCAGTTTGGTACACGTATTGCCAGAGCACATACCACTGCTCAAATATCTGCCCTTGGAGATGGGGGTTTAATGGGCAAAAAAGGTAGAGGTGAAAAATCTCTTGATATAAATTTTGTGGGTAATAACATCGACATTTAAGTTACAATAAGCTTTGGATGTAGCAAATAATGAATAAGCAAAAAAGCCGTGTTGTGCACAGGTCAGCTCAAGGTTTTCGAATATAACGAATCAATTTAGTGGTCCCGAAAGATTTGTGACTTCCAAAATTTACAATATATTGAGTCAATAGACCTAAGAAAAATGTTTTTGGAGGCAACCATTGTCATTATTGGATGAAATTAACTAAATAGAAAAGAGAGATTTAATTGACAAAGATGATACACAAAACAACGATTCGATTGCTGGCCAGCTTTAGTTTAGTGGTGTACTGTTTCAAACTCAAAATGAATAATTACTTGAATTCGAATATCAATTCTATAAATTTTTCTTGCACATGTTGATATAGTGTTTGGGTTGGCTTAAATATTTTGGCATCACCAAACAAATGCAATCTTGTTACGGTGACTTAATACCCGTACCAAAATCTTGTCACCCCCTACATATATTCCGCAGAATGTCCTTCAGAATAACCAGTGGGAATTCTGTAATCTTGAAATAATTAGTATACAGTTCTTCAGCAGCTGAGAGCCACCGTACCGACTTTGCTGTCAGCTACAGCAACAAGTTTAATCTCATGAAACTTCTACTTCCGCTTCAACTGTGCTGAACTTGTCAATTGCATTCCCTCTTTTGAACACCTGAGGCCTCTGCTGTCCCCTAGCATGGCAGAGGAGTAAATATAGGACATTGATCTCCGCTGGCACATTACGGTCCCAGACACTGCGTGAACATGAGTTGTTTTGACAAACTTGCAGTGGCCAGGACCACATCCCGGTCTTATGGTCAAGAAGACCCTGGATCTCAATATGGTAGCAATAGGATAGTCTGGATGTGCAAAACTCATTTTGATCCACAGTGTTCGCCCTTGAGCTAACCTTCTTGCGTAGATCAGATGTTGGTATAGCGGGGTTGCCCCGTCTGACAGAAGAAAAGTGAGTATCTCCGCATGCAATGACTATGTTTTTGCATCCTCCCTTGAGGCTAGCCATTAACTTCTCAGGCCTTTTGGCAGTTGGTGTAAGTCTTTCACCTCAAATGCTTGAAGCGCTGAGTGTTGTGGAAAGGCCATGACTGTTATGTGGTTGGCAACTATGTGGCAAGTGTGCATTTTAAAGAACTCTAAATAACTTGTTTTGGCAGTCTCCATCTGGCTGCTGAATGCCACTATCAATAAAGCTTTGCCAGTCTGCAGCTTAGTGACCTTGCATTGGTACATGTACCTTGCTTCTTGGTAAAACTACCATTTCCTCCATTAAAGGACTTTGCACTTGAGGATATCAGGAGCAGACGATAGTGGTGACTCCATGGCAGCTTGATTGTGCATGATTACTGTGAAGATGGGGTTTGTCCAGGATCAGCTGCCACCATGTGATTGACAGACTCAAACAGCTTGCACACACTTTCTTTCTCCTACTTCTTTGTTACCTCCTTGGCAGCATGCTAGAGTCTTGATATGATGAGAGTGGTGCTCAATCTATCTGTGACCATAAATTTTTCAAAGTCCTCATGTTCAGAGCACATCACTTGCCTTTTGTTGAAGTAGTAGTGCCACAGATCATGCTCTTCAAGATGTGCACCAATTTTTAGGTACTTGTGCAGGTCGACTAGCACTGTGTGCTTGATCTTGATATTGATGGGGCTTGGCTTCTCCTATATGAAAAGGGTGAATAGCTTAAATGCTCTCTCATCCTTCTTGTTCAAAATCTGCTTCTGATAGTAGGTCTTGAGGTCTTACAGCATGGCATTAAGGAAGGGCAGGTATGCTTGAGGCTGCTTCTTGAATTGGAGCGGAAGAGCGCCAGCACACTTGCACTTTACTACACAGGGACTGCATCCAGACCAACTCAGTAGGGGGACAAGAAACTATCTATACTGGAAGCAAGTGTACCTTGCGATTAGGCTAGTCACTGAGAACAACTCTTCCATGCTAGCCCGTGTGAGTATTTAGACCATACTTTTGATTGTATGGGACTTGTTATTGACAAAGTAGGCTGTACCCATGACCAAGTATTCATGATCTTCAAGCAGAACAAGTGGTCAATCCTGCTGGTCAGAGTAAGTCCTGTGCTGACTGCAAACTTTTCCTGAGTCTGCTGGGCAACCATCATGAGAATTTGTGTCATACATGACAGTCTTCCTGGGGCTTAACATTCTAGATGCAGCATCTAGTTTTATATGAGACTCCATAAGAGCAGATTATGGTGCTTGCACATCTTGCCACTGTTGAGATTGGCAATGGGTGAGATGAACTGATTGTAAAGTGCGTAGTTCATATTTAGCACATACTCATTGTTCAAGGAGATGGGTTGCTTAAAAAGAGGCCAGGAGCAGTGCCTTGCATGTAACAAGGCTGTATTTAGCAGTAAACTGCTAGAGTAGCTAGTACATTGCATTGTCCCTGCAGCGCTTATCATCTCTGTCTTGATGGTGATAAAGATGCGCTCCTTCTGCCACTTCTTTTAGTCCCCAAACACAGGGTTGGTAACGTTTTTAACCTATATTTGTTGGGAGCATATAATGGAAACTTACTGCAACTACAAAAACTAGAATCAACTCTATTGAAGTTAGTTCTTGGTAGTCTCCAACTCCATCTCATATCATAGTGGGGTTGCTGATCCTATAAACAGGTAAGAGTTGGAGGCTGCCAACCATGCCTATATTAGAAGCATGAAACACAACAAAGCACAAGAAACTGTTACAGAAATATGTGTATATTTGTCATGCACTAATTGTGCTGGTATAAGTGAGCTAACATCATTAACTACAAAATATATATCCCTACTAGAATCTGTGCAGCCAATTTACTTGAAACATCACAAATAAAAGCTGACCGCAGCTATAAAAATAGAGTTAATCCATAAGGGAGTTAGTACCTAACAGCCTGATGATGACCAGCATGTCACCAACCCGGAGGGGAATTATGCATCTCTTCAAATACTTGCATCAACAGCTCTTCCATGTGCATCAGCCTATTGTTACCCACTGTTATCGCTACACATAGTTCTTCTATAAAATATTTCTTTGCACAGAAGGAAATCAAGGGCAAAGAAAATAAGCAAACAGGGGTCAGGTATACAATATATATTAACAAATAAGTACTTTGTCTTTGATCAAGGGCAAAGCTCCTGCTGCTTATGCAGAACCAATTAAGATGAAATTCTGATGAGTTACCAAATAGTTGAGAAGTGATGAGATAACAAGAATGTTTTTAACTGCAGAAGAGCTAGTTAGAAACCCTGGATGCAACCGAAAAAAAATAGTAAAGATGTTTAGTGAGATTCTGATTGGTTTATAATTCCTCTTTAGGCCAATAGAATTTTGTTATGATAGAAAGGATTATTATATAGTTTTGGATTGTCCTGATAGAATTTTTTGTGAAGTCAGGTCAACAGAATGAAGCAAATATAAATTATTCAATTAATCCAGTAAAAAATGACAGAATTCTCTGATGAAAAATACAAACTAGAACAAAAAATAATTAAGTTGGTAAATATAAGTTGAATAATGGAAATGGCAAAATAATGAATAGACATGTCCAAACTCAGTCAGTTCAAGTAAAAATGATTGGTACAGATCTGGTAGGAATTAAATTGAGTTGCTGAAGTGGTCAAAGTAGAACATAGGCAGTTTGTTTTAAATATGAAATATGTGTAGCTAGTTGCCTCAAATAGAACAATACCCCTGAAGAATGAGATCAGTACAGATATTATATACCAGTTACAGCAGTAATTGATACAGCAAATAGTACCAACGTCCTCCTCATCCTTTGGCTTCTATTTTTCAATGCACTGCCTGACCATGTTGAAACTACTCAACTGGATTGAGAACCAGTATGTACAGGAGTAGATAGTTCAGGATAATTTTCTGTTCCTCTGCCAGTTCAGCAATGGTGCTTATACCCTCATTGTAGAGCTTTTTTGTGGCTTTGTGGATGACAGCATTGTCCAGCATAAGCATCATATGATCATCATCAAGTTCAAAATCACTTAGAATGTTGTGAAACTTGATTGCTGTCATGCTTCCTTCTTTGAGATACCATGCCACCACCAGATTGTCAGTGTTTTTCCTTGTGTAGAGCAGTAAAGAATAGCACTGTTGATGTATGTACATCCTTTGTGCAGTACATGATTCATTATAAAGGCTGCCTCATCAAGTGCATAAATGGTTCCTTCATAATCTTCCAGCCTTTCTTGGATGCCTTCCACATTTCCATTGTTGCACTCACTGTAAGAATATGTGGACTTCTTATGTGTGGCCTTGTCCTTGTTAAACAGCCACAAAATGGCCATTTTACTGAATCTATGTCATGTTCCTGGCCCAAATGAGTGCAAACCTGATCAATTGTTGTGTTCATGTTTTCTCTTAGGAAATCATGTATCAGAGGTGCCAGTTCATGCTTTTCATATTCTACAGATCTTTTTCTGAGCAGTTTAACTCTGACATTACCTTTTGCCAGCACTTCATAGTGTGCTTGTTGACTTCCGAAACCTCTGTAATGTCTCTGGCACTTCTACCTTGTTCAGTGAGCTTGTGCAGGATATCACGTATTTTCCTCTGATCATGTTTGTTCTGGTATATTATGCCTGTTGCAACTATATGTAAACTTGGATAAAAAATAGGAAATAATCAAGAAAGAATCACTGAGTGTGCTGGAAATGTTCTTTAATAAAAGTAGCTTTGAGTGTACTTGTCGAAAAATTTTTTAAATATACTTTTATTCTTTTCTACAGTGAGTGACATCTTTTTGGTATGGACAATAGTATTAGCCATGATTATATTAGTTCAAATCAAATTTGAATAAAGTTTTTGGAAAGTTCACAGTTCAATGTCCATAGATATGCATGTAGTATATATAACAAATATTCAACAGCAACTTGCACAGCAGCCTCCTTGTAGTTTAGCAAGTTGAGTGCTAAAATGATGGTTGAATTACAAATTTACCAACATGCAATTTTTAGTCAGCTACTATCTAAATTAGTTTATTTATTACATATGTAACTTATACTTAAACGATAACTTTACATGGATCAGTTATGCATACAAGTACTCAGCAGAAGCTGCCGTTACAATTATTTAATGCATTTTAAGTTATTGCAAGATACAAGTCATTGACTTCAGCTGGACAGGATAATGTTGTCTAAGAATTTTTTGGAACTCCATGATAGTGCATCAAATAGCCATAAGTAAATTTGCTTAGAGATACCACATCAGAACTGTCCTTGAACATATTACGATAAATATCTCAATGCAAAGGAGAATGAATAATTGGATTCCTGTCAGCTTGAAGAGCAAATATTTGTCTGATACTCTGAGCAAAGTTTGGGACAAATAACTGTTTAAAATATTTGTACTACTTGTACAGCATACAGATATTCTCGTTCAAAAATAGCGAGTAGTTAGTTTTTGTTACATCCTATTACTGCTTACAATGCGGTACTTGTCAGCATAACCAATCAGCCAAGTTTACATCTTGATTTCAAATGTGGTAGAATTCCTATCAAAATTATGCTCAAATCTTCAGCTTAAAAAATATGATTTTTCTTCATCTGGGGTAGAATTATAACCTCTCAATGCTCGTTGCAGCTAAAGTTTAACTTCTCCAAAAGATATAAATACCCGGGAATCTATAGAAAACCCAGTATCTTCTACGATTTTAGTAGTGTGAGGAAGGAAGTACTAATAGTGCCAGTTATTGTGCAAGAAATCTGATGAACACGAATCTTTTATGAATTTTCTGAAGTGTGAATTTTAAATTTTCAACTTTTCTTCAAATATTGACTTGATGTTTCAATGAAGACAGAGATTTTGAGTTAACTAAAAACATATCAAGTACTCAGAGCTGCTGACTTCATTTCTCATCTTTTATTATTATGTGCGAAACTATAGGGAGGGAATTTGAGGACCTGGATCAATTGTGGGACGAAAGTAATGCGACTGATATTGAAAGCTTTCCATTCACGAGTGATGTATGGCTGCAGCTGAATGTTTCCTCGCATTTTAGATCACCAAGATATTGATGTTTTATATTCAGGATTTGATGATGCTTTTTGACATTCCAGAGAGCGATCGTGATAGTAATGCAACTGAGGGGTCTCCGTCAGATTCTAGCGTTAAACCATTCATGTCAGGTAATCAACCCGATTTTCAGTTTCCACCGTTTTGCGATGCATAATCATTAGGATCCAACACAGTGCCGAAAAAATCACAAAAAATTTATGATAATTTGCGTGCAATTTTAAAATCCTATCGCAATTGATTAATTTTTGGAAATATATTTTCAATCCTTAAAAATCGGTCGAACTGAAAAATGAAATTCTACTTTTTCGTGCAATTGAAAGCATAAGATTTACACGCCTGAACATCTGGGCAATGCATTATAATTTTCTGCAAAAGATTATATCAATTTCAATATCCGATCTTTATGTGCACTGTATAGAAAATAGTCTAATTTTAACTTCACTCAATTCATTCAGTGAAAAGTGGAATACATCCCTGATGAGTTGGAAATTATTGAACTAAAAAATGATTGTTTTCGGCGGAACAATAAATGAGGACCTTGAGCAGAGATCCAAATTACAATTGAAGCCATAAAGAACAGTTTTACTTACCAAGCAAAATTCCATGTTTTTGGACTGAAAAATTTTTTTTCATTCTATCAATCTTGTATTTACATTAGAAAATAATTATTTTAATGAATTTCATTCCATTTAAACATTTACTTTCTAATTTCCTACGTGCATTTTCATTACTATGCGAATATCCTGTTGGGCTCGGGCTCAGCGATTTTCCTGATTTGTTAGTTGATGATGTTTTAAAAGATAATTATTTACTTGCCTGTCAAGTTGCATAACACTTTTGAATTTGAAAAATTGAGATTTCATTAAATGTAAGTAGTTTAGCACAAAACTTTTTTGCTTAATTTCTATTTGATATTCCTGAAAATGATGTTGTTATTCGTTAACCTGGTTATAATTTTGTTACAGAGAGTGATTTGGGAATTGCATTTTCGTCTTCATTTTCTGTGTTATCGAATTCCAAAACCCCCTTAAATTTTAGTGGAAAAAGGCCTATTCTTGTAAGTTATACAATGTTCTTAATGTTTCACTCTTTTAAAGTTCTTGTATCTGCTCATGAAAACACAGTCAATTTACTAGACTAATAATCACAAAATTTGGATATTTTAAAAAATTGCTTATAAATTTTACTTTATAAAAGATAAGAAATTTGGGAACTATTACATATATTGCTCAGTCTTCTCTTCTTCTATTTCCGCCTTTTTTGCATCTCTGTCAATACTATTTCTTTGCTATTCATCACAGTTCAAAGATTTGATGCACTAGAATTACTGAAATCAAGCTAAGAATCTTTATTATGCTATGTTTTGTGTGCCAACAAAATTTTCTTTCAAAATTAAAGAACAATCAAATTTGTATATCAATTTGCTAACCTGAATAAAGTTCCTTTTAGCCTCTTATTTCTCCGGAGCTAGCTCCCATAAGTATTGAACATCACAGCAACAAATTAAAGCGCAGCAAGGATGTCGATTTACCCGACTTAAAGCGAATTCGACGAGAAGAACGGCTTGCTCGAAACCGTGCATCAGCCGAGCGCAGCCGACAAAAACGTCGTGGACAACTTGCTCTAGCCGAAGAAACTGCTAATACAGCTAAAATAGAATTACAGAAAGTGCTATTGGAGCGTGACGAAGCATTGAAGGAAGCTGTGACCCTCAGGGCAGAGTGTAATGCGCTGAGGGAGGTGAATAGCGTGCTTAGGGAATTGCTCTTGCAGATGAGCAGAGGGGTAAAAAGTGTGGCTCAGAGTGGGGGTGGAAATGGCTTGGTGATGGGGGGAATGGCACTAGCAATATGCTGCAGCTGGTTTGGGTTCTGTAAAAAGGTTATTTACTATCATTCCCTAAACATAGCAACTTGCTAATTTATTCGATTAAATCAACAACTGTTCTTATGCTCAATTATAGCACTGTGCCTTATATTTTAGTCAAAAGAACTTACTCTTAGTTAACTGTTTCATGATGCAGACTTGAAAGTGAATACCTCGAACTCAGGACTTTTCGATGTGTTGACTGTAATATAACAATGACCAAGTATAAAATTTTCTACTAAAAACATGCTGCCATATTGTGAGTGTAGTTCTATTCAAATTCATAGGCTTTTCCGAATTTCTGTGTTTCGATTACAACAGCATCTTGTAATATTCAGGGGAAGATGTTAACATTTGAGATTCTTGACACTGTATAATTCTTCATTAATGTTTTTTTCGTTATATAAAGCTTCCGAGTTGGCCTGCACTAAAAGGTCAGGATATCTTGTGTGCCCTCCCTTGCTGCTCTATTTTCTGTACAATGCGTAATGAGAATTATCCTCAAATAAAATGCATTTTTATGTGAAACTTTTTACTGAGAGGTTGAATCAGAGCATGCATAGATAGAGTTAAATGTTTTACAATTTGGTACAAAACTTTTGCATCAGGTTATTTTTTAGTCGAAACTTATACAAAATAAATGTATGCAAATTTGTAAATAAATGATAAAATATTAATTGCACTAAGAAAATAGTGCATTGCACAAAATTTGTTGTAATTGCATGGAGTTTTATCATTTTTCTACTGTTTTTCAGTTAACCACAAAAAGATAAGCAGGAAATTATGAAATCCTGAACCTATATGATATTGCCACAATTCAATTACAAAAAATCTCGTACGTTGCGTATTAAACAAGAACAATTTTTAATTAATCTTCTTTACTATACAGGAGGACATAGAAATGACCCTTGAAAATAATTCTGCTGGAGGAAAGGTGCTTCTATTATCCCAAAAGGTATTTGACGCATTTTCTCTTGTTTCTATAAGAGAGCATTGCGCACATTTCATTTTTTCTCTGCTTTAGGTTAGTATACAAGATTCTGTTGCAGTAGAGCCTGCATCGTCTTCTATTCAATTCGTAGTGCTCTCATGTATTATATTATTACTTCTGGCTACGTTTACTATTAGTAAATCCTTGAAGCGTAGAAAAGATTTCCGAAGTATACTACCTGTAATTTGGACCCGATCTAGCCCTCTATGATATTATTACTAAGCAGAATGCTAACTTTTCTTGGATTACTGTATAACTGATTTCAATCCGTGGGTTGACCTGCGATCAAGGTGGCAGCAATTGGGCTGTATCTTCAATGTATAATCCATGTTATTAAATAAAAAAATGTCAAATTATTTAGTTTGTCTATACATTTTTGTCTTTTTTGGCAAGACAAAATACGGTATGGAATACCTTCATTAAATTTATGGGACAATAAGTAGACTCTAGAAAGGAAATAACTAGAAACGTTACAAGGCTTGGATTACAAATGAAACATTACGTGAATAATGAAGTTGATTGTTTTTTTCACTTTATTGAGCACGTTTCTAAAACGAAAAGGAACTGTGAAATTTTACAGTTGCAAACTATGGACCCTATATTTGGAGAGTTTTAAAAACTCAGCAGAATTTGTTCTATGAAAAATCGTAACTGAAGGGGCATATAGTTGACAAACAGCTCAAATTCAATAGTCGCAGAAAAATCATTTTGACTGGTAAAAATATTTGACCATTATGATTCGAGGATGAAGCAAACAATGAATGGAATCAAATTTGATGCCATAACTTCAAGCATTTTATTACAATTAAAGCAAGTGATAAAATATGCATTTTAATCATTTAAAACTTTTTATTTTCTGTTTGTTGAAATCAGGCCATGCCGTAATATACTAAATGGAAATTTTTATAAGTTTTCTATGAACTTTGTCTGAGGGTACTATTCCTTCAGTATCATCTTCAAGTAACGTTGCATTAAAAAATCATATTGACCTTATCCTGCTCACCTTTAATAGAAATATCTTCAAATGCTCACAAGTATTATCCAATTTTTTATTTAAGCGGTGCATCTAAAACATGTCAGTAATTTATGCCATTTCAAACATAGCTTACAAACTGAAAAAAACACTGAATTCCATTAACTTTTGCTGATCTACGCATCTTGTTACTTTCCAGTTAGTATTCTGAATGCAGGTATAAACTTATGTAATTGTTGACCTCAAACAGGATTCCATTCAATGCCTCTTCAAAAAGGCTTGGATCAGTTTGGTTCGGATTGAGTCTACAAAATCAGTTGAAGAATTTTTATATTCTAGTCGAGAGAAAATCAAGACAATAGGTGTAGTTTTGTGTGGAACACAAAAACAAAGTTCAGAATATGGTAGTAACCAATGTGTAAGTTCCAGAAATATTTTAACAGAATAAATTATATGCTGCACTTCTAACGAAACATTTTATGGGGTCAGCATATACTATAGAAATGTAGCTATAAAATGAACTCAGTTATGCCATTTTCGGAAAAAATGGCAGAAATTATCTGTTGGCACCCCATCTCATGCTGGCAGTAAAGGTTCAGCACAACTATAAAAAATAATTTATTAGTTTAAAACTGAGTTCAACTTACTTTTATTTTCAAATGCCCATCAGGATCTTTGAAATTATTTTAAAATTGGAAATATTGCAAATAGCATAACTAAGCGTGCTGCTGATAATTTTATAACCATTCATTTAAAAAAATTATAGCTTTTAACTTTCAAGTTAGAAGATGTGGTAATCGTTAGCTTTTTGTATCTTTATTGTTAAAATAAGACAAAGCATCAAATGTTCTAGTGATCTATGGATTCTGTTAAAATAAGACAATGCATCAAACGTTTTAGTGATCTATGGACTCTGTTCAAATAGCAAAGAGAAAACCTTTTTCATATGAAATACTTTATGTAATAACTTCACGGATAAAACTCTAAAATACAACAGAAAACACAACGCAAAGTATAAAGCAAGTAGTATTAAGATGTCACACATTGCAAAGAGTGATCTTTGCAACACATAAAGCAAATAGATATAAGTATACTCGAATACATGAGTCTTACATGTTCAAACTTGAATAACCAGCCAATTCATTAGGGGACAGATCCTTACAGTTCCTAACAGTTCCTCCCCTCCAGGCCAATTCTTTAAGGTTTATAAATGTTCTCTCTTAAATTCAAATAATAATTCCTTGCAAGCAGTCAAATTTTGCTCTGGTTCCCAAGTATTATCTGCTAAACTGTAACTTTCCCATACAATTAAGTATTTCATTTTGCCATCAATCTACTTTGTATCTAATATGTCTTCAACTTTGTATAATTTGCCATCACTACTGACCTATAGCAGAGGTGGATTCTTATTTGTGCAACCAATCATAGAGCTTTATTTTTTCTTCAACAATAGTGAAACATGAAATGCATTATGTATGTGCCCAATTGACTGGGGTGAATCCAGTCAATATGTGACTGGATTAATCTTCTCCATAGTAGAAAAGGGACCAAATTGTTTGGAGTCCATTTTACGGCAAGGTCGTTTTGTCAAGATATTCTGTCAATTAAAAAAGACTTGATCACCAACATGAAATTCCACATTGCTGTTTTCAGTTGGCATGTTTTATCATGTCTTTGGCAGTCCAATCCAATTCTAATTTTACTCATGTTTGAGTGTCTTTTAGTTGTAATAGCCAGTCTTCAACTTTTGGCAGTGTTTCTTCAATTAATTTGGTATCAACATTGGTTAAAGGATTAAAATCACATGTTTCCATGAATGGAGTCATCTTGATTGAATTGTGAAATATCGAGTTGTATACAATTTCTGCAAGCATTAAATTTTGTACCCAGTTTGTTTGACCTGGGTCAGCATAAATTTGAAGGCATTGTTCCAATGTTTGGTTTGTCCATTCTGTTTGACCATCAGACTGTGGATTAAAAACACTGGATAGGTTCTGCTTATTTCAAGGTTGACTAATAATGATTTCCAAAATTGAGAGTTACATTGAGGGCCACAATCTGAGATAATGTTATTCGGCAAGCCATGTATTTGTACAATGTGTTCCATAAAAAGTTTTGCCAATCCTGCAGAGGTAATACTTTTTGTACAGGGAATAGAATGTGTCAATTTTAAAAATTGATCTATAATGACTAAAATTGAATTGCATTGGTTAACCTTTGGGAGATCCGTAATGAAATTTATTGAAATGGAATACCAAGGTTGAGGTAAAGTCAAAAGCGGATGTAATAGTCCTGCAGGTTTCATTCGAATAGGTTTTGCTCTGGAACATAAATCACAACTTTGAACATAATGATTAACATTACTTTAAATCAAAGGCCACCATTATGATCTACTGACAGCAGAAAAAGTTTTTCGACTCCCCGGATGACCCACTAATAACCCGTCATGGCATTTGTACAGAATGGTACGGATCAGTTCACGGGGTACCACTATTTTTCCTTGAAAGTGCCATATATAACTGGTCATAGAAATAATATGCTTACCTTGTAATTCCTTGATGTCAGCATTGTTCTTTTGCTTTGAAATAATTTCTTGCAAAAAGCTGCTGTTGGATACCTTTGTAGTTGCCAATAAAAGTTTATCTTGATCTAGGAATGTTTTGTTTTGAATTTGGATATGATAGTCATTGCCTTGTAGTTGATAATTGTTATTCCTACTCAGTGCGTTAGGTTTTCTGCAGTCTTTTCCCACACAGTACGTAATATTAAAGTTGAAATTGCACAAATAGATTGACCAGCAAGCTTGTCATTGGTTAAGTTTTTGAGTTGATGTATAATATAACAGGCTACAGTGATCCGTGTATACCTGTATTGGTTTTTCATTGCTCAACCGTAAAGTGTCCAATTGGTAGAATCATGCAATAATTGCCAATAGTTCTTTATTGTAAATCTTGTAGCTAATTTGAGAAGGCGTCAATTTACAGGAGTAGAATGCAACAGAACACCATCTATTTTCATATTCCTGTGATAATATTCCGCCTAGCGCAAACTCGGATGCATCTGTCACTAATATGAACTGTCTTGTGGTATCAGCCTACACCAATATATCTCCATTGATGAACACATTGCGGAGTTTTTTCAGCAATGATTGGCACTCATCTGACCAATTGATATATATTAACATTTATCTTTAAGAGACATAGCATTGGTTCAATCTTCTTTGTATAATTGGGTATGAATATTCCGTAAAAATTTGTAAATCCTATAAAAGATTATAGTTATTTGATTCTTGCTGGTGTGGGCCAACTAGGAATACTCTTGGTACAGTTTGGGTCCATTTCTATACCCACATCTGAGATGATATATCCCAGGAACGTAATTTGTCGTACCAAGAACTCACACTTTTCAAGTTTTGTGTACAACTCATTGTCCTATATATGCTGCAGTACGTTCTGTATATGTGCCATATGTTGTTTGGATGTTTCTGAATGTATGAAATTATCACCCAAGCACACAATATAATAAATGTCAAAAATATTGTAGAAAACTTCATTTTTATGAATGTAGCAGACAAGGTGGTGACAAGGACACAACGACTATAGAAGCATGGTAACATTATACAAACATAATTTGGATTGCTGAGAGTGAATAAAAAATACACTCAGCAACGCAACAAACAAAATCTCAATGCCAATCCATCTGGAAAGTTACAAAATGATGCAGCTAAATAATGGAATAACTCTTAAAAGACTAATTCCTTTAAGAACTAATTGTTGTAAACAAATTAGTTCTTAACATTCATGAGACCTTGGAACACAGTAGGGGCATTGGTGAGACCGAAGGGCATTATAAAATACTCAGTGGCCAAATCGACACTGGAAGGCAGTTTTCAATTCATCCCCACTCTTAATTTGAACTGAGTTATAAGTGCTGCAAAGATCTATTTTAGAAGAGACTTGTGCACTTGTAAAACAAATCAGTAACTTGTGTATTAGAGGTAAGGGGTATCTGTTTTTGATTGTAACTTTATTTAGTTTTTTATATTCAATGACGGGTTGTAAATCCTACAATTTTTTCTGAGCAAAAAAGATAGATGCCCCAGCAGGAGAATTTAAAGGACAGATGTATCCCTTCTTTAAGTTTTTGCTGATACAATTGTGTAATACTTCTAATTTGGCTACTGAGTGTGGGCACATAAGTCTCCAGGAGATAGTTTTATCTGGCTTTATATTGATGCCAATATTGTGTTTTTGATGTTCAAGTAAGGTTTTGCTTTAAGTTTTTGAAAATACTAGTACAAATTTCTAGTATTCATTTGGTAATTTACTTTTGGTTTTGTGGATGTCATTTTCAATTTCAAATTCTTCTGCAGGGTTATTGTGCAATGTAATCGGGCCATCAGCAATATCTTAAATAGAACGTGTCAATGCCATTAAGTATTTGAGAGGTGCATTGAAAGTAGTAGCTGAATTGTCATCTGATTCATGATGGCATTCATCAATTGTTTTGAGCGTACTAATAGTGTCATTTTTAGTTTTGTTAGATTCATCTTTCCATTTGAGGATTAACTTCTTTCAATATATTTTTGGGTTGAAGGTACGTAACCAGTCCAATCCTAATATTATTAGAGAATGTGAATTTTCATGGACATAGAATTTAAACTGAAAGGGGTATTTTTCATACTTCAGTTAAAAATGCACAGTGAGAAATAGTACTGGATTTTAAGACGCTACTGTTGATTACCTCCAGTTGTAAAGGAGTTGTCAGCTTCAGCACAGGCATGCTAGTATGCTGTAGAAAATCTCTCCCCACCACGCTGAAGTTGGACCCAGAGTCTACTAGAGCATTGCACATTAAAGGGTGATTTTCTCTGAATTACCCGTAACAGTTGTTGTACATTACAATTTAACATAGGGCTGGTGCCCAAAATTCTGGTGCAAGGTGGCACTGGCAAGTGCCCTTGAACTGGTATGATTGGGGAAATAAGAGAATTTCATTATGCCCATCTGCACCTCTTTTAGCAGCAGGCCTTCAAGTTTTTTTTCACTTGGGGGCAATTTGTGACAAAATGTTTGTTGCTTCCACAGTAGCAATATAAGCCATTGATACAGCAATCATTTTTCTTGTCCAATGTAAGTGGATTGTGAATCTGTATGCTATTTTTGCTACTCAAACTGCTACTGTCAGACTGTAACTTAATAGTTTTTTTCCTTAGTTTATCCCACACAAATGATGATACTTTTTGCTCTTGATTTTAGAGATAAAACAACTTGTACCAATAATCATTGCACTAGGGTCTTTTGGTTCTGTGGTTTGAAGAAAAGGTATTTGCTCCTTGCATTTACTTGGTCCTCATTTTTCCTTATTCCTTTCAAAAATGCAATTGTTGATACAAACAGCCAACCTGCAATAATTCTCAATGTTGTTAGGACATTCCGCTTTACAGACTTCATTCTTCAAGGTATCATTTAAAAATTGATAAAATAAGCTGGACAGTACTGATTCTGGCCACTTAGTTTCTAATGTCAATGTATAAAATTTAGAAACTAGAACCGTTGCTGATTGTTTCCCCCTACAAATGCTTAAGATTATACACTCCACTTCTTGGGCTCAATCGATGTTGCCAAAGGCTAACATAAATACCTCCGTGAATTCTTTACTATAATACAGTACTTGATGTTCAGCTTCAAGATAAGGAGACACCCAAGTGAAGGCAGAATCATGAAGAAATGATACTGTGTAAGCAAGCTTTTTGGCATCACTCGAAAATTGCATGGGCTGTGCATTAAATACATTATTTAATTGTAGTAAAAATTGTTTTGCTTTATTTCTATTGCCACTAAAGATTTCAGGATCCACAACGCTTAGTTCTTGAAGCAATGATTAAGGAACAGGCAAATTTTGAATATGTTATTCCAATTGACTAATCTTTTGATTCTGCTTATTTGCTACTTGTGCAAGATGTAAAATTTCATCATTATGATGTGCAACTGTGTTCCACAAAATAGTTACTTCTTCCTTCATTGTACCTAGATGTGCCATAATGACTTAGTTGTTCATATCTAAGAACTTTTAATCTTCAAAATTCAAAAACATACATTAATCTCTTCACAAGCTGTAATAGCTATGGATAAAACTCCAAAGTACAACAGAAAATACAATGCAAAAGTATATAGTATGTAGTATTAAGATATCACATGCTGCAAAGAGAGATCTTTGCAACACAAAAAGCAAACAGATATAAGTTAATTCAAATACATGAGTCTTACTCGGTCAGACGAATAGTTGGTCAATTCATTACGAGACAGATCCTTATGGTTTCTAACAATTTTGATCTCAAAAAGCCTACCAGTGTGTATAATACAAATCAAATCCAGAAATCCTTCACCTTCCAATAAAAATTCTTAGTGTCACACTGCATTATGATGCAAGTTAGTAGAGAATATATTCTAACATAATTTTGTTTGTCAAGGAAATATGCAGATGTAAAACAAACAATACCTTCAGGTTAACTGAAGACTAGTTTTTTTCCTTAATGTTTATCATTTTATCATTCATTGAAATGTAAGTTATAAATGTAAAATTGGCAATGAAAGCACATAATAAATTTTTTAGTCAAAATATAAATTATACTAAAATATTCAAATAATCAATTGTATTTGACACTTTTTTATTTTTCAGTGGGTCTTTAAATCTTGGCATTTTCATCATAAATCAATACTTATTTTATTTGATTCCTATGTTTCTACTATAGTAAGCATGATCCCAATTTTTTCAAGTTTCCTATATCTTCTCATGCTTAGTTCTAAATATTACTTGATTTAGACTAAATTTTATTTTTTAAATTATTTTGTCGGTTTTATTGTTAAGATGTAAAAACAAGACAGGGAACAATACTATTAGGAATTGCTAGATTAAGGACTATGCATGTAACAAGTAATAAGCACAACTAGAAACCTAAAGAAAACACACGTAGTCAATAATATATTAATTCCTACTCATGTGTTATCAAGAACAAATCTTGTTAACACAATACTACTTAATAGCACACACTTATGAGAACACTCTTTAAGAGACCATACTTTACAAGAATGCACATATAAGTGGAATTAAGTCCATAAAATTACAGTTCCATAACAAATCACAATGAAGCAGATCAGATCCTGACAAATACATGAGATACTAATAAACTACAAACCTTATTATTGCCTTACAATCTGCGTTGTAAGAAGTGAACAAGCTTTTTAAATGCAGCATATTTAAGAGAGAACATTATGGTATTACTTCAGATGTCTTCTCATGGGAAAAAGTTTCACTAAAAAACACTTAAAATATTATAAATACTGAATACCTGCAGCTACAAAGAAAAAGGATTTAATCCATAATATAGGTTAATCCCTGACATTTATTGACTATTATTTTTATCTTACAAAGTACTTCCTTTGAGGTATGATTGTTACATATTGTTGGTTGAGTAAAAATTTGTTGTTAATATTGACCTCAAAACAAATTTCTTGGCTTTTTCTTCTTTAACAGTACAAAAAATACTAGGTTTTTCCATTCTTTAACGAATATGCATACAAATTAATGATAAAAGCATAATAAACAAATTTATATTGTTATCAACCCAGCATCAAGGGCAAATTGAATTTTTTCCATGCTTCTGGCATAGTTATTTGATAGTATGTGCAATAGTATCTTAAATAAGCATAAAAAGTTTAATTATATACTGTTATGAATGTGTTACAAATAAGACTCAAAAGTAAAACAAAGAGTATATTTACACAGACATAAATTGTGTTGCTGGAAGTGAATATACTTCGCAGCAACACACAAATCTTAAACTTAGCTCGTCATCAAAATCCAGCAATGAATTGCCATAAGCTTAGAATTCCAATATGCAGAACAATGACTTGCCATAAAACAGAACTCTACAGCTATAACATTAATTCAACTGTTAACAAGTTAATCCCTAACATCAGTGATGATAAAATTTTTAAGCTTGTGTGAGAATCATAAAATTTATGAGTAACAGTCTTAATTGGTAGTAGAAAAGTTGAAATCCATAACTAATGCTCAACCTCTTTTTCAAATTGTTTTTGTTAAAGCCGAGGAAATAGTGCAGAACCCTAGAAGAAAATCAATATATTTTTTTTGAAAATGCACATACAAAATAAATGTAAAATAACATATTGATTAGTGAATTCGAAAAAAAATTCGATAGTTTTGTCTTCATTATTTGGTTGCAGTACATTGAGATGTATATTTTTGAGCAAGAATATGAGTTTATGTAGGATAGACAAATAATGAATTTCTTTACTAGGATGGTTTAATTTGAGAAAAGGCCTTGCGTCAAGTTGTCATGTTTACTGCTCTAATTTAATTTTTTTACACGAGCATGAACTTGTGCTTTAATTTCAGCATGTTTCTGCTGAACAGATGCCTAAACTAAATCAACCACAGTATATTTCTAAGTATTTGATCATTGAGCTATGATTAAAAAAATTTATTAGACAGATTTTTATTTTTCAGCTTAACTTTTTTCATCATGAATCTATGCATTTTTTAATTCTTATTCATTTTGTGAATCAAGCATCTAACATTGATTCTAGGCTGACTTATTCATATACTCAAAGAAATATTGCTTTTGAAATACTCAGTGGACCCTTTGAAGATTTAAGTTGGCAAAAAACTTCTTGAAATAATAATTAATTGTTTTACATGCATTGCATGCGATATTATTAATTCAGTAGAATTCAATTTTTATCCGTAGTGATGAATTGTTCCCGTTAGTATTAGTCTCTAATGGATCAAACGGTTGCCAAACATTTTTTCATAATTTTATCTTATTAATCTTTTGCATATCGAAACTTCTCGGCTAAAAGAAGGAGAGATTCGCTGTTCTAGTTGCAGAAAAAATTATCGGATCCTATTCTTAAGCGCTCTTTAGGTCTTGATCGACTATATTTGTGCCAAATATGGCCCAATACTCTATGAAATCGATGGAAAAATTTCGGGAGAGTATGGATGAGAAATTCTATGTCGTTGAGACTTCAGGAGTTTACCCTGGTCGCCGAGAAGAGCCACAGGTATTGTATTCACGTTTTCAATGCATCTACCAAATTTTTGTGCGATCTCTTTTACAGCAAAAAGTCTTCGTTTCTAAAAATTTTCCTAATACTTTCTAAATAAATGAAAAGTGTGAAATGATAATTATAGAATACATGGATGCATGCAAAATTTTGCCTTAAGTACGAAAATTTTAATGCTAAAAATCATGTTTAAAAAATTTTATTTAAGAAAAGATAAAAAAGTTATTAGAATTCGAAGTAAATATTTTATCAAATTTTTTGACTAAATTGACCAATAATGACTGATATATGTTTATTTTATCAAATTTTTATTTTCTAAAAATAATATTATGTAGAACTAGATTTTAAATGTACTGATATTTCATCGTCGTTTAAAAAATATTCGTGATGATTGTACAACCGATATAAAAATCAACCCGGAATCTTTCTTCTTTGCTCCACCAAATTACTTAACATCATTATCACAAAATATGCTAACTTTTTTTATCCAGGCAACCGGCCCAGCGATAGCTATGGCTTATGTCAACTATGCTTTGATTATAATGCTCGGGCACTTGCGAGATTTATTTGCAAAAATATTTCAACGCAGCCGATACAGCCAATCTGTGCCACCTGATGGCTATGCCCCTCTGTTTAAAAGTTGGGAAAACTTTTACACTCGTCGTCTCTACCATAGGATCCAGGTAATAGATATTGCACATGGACTTGAGTATGTTATAGTGATAAGTTCAAGTTTCTAAAGTGTGCATTATGAAAAATTATATTTTGCATGGTTAAATTTTGGTTATATTAATAATGATTAGGTGTCTCAGTTTTGAGTGTAGCTGATATCAGAAAAGAATTGATTTCCTCAAGAATAGAATTATTTTTCATTATTTAATGGCATTAAGTGAGCTGTATCGGATATATACGTTACTTAACCTGTTTGGAGTTCCTCGTTAATTAAGTTTCTTGAAGTGGGATTCAAATCCATTATGCTGTTAACACTGCAATATTTAGTACTGATGCCATAATACTTCATCAGTTATCTAAATTTTCTTAATGAGTAATCTCTTGCAGGAAAAATGATAAGATTCACAAATTTATTTAAATTTTATCAAAATTTGCAATATTCCTACTTCTATGAATGACAAGTGTTTTAAGGATTTTGATACACACCAGTATATGTCTGTGTGTGGACTTAGGATTGTTGGAATCGGCCAATTGATAGCAGTCCAGGGGCGCATATAAATATGGTGGTACGAGAAAGTACTGATGGGAATAAGACTCTAAGTCTGACAAATCAGCGTAAAGAGCTTCTGAATCTTGGCAGTTACAACTATTTAGGCTTTGCAGATGACTGGCAGGTAAACACTAGCGGTACACTACTAGTTACATTCATGTTGCTTTAAGATGCTAGTCATCCAAATCAAAAAGTCTCAAAATACTGATTTTTCAGGTTATACGTATATAATTGCATTAATTACAATTTGGGAAATAACTATTGAAATAGGTCAAAGACCTTTTTTATGACAATTAAAATTCAATCGTGTTTTATTTTCATTATGTTTTAAAACTGAACTTCATAACTGCCACCGAGTAAAGTTAAAATAAGTTTTAAATTGACTTGATATTCATAATTGACTGCTATGTTCGAATGAAATTTTCACTGCTTTCACCCAAAATATACTCGCATATATTTATCTATATATACGAGTTTTTTTCGTATCTGTATTTTTCATAATATAACCATTTGTTGATTTATTTTCATTCAGAATCAGTAATGAATATTTTTAAATTTGAGATGTCAGGATGTTGTTGTTTCATATGTTATCTAAGTTTTTATCTTGCATATTTTTTTATATTTGAAGTGTAGCATATCTTAGCAGAATATTCAAATGTAGTCGCATTGTTTGAATATACTTGAAACTATTCGATTTATATCTTCTGCGCATATTTTGCTTTACGTGCCGAGTTCTATGCGTATTCATGCCAACTAGCATATTGTACAATCTAGTATACTAGCATAATTAGAATATGCATTAAATGAAAAAACTTCTAGAATAATTCTATGTTGAGACATAATCATTCATCAATTTATAATTAAAAAATTATGAAAAATTGTTATTTAGCAGTTTTTCTTTTTATATCATCAAAAAATCAAGTCACTTTCTTTCGTCCTTCTCTCTGTTGTTTCTGCCTTATAGGTAACTGTTTTTTTTAAATTAATATTTTTTATCAGCTTTTTTTGTTATAATGTATGAATGTTATTTGTCTGTGTGTAGACTAGCTGTAAGCCCCATGTTCTGCCTGTATTGGAACATTTGCCCGTCGCATGTGCCAGCAGCAGAGCAGACTTTGGTGAGTGAAAAAAATTCCATAGGATTTTGCAAGCCATATGTTGGATTTTACTTGAGAAATACAGAGACTGCTACAATTGAGCCCTAGACAAAATTAAATAGATGTATTATTTTATTTAGAAATTTCTGTAGAGATAGATTGAAATTGTATTCAATTTTTTATTCTTTCAATAAATTGTTTCTGCGAAATGGCTATTATGCTGTGTAATAAGTTGAATTAAAGTTTTGCAATGGCTACAATGCAATGTAGAAAGGGATGTAAAGAATTGTTAATTCAGTTTTGTCTCTTCCCCCCACTGTACTTTTTTCAGTAGAGCTTTCCTTGAGCAAATTTCTTTGGCATGATAATATGGCAATTAATTCTGTCGATACAAGCATATTATATAATTATTTGAAAATCACAACTTTGGTTGAGGAGGTTGGTTCATATAATTTACAATTACAATTACCCCTGCTGTGCAATTAGTGCTTGAAGATTCTTTGGCATAACTCCCCTATTTCTTATAGTGTAGATGTACGTTTATCGCCATATTATTTTACACATCCTTTTGCAGTGAATTTTTTTCTTTTTTCATACTAGGAACAACTAAAGTACATCAACAATTGGAAGAGTTGGTGGCTCGATTCTTGGGTAAAGATGATGCAATTGTGTTCAATATGGGGTATGCTACTAATTCAAGTGGGATTCCTATGCTTGCTGGAAAGGGCACCCTCGTGGTTAGTTTTCTAAAGTTTTCTTATTAACTTGTGCTAGGCCTACGGGTTCTATTCTTTAGTTTTTCCACTCTTTTTAAATTTTCCTTAGGCTAAATATGTGATTCATTCTGTTTTTTTTTCTTTTTGTGGTAGAATTATTTTGTAAATAATTGCAATTTCAGTTGATACCTGCATGCGCGCATAATTTATTGGAGACTCTAGACCGTGCGGACAAAAAAACATTCATTTTTTGAGTAGCTGGGTGGTCATATGTTAGGCTCCTCTTGCTTGTAAAAGATTTCCTCATTTTCCAAATTATAAATTAAAATTTAGAGACACCATAGTTGCGCATGCAAAATTTTTGATCATGGCTCCTGAATTTAAAAGAATATGATACAGTAGAATCCCAAGAAATTAATGTTATTAGGACCGCTCTTTCTATTTGAAGGTATATAAGTTATTAATCAAGAGATGTAGGAAAAGATACTATTTGAGTTAAGACCGGTTGGGCAAAATTATATGCCCCAAAATTGCTTTTAATAAATATTCACTTCTAAAATATAAGTGAAAAGTTATAGTATGCCACGTTCGGCTTCAGACTCTCAGGTATATTATAAATTATTTTGGTCATCCGGATAGATTCGTTACATCCAAAGTTTATTTTTCAAAATCTGTCCAGGTGAGCGATACTCTAAATCACATGAGCATTGTAAGTGGATGTAGAGCTAGTGGCGCACATATTCGTGTGTTTAAGCACAATAGCGCTTCTGACTTGGAAGTAGTTCTGAGGGAAGCTATTGTTATGGGAATGCCGAGATCTCGTAGACCTTGGAAAAAGGTATTTATTTGTGACTATAATGGATATTTCGGTAGCAGCCGTAAGATTTATATATTCTGATGCTGCAATTATCGGATTAATTAGCTATTTTTCAACTTGCCCTTTTCTGCAATGTACACTGTTGCAATCTGTAATCCGTACTAGGTGGTAAATTTACATTTTTTAGCAAATATCAGTTTTTAATTTATATATGATGTGCCTTTATTATTTTGTCTTTTTATGTAGATAATTGTAATGATAGAGGGCATATACAGCATGGAAGGGGAAATAGCTGATTTGAAACCCCTTGTGGCGGTAGCAAAACGGTACAAGGCGTATATTTATTTAGATGAGGCCCATAGTATCGGCGCCCTGGTATGTAATGATGTACAATTTTATAACAGTTTGCTTAAATCCATTTTCATATAATTTTAATACTTCTGTGTACTTATGAGTATCAGGTATAAGAGCAAATGTACTTTTCAAACTTAAATTTGCGATTGATTCGATGCTAATATTATAGCTTATATCTGTAACTATGAACTGTGTATGGCATGAGCTGCTCATAACGGATAACTGTATCAAATAAATGCGTTATATTCGAATATTTGAAGTGGAACAAGATACTATGTGACTTTTTTGTTCATTCGTTTTACGTGAAAATTCGCCAAAAGTGAATTAGCTTTATCTGACGTTTATTCTGGATATGACTGTACGTATCCGAATGAAACAATTTGTCATCTTGGATTGATTCTGATGTATTTTTCTGTCTTTTATCCTTTGTTTTTCTTTTTTCTCATCCATATTGATGTGTACCTTACATGCAAATTCGAAAGTCAGATGTCAGCTCCTCTAACAATAGCAATTATACATTTCCAGTCTTGTTTCGAATTCCAATGTGCATGTTGAATAGTCGATGAAAACCATTTAGAAGTCATTCTGAAATATTTTTCGCAACAGAATGAACTCATTAAAGTTTATAAGTCACTCTGAGGTATATTTTAGTTGCAATTATTGTTCTTGAAATCCTTTTGTTTGTTGCATGGTCTATTCTGTGCATAAAAAATTATAACAGCTTTTCCGTTTGTCACAATTCATGATTTTCATTGTGGATACAATTCAAAATACTTGAATGACTTTTGTGCAAAATATATAGATTTTATTAATTGTAATGTGCTCTGCAGTCTTTTGTATACATATGTGTCGTGAAGTACGTACAATTACTTTTTTAAAGGGGAAAACAGGCCGAGGTGCATGTGAGTATTGCGGAGTAGACCCTAAAGATGTCGATGTACTTATGGGTACATTTACCAAGAGTTTTGGGGGTATGGGTGGATATATATCGGGTTCAAAGGCATTATGTGACTACTTGCGTAATCAGTGTCCTGCATTTGTCAGCCATAGTGCTCTTTCTCCTGTAGTGGCTAAACAGGTAATAGAAAGGTACATACATGCATTACTAGTACTACACGCATCACTAGTACTACTGAAACTGGATAGAAGGAATTGGCTTTTAGCGAATTTTCACTTACAATAAATAATTGAAAAGTAATATTTTGTGAAAACGAGTTTTGGCAGATTTGATTTTTCTAAAGTTTACTCTACATGTAAATCCTTGATTTGATTTATTCAGGTGTACACAGCGCTCCGCATAATAATGGGCGAGGACGGCTCAATTCTAGGGTCTACAAAACTGAAACGCCTTAGAGATAATTCCAACTACGTAAGGTCACGTTTAGAAAAAATGGGACTGCATGTATACGGCGATTACAACTCGCCAGTCATTCCAGTCATGTTATACATGCCAGGGAAAATTGCTGCTTTCAGTCGGTAAATCCAATTTTTTTCTTTTTTTGGCTTTTTGTAGTTTGCACAGATGAAATGTACATGATGTCTGCTGTTTAAGGCAAAGATCAATTCTCGCAATTTGTCTGAGTAGCAAGGATATGGAAAAAGAGGTTGCTCTAAGATGCATATATTCTTTCACTATATTAAGCATAAGTGATGCAAAGGCATTACCACAAAATATCCATTTGTACTTCCCTATTCGGGGCCCTAAACAGGCTCCCTTGTATAGCTGTATGCTAATGGAGTACTCATTTTTAAAGGTAGTAGCTCTGATAACAATTTATCAAATTTAAGTGTTGTAACTTTTGAATTAAATAATCTTATTCGGATCTTTGCGTGTACGTAATAGCCTATTGGAGCTTTTGATATAGGCTTAAGATTTTCAGAAAATCTACATTTACAAGAATAAGTCATGGTTTTTAGCTTTTGGTGCCTTCTAATAAATACTTGTACCCCCACTATTTTTAATATTATGCAGGTAATAATTAATAGCATTTTATCATATTTTTCTTTGCTTTTTCATTAATAATTTCTTTTTATTCAGTGAATGCTATAAGAGGGGATTGGCAGTGGTTGTTGTTGGCTTTCCTGCAACTTCCTTATTGATGAGTCGTACTAGAATTTGCATCAGTGCTGGACACAGGTAAATTTTGTCGATTTAAAAAAATTTTAGGCATGAACGGGCAGGATAAGGCAAGTTTGTGCTCTTGCGTTCTACAAGTTCGTAGTTTGCATTGGTTACTTAAGCAACACTTGTGAGAGCAGACCAATGGGGCTGACTAACTTACGAGGAGATAATTGGCAAAAAGTTATATCTGGTTTAAATCGACTAAATGGAACCTAGTTTAGCTTGTTTTGATCGTTGAAAGAGTATTTCTCTCTACGCATTCATCGCTCATACACATGTATTCTTAATAACTTTAAGTGGCATCAATTATTGGAATTTTGTATAAGGTTCTGCTATCCAGTAGTTTAAATTATTTAATATATAAAACATGCCTTCAGTGAAACTGGTGGCTCTATTAGGGAAATTCTTTGTTTACAATTCTTGCAATATCAAGTAAAAGATTTCAAAATCTCTGATTTCTACTCTTGCACATGAATTTTGTAGGACCTTTTTATATAAATTAGAAATGTTTCCTATTTTTATTTTCAGTGAAGCAGATTTAGAATACGCCACATCAACTTTGGAGGAAGTCGCAAAACTCTGCCAACTGCGCTATGGACGTAATGGATTTGGTATATGAATTGACTTATCCGAAATTTTTAACACATGATCCCAATGTTTTTTTGGATTTTTGCCATCTTTTTTTGCTGCCCTGTGTCCTCTCTCTAATGGCATTTGCATTTATTCCTTCTAATGTAATTGTGATGTACATGATTAGTGGTATTTTATTATGTAGTACAAGAAGTTTTGATGTTCTACCTCTTAGACTATTATTCAAACTGGTTTTGACTCGTCCAAAATGATTACTAGAATGACCCGATTCAGCCCAATTGATTCCAATCTTCAACATTGTGCCAAGTAGAAAAAATTTCTTTTAATAGCCTCAGTGAACAAAATGTATAATTAAAGTGCTAGAATGTCGGAGAGATTTGGCTTTTTTGAGGCCAGATAAATAGAAGATGCCATTGAGACATGAGCTAAGAGAGAATTACTAATAGTACAGGTGAAAAGTATGAAAGACTCCGAATTAGAGGCTAAGTCCCCCTTTAAATATGTAACCTGTCAATTTATTCATTCAATTTTAATTATGCTTGATTCGTAAAATTTTGCTTCACAATTTTATAGTATACCTACCACAAACTCATTCCTGTATTACTCAATGTGTCTTACAATCTACAAGATTTCTATAACTACTGGTACCATTCTCATTCAAGATCTTAATTTATGATTCATTTATATCAACTGCCTTCATTCAAGCTCAAACTTACCAATTAATAACCAATATTAGTGACAATTTCCGTACAATCTCAAAGATAATGTTTTATCCCGATATTTGTCACTACTTAATTGATTCATCATATGATGCTGTTTTGTTGCTTGTACGATGTACAAATGTCATTGGAACCTAGCGGATGTTGCTGAATTGTTGGAGGTACACTTTCATCTTGTATAGACCTAAACTTCAACATTTCGATTTTCAAAGTGTTTTCCCGTTACTTACTTTCATCTTATTGAAATTATAGCTGCTTGGAGGATGCAGCATTGAGTCCAGGTTATAGGCCCTCCAAAATTGGTTTAATCTTTCCCTTTTTCACCAACTTCATCTTAATTTATATGCTTTATGACTTATTTCAGCAACTGTTTTTTCCTATTATCACCTTGTTTTAGCATTGTACTTATAATGTTGCAGTGCCTTTTTTCTTTTCTATTTCTTTTAACATTAGTAATATTCATAGGTTCTGTGTTAATCAAGGGAAACTCAACCCTGCTGTGCAATTAAGTCATGTAGAATAGCGAGACATTTAATAACAGGTATCTGGTTCTACTAGCTTTTTCTTCGTTAACATTCCTAAATGTGCTCATGATGAAAATGCATTAATGGACATGCAGTGCCAATCGATCGTAGTACAATAGTCCAAAGACAAAGGCAAATAAAGTTTTGAAATAGCAAGACAGCCAGGAGAAAAGAGAAGAACGCTAACCAAGAAATGCCAGGCTCATATCCTTTCAAGAAGAGAAATGAAGATAAGAAGGCACCACAATACTAGGACTGTGGCAATGATAGTAAATATTATTAAAGCACAGTTTAGGACTGATGCACCAAAACAAAATGAAATCAGCTTTTTAATTATTGAGCTAAATTATGGTTTTAACAAGATTGATAAGAAATCTGATTTGCAATTGCGCAAGTGTGACCAAACCGTCTTTGTATATTTTGATCATATAATTCATATATTTTACTATCTTTTGTTTTACTTGTCAGTTAGTTTGATTTTTAGTTTTAAACAAGGCTATAATTGTAAGACAAAGAAAATAAATGAAGCAAAAGAAAAAATGTAATTATGAAAACATATTATAGACAAGAAAATGGAAAAAAAGAAAATAAACCCTACATTTCAGAGCATTGCTAGAGAGACAGTTTTTTTTAATGAAATGGATAGCAAAATAGGAAAAACAAGAAATTTAGAAAGAGAAAACAGGACCAAACTTTGATGATTGCACTCTGGAAAAAGCTACTTCATCTCCAAAAACCTCTTTTAACTCAAGTAAATTGTAAAAACTGCATCATGTGGGGCAATAAAATGGATTTAAAATTTTCTACTGATTAAGAATATTCTAAAAAAATGTAATTGCAATAACATATAAAATTTTGAACACAAACTGTAGATTTGGTACTGAAGCTTAAATATTAAATTGTAAGGCCCAGTAATAAAAAACATTATTGAATGGGAATAATAACAGTAACCTGTAAAATTCATCATAATACTACTAAACTATTTCTGATGCCATTACTCCTGAAAAGAGCTTTAAATATGTCATTAATAACTTCAATTACATTATTGGTATGTCCAACAGTAGAAAACGCAAAATCTATATTCAACTTTGAAGCATTTTTCCCACCTTTTTTGTCTGCCTCTAAACAGCATAATAGCATTAGCCGACTAAACAGGCATCTCTCCTGTAAACACTAACTAATCACCCATTTAAGTCTGGTTCACCGACTGTAATATTTTATTAACATCAATCAGCTCTGTAATTACATTTGCTGTAGTGATGATATCATTGTTGTATATATAAACCTCTGGCTGGCCTTCAATCACTCTAATGCTAGTTTAGTGATATACTCAGATGTTCACATTAGCCTTAATGCAACCTCTACTGCCTGTAATATTGATTTGTTGGCATCTATACACTTCTATGATAACAGATCCTTGATGTTCCATAGGCAGATAAATTCCTTGGAACTTAGCTTGTTTTTTCATTTCCTCCCATATTACAGTGCATGTGGCTTGTCAAATTGATACCTAAACCTCACAAAAAGTTGTCTTAAAATTGTTTTAAGACTATTTTATGAAATACTACAAACAGTGTGCATTGGTTGCTGCACTGCCTTTGTATTATAGACATGCTGTAATTGTATATCTTCTACTGCTTGTATTGTACATTTATACTATACATGTCATCAGGACGCATTTCACATGAACAAATATTCATTATGCAGATATAAATTTCATATGACATGCTGCAACAAAAAATAGAAGGTAGTTCCTGTTTTAATTAATAAATCCCAAAATGGTAAAACTTAGTATTCATTTGCATATGTGCTATTTTCACCTTACGGCAACTTAAAAATTGAGCAGAGGAAAACTTTCAAGATATTCAACAAGTTCATATTAGTGTGATGTTTTCATTAAGCATTATTTTAGCAATCAAGTTTTGTTAGATCTACAATGCAAGGTTTTGTATAAGCATTACTTAAAATTCCTCCAAAATTTTTTTGATGGTCAAACATATTTTTGTATGGCTAAAATGCTTTGCTTTGATAGTTCATAGCCTAAATAAAAGTCCTGAAGCTTTTGATGAAAGTAAACTTTAAGTATAAATGGTTTGGAATGCTTGTATATGTTCTGAAGAAAATAAACACAATTATGTAATAAAATATTGCATGGTGTGAAACGTATTCAAGATTAAAGTGCATGCTTTTTTAAAATGATATCAAATATACCTCAAAAAAGATTTTTTTAATAAATATCAACTCTCTCACTGAACATTACAACATTTTTAAAATGGTTTTACATACATTGCAGATGATACTAGGACGAACTCCTACTGTATCTGCAAGAAAAATTGAAATGGGCAGGATTTCCCAATATATTCTACTGTAGATCAGTTCATTTTAAAATGTGCATTTGAACACAAAGTATTCATAAAAAATATTATTTATATGCTCAAAAAAGGCTAGAAGTGCTTAAAAAGGTATATACTATCTAACTCTTTTCATATATATATATATATTATACTGTCAGGATACTTACCAATCCTGCCATCTCTATAAACTCTTATGGCATAACTGCTTAAATATATTTGCCTATATTTGCCTATGTTTACCAATGTTCCTATTACATTTTGCCTATTATCTTAACTGTGCCCTTATACCAATCCTTAATGTCAGTACCTTTGTTATGGTTCTTTAATGTATTCCTTTGTTCTATACCCTTACATAGCACTGCATGTCATATTCCTTATAGCTCTGTGAAAACTTCTCTCATTTTCTACTTACGAATGTTTAATGTCATGATACCTCTTCAGTAATGGTCAGATTCTCAAACTCTGCGTTACCGTCTGTTGCAGTATTTTAGATTTTACTCTTAACTGATTGGGTAGTATTCAAGAATTGTCATTAATCCTAGAACCTTGCTTTAGTTGGCCTACCTTTAAATCACTACGCTTTACTTCTGCCAAAGCTAGTTTAAAGGGATACTTTAGTTAACTCTAGAACAATTACAAGCTTGTTAATGAAAATAATTATGAGTTTACTTATGGACTAAAAAGTAGTGAGATTCATCTAGATTCACCAGAGAGCTAGTTTAAAGGGCATTTCAAGAGGGCATATTGCAGGAGCTAGTGGGTATGTGTTTACCAATTCAGTCTTATGCTTTTGTTTACCTTTTCCAAGTTTTAATGAACAGCAGCACTTTATTAAATCTTATTGTTTTGCTGTTTGCTTGCCCTCTGTTGCACATTGGACTTAACCTCTCTACTGAGTCTCATTGTCCATATATAAGATATACACCAATATAGTATATTTTTTTATTTTTCTTCTTCCATTTCAATGCATAGTAAATGACTGAGATTTTCCATGGGATCATATACATTTTTACTGTAATGGTAATTTGCCTGACACCTTAGTTGCAAAGTAATTTTTATATTTTTGATTTGTTTAAAACTCAAATTCCTTTTATAGTTAGAGTTACAACTGACTACATTTACTAAATAAAATTTATTTTATATTATATCTTTTTTCACCGTGTATTCATTATAATAGCTTGAAAAATCTAGTGTTACTATTCAAAATTTGGATCTATCCAGGTTTTTAGTATAAGTGACAATACATTCTACATGTAGTTCAGATCTTGTTTCATATGCTTATCATTCTTTTCACTTGACATGATTATTTCTATATAGTATCATGAGTTGATATTCTTATTATTACCGCTGCATCTTTAAGCTGTGGTACTGACAAAATAACAACTGTAACTAATATTTTTCATCAAATCATAGGGTACTATGTACATCTCCCTCCATAATATCTAATTTCCATCCTGCAAATCAGATATAAATGCGACAGTCATAAACTAAAAATCTGTATCACTTGCTGTTTTTTGGTTTGTCCTTCTATTAGAGTTCATCTGTATCCTAGTAATGCTTTCAACAAATTTTGTGCAAAATGTATTGCTTAGCTATGCGCAAATTGAACATTATATATATAAATATTTATATCCAGTTGAACCATTGCTCTGAAATTTGATATCAATAATATTCTCAATAATATTGTCATTTGCAATTGAACTAGGTACATCATTATGACCTCTTGAGTCATCTGCAAAATACTCTACAAAGTTATTAGATTTTACAGTTGTTCTGAACAACCTCTACTTCATCTTGCTAATGGAAAAACATTATCTTCTCAGTTTTTCATCAGAGTCTTGTAGTTTTAGTAATATTGTAATAAAATAAAATTACTGCCATCTTTTGGAATAAAAGCAACTTATAAGTTCGAACCTACAACAAGCTCATTAAATTTTCACTAGAGCATTTTGTTTGTTTTTCAGGAGATATTGTTCTACGAACCATATTATAACAAATCAAATCAGTTCAAATCAAAACAAAACTAATCAAAATCTATCATTGTTTTTATTGGGCAAATCATATTTTACTTTCATTTTTTGACAAATCAATTATTAAGAAAATTGAAAATAGCAAAAGCAGGAAGTCAAATTATACATGAAACATATTATTCACCATATACATTATGCTGGGCCAACGCACAAATCATCGCATCTGAGGAATATTTTATAGCACTATTTGCGTATTACAATGAAAAAATGGCAGCTTTTTTCGTTGCTTACTCTGATTTTCAATAATGCAACAGTGAAGCCATTCCAGTCTTTAAATGTCAATGCTCATCCTCAAAGACCAAAGATCAGATTAAGCGCAGTATTTCCGGACTTCATACCAGAAGAGGTAATGAGTGCTTTTGTTTTAATTTATTGCTAAAAAAGAATCAAATCATAACTTAAATTTACATAAAATTTTTAATATGCATCATTTACATGCAGCTGATGATGTCATTCATAGCAATCTCGTAGTTTTATATCCTGTGAAAATTTATATTTTAAGGCGAATAAGATTAAAGAAATGGCCGCTGTAGATGTATTATCGAATATGAAACGCTGCAAACTCCATGCTACTCCAGATATTTTCAACGTTGATTTAATCGATACCAGCTTCATCTCTGTAAATTCAAAAAATGGAGATGAAAAAGAAACAGCACCGATACTTTTACTTCATGGATTTGACAGTTCATGCCTCGAATTTCGTCGTCTTATGCCCCTACTTGGTGCAGCAAAATTTGAGGTAATTGCTCTAATATTATCATTTTCTATATGAACATTGTTTTAAAGTGGTCAGTATAAAGAGATGTCGGTGCTCAATAGTAATTTAGAGTCTATATAGATAAAAAGTTAGTGAACAAACAATCTGGTAAAAATCTCTATAGAAATGAAGTAAAATAATCATTTAATGAAAAAGTGGAAAATAGAGGAATTCGTCGACCTTTATCTCTCTTTTACTGCAGCTTGTACATTAGCGTGATAGAAACATACTCATGAAATGAATATAAACCGGGAACGAAAGTGTCTATGTATAAACTTTTTATTATATCGCAACTATTGTACTAGTAATCGTGGGAAAAATCAGAATTGCGGTATCATCAAATGTTTGAAAGTAATCTTTCAATATTTGTTGGCGGTAGATGCATAGAAGAGGCTGCTAAACTCTAAAAATGGTGGATTTTAAAATAAAATTGTTGCTAGTGAAAGTAGAATTGAATAAAAAAAACATAACTTAGAAACGTTTTAACGAATAACGTTTTAATTTTGTTGAAATATCTAAATTTAGTATAATTCTGAAAGGTAAATAAATTAAAATAGTTTCGTAGCTTATTTTGAACTTTTTGTATTCTAAAAAGGTTTAAAAACAGCTAAAAATCTTTGAAACTTAACATCAGCTCAAGTCCAGAAAAGAACTGCTAACTTAGCAAATAAATATTGATGATCATGATTATTTTTTTCGCATTTTCAATGTTTCTTAAATTGCTTCCTACATTCAGTAATTTAAATTTAGTACCTGCAATATGAACTGAATAATGTATATTTTGATTTATATCGTGCTCATTTGGACTAATTAGCATTTTTGAATGCGGCATGTATATGCTCCAATTTGTATGTAAAGCCGTTACCTGTTATATTCTATTTTAGGCCTATGCAGTCGACATACTCGGATGGGGATTCTCCCAGCTGAAGGATATAAGTAACTTTGGCACAACTGAAAAAAGAGCCCATCTGTACTCATTTTGGCAAGAAATAATGGGGGGGAAACCTATGGTAATCTGTGGAGCATCGCTCGGTGCAGCTGTAGCCATTGATTTTTGTCTAAGCTACCCCCAGGTCCGTGCAAATTTATAATAGTCTATAGTAAACTCCGGATATAGCAAATCTGTTGGGACCACCAAATTCATTTTATTTATTCAAAATTATTTAAATCTTAAGATGAAGCTGAAATAGGTACATGATGACTATTTTGTACATTTGCTGGAGAGAAAATTTATTAAAAGCGAGTTTTTTTGCATTCAAAGGTTACTGTATTCAAAAGTTTATCATTAGTAATTTCATTTATTTGATTAAACCGATTTGTGTAGAATTCAAAGAGTAGATGTACTCCACTTTGTAAGTGTTTAACTAAGGACAGATTTCTAGTACAAAATATCCCTCTAAATTCAGATTTAGAGAAAGAATCATTGCGCTCATAATGATTTCATACAGTACTTATAAAAAAATTTTAAAGATTAATATTTGTTTAAAGTGCTGCTTTTGCAACAATATGGCACTGTAAATGGTTTTTGAAGATTCTTCTTTTACATTTTAGACATGTCACCTAGACAAGTGTGGGTATGAATTTCAAAGATAACAAATATGGAATCAATTTCCAAAAATCTAAAGCTAAACTTGACACAATATGACTTTTCGATTTTCGTTATAAATAAAAATTTACTTGAAGCATATACGGAATTTTATGTATACTATAATATCTTTTTTATGTTTATTTTCAAGTAGAAGTATTACTTTTCAGGCAGATGAATCATTTTTGTATATTTAGGCTGTTGAAAAATTGGTTTTGATTGACGGGCAAGCCTTAATTGATGGTTCTGGGCCGGGAAAAGACCTCCCAGACCCCCTAGCACGTCTAGGTATTAACATACTAAGATCTGTACCCCTGCGTTCGTTGGCCAATAGAATGGCTTATTTCGATAAAGATCGATATGCTACAGAAGATGCATTAAATATAGGAAGGTCAGAGATGATGATTTTCATTTAATTGCGAAATGTGTAAAATCAGAATATAAACTTATTTTTTTAACCAAATTATGCATGAGCTTAAGTCGACTAAATTTGTTTGAAATCGAGTTAAGGTGTTTTAATTTCTGGGGTTACAAATAAACTGACCAACTCCACTGATACTTATATATATATATATAATTAAATTATTCGCATTTGCGTATTTCAATTTCTGCCTCATCAAATTGCTAGAAAATAAGTTTGGTTTTACCATCTATAATAACTAAAACACAGTTGGAGCTCCACAAATTATTAAACTGCAGTATACCACTTTACGAATATATCGCATTACTTTCAGCATACATTCATAAAAGTTTTGCATAAAATAGAAGATGTATTTGATCGACAAGATTTTCATATTTTTAAAATCAAGTTTTTTATAAATTTTATTTTTCAAAATCCAAAATTTCACTTAGTTTTAGTATGAAATACTCTGGATGCTCGTTCTCAGTCTTTTTTGCCCATAACCAAATCATTTTTTAAACAAATTTCATACATAGATATTAAATGAAAGAGCCATATATGCTCAGCGTCAGCTCTTGATAAACAAATTCCAATGCATCAAATTATTTCAGTGATCTTGACAAACTTTTTATATTGAACTTTACTGCGCCTACAAAATTAGGTTGCACACATTTCAAGAGGGCTGGAAAGAAGCCTCTTTATCCTATATGAAAAGTGGCGGCTACACACTTTCTGACCGTCTGGGGGAAGTTAATGTTCCTGTACTTGTGCTGTGGGGCCGGCAAGACGGTATTCTTGACCCCTCTAAATATGCTTCTCAATACGGCAAGTTAATGAAGAATAGCAGACTAGTTTGGATTGAAAACTGTGGACATGTACCTCATTTAGAACAACCGCAAGATACTGCTGATGCAATTACTGATTTTGTGAAAGAGACAATTTTGCCTTTACAGGTGCAGTAATTGGTATTTATAGGGTAAAAAACTTTTCACAATATAATTTAAACCACTTCTCAGAATTGTGGAAATTAACCAGTTTCCACCAAAATGCCATTATGCGTGGAAAATTATCTAATTTTTAGGTAAGTACAAGGCATAATTTATAGGTTTCATGACATTACCATGAAAATTGGTCAACATTGATGTGCAAATTCCATGATTTTTCCATGCAAAAAATTTTACTTCACATATCTATTTTATGACTTCAACTCTGAATTGCTTCCTGCTATTCGTACATGAGGCTTTAGCAAGAGCTAGAGACTAACTGTATGGAATGTAATGGACTACAGCAGTGTTACAACTGCGATGGAGAAGGCTTTTATGTGACATACGGACATCAAATAACCTGTCGAGCATGTCATGGACTTGGTCGTACAATATGTAGGTCGTGCTTCAAGGGAAATCCATATGACTTAGAGGATATAAGAAAGCGGACATTTCAATTAGTTGCTCTTGATGATGAACGTCAGTCTCAAAAAGTACAAGAATGATGAATTCTGTATAACAAAAAATAATGTTAAAAGTAACGATTGCAACTTTTGCTTCTAGTTCTAATATCATTCCTCAAGTCCTGAGCCGATTAAACGATTTGGTTACCCTTGTAAACGTGTGGAGTTTCTACTGTTTTTCTCTATGGATTTACTATCTATTAAATGTGGTGATTTATTCCATTTCAGGCATAGTTATTTGTGAGAGCTTGTTTTCTTCAAAGGGTATTTTAAAAATTTGAAGAATGATTTCAATTCATTTATATAATATTTGTTCAGAAATTGTGTTTTTGAATGGAATAAGCTGGTTTTTTATTTATCTTCTTGAGGTGTAGTAGAGAACTTAGCAAATCATGAATTTCTTAAATACTCATATAGAATACAAGGCCAGAAGAAAATTTCTTCATTGTGGCATGATGAACAATGCAAAAATATGTTGCTATTCCTTGCATTAGTACCATTGAAATTTATGGCAAACAGAATTTGAGTGCGAAATTTGAACAAAACTGTGCTTGATATCATATAAAAGTACTATATCCTTGCCTTACCTCATCGTTTTGAAGATCATGAAAAGAGGCTGAAACACAATAAATTGCAATGAGCCAGTCTCTGTTACGAAGCACTACTTGAGTATACATTATATGTTGTAGACTTTGCTCATACGCCACTAGAGAAGTTTCTGAAATGATGCAAATTCCTGAATTTATATATTTGAAAGTTTCTTCAATTTTTTCGCAAAACGGGCATGTACTTGTAAATATGCGATGATTCTCATGAAAAAGCTTCGCTATCCCAGCGATCAAACTTTTTTCTAATGCCTAGAGCAGTAATGCTTGAAACTGCTGTACTTTCGAAAAATTAGTTAGCTCTCTAGATATGTTTTTTGGATAGTAGATTTCCTTAGATTCATCTCACGTACCAACAACTTCATTGCATATTTGAATTTAACCCAAACATTAAAATACAGGAACAGACGTGCTTGTCATTTTTACAATGATTTTTGAAGAATCGCCATGTACATAGTAGAAAGAGAAAAAATGCCAAAAATTACAGAAACACTGAAAATCCATGGAAAAATCTCTACAGCATATCAATTTTTAAATTTTCTTTGGCCAAATAAACAATTTGCACAGAATATTCATGAAATATGGACAATAATGATAATAGGAGTTGAAAACTGAATACATAAAAAGTACGCAATACAAAAAACATCAAAGTAATTTCAAGTTCAATCAGAAAAATTGATTCATCATATCCATTCAACTGTCCACGGAAACATGGAGAATATTGCCCATTTTTTAATAAAAATACATGAAAATTAGTGTTTTCAAGGACTTCAGAATTTCTACAAGGATAGTAAACCATCATAGGAAGATACCTAACAATATACCAAATTGTAGGTTACGCCAATTCTACCATAGTATTTCAATAACCGATTTCATGGAATAGTAATGCTATCAGTTTTACAGCTTTTGCTAACTTACTATCACCATATAAAAAGCTTGTTCAGGTATTAATCTAAATGATTTTTTAATATTTTCCGTACTAGGTACAGAATAATAGGAACTGAATTGCACTTTTTGGTATATTGCATACCCGAAAAATATACCCTTGAGAGCTAACTTTTGGAGAATCTATTGTATCAAGTGAAGAAATAACTTTATCATAGCGATATCTCTCAGGAATTAATCTGCAGCATCAAAAGTTGAACAAATCTAAATCTTATACCGGCTCTATTTATTGTTTTACTTCATTACATACAAATATTATATATGTACGAAAAAATGATTCACGCATGAAACTGTGAGCAGATTGAGATGAGATTTATAAAATAATGTTTTATACTAGAAACCGTGAAGTACTACTTGTCCAGCCACGCAAATTTCCATTCCATAGAGAAAGTCGTTTATATTTGTTCTTTGGTCTCCGGAAAGTTGAATTACTTCTCCATCTTCTTTATTTTTAACTATAGCGCCGTTACAAGAAAAATTTTTTTTCATGGCTTTAACGATTCTCTTTAAATCTAAGTCTTCTGCCATTCCCTCCACTGTGGTAATACACTTTCGTCCAGCACGTTGCTGAACTCTGACGTGCACTTTTCCGGCACCAGAGCGCTCTTCAACATTAGATTCCGCAAAAGGATCTAGAAGTTTCGATAGATTACGGATGCAGTTAGAAATAATGATCCGAATTTACATTATCAACATATTATCGATTGCTTACCGAACTTGGAAAGATTCTGTATGTCGTCTAGCTCAGCCATTTCTTGATATTTTAGAACTCAACCAACAGTGACTATAAATTTTAGAAACTTTGTTTCCGGTGCTTAAGAGTTACGGAATGACTTGGTAATTTTTCTATCCAGTTTAATTGTTTCATCATTTCTACGAATAAGTTTATAGACGAAGGATTTCTACTTGACCCCTATTTCTATCCCAAATGAAGGGTCAAAATTTTGTACATATTCTTGAAAAAATATTTTTTATGCATATATTTCTACATTGCGACCTTTTGTTTGAGTTGTAATTCCGGGGACGGACTTGGGGTCAGTCAAGAACAATTTATTGCAATTCTCATGAGAAGTTGTAAAATATTTACAGTTCGTCAACCAACATACAAATACAGTAGGATTTTATTATGTACTAACACAACACTCTTAGAAATATTTTCTTACACATTATTAAACATAAATCTTTAAAAATCCTCAAGCTTCTACTCTCGAGCTTTATCCAATGTTTAAACGCCCATTAAAGTCTTCCGGACGAAAATTTAAGCGACTGCGAGCGCGATCCAATTCATCAGAGTCGACGCTGGTCAATAATTCTTCTAGCATTGAGTACAGAGGCTATGATACAGACGATTCTTTCAGCGATCAGAGCGTAAATTTTTTAACGATTATCGGTAAAGATCTCATCGCACATATTTTGAGGTAAGTGAATCTATCTAGATACTGTTTTAATGGAAGTGCGAAGTCGACAACCCAGTTCGTTGTATACTTATAGTTATCTCTCCGTGCGGAATATTTTGAAATTCTCGGAAGTTTCGAGGCGGGCTAATACTGCAACCTGCCACGAATCTGTTTGGGAGCATGTGTATTTCTTGAGGAGAAATATGCATGTAGAAGTTTCAATGGAACATCAGAACGACTTAAATGGTTCGATGAAATCATTGGTGTTGAAAAACGAGCTGCTGTATTCTATGAGGCAAATAAAGATTGCTCGTGCTCGCTGTGTACCGTTACAACTACGTTGCAATCAACTATCAATAGAGCAAATCGCAATCGCTCAAGCAAGAGTTCGACTAGCAGCCGAGCTTTCAAAACATATGACGAAAATTGAGAATATTGGTCGGGATATAGAAATCGCATTAAATATGCGCTGCTGGAAACGATTTCGTTATATTTTTGGTCTACCGTTAACAATTACATCATGGTCGGATTTGCTAAGCCTTAATATACGTAATGATGAAGCTCGTCGGATACTGCAGAATCCGATTGGTGGATCTTGCATGATTTTGTTTAATATTTTAGGTGGGTGAATGTGATGTTTATTGTATTTTTACTTTCTATCAATTTTGTATAGGTATTAAAGCATGACAGGCTGATCCATGGTCAAAATTTTTTTATTTTCAATGTTCATATCTTGTTTGCTACTAATTTTCAGCATTGATTTGTAAAAGATCATTCATCTATTTCATTCACTTTGAAATACTTTTGAAACTGGTAAAACCTTATAGCATTTTTCAAAGTTTTTCTTTCTTACAAGCAACTTTGGATATAATCTGTCTGAACCATATACATCAGAATATCTGAAGCTCAACTTGGCACTTTTTCACCCATTCATTATATATTGAAGTTTACAGCGTCGCCAATGTTAAATTCAATTTTTTCATGAAAAAGTTGAATGCTTTCCTGTACTGAATATTGTATAGGAGAAACAATCCGAGATGGCCGTAATACTGCAATGAGGATTGATGAGTTGAGAGAACCATTTGTTGAGGAATCCTTGAAGTATGTTAATATGTTGCGCGAACAAGCTGAGCAACGTCATTGGCATCATGTATGTGTTAGTAACGCCCTATCAAAATGGCTAGCTAATTGCGAGTGTTCTTCACAAACAAACATTCCAAAATTTCAATCTTAAAGTAAGCATCATATTTTCATAATTTACATCTATGCATTTTTTCAATGTATTACGCAATGAAACTCGTAAATCTTACTAAGGATTTAATATGGATGGTCTATTATTTTGGAACATCGATCATGATTTTGGAAATTTTTTAGCGAAAAGATATCCTTCGTAGCAACTAATTATTTTACATTGAAATATCACGTTCCTGTTTTAATTCTTGCTGTTCTTCCTTGCAGCGCTTTGCACAAGTTATGATCACAAATAATGTATCTACTAGATGTAGTATAATTTGTGGTGTCAAATGTATGAATTTAACAACATCCCATTTATATCTTGATGGTTTGCAAGTATGGTTAGTATTTCTACTAAATAAGTCATTCAGTATAAATGCCTTGAGTATGTAAGTTACTGTTCTGTATAAAACTCAATTCTGGCATCAAAAGATACAGGGTTGGTTTTAAATATTCTATCAGTGTGACATGTTTATGCTGAACTATAGTAAATGATTTTCATATGATGATATTAAAAAACCATTTATGCAAAAATTTAAAAAATTATGAAATATTATAAAATTCAATTTTGTTAATTTAACTGAATTAAGTTTAAAGATGTGCTTTAAAAGTTAGCACCTTTTATAAACCCCCATCCCTTCCCCAAATTTAGCACTTATCTTTTTCCTTAATGTTCGCGAAAGCAAATAAAAATTGACTATATTGTTCTGTTTGAGTCTTGTCTACTGTTGAAATTCTTATTTTGCACAACAAATAAGCTCGAGTGGTACTGCATTCGAGGTTTTATTCAGAATAGTCAGCAAGCCTACGCAATTTGTAATATGTAAACATTCCCTTATATTGAAAGCATATCAAAATTATTTTTAAAAAAATCAAGAAGTTACATATGTATGTACAATTATATTTTGAGCTTTTGCTGTAGTTCAAGTTGTTTGTCATGAAATGCAATGTGAAAAACCAACACAGAAAGAGTCAGAGTGAAGTAGGAAATTCGGCATCCGATGCACATTCTGCAAATTTATCGGTGGCATGCACCAATTCGCTCGTAATCTATAAGAACATAAAATTGAATATTACAAAAATTGTCCCAATTTCCAGACAAACTAAGCATTCAATAAGACTAAAAAATATGAAGTCAAACTAATGTAAATATTGGAAGTCAGTTATTTGTGACCAATGGCTCCTTTGATTGGTAAACAAATGCAAATGTATACAATTGATATTCCACATGCTGATACCATCGGTTGCACCAGAAATTATCAGTCAAGCAAATATTTTCGATTGTATACAGGAATAAATGACATGGTGTTCGGTGGAGTGTAAAACCACAAGAAGTAAAATATTACTTAATATAATATCGAAAATTTATACTATAATATGATATTCAACTTTAAAGGGGGTATGAATTTGTATCATAAATTAATTAGCCTGGTTCGGATATTATTTTTTCGTGCTAAAAAATATTCTTTTAAATGAGTTTCAGCCATTGCTATTGGTTGTACAAAAAGGTATACAAATAGAGTAAAAACGTCCCTAGCGCAACGTATACATAGACCCTGAATGGCTGTTTCACATATGATTGAAAATATTGTGCAAGCAAATGAGTATTTTTTAGTAGCAATATATTAGCCATACGCATTGCAACTGTTCTGGATTCGTTAGATGTACGTGATACTACTGCATAATTTTATAATGGTTTACAAACATTTACTAACCGCTGATTCTAGCGCGCTATGACCAGCATTGGGCACTACAATATACTTTGCCTCCGGCCATACTCTATAGAAATAATCATTTACTAAATAAGGTGGTACAACAAATTCATCCAGTAAATCCTTATGTTAAATCCCACCAGCTCTAAATGAAGTGCATTTCATTTAGGCAATATTTTGCATCAAATTTATCTATCCAAATAATTCATTAGTAAAATGGAGGTGAAAAGTCTAAACACTGTAGATAGAAATAGTCTTATAAAAGTCATATCATTTATATATATTTAATCTCAATGGAAGGAAAGCATGCGAATGGGCAAGTTTGACACGTTATATCATATAAACCTCTAATCTCAGCTTTCTAAAGAGTCCAAAAAAGATTTGATAAAAACAGCAGCAGTTAGAATTCGGATTCCATTTGTTAAATTCTCACTTTCAATGCAAGAAAATTGAACTTAGTATCATAATAGGAAAGTTACCAATATTCGGGCACTGTAAGAAAATTCTATATTTGAAGAATGCTTCGAACAATTCATATTTTATTGATTTCCTCTGACGATAAGATAATGAAATTGAGAATGATTTGTACCTATGTGCTGGAGTATTTATTCATGCACATATAAAGTTATTTGTTTCCAGTAATACATAATAAGTTTATTTATACTAGTAAAAATAATGAACCTGTGCAGTTCCCAGCTGGTCAGCATTGGACATACAACGTCATATCTTCCTTGAATAATTACAGTGGGGATATGACGTATTTTATCCACATTATCCAATAGGTAATTGGGGTGTGGAAACCATCCTTGATGGACGAAAAAGTGATTTTCAATGCGAGCAAAAGCCTGTAAAATAAACCCTTGTAACATTTAGAAGCTACAGTCTTTCCCCGAATATAACCCCTATGCAGTTGTGTTTGAGTATGATGACAAATGTACTTTTGAAATATGATACAGGCCATAATGGCATAATTAGTTACTATGCGAAATAAATGGGTTATTGATGAAAAAGAGCTAAATATGAATAGTTCAACTAAGATTTTTTTAAATGTAGGAACCGTTCAATTATACCCACAAATTTGGAAAAAAATTGATTCTACTCTCATGGGCATAAAATGATATGTATATATAAGAGTGAATGCAATGGATTTAAAAAACTTAAAAAATCAGCTTGCTGAAATTCATGTTCACCTGAGCCCACTGTAAATTATTGCTTCGTTCCCACAATTCACTTTGAGGTACCAAGAAGCATGTCCGCTGCATTTCAATTTAACAAATATTAAAAAATGATACGAAACTACTTTTCAAGAACTTTACTTATTTTGAAAATATAGGCACGAATTTTCTAGTTTTTATGTTTCCAAATTTATTAGAGTAATTTCATCAATAAAATTTTAAAATACTACCGTGTTTATCATTACAATTGAATCAGCTAAGTTACTTTGCAGTCAACAAATTTTCTTTTAATACATTTTTACTAACTACGAATAGGAGAAAGTCATCATGTACCAAGTTCAGCCTCCAATTTCCAGATATAAGGTATGTCGGATAGAGCAAATTTGGTGGTTCCAGCAGATACGCTGTACTTGAAGTTTGATTCATATCACTTCCATACATTAAGTTGACTTACCATTTCCCATTTCGTCCACGCTTTTGCAGCAGCAAGACGAACTGCATCATTCGGAGATGTAAGTCTTTTTCTAAATATTAACAAATAATAATAAAATAGCATTATTAACAAGTAAATTAACTATATTGAACATTTCACAGAAAATCAATATTCGACTAAATTCTTTACTTTTGGATTTATGTGCAGTGAAAGTTGGGAAAAGTACAGAATAAATTGTTGATTGTTTTAAACAGAAGATTTGAATAACAATAAAAAGATCACTAATAAATATGATTTGAAAGGAAAATCATGTACTTTAATGAACTTTTTAACTTATTAGAATGCTTTCTTTGAAAAGTCGAATTTCAGAATAATTACCGAAAGGATTAGAGGATTTAACAACATATTCTATGCTAATATTTATGAATCGATACAAAGAAGCTAAAACTCGAATTGAATATTTAGTTTTGAATAATATTTGACCTGTATGCTAATAAATAGTTTATTCGCTCAGCTGGTGGAATCGCCTCTTTGTAATCCTCCCATGCATCTGGAAAGATAAAACTTGCCCCTTCTTGATAAAACCACCTGTCTCAAACAAATAAATCCAAAGTTTAATTTTGCTATTGCAAGAATGAATCAAGCCATGTTCAGGCTGCTTAAGTTGTACTCTGATATTAAATTAACTTTGAATTAATTGAAGCCTATCGAATTTGAGATGTACAATTGTTAAAATGGTGAAAAACTACATAAAAACTCTTTTTATCTTTTATTTCTATTTTGAGTGAAATGTAGTTAAAACTAAAAGTATGCATAATTTCTATCCTCTTTTTATTAGTTAATTTTCACTGTTGCTGGATATGTAAGTTATTTTTCTTGTTGGAAACTCTGTTATATACATCAAAGCTATCAGTCAACACATATCTAGATAATAATGTAAGAACACTGCAACTGTAAAATTATTAGTTCAATATTTTACTTTTCAGGAATTGGGCCTTATTGTACTTCTGCATAAGAATCAAAAGTGAATAATTAAATGTCTTCCAACACACAACTTTTTAAAGATATACAAAAAAGACGTCTTTCAGTAGGCAAAAAAATACGTTTAAAAATGAGTTTGAAAATGGTCAAAATTGTTAGCACTTTTCATGAATAAAAAGTCAATACAGAAAAGAATTGGCTTAGTATATACATATTTATATATGCCTGCATGTGTGCATTCATGTATGTTTTACCTTAGCTCTTCTGGTCGCAGCATAAATATTCCTCTGAGAACAAGCTCAAGAACGTGTTCAGGATGCATTTCAGCATAAGCTAAAGCTAATGTACTACAAAAGAACGAAATAAAACATCCTATACAATGAATGATCTGAAGTCTCTGTAGAAAAGTTATTTATTCAAATCTACATAATAATATTATATTGTGTAGGGGTAAAGCGTTAATTTCGACTGAACTCGATGGAAAAAGTGATGCTTAGAGTTTATGGGGTGCTAATAATGTGACAGTATGAAATTGTTTTCTTTTAGTAGTGATTAGGGAAAAGCTTCAAGCAATTTTGAAGAGCACTTCCTAACCTAAGAAAGACTTTCATGCTAGTATATATGATACAACAAATTTTGGCTGGAATGGAGAAACTTCATTCGATTTAAAAGTATTACTTACTATATCACTTTAAAACTAAATGTTTCAGATAATTATTCCCATCTTAAAGTAGCATCTCACATGTTTTTCAAGTTACAATGATCGCTTAGAGTTTTAAAGATTAAAAAAATCAAATATTTTAGATTGTCTAGAACTAATTTTGCTATTTATTTCAATTAAGCATGAAACATCTAAAATTATTTTTGAAAATGAATTTAAAAGATACTGTTTATAATTAAATATTCTTGGAATGAAAAGTGTCAACTTGGCACCACACAATTTTCAATAAATAACATAAAATTGGCAAAAAACTATACAGGGCATTCCAGAGGAGGATAAATATACAGAATGTTTCAAACTGTACAAATTCAATTATCACAAGATAATATGAAAATAATGTGATCTGTATGAATATACGTACGTACCTACCCCAGCTACCTCCAAACACTTGCCACTTTTCAATCTGCAATAATTTTCGTAATTTCTCGATATCTGCTACCAAATGCCAAGTTGTGTTATCTACCAGAGATCCTAAAGGGCTACTTCTGATGTTTATATAAAAATAGGGACAAAATACTCCAATAAGTAAAAAAATAGTTTTATTAGTCCCAAATTATACTAGAACAAAAAGAGAATACTGCATTGGATACAAAAGCATTTTGATACGCGTTCAACATTAGAGCAATGAAAAGTTCTTGAAAGAATTATTTGATCATGAGAGTATTGCATCAAACTTTAATAATGATAATGATATTACTGTGAGTATCTCTTCTCAATTTGACAGAAGAGGAAAAAATTTTGAAGATGGTCATATGCAATTTGGTTACTCTTGAGTATTCTTTTGACCTATTAACTTACTTTTTAGATGGCCATAATCATCAAATTAGACTGACACAGAAAAATTTTAAGGTGGGTCTAGTCAGCAAATTTAGTGCAGTAAAAAATTTATTTCATAGCTTTTAAAGGATAATTAATTAATGTACCTGCCAGATCCCCTTTGATCCATACATATAATACGATATTTTGATGGATTGAAAAATTGCCTAGAACTGGCGCTGCAACCACCTCCAGGGCCCCCATGAAGAAAGATGACAGGCCTTCCAGTAGGATTTCCGCTCTCTTCCCAATAGATAATGTGCGTTTCGGATACCTAAACATGTAAAACTTTTATTATCTTCAACCAGCATAAAACTATTAATAAAAGCAAATGAACATTCATAGTTTTCATTTGATCAATTCCTAGTTTAAAAAAGGCGCAGCACAGGATTTCTTGTGTTTATTTAACCGCCATTAATACAGTAAGTAAATATATGCATACATATTTCACTAAAAGTATGATGAAATAAACTTTAGCTATTGATAACGAAAGAACTAGTATTCTCCCACATTTTCAAATAATGCACTATTGGTTTGAAGTATAATTGGGTAATGTAAAAATGAGGTATTCCACAAGCCAGAAAGTTTAACTAGACAAAAAATCGCTTCTAGGGGCAAACAAATCTAAAGATTTATAAGTATGCCATCAGACGAAACTTGTTGAAAGTCCAGCATGCGGAAATGCTCATTACCTCCAAAAACTTTTGAAATGTTAAAATGTGGCACATATTCTTACATTTGTCTTAATATTCTTCTCGTGTGAGAATTGAAGTAAAAATTAATGGCGCATTTCAACTCTCCAAGTCTCAGCAAGGAGGAACATTTTCTTGTACGTATATATTCATTCAAAACCTGAAGGCATCCTGAGTTATAAGGTTCAACAGGTGGATATAGAATGCGCGCGGGTTCGCGGGGTATATATTCTGGTGGTCTTGCACTCTCCTCGCAGAGCGATTTCACAAATGGGACTGTAGATACAAGAGCAATGGCAGCTAAACACTTTGTTTCAAAGGTCCAGCTACCTTTTTTAATAGTTTTCGAGAAAGGCTCATTACGGGAATGCCTCGCGTCCGCCAAGATAGAAAAATTTCGTTCTAGGTTAAACGCTTTTGCGGTTAACGGGCTAAGACGCGTGGATTCCAATTGATGTGGTCGAAAAAGTAGCGATCGTAATGTTCCAACCTTTGAAAAGTACTGATGTGTTACCATCGCATTCATTCTTTTGACCAACAGTTTCATGATATTTTGTTTAATATGTTGGTGACATTCCAAAAAAATATGGATTGAATAATTTTTTACGCGAATTCAAGCGTAAATAAGCGCTTTCGCAGTTGGCAATATTTTTCAGTAGAAATGACATATCTCTTCACAGTCAGTGCTTTTCATAAGTAAGACTTAATTTTTTTCTGTATTTTCATCTCTTTTCTATATTTATGAATGAAAATTCAGCTCTTTTTAAATCTGATAAATTATATTTCTAATGCATGCCCCTACTTTACATCATTATATGAAAGTTTCCAAGTTTTAAAATGGTTCAACATAGGTAGCACTGTGTACTAAAGCAAAAATATATTTTTATTGGGCCTACTATAATCTGTAGCAAAAAATCTAATTGCAATGCCAGCTACCATGATCAAATGACTTTTCAATGGTCTCCAACATGGACTGGACGGACTGATATGGAAATCGTTATACATATATTCATACTGAAATGGAAACTTGTATAAATTACCCAGCGCAGTGCAAACAGTAGTTCTTGAAGACAAGAAACTTTTTAAATTGATATCACTTGCATATAGGTGCTACCGACCATAGCTCATTTTAAAATACCTTAATATTCGATACCAAATGGTGTGAGATTCATGCAAGAATCATAGTTTTAAAATTGTCGAGAACATGCTTGGAATAGAATTTTCAAAATAATGAAGATAGAAGCACGAAGCATAAGAATATATGCATTGAAGGTGACTAAATCATGTGTAAGCAGGAAAACTGTCACTCTGTTTTAATGGCAGGAATGTCGAGCAAAAAATTATGCATGTGGAAGGACTGGACAGTAATTTCTATTACGTAAATTTGTTTGGTAAACTTGGACACAGAATGAGTTTGTCAATAATGTTTTCTGGAGAATGCAGTAGTGTGGAAACAAATATTTCACCCAATATGCATTCCTTGTTTCACCTTCATATATTCACCCAAGAGATGAGTCGTCTCGAAAATGATGGTCATAACTAATCATAGAGCTGCATAAAATTTAATTTTAACTTCGCGATCGATTATTAGCATTTGATTTTTATGAAAGATCAGAGTCAAGAGCAGATTTTCATATGTAAAATTCTACTCATGGAGTTAACTCTGATTTTCCTTCAATGAGCCGGAAAAAGAAACACTAAAGAGTAAAATTTTCTTGTAAATGTTTTTTACACTTGTTTAGTTTGATTGGTCGGTTAGGTATGTATATGTGCATCAGTGACTGCATATAACTGATTGATATACATGGCTAAATACATTTTCTTGAATGTAGCCTTACAAACTAAACAACTCATTTCATATACGTACATCATATCTCAAAATCGTTGAGCTACCGACGCTTACGTTTTGCAATGCCAGTTGTTACTTCTTTTTGCTTCAAATCTCCATCCCACTCATTCATCCTACACCCCATTGGAGACTGTGACGCACGGACGGCTGGAAACGTGGGCATAAGCTTCTCTTCTTTGGGAAAAGGGTGCTCGAGAAAGAACGAGTGATTCAGAGCGGCATGAGCAGTGAGCCGTTTAGATGGATCATAGGTTAATAAACCATCTACGAGACTTATGCCAACTGTAGAAAGCTCCGAAAGCTTTGTGGGGAGATAGTTATACTGCATCAAAAAATTGGAAAAACAATCAAATTTATATTTATCATAAAACTCTAAAAAAACAAACAATAGAACCTGCATAGCATATTCCACTTAAAGTGCAGCAATTATGAAAGTCTATCCTATTTATTTTTTATTTTCAACTAATCATGGTTGCTGTCTCAAAAAATCACAAAATCAACTTAAATATGTAAAATATTTTGAGGCGTAGACTACGTCCACTTTGAACCTCAGCTATAGTGATTACAAATGTTAACACAATATTCCTAATCATATCAATCGGAATTTAAATTTTCAAAGTAGAATTAGTCTAGAATCTACATGTTGATTCATCTCTAAATCAACTCAAGTTGAATCACAAGAAACTCGGGGCAAGTCAAAATCGATTATAAAATGAACTGTTGACCAAAATTCGATAAATGAAGATTGTACTTTATATACAGGGTTATCGTGTGGAGCTAATTTGATGTCTCTTTCTATTTTTCACTTAAATTTTTTTAATCATTTTTAAAAAGTGCCTACTTACTTTTTTGACAAGACTAAGAAGAGATATCCAAAACTGCTAACGAAAGCGGCACATTTTTTTATGCTTTAATTGTTTTTTTCCATTAGGACCAAAATTTCATGCAGTGCACGGAACAGAATACTTGCAGTCCACCAACACTAATTGGTACCTGAAGTTTGAAAAATTACCTGGTTGCCATTAGGAAGAATCATCGTGCCCTTTCGAATTGCTGGTAGCGCCTCTAATCCTGGCCATATTCTTGTAGTGGGAGTCCCCAACAAAGCGCACGTTAGAGCCAACTGATCTATAGGGGTGTTACCTGGAAGCAAGGGTTGTCCTCGCACTAACTCGCCTAAGATGAACATAAATTTTAGTATTTCATTTTATATGTATGTAAGATACTGACAGTACAACGGTGTGCCCCAGAAAATGTGGACAAATCATTAACTCGAAATAATTTTTAACATTGACCTTTAACCTGACATTCCATAATTCAATTCTTACAAAAAAATAGAGTCAATTGGTGTTTAATTTTATAAAATTACATTGATCATTATACTAAATGAACAATACCATGATAATCATTGAGTTCAAAAACTTCAGAATACAAATTTTCAATTCAGAATGAGCACCTAGGATTACGGCAAATGCCTTTACATACAGTAAACTTCGGGCATAACATGTCGGTAAAAACCACCAAATTAATTTGTTCTATCCGAAATTTGCTACATCCGAGAATCCAACAATAGGAATATTTCGCTATTCGTTATGAGTGAAAATTTGTCAAAAGCAGAATATATTTTATTCAAAGTTAATTTTAGAAGAAAAAATACTGATTCAAGTACTAAGAAGGGATTTTTATGCCAGCTAAGCATGACTTGAACACAAATAAATACTATCCATAACACATGTAAAAATCTAGCACATTAGAGTAAAGATAGTAGAAAAAATGGCCATTTCAAGTACTGTTGTAGGATTTTTAAGTAAATCTAGCTAGACTAGACAGGTCAAAAAGAAGAAATAATAATAAATGCTTGGAAAAGAGTAAGTACATAAAAAGTTCAGCATTGCAAAGTACAGCAAAACCTCGTAAGTCTAATGCTGTAACAGCATACATTGCATTTCATTACAATTGCTTATGTTCAATCAATTGAAGAATTATCTCCCCATCAACAGTGTAGAATTTGCCATCTCTATGGATACATTTGAAGACATTGACAAAGAAACGGAATACAAGATTTATTTTTAGTCACCTGATCTAAAAGTTAGTAACATTGCACTTCAAAAAGAGGCATCGATATTTCATAGTGTCTTTTCATCATAAAATTTTGATTATTTATCAAAAAATGTACATGAACGTCAGTCGGATTTGAAAGGTTTAGAATAACTTTTCAAGTCAACAAATCTTTCTTCTCGTAAACATCATAGAAGAATATAAAACTAAAAATGAAGGATTTAGATATTAATAAATACACCAGTGGCTAGCGAAAAATGGATTTGAACAGTTTAATACTTACATTCGTGACTTCTTAGCTCATAACGAGTTCATTTTAGTGAAAGATCAACTTCAGAATAATTTCAATCTCTTTAGAATGTACCTAATATACAGCCTGCAGCCCAGGTATCGATTGCAGTAGAGTAAGCTTCGCAGCCTAACAAGAGCTCAGGAGCTCTATACCAGAGGGTGACTACAGTGGGGGTCATAGGCCTCTGAGGATAGCCGTATGTTCTAGCTAACCCAAAATCAGCGAGTTTTAGCTGTCCTCGATTATTGTAAAGCAGATTTGACATTTTCAGGTCCCTTGAAGAAATGTCAAATAGAGAAGGAAAATGTACGGTTGATATTCTTTAAATCAATAAATGCTAAACGATGTGTTTTCTTCTCCAATAGCTTTACACTTCACTAATCTTCCTTTGCTAGTGTACACTGAGATATCTAATGCAATATTTTGGTGTAATCGGCTATATCAGTTTATGGCTTATCTACTGTATCTTAAACTATTCTATTGTTTGCCATAAGTAAACATTCTACTTTTAAAATGACAGTATTAATTCTTATTGTAAGAAGAAAGGCAAACTATTCTGCATGTTACTCTGTCTGTTAATTACAAAGGAGCTCATAATGGCACCCCCACAGGAAAAAAAAATGAAGGACTATCGTAGAGGTAAATATGTAATAAACTCAAAAAGAATAATTTAAGAGAAAGGTTTATGATGTGGATACTTTTCATTTTTTCAAGGCGCACCTATGAAATTTTATCTAATCTGAAATTTACTGAAAAATGACAAACCTGTGTATGATCCAATTATCATGTAAATAAGCAACCGCTCGTAAGAGTTGCTGCATCACAGTTTTTACTTCTGATGTAGAAAATGGTCTCTTGATTGTTTCAAGTAAATGCGCTAAATCATGTTCACAGTATTCAAACACCAAGAACACACCATCTCGATTTCGACCGACTGCGACATCCAATAGAGTGACGCAATTTGGGTGAGATATCCGCTTAAGTAATGCCACTTCTCGTAAGGACGTAAGCGGGAATCCATCCTGCAAAATGCAAATAATGCCTGGAATAAAAGAATGATTCAATTTACAGAATTTGTTTTCGAATTGCTGTCTCCATTGTAATATATATGAATTATAACATGAAACCGAAAATTAACAATAAATTAATGCGTATTTTCAAATTAGCAAAACCTTTTTTCTAAACTTTGCATGTTGCATGTTCCTCATAGTGTATTTATTTAAAGGAGATATTATCTATAAATAATTAATACACTGCTAGATTGAGAATTAAATGCATATAGTCTTTAAAACATCACTAATTTTTTATAAATGATCAACTTCACGGTAAGTAACACGGCTTCTTACAGTAGGACAAATAAAAAGCATTAAAAACTGATGGCAGAAGAGTGAAATGAGAAAAGTTTAGAAAATATTTATTCCTTTTATTTTTTCATCAAAAGCATTACAAAGCTGAGTCGAAATATTGCTGTTCGTGTTGAAACAGTTGATAAAAATTAATGTCGCTATCTGCAAATAATCGAAGACTCTACGGGCCTTTTAAGATTGAGACGATGTAACTTTCTTCTTGGTGTAGTCTATCGAGGTGTATCCATTAATTTTAAAAATCATGCAGTAGTGGCTTATTGAATGTCATGACAAAAGATGAACTACAAATTTACCTGCTTCTCATTGTGTAAAATAACTCGTTTTAAAGCGACGCGCTTTTTTGTTTGTTTATCAATGGCCTCGTATACAGTTCCGTAGGCTCCTTGACCTATTCTGCCAAGTTTTTCAAATGTATTCACAGGTCTACAATTCCCAAACACACCTTTATCTCCCTGCAAAAGCTCTGAGATCTGATTTGAAAATTTTTCAGGAAAATACTGAGAAGCATTATCTCCCATGACACGTATTAGTTTGGTGAACAATCATTGATCTGACGATAATAGCATCTTTTACCCGATTTAAAAAATTTATAAATAAATTATAAAAAAATATAAAGTTATTACCGTTTTGTGGCTATTAAACCTTGAGATTCTTTCGATTTTATTCTCATTTTGTTAGATTTTTCAAATCTTATGAAACGGAAGATGCTGAAACTGTTCTGTTCGGCAGAGGAAATTTGGGATTTAGCAGATAATATAATTACGAAAGATTGAGAAAAAGAAAAAGAAAAAGCAGCAGAAAAATGGATCGAGAGAGATAGAGTAAATTACAACTGTAAAGCTAGCCATACAATATATAAATGGAGTCACTAGTTAGAATAATCAAATTGGTTAAATCCATACTCCAATAGTTTATCTGATTGGCTCATAAATGAATGACTTCAGTATAACTATAGTTGGCAATTTAATATACAGTTCAGTTCACAAAAGGTCTATTGGTCAAATGTAGTGGCAAAGAGTATTCTCTAGCATATAGAATATTGCCATTATAACAGATATTAAATTTTTGTAGTTTCTTTCTGCTTTGCATCATCTTTCTATGAGCTTGTAGGCAAGGATAGGGATAACAGATTGAGTCTATGATGGCTGCCACATTGTAAATAAACTTTCTCTATCACTCACCACAACTGATATCTTCCTGGTGCTCCATCAAAGAAGCCATCTTCTGCTGCTACTCTTCTTCCTGCTGTTATAACTCCTTAATCTAGTGAGTACTACCAAGACAGAAACGGAAAATACATCAAGAGTATAAATAGTAGTATGTTAAGGAAGTACAATTATGTGTTGCCGAGACTGAATCTCAGCAACACATCCAGCAAAAGATATTCGAATATAATTGATTATCAGCAAACAATCTTCAAATAGAAAACATGGTGTACAAACTAATTCCTAACACCTGCCTTGATATTTTATGCTGGCATTTGGTTGTTCTCTCTATGCTGCTCTTTGCCTTCAATTATTCTATCCTGCAGATGTCTCAACAAACATGCTACAATATCCATCATGCCCAGTTGTGCTGTGTACTATGTTGAGCACTAATATTGTTACTGGCAGCTCTATCAAGCTTTTTGACTATTACTAACTTTGTGTAAGGGTTTGAGTTGCTTTGCAAGAGCTATGGTTTGGGTGACAGTTTCCAACTTGTTACGTACTGTGTAGTTTATATTAGTTGAACTGTACTCTATTGTGCAGAAGCAGTTGGTTCTATATTAGATAGCACTATAGGTAGCACTTGTTTATGTCAGTTACATTCACTACAAGTTGTTTAACTTGAGTCATAGTGCAATTTGATGTTCTTTCAGCTTCAGTAACAGAAAAAATATTTTTAACAAGTATATTTTTCCATCTAACTTTTTCTTGTTTACCTTGCTTTTTTGCATGTTGATCTTAAGTTCTACTTTTGTTATTTTTCCTGAATCTGAGCTTTTGCAAGCCAGGATTTAGTTACCTACTTCATCTGGAAGCACTTTGCTAATCAGCACTTTCATTAGTATATTCCTAATACCATGCCAGAGCATTTTATTTATATGTAACTGTGTCATTGCACGCATTGCCAAGCCATATTTCCTAGATACAGCATATGTCACTTTCTTTCTCAGCATCGCTGCTCCTAGGTTGTCTAACCTGGATCGGAGTATTTAACGGGAAAACTCAGCCCAGCTATATATAGCATTGTTTCAGGATTGGCAAGGAAAAAAGAGTGAAGCAAGAGAGAATAGAACAAGGAAAGGTTACAAGGCAAGTATGATGAATCAACAGTAAGAAAGAGAACGAGAAAGAAAAGAAAACAAGTCTGTTAAATCTTGTGCAAAGTATGTACTTACTAGGAATGCAATAGTCAAAATGCAAGAAAAAACAGACAAGAATTGATGGAGATACATTGCATTCAATAATTTGTGTTAATAGAAGTAAAGACATTCGATCAACACAACAAAAATACATGTAAGCTGATTATTCAAAATATATGACTCTCCTTGAAGTTCTGCTGATGTGACCCTCATTGAACTTATACTGGTGGCTTTCCTTAAATCTAAAAAAGTACAAATCCTCTTGGATTGCATAGCTGCACAAATCTTCCTGAACCGTACTGCAGCTACAAACAGAACTAGCACTTTAAAAAGTTAATTACTAACATTACTTGAATGTGTGCTGTGTGTGGTATTTTGTTAGGAGTCAATATATTAAAGATTATGCATATAACCAATAATAAATATCACCAGAAACCCAAAGAAGACACAAAGCCAATAATGTATTAATCCCTACTTATGTGTTGCCAAGAATGAATCTTATTAACACTATACTACTTAAGAGCACACGCATATGAGAACACACTTATGAGAACACACTAATGAGAACGTACTTTACAAGAATACACATATAAGACGAATTATGTCCATAGAGTTACAGTTCAATAACAGATTACAGCGAAACAGATCAGATCCTGACATATTTTCACTAATGAAATGAAAACATAAATTATATAAAGAATAATTTATGAGTAACTTAAAGTCAATGACTAGACATATTTCCAATTAGCTGATTTGTGGAGAGTCATCAAAATAAGGATAGAACAATATTGCCATTGGCTGATTTGTAAAGAGTCATCAAAATATATGAAAGAGCACATAATGTAGAACATTTTAGAACATACAGATTTAAGGTATAGTTCTAGTCCTAACACATTACAACACCACATCAGCTGCTTCCAGCAATACTCTTTGCCATCTCTGACAACATTGCTTACTTTAAGCTATCATGCACTGCATTATGTGCTCCTTTGAGCATGTTCAAAATCTACTGAGCCACCACTGCTGCCCTTAACACTGTAGCACCTAGCAAAAAAACAGCTTCCCCCCTTTGTTAGAAACCCAGCACACAAAATATAAGAAAATTGTGACAGATGTATGTATACTTATCATATACTGATTGTGCTAATAGAAGTAGAATAATTTTATCAACACAACAAAAAATATTACTCAACTAGTATCTATGTGACCAATTTGCTTAGAGCATCATAAATGTTGGGATATTTACTGCTTTAGTACCCGGATTCTACTCAATTTATATGTTACCCTGATTTATAAATCTTTTCACAAAAGGTTATTATGTAACATCTTTTGAGATCAACAATTTAATTTTAATTTCAAAAAATATTTCATGCGGCCCACAATGTTACCCTCATGCAGCCCATATGATATTGTTACAATGAATGATCTCTCTTCACTCTTCTATATTATCACAATATGCACTGTACGCTGGTTTTCCTAGCACCATTGCTGAGTGATTATAGTTGTTGGTCATCTGCTATCATTCATAATATATTTTTGTTTGCATACTCTTTTCTCTTTTTTTCTTTTCCTTTCCTTCAGTTCTTTAGTAATAAATACTTTAATGAGAACTTGCTACAGCTGCAAAAATTGAATTAACCTTTAAGGGAGTTAATTCCTAATACCCTCATATAATCTCCCTTGCAAGGATTGTAGAGGAAAAAAGGTGCTGTAATGCTCTTATAGTACAATGAAAAAAAGAAAGAAGCAAACAAAGAAGAAAAAGAATCAAAGATGTCAATGATGAAGGGCAAAAAATAGAGATAAGTGACATTACAAATGTGCAAGGGCCTATATTTTAGGAATTAAGTTTCTTAAGTACTAATTCCGTTTGTAGCTGCAGTATAATTCAGGAAGATTTGTGCAACTATGCAATTCAAGAGGATTTGTATAATTCTAGATTTAAGCAGAGTCACATCAGTAGGTTCAAGAAGAGTCATATATTTTGAATAATCAGCTTACATATATTTTTGTTGTGTTGGTAGAATATCCTCACTTCTATCAACGCAAATAATTGAATGCAATGTATCTCGACCAATTCTTGTCCGTTTCTTCTTAAATTTTGACCATTGTGTTCCTAATACTATAACTGCATTTGTAACCATGTGCCCTAAAAGTAGCAATGAGTATAAATTTGGAGAAGTTATTTAGTAAACAAAAAAATAAGCTGATCCAAAGGTCTGTAATTGAATTCTCGGAAATCCTGTTAAATCTTCAAAGACCCTGTTAAAATTGCAAACTTGTCACAAGAAACGTGAAAACAAATTTATAATTCTTAGTTGGATAAAAACATCTAAAAATGCATAAAATATCGGAAGTGAACTAGCTTTTGGGCTCTAAATTCATAGAAATGAATTTGAGCTAAGTAAAAAATAGCAGATAACAATATTGAATGGGAATAGCAGCACTAACTATAAGTCAAGATTAAAATGGCAGTAACTCAATAAGCATTAACTCCATAAGTTCAAATCTAAAAACTGTCCTATGATAGTATAATTTCTGTCTAAAGTTTTATTTCTGTATTGATTTTAGTAATAATGTTGCACAACGACCACTCAGTTTCAAGTGCACGTCTTATGTATAATGTATAATAACCTTAAGGAGATATTCCATTTAAATTGGCTGAAAGTGCAGCGAGGCGACAGAAAGAGATGTCCAAAACATAGAGAAGGGTGTTCCAAGAACAGATTTAATGTTTAAAATGAACCAATTACAGTAGGAGGAGATGCATAAATCGACTGCGGCAAAGTGAGGGAGGTGGGGAAAGGCCCGAGCGAGAGGGAGCGGCTAAGGTGCTAGTATAAGTTAATTCACATATGGCTAGAAAAACTATGTGAAGAAGTTTTCTATTAACACTCGTAAAATCTAAACCTTTTCATTTTTCTCGTCACGAGCGACAGTTTTGGTTGATATGAAAAATTGTTTATCTGAACTTCGTTGCAACTTTGGCCACGTAAACATTGTAATGTTCTGCGTTTTTTTCGTAAATTCATCACTTATTCTGACTTTTCAATTCAATCTTATCTCTCTTTTTACATTAAACGGCAAAACCGTTGCTCCATAACTGGATCTGGAACATAAATATTAAATTACATAGGACAATTTCTTTTTTCTAGGATTTTACCAAAGTGCTGGACTGGAAATTTTGACTATAGCATTATGCGTTCTGCCACGTGGCTACATTAAAACCACAAACTAATACGTAAGTCAAGTTGAAGTTTCAGATTTTGACCATGACACAGAATTGTTTGTATTTATTCGGAACGTGAGCTCAGTGCGTAATTTTTCTTTTAGCCGAGTTGAAATCTAGAATTTTATCCAAATCTATTAACAACATATTCAATTTAGAAAATTATCTAATTGATAGTAATTTTCTTAGTCGCTTATAAGCTCTAATGATACAGCGTTAAACCGTAAAGAATTAAACTTTTCAACAACGGAGTATTTGACAGTCATTTTATGATACGGCAATAATTTTCCATGATTTGATTGTAGTGATTGAAAGTAAATCAGCAACATTTAAATTTTACCAGCATTTCATAAAACTTTTCCGTTTTCTAAAGACTTACTCCAATCTTTCGTTGGCTATGTCTGATTCCAACGATATTGACGCTGCGATGGTGCTATTTTCTTTACGCACACCTCCTACAATGACGAGCTCAGCAGCCCCAAATTTCAACAATGTTGAATCTCCAACGTTGATACACAGTACAGAGAGTATTATTCCGCAATCCAGTAATAATTCTTTCATGGGTAAAGGTAAGAGTCGGTGATCTTGTTTCTCGTATCGCTTACTTTTATTGTGACGGAGGACATATCTTTTTCCTGTAGACTGCAAAAGCAGTGAGAATGTCCGTCGTCCACGATCTAGACCAATTCTGATCACGGGCTTTGATTCTGCCAGCTATTATCCCTCTCAAAATGCCCCTCGTAATATGTCTGTTGCTAGATTCTTTGGTGCGCAAGGAGAAGAAAATTCTCGAAATTCAGCGGGTGATGCTCAGGTGGTTCCCACGATGCACCGCAACTCTCCTCCAATGAACACTGTCTCTGACAATCGTGGCCATTTTTTTGCAAATGATAGTTATTCTTCCTCACAACGCGAAGAGAAAAAGATGATTTTACCTAGTTTGCCTAGCATGCTTGGGACAATCGGGTACCAAGAAACTTCAAGACACTCTATGTCATCGTCAGGCTCTGAGATGATGGATATCTCATCCCCCTCACGAACTGAATGGCCTGAAGTGCCACAACCGATTCATCAATTTTATCCTTCACCTAGCGCTTATGGCTGTCGAGCAACTCAAAGATTCGGAAGCTCATCGGTTGAGGTATCTTCGAACCGACAATCATACACTGCATACCCCCGATTAAGTGAGGGTACCGTTATTCCATCACCAGCAAACATATTCGCATCAAAAACACCTGGTACTTTCGAGGGACATGCTTGTCCTGAAGGTCGCCAGTTTATCAGGAAAGGTAGTTACCACGAATTGATGGCAATGATACCTATTGTCGATCCCAAATTTTTAAAATCTGGTAAAAGAACAGCAGAATCTCCCAGAAGACGCAAGAGGAATATCAGCTTGGTCTCCAATGACTGCAAAGAAAAGGTATTTTTGATTTGTATTTTTATATCTAGAGAATTCAATCTAATTTTTGAATTTTTTTCAATTTGTAGACTATGCGTCAGGAACTTGCCCTCAAGAGGGTTCGTGTGCAGGGAAGATTTGTTAAACAATCACCTGCTTTTATCCCTATATCATGCATGCAATCTTCGATGACCATTCCTTCTTAAGCTTTTTTTGAGCGATTGTAGTTGGTATCCGTGCAATATCGATATTTCATTTCTTTCAGAATTTTTTGAATAAGAAACTATGAATATGTACAGCGCCAGTTAGAATACTAATGCTTAGGTAGGTGTCAACCTTTTACGTCATCATTGTTTTCATGTGTAAGTGAAACAGACTCGACTATTCTGTATTCGAGCCTTGTTGCTATTTCAATGTCGTGTACACATCAAACTTACCCGATGTTTCGGCAATTACATGTAGTAAGATGCTCTCCTTTGCTTTTATGCCAAAATGGATCTTTCAACATTGTTTTCTCTCACGTTATTGCTTTTAGTTATGATACATCTATGCCCATATCTCCTGTAAACATATACAATTCAATTTATTATTAGCATAATTCAGATTGTACAATGCTTTCAAGCAGATTTAGGACAGACGATTCTCTTTCGCTTAAATTTAAATAAGAAAGTGCAAAAATGTATATACAAATGCATAAGTTGGTTACCTAAAATTAAATTTATTCAGAAACGTTAATTCTGAAAGGTAATTGACTCTATTTATTCCCTTGTCAACAGCTACATCAAATATATAAACTATTGCACATTATATAAAAAATAATGGTGTAACATACTGTTACCTGTACCACCAAAACTTTTTACACTTATCAAAGGTACAAAATAAATCATTTGTAATGATAGATACAATGCTAATAACAATATTGAAATGTGTAACATAAATAATTATTGTGAAACTTCAAGATTAAGTTACATTGCACTGAGTAATTTTATTAAATATCACAACTCGATAAAAAAAAGCAAACAAGTGATAGTTTTGAAACGATAATGTTTAAAAAGTAAAATCTCTCTATGGGCTACCGAATATATTTTGCATTGATTTGGCGTGGATATATACTGGGTCTTCTGCCAAATATTCAATAATGACTTTGTAGCAAAAATTATAATCTCTATAGGCTGAAAAATCATGTTTATCAAGCGAAGCTCAAAATTCAATATCAATTCAATACAACAAAAATAATTTTGTCTTCAATTTATGTTTGTTTCACTCATGTTAAAGTGCAGGTGAACTTATTGAATGCATTTTTTATAGTAATATCCATATATCAATTAATTTAGTGTTAAGATTAAAGAGATATGAGCAGAAATATGAATGTCTGATATCTCTAACCAAGCAGAATATAGCTTAGCCTATGTAAATTCTTTTTAATTTATTCTTCTGGTGTTTGTTTGATCTTTTCATAGTACTACTGCAGTCACTTTGAATCAATGTCTTTTTTACGAGTTACATAATTCATAAAAATCAATCATAGATGATTTTTTTGTTAATTTCAATGTTACAGTAAATCATGGTAGGCAAAGACATTTCTAATTTGATTGTTTTCTAGCAATACAGATAAGCATTTATACATTACTAAATCAGTCAAAGGCATAATTAAACCATTCCATAATTTATAAAGAATAATAATGAAGGCAGAAAATCTGTTAGCAGAAGTAAAACTTGTTAAACCATGATTAAAACTTGAGTTGATAATACATACCTCTTTCTGAATTTCAACTGACACTTTTTTATTTTAGCTCTAGTGGAATACAATTAAAATGTTCTTTCAATCTTACATACCTTTCACTTGCCTACTTATACGACTGTATTTTGGATAAATGATCATTATTTGTTGTTTATATCGTATAATTAATGTCAGGTTGCAATCAAATTCTAATGCTGACCAATCAGCAAAGCTATACAACTGATTGTGATAATTTTTTATAAATGAGCTTGAAGGATTTTGAGAACTTTCACTTAGTGACACATTCGGCTGAATTATACCCAAAACTCTTTAAGCTGCAGAGACAAAGATTACTGGATTTTATTTAAAATTTCTAAGAAAGAAGTTTATTCAAGTCCAATTTCATGAATCCTTGTTTTTTTTAGTTTTCATTTCCACCTTTTAGACTCTCTTTTTCTTTTACATCTTAGAAAATTGTTCATTTAAGTTGTCAAGATTGTTGAATCCACTATAGCAGAACCTTTAAAATCGGACACCTCATACCTCCAGACATCTTGGTAGGCAATGCAGCTTGCAAGATAACGAACAGATATATTATTTGATTTACCTTCAGTAAACGCGGGCACCTTGATAAATTAGGCACTTAATTCATAACCGTAAATAATTTTTTTCAGTGAAAAACCTCAATAAATGGACATTAAAGTAACTATTTTTATATCTTCCAAAATTTAACTGAATGATAGGCTGGGAGAGACTTAAGTTTTTGAGTTCATACTTTTATAAAATATGAAAGTTAATCTTTGTAATTAATCACTGAGTGCCCCAAAAAAATTTCAGCAATAACTTTTCCCCTTTTATATTATTTTTGTCCCTTATATGTCTGGACACCTCCGTAAGTTGGAAATTTGGGCACTTGATGATTTGCCAACTTAAGACATTCCATTGTTTATTAATGAACTCTATGATTTTAATGGTACATATAGCAAATGTAATTTATTTTAAAAATGGAAATTAGTATATTCTGCCCTATTTCTTTAAAAGATCAAGAAACAGCTGGCATAAAATAAAAAAAGTAAATTCATAAAAAATTTCAAGATGTCTTGACAAAAGTGATATTATTTGAACTTGACAAAAAAGGAACAAATGCAGATCCCCTAAAAAGAAGCATTATAAAAAGCTCAACACAAACTATTTTTTGCCAAAACTCCAAGTCGATTGCGAATTTCTCGCCTTTGGTTGCGCCAACGGGTTCGGAAGGTTGAGTTACGGTTAAAAACAGTAACGAATGCTTTCTGCAAATCTCCTGCAATTGCATTGGTATGAGAGTTTTCCTTAATAAGTTTTCCTGAAAGAAAAGATTATTTACTGAAAATATCTGGATAAAAAATCATATATTTATTAAAAACAAAACGTTATCTCAATTACTCAACATTTTTTCAGGCCAGTCAACTGTTCTAAATAATGATTACTACTTTGCTAAAAAGTTAAGGATTAAGTAGCATGCACATGATCATTTTTCCTTTTTACACAAAATTTTTTTAGTAATCACTTAATAATTTGGGAAAGCACGAAAAAAAAGTGAAATCCCATAGTTGATTTCATCCTTTAAACAAATTATATGGAAGATATAGCTGAAGCCGATAACTGATATTTCATACGTTTAAAAGCAGCTACCAAAATAAAGTATTTATAGGTAAAATGAAATTTATGTACAGATGTAAATTGTCAAAAATACCAATGTTTTCGGCGACGCGCTCCTTTACCATCCCGAACTTAATTGTCTGTTCCTTTAAGAAGCTAACGTTCATATCCTTAGCAGTATACCCTCTTCTTAGATTGCGCCTTACAAACTCATCATAGTCTTGTATAATAGACGTAATAATATCACTTGTAGATATCCCCTCGGTCCTGTTTGTTGCCACAAATCGTCCGGCACGCTTTAAATGGGCATACACGTCGCCATCCTCGCTGGTACCAGATGCATCGCCATAAGGCAAAGCATCGTGACACACAAAATCAATGTTATACTTGCTTAGAAAATCATCAGTGACCACCCACGGTGCTTCTTCAATCACCTACTCACAAAAATTGTTAAAGCAGAGATTATACATGGGCATCGAACAATCCTTCACATTTAGACGAATTCATGAAAACAATTTCTTACATTGCTTGAACTATTCAAAAGTTCAAAATAAGAATGATTACAGTTAGATTAAAAAACCATAAAATAAATTATAAGAAGTAACTCACAAAGAAGTATGAAAAAGATAATATAATTTTAGTTGCAATACATTGATGAAACCACATATTCTCCCACAATTGTAGTATTTCATCCAATGCAGTGTATAGAAATGAAAAAAGATATTTACACGGACCTCGTCAACCCATTTGCAGTGTCGTAAACTTTCGTACCGCTCAGTATCTTTAAGCACAGTGCGTCCTTTCAATCTATGAGTCAACACGTCACTGCAACATCCAACGAGAAGGTAAGAGTTAGGAAATGCATGTTTCGCTTGCTCCAATGCTTTCGCATGTCCGTAATGGAACAAGTCAAAGATTCCGTCCGCATACAGACGCATAGGTCGCCCCGTCAGTGATCCTGGTTCGCCTTCTATAAGTTTCGACATATCAGGAAAATATCCGCCAGGCAAGTATTTACAGAGAGGTTCAACAGGCAAGAATGGTTTGTCCAAATTTTTTTCCTCCTCCTCGAAAAAAGCAGCCTCTTCATGGGTTTCATTGGACCAGGCACTCTCGTCAGCAGACGAAGCAGACCTGAAATGCACAGAATGAAATAAAATCCAAATAAATATAAGAGAATCTCAATGTACGATCAGCGCTTATCGAACTTTCTCGATATAATGTGTATACGACTTTTTACTGGCCTGTAAGTACTGAAATTAGCTTCCCTAGTGCTCTCATCATTTCCTAACACAACTGATTGACGCTTACGCGTCGCGTTACCAACAGCATGATCGCAATTCAAATCCGATTTTGCAGTTTTATCTTTCGTTTCCCTTGCTGAGCGCTTTCGTTTCGGCGCCATAGTAAATATAAAGGTTTAAAGTAAAAAGACTTCCATCATGAGCTTAATTGAAAAATCGATCTGCGAAAGGCGATGGTTGCGGGACTCAGTAATTGCCTTCAAATGTAACCCAAACAGAAACGACGATCTTACGATGATGCGAAGTTTTCCAGCCTATTATCATACACCTTTTCACAAGTTAACAATGAGATGATACAAATAGAAAAGCCGAAAAGTCATCAATAAAAGCATATTTAAGTTCAGGCGAAACATTTGTGACTTATGACACAAACTCAGTACAGAACTAAACGAAACGGCCTAATAGGAATCGAATTCTCACCTTGCACCTTCTTTTCATGTTGAGTCATGTTCCTTAACTTCCAAATTATATTGAATTGAAACTGACAACGCGCTCGTAAACTTGCATTTCCTTCTTAGATATTAAGGTTAGAAAATCAAATTGCAAATTATTAGTTCAGTCGTCGCATTTGTCTTACGGCCAACGTAAAAAATTACCTACGAAGGAAACGGAATAAGAATATCCGTCTTTCTTCACTAATACTAATTTATATAGAACGATTTTTTACTTCCAATCGTGTTTGAACTGCTGTGATTGAAAGCCTTGTCTGTTTTTGCAGTCATACAAACAAATTGCCTCAACTACACTTGCTATTGCAAATTTATTTATTCCTAGCTGGTTAGTAAGCAATACAGACATTACAATCGACTAAGAGAATTCGATTTATTTCAAATTTGCTGGATTGATTTTATTCAATGACCAATCATCGCTTTCGGGCAGCTTACGAGGTTTTACGGTCAATAGCATGTGGCATATTTTGTTGTTGTGGATGCTGTACGAGTAGCGAACTTGCTGATACCGAAGAGATCATTTCAAATGAAATGACAGGGCAAACACCTTTGAGGACGTTGGGTGATGTGTCAGGTCCATTTTTTGTTTCTTCTGTAGAAGCTGGAACAGAAGTACTTGAGGATGGAAGTCGATCACCGTCAATCAACAATATCACTAAAAAATATCAATCTCTCACCGGAACTGAAAGTGCCCCTGTTACACCGTTCGACCAATATAGTCATAGAACTTTATCTCGACAAGAGGAAAATGAAAACATAAATGTTTGTAGCAACCCCACAAGTGATTCGAGATCGCAACTGCACAGAAGATCAAGCAGTAATAGCTATGGTAGTACATTAATGCAGGAGAGTTTTGCGAGTTGCCAGTCACTTTCAGTCAGCCCTGAAGTTGACAATTTTGAGGATGCAAAAGAGGGCTCATCTCCTACCCTATAGATTTATATCACTACAGATTGATGCCATCTACCACAAGGTTATCCTCGTCTAGATTTAATATATACACGACTCCCATATGCACAAAATAGATGACGTTCGATTTTTCAACAAAATTCAAATATACGGGAACTTTTATGATTTTTTTTGAAACTATGCGTTTTTTGTAGTCTCTTTGATTTGTTCCAAATTCAGAATGGACTGGTCAGCTTAATAATCTTACATTTTATACTGTTCAAACATTGATGTTTTTGATTTTGTATTGGACAAACTAAAAAATTTAGGTGACAAAAGAAAATGACTAAAAATACTAGCTTTTTCTTCAATGGAATTGCATATTTAGGTTTGTTTATATATCTATCGATGGCTAAAGATTTTGTGCAGGAAGTCGAAGTATTCACTAGCACGGAAAATCAATTGCGGTTATTTTCTGTCCTACAGTTAATCATTACAATATTTTGGTATGTTCACACCATTTCGAACGCAATTAAAGTCAGTCAGCTGATGCTGAAAACTATTACCCTAAAGATTTCTACATCGATCTTTAAACTGCTATATATAATATCTAATAATAATAAAATCCAGTATTGAAAGGCTATCGAACCCTAAAGTCTTTGCACCAGCTCTACATCAACCAAATTAATTAAAAAAATAATTATATGATGGTAATTTTTTGTATTAAGCTATAATGGATCTCTTTATTTAGATAACTCCAATGAACAAATACTGAAGTTGTTTTTTTAAAAGTTATTATGATTTTTATGATCTGAAATATCTGCTTCATGCACGGAAAAGATATTCAAGTTGAGAATTTAAATGGACGGATGAATATGCAACCATGAAGAAGTAACAGAGATATTCCCAGTGATACACCAAATAGTATTTAAGTTTCAGAAACGTAAGCATTCTGAAGAGATATTTCAAAATGATTTTGATTATGATTCTACCTATATTCGAAGTCACTACCAAAGTTATCTTCATGATTTATATCGCAACATTAAATCGATATTATTTGGTGGTCCATGAAATTAAATTAAAGTTGGTAAACTGACATATTTTTTCCTTGAAGCATTATTTTAACAAAATAATTTCATATATTTGATGTATGCATATATAATTTTATATTATATTCTTCAGTATATATCAAACGATACCTTGCTAGTAACTTTCTGTTACCTAGTTCTCACAGATAACTATCAATAGCAAAAAGTTACAACAAAATCGACAAGCAACCACTCGAGTTAGACAGCAATATATTCGTCCACATACTTGACCCGTATCGGGTGCTCATCTTGGGGTCTATTGTATGGCGTCCAAACTGGCTCCCCAACAAAGAGTCGCATTGCTTTTGTGTAGTTATTACTGTCAAGTGTAAAACGATGGTATATTCCCGCAGGAAGAGTGATCATATCACCCTTACACATTGCAATGCGTATCCACTTATCATTCGTATCTCGAACATCAAAGTATCCCGTTCCATCAAGGAGATATCGAATTTCTTCATCGATATGCATATGCTCCTCAAAAAACGCCTTAATTTTCGTCTCATAGTTCGGCAATGTATCCCTGCTTACAGTTATAATATCATAGTATGTATAGCCTCGCTCTTTACGTATAGCATCGAGTTCTGGATCGTTTTCATATTTATCCGCATCAAGAGTCCAATGAAGAACGCCTGATTATATCCAGTGTGTATATCAGTCGATTTAAAAGTTAATTTTCACACAAAAATCGCAGCAACCTAAAATAAAAGGTAAAATATTACCTAGTTTTTCTAAAGTTTCGACGCTGCATGGTTTGTTTGGTTCTTGTCTATGCGGTTCACGTTGATCAATAGAAGAGTCGTCCATGTACCATGCTTCAATAGTCATTTTCTTTGCTAAATAAATGATCAGGTGTTTAGTAAGTGCAACTCAAGATTCTGTCAAGCTGGAAAAATTTGATCTTGATTCTCGTATAAATTAAATCTATCAACCATCTAAGCGAGCTTATTCGTTCAATAACTTTATCGATCCGATTTGACACAGTTTTGATCTGTCATCGCTAATTCCTGCTGCTCAGCAAAATAGTACCAAATGAATGTAATTTAAATGGCATAGAAACTGTTCTGACAATGAGGAATTGATTTACATGGTTGGAGTTTTTGTGACCCCCATTTATGAGGTACCTAAGATACACCAGTTGGACCGCTGTTAAAATACTTTTCTACAATACTCTTTAAAAATAATCGGCATGAAATTTACTCGAATGTGGCACTGAGGGTAAATTAGCAGTACATGCAATAAGTTACTGAATATCCAATATCATCTTGCACTTACTATTTATTCTGCCTAACAGGTTTAGGCATTTTTAAGCATCCACAAATACTAGAAAAGATGTAAAAAAAATTATCTCTCTGAGCCCAAATGGACATAAAGTTTGCTCCATATTATGCAGTACTGCACTACTTAAATCTAGTATATATAAAATTTTTGAAGTGGTTTAGTTTAGTCTTTGATGTTAAGCCAACTGAAATTATATTCCAGAGTTTTTGGCAAAATAAGTGTCAGGAATTAGCTTATATCATAAGTTAATTACTTTTTTCTATTTTAGCTGCAAATGTTCCTATTTGGAACATTCTTTATTTTATGCTAGTCACATTCTCAATAAGTGGCTAGTCATACAATAGGTCTGAAATTAGTAATGTTGTATTAGAGAAGTGTGATCATTTCTCACAACACAGGTCAAGATATAATGTACACTTGAGCTGTTACTCTCTTACATTTTTTTGCCTGTTTTGTTGTGCATCACGACAATATGTTTATCATGGGCAGTTTGAAACTTATCTTTTACATATGCTCTGAAATCTGCTAATGCCAATCTTTCAAGCACTAAGGGAAAGCAAAGCATGCCTGTATCATTACAGAGTGGTCTTCATTTTTAGACTTAACTTACACTGAGACCTAGATAATGAAAGTTAATTCCTTCAACAATTGTGTTAAGATGAAGAAGAAAGATAAAGTAATATAATATAGTACTTGTATCTATGCTAGGTGGTAAAGACCAATGTACAGCAGAGGGCAGGCAGCAAATGCAAAAAGATTTAATAAGAATATGAAAGTTTTATTAAACTTAGAAGAGTGAACAGAAAAGTAAGACTGAATAAATGAACATATTTCCTCTAACATGTGCAGTATACCCTCTTGAAGTGCCCTTAAAACTGACTCTGCAGTGAACCTTGCTGAATCTCATAATCCACAAGCAAATCCATAGTTTTTCTTTAAGAGGCTTGTGACTATTCTATAATTATTTAAAATATCCTTTAAAAATATCCTTGGTGAAAGTAAAGTAGAGTAATCAAAGGATAAGCCAAAGAAATCAGGACTATATGATTGATAACCATTCTAGAATAATATCTGAGCAGTTGAAGGCAGAAGTTGAGGTACTATGACAGGAAATAAAGTGGGATTTATGGAACTGATGATACTCCAAAATAATATTCAACAAGTTAAAGAGGTATTATGACACAGAGCATGCACAGGTGGAAAATAAGTAAAGAAGTTTTCACAGAACCATAAGGAATATGACACGGTAAACTGTAGAGGTGTAGAACAAAGGAGTTTATAAAGGATTTTTCTAAAGGTGTTGACATAAAAGGTTTGGCATAAGTGTGCAATTGAGATAATAGGCAAAATGTGGTAAAGGAGGCAAAAGGTAGGAAAGAGTGTTGGCAAAATATAGGTGAACATAAGCAAACATAGGCAAACATAATTGAGCAGTTATGCTGTAATAACTTAGAAACAGCAGGACCAGTAAGTATCCTTACAAATGGTATGTTAGAAACATGAAATACAACAAAGCACAAGAAACTGTAACAAAAATGTGTATATTTATCATGCCCTAATTGTGTTGATAGAAGTGAGCTAACTCTATCAACACGACTGAATATATAACCCTACTGGCATCTGTACAGCTAATTTACTTGGAACGTCATAAATGAAAACTGACTTCAGCTATCAAAATAGAATTAATCCCTAAGGGAGTTAATTCCTAACATGGTAATAGAATCGAATTTTTAAATTGTTCCACTCTTTGAGGAAATATGAAGAAGATTGCCTAGTAATGCAACTTTTTACTTGCAGGCAATGACCCCAGCATAACTGGATGTGATGTCAAACTTTTGCTCATAAATTGTAATTATACATGGAGAGTTGACTACTGCAAACAAAATGTGAACTAGAAATGAACAACAGGAGCAGATGTGTTGGTTAGCCAGATGCAGCACAAAGTAAGGATAGTACTGTAAATTAGCTGCTCATTTGTGTTAGGAATGTACCAGACAAGAAGAACACAAAGGCTATGCAAGCATGGTAACATTAAACAATCATAGTTTGTGTTGCTGAGAGTGAACAAGAAACACACTCAGCAACACAACAAACTAAGTCTCGACGCCAATCCATCTGAAGAGTCACAAAATGATGCAGCTAAAATGGAATAACTCTTAAAAGAGTAATTCCCTTAAGAACTAATTGTTGTAAACAAATTAGTTCCTAACAATTTGCTTGGCAACAAGCAGTCTATGATGCCAAAATTTGTCACATTTTTTTTCTCGTAACTTAAGAATGTTACCAATCATTTTCTTCATTTGTTAAAGTGAAATGATGCTTCATTTTGGAAAAAATTTAATTAGATGCCCCATTCATTTTTAAGATTTGCACACCTTGAACTAATTTGATGCAGCAACAGTAATATCATCATCTGCATTATCTTTCTATAATGTTACTGCTGCTGGATTATCACTGGATCATTCTTTCAGAATCCTCATTGTCACTTAAAATGTTATTGAATGTGCATGCTCTCGACATTACCATTACGGAGAGGTTGTTCGATAGGTATATTTTGTCGTTGATTTTACTGGAGTATTTTTGGGTCATCTTTACTGATACACGACTCTTACTTGATTTGTTACTGTCATTGACTTGTACGTGTCTTACTACCAGAAACATTTTATTTTCGATGCTAGAAATGATGCCATATATCAATTCTACCTTAAGTTTATCGTACTTTTTTGTTTCTTTGAATTTTATTGGCTCACTTTGAAGTTATTTAGCCAACTGATGTAGAAGATTGATATTGTCTCACTATACTAGATCAGAACATACTTCCCAGAAAAAAATTTTCAGACACCACGGCTTGTCCAATTTCAATCACCTTCCATCCTACGGGTGGTCATATCTTTAGCCATGGAGCTCTTACATCAGCGCATCGAGTTGAAAATGAATTTTGATGCTCGACACATCAAAGGGAAAAGTTCTCTCTGGATAAGGCAGTCGATAAGAAAATTGCTTTTGAAAGATACCAAAAACTTAGAGAACCCTAATTCTCCTTGGCAATCAATCTTTTTAAATTGTCGGCAATGCTTCGTCTCCGCTGTTACCGTAAATGGATTCGAAGCATCTTTTGAACACATGGACCCTCTCTTGGCCGTAGTGTTAAAACAAAATGTAAAAGATGCCGAAACGTTTGATATTAATTATAGGGCTAAGCTTATGAAGGCCGCGGGTGAAAGTACTGGGGAGCTCAGGATTTTCTTACCTCGTGAAATCTTTAAAGGAAGGAATAAAGGAATGGTCCCCTCCATGTCCATTCCAGAACCTCCTTCCCCGCTTCCAAAGAGCTCCGCCTCTTTAGCTATTGCTCGTCGAGATAGCGTAGCTCGAGTCATGCTTTCAGCTGCCGAGTTAGCTACTCAATCAACATCAAATAATCTCTTTGGGCCAGGTCAAAGTGCATATCGTTATATGCACATTGAAATATTTTATGAGCTTCGAGATTCAAAGACAGGCAAGAATTGGCTTTTAGTATAAAGTTAAATGATAGATTTTTCTCACATGTATTTCATCAATCATGACATTTCAGGGTGTTCACCTGTTCTGTCAATACTGAAGTTGCACAACCATATGCTACTTTATCTTTGGTCCAAGTGCTTATCATAAATTTATTAAAACAATATGAATTCTATCGTACCATAAAGCAAAGTATCTCTATATTGAACAGTTGTAGTCTCAGTGTAAATTGTTTGGAATTCCAGTAGTCAATCAAAAGTGTAAAAACTGTTTTATGCAAAATTTAGGATATATATCCCATGTTTTTTATGCATCAGGATTGATATTAATTTCATATATGAATTTCTGTTTTTTTAATGATGAAGATACATGCTACATTTTCAATTGATTATAGGAATACTTGCAGTTTTTTACCAAAAATTGATAGAAATTTATGCAGTATTGTAATGGATCTGTATTCATCATAAGTTACAGCCTTGAGAAATATACTTGAAAAAGTGAAACTCAAAGAAATTGGCAGGCTCAGCACAAGCAGTAGAGCATGTGCTATAAATCGATCTAAAACGAATAAATGAATCTTTTTAGCATGTTAGCTTGAAAGTATCAATAAGATACAATAGTAATAGAAAAAAAATGTTATGAATGTTATCGCTGCATATACTTTTGTCATGAAATTGTTTTTTGTAGCTGAATTGCAGCTATAGACATCACCTTTCTTTGTAAAGTTATTTTGTGTTTTGAAATTGAAGTTTTCCTAAAATAGGTTTGATATGGTGTGATGGTTCCAATTTAAGTGGACCCTCGCCTCCTCCAGCTCACTGCTATACGACTTATTCCCATTCTTCAATTGATGTGGATGGTCCCCGCTGTTGGTTTCCATGTTTAGATTCTCCACGGCAATCATGTATATTTGAATTACTGCTGGCATTACCCCCTTCACAGGCCCTAGTAGCTCTGTTCAATGGCCGCCAGGTGCAAAACTTTAAAATCATATATTTTTCTCAAAAAATTAAAGTTTTAATTGGTGATTGTGTAGACGCCAACAGTGTGGGTTCTATTGGATATTCCTACTCTGAGTCGTGTATGATACAATTAATATATGTGTTTTTGAGTTTTGTATTCAAAATTCCTATTAAGAGAAATGGTGGAGAGGTGGATAAAATTGCTTACATTCGCCCAAAGTAATGCAATTTCAAACTAAAATGAACATATTTTGAAGAAAATTTCGTGCATGCACAAATGTTGAAGACATATAATATATATATATATATATGAATGCTCAAACTAACGTCTTGTAGCCAATTATGTATAATACTTGCTTATATCGCGCTATTACTAGGCTGCCTGGAAGTTTTACATTAGTTTTTAATATACTTTTTGATTAAAATACTCTTACATCCTGTTTCCTATGTACGTAATAATCAGATAAATATAAAGCCCTGCACCAAAAATAAAATATGTTGAGAAATTTTAGAAGTTCCAGTGAAATAAAACTTATATTGAAGATACGTGGTGCTTTGTGATATTTGCATTATCTTAACAAATCGAAGATAATTTTATAGCTATTTTTTCACTAGGTTGGAGAAGAGACAAATTCTGAGGGCTGGCAACGCCTGCATTTTTGCAGTGACACTTGTACCCCAGCACGTGGGGTAGGCCTAGCTGTAGGCCCATTTCGGCGCTGGGAAGATCCCCATGCGCCTCGTTTACATGGTTATTATCTCCAACATCCAATCGAATGTAGTCGACTTGAACTTTCGAATATGGATAGAACTCGAAAACGTCGAAGTCAATTGGGTAATAAACATATTTTCAACTTGAACTTGGCAATCATTTGCCTTACTTGTGTATGAATATGGCCTATAAGACAATGAATATACCAGGAATTTAATATTTTAGATAAACATTTTTTATATACTTTTCAATATGCAATTCTGATGTTATACCTCAATGTGAAGTAGCAATTAGATTGAGTGTGATTCTATTTTATTTGGGGCTAAGAGTTGATACTCTGGATGGGCCTAAATTGATATTTGTAATCAGCAGTGAGAACTTTGAATATTGACTCAAGATAGTCACAATTTTATAATTAGAAGACACATAAATAATCGACTTTGTCTAAAATGAGTCAATTTATGAGTTCGAAGTACCATATTATGGAATAGTCATTCGATCTAATGTGTTAGCGACTAGTTTTAAAGATGTAACATTATATTGAGTGTAATGATTTTGAAATGTTCTTTCATGCGATTGAAATATTTTTATATGTAGATAGAGAATCTACTGTGGCAACTGCGTTAGGAATGCTGAGAGAAGTGGTTGCACATACTGCTGAATGGCTGCACCTAGATTTCCCTTTTTCAGAGGCAAAGCACGTATTTGTAGGGGGCTTGTTGGACCGATTTACCCCTTTTGGGGGGCTGGTACTTTTGCGAGAGGAGATGTTATGCCCCAATACGGTGAATACAGATTTTTTACTGCTTTATTAAAACATTAAATGTTTTTTTTAGGGCTGTTCAAAATACTGGAAGAAAATGAAATCTTATAATAGTATTGCGGTATTGACAGTGCTTTTACGCATTTTTATTTTATATTTACCTATTACAGAAACTGCAAAGCTTACTCATAACCCGTTTTAAGTCTATAAAACATCTCATTTACAATTTAAAATACCATAAATTGTGGTGCAGAATATATCTTATTTAATGCGAGCTGAAAGAATGGATGATTAAGTTGATAATGATGAACTTAACAATATTTTGAAATTCATGCATGTTGATCGACTCTTCGTCTTTTTTAGAGAAATCTGTGATTAGCCTATTGTTTAAAGTAAAACAGATCTTGTTCGATGTAATACATTTACATCATTGAATTATTCATGATATACTTACTCACGCTTCGTGATCCGCTTCAATTTCCGTACAAAAATACTTCCTATATTTTGTGGGTCTATACACGAATTAAAGCAATGTTGTTTGCATAAAATATGGATATGGTACATAAAATACCGGCTTTACGTAATTTTTGGGGGAGCGTATAGAAAAACAGTCTTAATAACTCCCCTCGCCCTTCTCCTCGAACGCATCCGATTTGATTTTCATAATTTCTCTATTTGATATTGTAAATTCGGTCGAATATTTTATAGGGCTAATGTAATGGAATAGTTGATTATATATGATACTAAATTAAGCCCCATACCGAAAAAAGTTAATTTTTCTGACGTAGTGTTTATTGCAGTGGGAGGGGGGTTAATGTAGGCGGTGTATACAGAGAAGGTTATAAGGGAAATAATTGTTTGAACTTTTGGCAGTTCAGGTACCCCCAGAGGATAACCCTGGGGATGTGCGATTAGCATCTGCAGAAGGCATGTTACAAGGTTGGGTGCACACAGCTATACGACTTCGTAATATCAGTGAGCGGTGGATTCATCATGGCTTGGCCGGGTTTCTGCTAGAGATGTTTCTGGAGACAAAGCAAGGGAAAGATGTCTCACAGGTTAGTAAGCAGGGGTTTTTTTGCTTCACTCAACTTTTAGTATATATACCGATTTCAGCCACCATTCTGTGAATCCGAGCTGGATAATAGCCATCGATTTCAAATTCATTACAGACAAATTCTCGAACCATATCTTGACACTCATACTTCACTATGGAGTTTAACCTAGGCTAAATAGTGCCCTCCAGACTTCAATGCAATGACATGTAGATTGGTAAATTCTATACATATTTCCATTCAGGCTCGTCTATGGAGAATGATGGAGACCGTAATTTCGTACGAAAATGAGCTTGGTGGAGCTAGTATCCACCCCCCTGATGCAGATTTATACCTACCTGAAGCAATTGAAAGGGGAGTCACGCGACTCACTCGATCCAAGTCAACTCTACTCATGCTCATGCTGCGTGCCAATATTGGACGTGAAACTGTCCAATCCGCATTTCGAACCTTCATGGAGACCTTGCCAATCAATAGGAACATGTTTGAGCTTAACAAAAAAGGGACCAAGCATAAGGGGAATAAAGAGGGGGAAGGGGGTAAAAAGTCTAAGTCAGAGGAGTATGGGACCCCCCCTAGAATGATGGATAGCAGACGATTTTTCAATGAGCTGGTAAAGTCGGCAAGTGAAGCGGGTAGAGAGTGGGGGGTGGCTGAGGCTGATAACTTTTATAGTCAGGTTTGGTAATTTTTATTCCCTCGAATATAGCACCCATGGGTTACATTATGTGCTATTATGGAAGAGAAAATAATAAATTTTTCTAAAGATTGCTTTTGCACAAAATATTGGATTTTATGTGTTTCATGTATTGAAATTCTCAAGTGCAGTTTTAAAGTTATTGCTTGAGAGAATCTATCGATATGTGAAAAAGAGCTATAATACTTTTGTTAATATTCCTGAATTTGATTTATTCACCTTTAATCATTTTTATTGATGGAATGAGCTTGAAATATGTTTTACCATGAAATTCTTTTTGGCTATTCATATGTATCTTACTATATTGAGTGAAAACTACATGACATATAAATAATTACCTTCTATTTAGTATATACTTGGAGGAGGAGTGTTGTATCTTAGAGGTGGATATTCCTATTCAAAGCGGACTAGGGCTGCTGAGGTGGTTTTGGCCCCAGTACACCCCCCTTGGTCAGCAGTAGAGTTTAAGGGAGAAATTGAAATTGTGGTATGCGTTCTCTCTAGTCTATTTTCATTCCTGAATTATACTTTTTTTACAAGTGTAACTTAAATGTTAAGTTACAAGCTATATGTATAAGTATTAAATATTCGCTACACATATATCAAATTGTGAACTGTAAATGCAGAACTGTGCATTTAGCTTTACGCTGGTAAGAAAGAATCCACATGTAACTTAAATTCGATTATTGACCTTCATGAATTTTATATCTATATTCTATTATATATATATTTGTTGTTTGTATCTATGAGGTATGGGAGGTTGAAGGCCGATGGCAATATATGGAACAATTTGACGGTTCGCGTGGCTCTTGGTCGTTTCCTACGCACAGCAAGCCGAGACGAAGGCGGAAAACTTACACAGTAAGATGATATATTGACCTAAATTCACATATGCAACAAAAAAACAGTATTAGTCATATTGCAAAAAAAGGTCTTTTTTATCACTGAACGGCTCATTTTACTTATGAAAGCTTTTTTTTTTTATTGGCTCAGTTTGGTTTAACTTGACTTGAAAATTTGTTAATTGATTCAAACTGTCGAACAACCGTTATTTCTACTATTTGAGATAGATAAAGCACATATTGTGTACCTTCTAAAGTGAAACTGATCTCAATATATCGGACAAAAACTGTTATGCAGCTGGAAGAATATATCGATACGATGTTGAGATGATTTTTCTGGGTTTCTTTTAGCAACACCTGGGCCCAATTGTTTTTTAATTGAGTTAAAATGTTTGTAACTAGTAAGCTAGGAAGATTGTCAATGGAATGATAGCTATAGTAAATCTATATTTGCTACTCCATTTACCTGAAGAATATCGTCTGATCCTATTGCATTCAGAAATTTGTTCATGCACATACATCTGTTCAGCATAGTTATTTTTGGTTTGTATACATGCCTATGCACGCATATTCACCCGCATACTTACATGCAAATGATTACATGCTTACATTTTTCAATGATGCATATTTTAATCTACTATGCCTCGTACTCCAAGATATATGTTACATATGCACCAATCCAAATTTATATATAAATTCTTAAAATCCCTTCCCTAAACTTTTCCTTGCACATAGCCTTATAAAAACCATCATATTTCCAGCGAGGTCCACAGCGGAAAGATGATGACCAAATATCTGCCAGCCAAACAATCGATGAACAAGCCAAAGTCCCCATAGCTGAGCAAGAAGCAGGGGGAAATGAGGAACTAGAGGCCTTTTTAGAGGCTCAGGATCTCAATTCGTCTGCCATTTTGTGGGTAAACATCGACCCAAACCGGCGCTGGTTACGTCGTTTACTCATGAGAAAACCTGAGTATCAGTGGGTAGAGCAATTATATCAGGATGATGGAGTAGAATCGCAGTTAGATGCTGTGAGCGCTCTTGTGGAATATCCTTTATATCCTGCTGCATCGAGTAGCATCGGATCAGGTATGATTGAAATACTTGAAAAAATTCAAAATTCTTTTTTCGATGAATGATTTTGTAGCATTTCAAAGTAATTTATTTATAAGAGTTACTGATTCATTTTTATGATACAGGTAGAAGAGGTCCATACTTGCCTATGTGTATCAAATGCATATGTATAAATATATATATGCGTGTTAATTCGAGTTGATAGAAATATGCATATATTTCCCACATTTTGCTTGTTTAGTACATATACGTAAGTGAGCATTTTATCCACCCTATTCTTTACAAAGGCTTTGTTGCTATGTTCTGACATTTGTGTTAAATTTATTTCCTTTTTAAGAATCTTCATGGACAGCATTTATCAATACATCTATGCATACCTATTATTTATTTAAGGATATTAAGTAATAGGACTTTTCGGACCAGCTCTAAATTACTCTATATAAAATTATTTTTATTTCAGCTCAGTTTATGTATATAAATATTTCCTTTAGCTTCTATCCCTCCTCTAACTGTTCGAGCTATTGGTGAATGTCTCAGAGGCCAAACAGCTCATACTCAAATAGAACATGCAGTTCAGGTGCGTTCTGCTGCAGCCGAAGCTCTAGCTGCTTGGCAAACGGACCATGCACCTGGGCTACATGATCCCCCTAATTTATGGCAAGCATTAGCAATTCTACTGCAATTTTTCAATGAGCACTTTGTCAGCTCTTCGTCCTCCCAGGTACGCCTATTTTAGTCTACAATCGAGTATATGCATTAACCTTATAATCACGTTCTTAGTAGTTGTTGCAAATTCAAAATATCTCATCTATACCTTTTAGCGTATTGGACAAAAATAGTGGCATTCTATGCTTTGGAGGAGTCATGTCTATATTAAATTTTTTTCAATCTTTTTGATAATAATATTATGAAATTTGCAATTTTTTCTCTCTTTTAAAGATAACTGTGTTAATTAATACCGTATTGAACAGAATATACAGTGAAACCTGCTAAGCCGAACAGTCCGTGGTAAATGGCAAATTGTTCGGTTAAAGCAGGTGTTCGGTTTAAAAAGGTTTTAATCAATTATTAATTTTTTCCGATATGTTATGAGTTAAAAATGTGTTGATCAGTTTTAAATATATTCTATATACATATATCTGTAAGAGTTACAAAGCATTTGATTGATTTTTAGTATATTTTAATAAATCAGAAATAGAAGCCTGTCTGGATTTTGATGATTGTATAATTGCCATCTTGCTTCTTAGAGTATCATAGAGGTCAATTAATTCAGCATCTTGATAGAAATACTTCTGCACTATGCTGAGTCTCATCAATATTGAAGACATCATGCAAGTTGTATCGATCTAGAACTGTAGGAATTTCTGTACAGGGAAACGCTCGACACGTATGCACGTACTTTAATAAAGTGAATGTATTAAAAGACTGGAACAAATCTCTGCAAGTCTTGTGTTCAAATTTTCTTCTGTATGCAGCCTCAAAACAACATGTTCTTATTCATGGCACTGTAGACATGAAATTATTTACCTAACCATTCTGGAATATTAACAAACGAGTCGATTTTTTAAAAAATTTTTGTGAGTGTGTTTACCTTACAGGTGAATGTGTTCATATTAAAGAGGTTGATTAGAACTATATAACAAGTGTACGCTCTAAAAGTCATTTCAATAGACAGATGTTCGGGTTTAAGAGGTGTTTTACTAAGCAGGTTTCACTACAATTATTTTAGTGCTATGGGTAGGCGGGTATTTTATACACTGTCCCAATGATATCTGGGTTATAAATTAGCCCTTTGAGGGCTTTGAAACTATCCTGGATTATGTATTTCTTATTTTTCAGAGTATGATTCCCACCTTCGGTGCATCCCACACGGGTCCTGAATCGGCTCTGCTAGGGTGGGGAATCGGGACATTGCTTCCGAATTGGTTTGATGACCAAGTAGAATATACCTTGAAAAAGGTAGTAATTTGGGCAATATCTTGTATTCGAGGGAAGTGCGGGGCATGTCCTGCTGCCCCCCGTTATCTCTTGTTAATCTTGTTGAGAGATAATGATAACACAGAAAATGTATTTTCCGATGATTATCATGTGGCACAAGTGTTAGTTGCAGCCGGGCAGACTGTAGCCGCCCTAGGTACTAATGTGGGCATGAAAGCAGAGAATGAACTGGTAGAAGGACTGTGGATTGAGGTAACTAGATGGGTTGAAATTGACGAGTTACGTGAGAGTCACAATTGTGTCATCACGGCATGTGCATTACAGGTAAATAGAACGCACAAACTTTACTGAAAATAGAACTATGTATACACTAAGAATGCAAGTTAACAGAATTAAGATATTTTTTACTGCATAATTATTTTGAAAGGCATGAAAATGCTCTAACATTTACATAGCCCTTTGACAAAATTGGTATATATTTAAGATAAAATTTAAGCTTCTGTGTCTAGGCTCTCAGCCAAATCGAACTCTTTCTGGGGGGAACACCTCGTACCCCCTTTCACAAGTACATATCTACAGCCTACTATCCAGCAGTACGGGTTGCTGCTATCCAGAGTATTATACATCACTACCTGGCCGAAGACCTGAATACTGACTCCCTCAACACAGTGGATGAGCGCTCTTGGGGGGGCTTTTCAGGGGCGGTTTCTTTTACTCTTGGTACATTCTGCCCTTTTTTTCAATCACACTTAACTTTGGATATACCAAATTCACTTTTAATGAACTTTCAGCAATAACGGATAAACAAAAAAGTTATATTGTGCCAAGTTGTAATATTATATATATAATATAATCGATTGATTTGGTAGTCCTAACAGATTTGTTATATCCGAAGTTTATAGTAATTGTAATACATTTATTTAAACCTGCTAGCTAAAGCTAGCTGTTTTATTGTGCCGACCATCTGTACACAGCTATGGCTAGTTCCCTCATTTGAGCGAGCTAGGGATAGAAAAATTGCTGGCTTTAGAAGGTTTGCACTTTTATCAATGTGTCAGGAACATAAATATTTGCCCATGGAAATTTTTAATGTATATGAAGTTTATAACAAATGAGCAACTTGAACATTGTCGAGACGTTTTCATTTACTCGGAATAATTGAAAATTTGTTAGTAGTGAATTCATTATATATAAACTTGAATTTATATTCATCTTACCATGGAGAAATTTTTCATTTTTTTGTTTGTATTTTATCAAATTCGGCTAATCCAAGGTATTATTGAGGAAGAAAATGACCAGTGGGTACTTCAGCAATCCCTGGAGGTACTTTTAGATGCCCTGGAGAGGTTTCCCCCTAGGGCAGCACATTTGGCTAGATTTCAAAGTGATGACCCCCTGCTAGGCTTGGGTGACCCTTGGTGTTCCTACATTTTTGCTGGTCCTCGAGGGGGGTTGAATAGTATTCCCAGGGGATTTGTGTACCAACCCAACTCCCCCATACCAAAATCGTTTCCTGATCAAGAGGCTATTGCACACAGGTTGTGGGATCTGATGGTCGCGGAGTCTGCATATAGGTAAGAATACAATTTCAATTATTTCAGTATGTATATATTAATATTACAGCAAGTTGATTAAGTTATGATGAACTCATTTTTCATGAATGTGCTCTTTCATGAATAATAAACATAATCATTTTGTGCCAAATTCAACTTCATACTTTGGCACACGATGAATTTCAAATATAATACTTTGAATCGATAGTCCCGATTGATTCGTTATATTTAACTTTGAAAAGTAAAAATTTATTTGATGTTTGTGATTTCTTCAATTTATGTACGCTTGGTTCTTCTTGACCAATAAAGTTATGAAAAATAATGTTATGACATTTATTCTAACAAATGTGATATAATTATGCGCATCATGAATTTATATCAGCTTTGAATTCACGGAAATTCTTGAAATGTTATTGGCCTTTTAGATAATGCCTCATCGAAATAAATTGAATTCAAGCTATTTTATTGGATGCTATTTCAGTTCTCTGCACGTTTCTTGAAATTTGGCTCTATTTTCACTGTATACCTATTGGTATAAACTGTCTTTTCGTTTGAATTTTTGCATCATAAATGCAGCCAATCACTTCGCTCATCACTTTTACGATTATGGCGGGTTATTTGGGGATGGGGTACTCCTCATTTCATGCCCCCCAAACCTGATGATTGGCTGGAAAAGTCTGAAAGATCGCTTGTAAAAAATGTTCGAAATTGGATAATGTACCGTCCGACACGTAGAGAGGCATGTAGGAGGGATGTGTACAGAGAGTTTTATGCCTTGGAAAATGAAGAGCTCCTCACTGAATATCCTCACATTGAGTTTTATGGTCCTGAGACGATTAGTGATGATGAAGATGATAATGCGCCTTCAGTCGAAGATGTTCGAATAAGTTCAGTTAAAGTTACTTATAGAGCAGGCAATGTAGTATAAAAAGTCCTACCACAATATAATTCAATACAAATATATAATTTTAATTTTAACTCAACTAATCAGGCATATGAACTCTAACAGATTTTATACCTTTTTGTAAGGATATCAAAGCACAGCCTCTATATATTTGGTTTGAACAGAGTGACTTACTTAGCGCTGTCAGTTTGCAGTTTTATGGAATTTATAGTTATCCAGCCCCTGTACCTGAAACGATTCAGTTTTCTTCTACTTGGTAAAAAACTTAAGTCACTTTTTCGATGCATAGCTACCAGTCAAGATATATGCTAGTCCTGCTATCTCTGTGAATTACTATGGCATAACTGCTTAAATATGTTCGCCTATTTTCCAAGTATATTTTGCCTATGCTTTTTCTCACTATTCACCTCTTTTACCACATTGTGCCTATTATCCCAATTGTGCCTTTATACAAATCCATTATGTCAACACCTTTGTTATAAACCTTTAAAGAATTCCTTTGTTCTACACCCTCCTACAACATGTGTCATATTCCATATGGTACTGTAGAAACTTCTTCACTGCTTTTCTACCTACGCATATTTCATGTCATGATACCTCTTCAACAATAGTCAGATTCTCAAATCCCGCTTTACCTTCTGTTACAATACTTCAAACTCTACCTTAAACTAACTGGATATTTTTCTAGAATTGTCATCAATTCCATAACTCCGCTTTATTTGGCCTACCCTTCAATTACCCCACTTCCACCAAAGTAAATTTAAAGGGATGCTTAAATTAATTCTCAAATAATCACAAACCTGCTAATGAAAAATTCTGGGTTTACTTAGGGAGTAAAAGATTCAAAGATTTACCAGAGAGCCAGTTTGAAGTGCACTTCAAGAGGGTATACCGCAGGAGCTAGCAGGGATATTTATTTGTTCAGCCTTACATATTTATCCACTCTTCTTAAGCTCAATGAACTATTACATTTTGTTAATTCTTTCTTGCTTTGCTGTTTGCCCTCTACTACACATTGAACTTTATCCCCTCTACTAAGTTTCATTGTCCACATGAAGGTATACACTAGTATATTTTTCTTCTTCCATCTCAACAGTATTCCCTGCTGGTGGGATTATCATTTGTGAACTTGTCTTAAAAAATACCCTGTAGTCAAGAGAGCAGACATAATGATATTTTCACATGAACTGACCATGCAACACTGACAAAGAAGTTCCTTAGAAATCGCTAAAACGAGTCCTAGTACCATTGCCAAGGAAAAAAGGATTGCATTATGATTATAAATTTTTATAATAAGCTGCCACAAAAAGATTTCATAACTAAATCTGAGCAGCTAAATGTCAGTTATACTGCACAAATACGTCTGAATATTCCACTCTTTATTCTTCCATGTTCACCTCAAATGCCGCATGTTTCTGAAATGGAATTAAAGAAATACTTTTCCAACATTAATTTTAGTAGCAAATCATTGAAAATATTTCCATGCCACCCTTTTGCTTACCCTCATGCAGCCTGCATGAAAATCATTCTTCATCATTTCCCACAATTATTGCAATACACATTGTTATGCTGGTTTTCCTGCTATGTCAAGCTTTTGTTTTTGTAGTCTACTTTGCTTTTTAATTTAATTATTGATTTTAGCAGGAATTTTAAATTTGGAAAAGCCCACAATATAATTAAACATTTTATTTTATGGATTTGGTAAATAAATGTCTACATATTTTTGTCTGCTGCTGTCAGTACCTGATATATTTTTGCTGTGATTCGTGCTAGAATTATGATTTACTATGCTACATTGTTCATGTACAATTCCTTCAAGGAGTCGTATTTACAGTTTGATCTAATTCGTCTTCTATGCGCGTAAAATAAGTTGTAAGGTGTTGACAAGTGTGAATCTCGTCAACACATGTGATAAAATTAATTCTATTGCATTGTTCGTGTAATATTTCTGTTCCTTGTTTTACTCTGACTCTTGGATTACACATCAGTGTGCGATTAGTTAGTCTTAACAGTTGTGCAATTCTAAATATCTTTCGTTATTTTGAAGTTTTTGTATTTGATTCTGTGATTATTATTTTCTCGGAAATGGACGCTTATAATTGCTAACTAATATTTAAAATGCATATGAAAAACAACTAAAAAGACTCAATCAATAAAATAACACTATGTAATACTGCAAATATCCAAACACCGAATTAAATATTTCAATTACATTTAACAAACACTTTCTCAAAAGCAGTGTTAAAGAAATTTTCAAGTATATTTACCTATTCTCTCAATGTTATTATTTTCAGAAAGACCATGCTATCCATTTTTAAAATATCAAACTGTAAAGTTTCTATATAGCTCGAAATGAACTATAATAATTGAGATGAGTAGAAAGAATCGATTTGTAATGATATTTGAATGTTTAAATGGTAAAAATTAGTACATCGAATATTTAGGGCACTTTCCTCTCTTCTTAAAAATCAAATTTTCACGTCATAGTAGAATTTCATAATTGAACTGTGTTATAATGATTGATTTATGCTTGAATTGATTGCGTGCTAATACTGCTATATAGCTTTGCCACCATGCTGAGCAGACTCGTATCGATGGTCAATTTACTAAGTAATACATGTTTTCTAAAAAATTTATCGTCGGGTGATGGTCATAACATTAGCATCCGGGCATTTGTCCGTTCTTGTCTGTTCATACATCTCGAATGCATGATCTAATGAATCTAGCAAGGGTTTAATCAAGGCTGATAGCAAACTGCCATGAGCATCTCTAGGCAAACTTTTTCGAAGTGCCTGTAGCTCTTCATATTTACCTTCCATCTTACCAATCAAACGCTCAACCTTATATACAAATTCAAAATAATTTCATATTACATAAAAATTAGTGCAACTTCAATAAAAAGATTGGCTTCAAGAATATGTCTAATATACAAAAAGTTCAGATTCTTTCTATAATAGTGATTAGTTATTTTATCAAAAACTGCTTACATATAAAAATGGAAAAAAAGCACCGGAACAAGATATATATAATGTTCTCCTTACTATGATTCGTTTAGCTTAACTGTTGATTCAGATATCTGTTAAATATTACCCACACTAAGTGTTGTCAATGGTGCTGCATTATATGCACAACTAACAGCTGTGATAGATATCAGCTTTTTAATAACTAAACGACTAGTTATCGCTATATAGCTGGCAGATTTTCAACCAAATGCTGTCGATAGCTAGCAGCAGTTACAAGAAATCAAATAAAAGGAATAATATACCTTTCCTAAATCGTCAGCTTTCTGCTTAAGCGCTAAGTTCATTTCAGAATAAAAATGCCTCAACAACTCGCCAATCACTTGAAAATGCCTATGCATGCGGGTGACAAATTCTTGAGGATAGCTTGCTAGCTGGACAGTAGAATTTAAACTTGTACTAGTCGATTTAGTGCATGTGGCTAATATTTGGGCGGCTTTGGAGGGGGGTGGCAAGGCTCTTGACAAATTTAGCTTACCTGTAGATATATGAATATGTTTCTACTAAAATGCATTAATTGTTCAAAACATTTGAACAATAGATCGATGAAAAATCAATTTTCGAGTAAAAATTTTCTGGCACCATAAACAAATTTTTTAAGTTCAAGAACACATGAAATTATATATTTTTAAGACCATTAGGAATTCTGTTCAGATTATATTCTTTTCCAAATATTTTTGTAAATCTACAAGGACCAAAAGAATACTTACATTCCTCAATCGAGTACATCGCTAAATAATCTAGTGAAATATTATTTTTGTAAATGTACTGGAGAATGAAAATTTAAAAAATTTTCATTCATGAACTCTACAAAGTAATGCTAAAACCACACATTTTTGTTAGCTCAACAGAGAATGTTAACTCAATCAATAATGCTAGCTCAATAAAATTTCATTTCATTTGTATGAATTCTGATTCAATAATTCACGGCAAATGATATAATTCGATTAAATTTTTTCAAAGTGGCATGCAAATAAATCCTACAGACTATAGAAAAACTGTTAATTCAAAATTTTAAAAATCACATTTACCAAGAGAAAAGGGAACATTTTGTGGGGCATTTCCCTTAGACAAGCTCTCAGAGCCAACCTTTCCACTGCCAGAATATAAAGCTTGATTGGCTAAATGAAGCGGTTGAACTGCTAAATCGTGAGGTTCATGAAGCTCAGGAAGATCAGTAGCTTTAGTTGGATTATCTCTTTCAGCATGTAGCACGTGGCGATTTTTCATTACTAGTGCTGCATGTCGGTTTAACCTATTGATAATAGCTTGTCCGTCTACCGCTGATGCCCTTTCTTCTGGTGGGCGATCGTCTACCTATTATATGTTATAATCTAGATAATAAAATCCACAAATATAAAAAACTTTAAATTTTGGTAAATTTTCAAATACATGGTAGTGCACACATTCAAGTTGGAATGTAATTAAGCGACATAATTACGTACGGTTCCATTGCTTTAGCAAAACACTAAATACTCTTTTGATTTTACATGGATCAATTTCAGTTGTCTACATACCAATGCATCAGATTTTGAAACAGGAAATGTAAAAAAAGAAAATGAATTTATAAGATAAAAAAGTGCTTATTCAAATAGTTCAAAATTCCATCAATGAAATCAAATATATCTTCAAAGAATTAGTTTGTTCAAAAAATTGTTCACGAATCTAGGAGCTATGAACCAACAGACTTTCAACCTGATTGAATCTATCAATATTTTTTGCTGTATCCATGTATCTAGCTCCACTGAAATGAAAGAATTGAAAAAAGATGAACAGTTGAAGCTACAAGGCTAAGAAGCAGTATCACATGTTAAGTTTCATATATATATAGATTAAAATTGAATTTATAAATCCATTAGTCACACTTAAATTTGCAGCAATACAAAGTCCTGTGGTCAATACTTTTAGAAGCTTATAACAATAAATATCCAACACACACAAGCCCTCAATATATTATGCATTAGTGCAAAAATCTACAAAACAGCATACCAATGAGGAGCAAAAAAGTATAACTTTTTTCAAGAAAAAATGCATTGCGGTTGATATTTTTAAATGAAATTTATCAGCATTTGAGACTTTAACCCCTCAATTAGGAATGATGCATTCAAGATACCTTGATAATGCTAGTAAATTATGTTACAGTTGATATTCCATTCATCGATGGTCCACAAAATGAAATATTCCAATATTTACTAGCTTTATTTCTCCACCGACTCTGTTCGCTGGCTTATACTAATATCAATAATCCGATGTACTCAATTAACTGATAACTTTTGGTGCAACGGACTGTATCAGTTTATGAAATATCAACTGCAATTTGGTTTATTGATGCATACGTATGGGTACCTCACGAGAATGATAATCAGCCCACTGCGATGCTATATTTATAGTAGGATCAACATCCTGAGTCCCTGAAAGATCCAATATAGTTTGACCAGTAGCTTCGCCAACATTACCCCCTTTTGCTCGGTCCATTTCTAGTTTTTTTTCTTCCTCGTATTCGGCTGCATATCGGCTAAACATATCGTCACCAGCGCTGATCGATGTGCCTCTAGACTTCTCAGAGCCTCCTCGGTCTCTCAAGTAATATTGACTTTGAAAATACTTCACCCAAAATTCTTTTTCTGATAGCTCTGTAGGCACTTTTGCCTGGTGTATAAAAATAGAAGAAAAAATACTGAATTGACTTGTAAAGGAGTTGGCCCCTGTTATCATTGTATAGTTATCAATATTGAATAAAACAAAGCATAATCTATGCATCTTAGATACATACAATCAAACCTTTAAAGTTGGACACTGTAATAAGCTAGACAGACAAGACGACAGTTTCGGCATCCTTCTACATTTCATAGACGGACACTAGGTTACATTTGACACTGGACACTAAATTTGTGGCAGCACATAATTATCTTAAGGGAAAACCTTGATAAATGGACAAAGTATTGACTCTTTTATCTTCTACCATATAAATGGCTGAAATAAAATGGAAGAGATTTAAATTGTTGAGTTCATATTTTAACAAAACTCAAAAGTTCATCTAAGATTGCTTAGTAATTTCTGAAATCACTTTTCTAGCAGTAAATTCTTTTCTAACTTTTTATAACTGTTTTTGCCTCTTGCATATCTGGGCACCTATTTAAGTTAAACATTTGACAACTTAACGATGAACTGTCCAACTTAGGACATTTCACGGTACATATTTATATTTATAAGATTTTTATATCTGTAGAAAACCAAGCCTTCAAATAATATGGCCATTACAACATTTTTTCAGTAAAAAACAGTGAACTATATTTAACAAATTCCAAACCTCTAAAGTAATTCTGCGCTTGTACAATCATCTAATTCTGATCTGACTAAGGTATATTTCTTGCTTGTACTTATTAAATATAATCACTTTAAGTTACTACTGAACGCTCAATTCAGATACAACAAAAGAAAACTTTAGATAAAACAAATTTGCTCTTAACTTATTTTTATTTGTAACAAGTAAACAAAATAGTCATATTATGCCCAAATTTCACTTCAGATATTTCGATATAAGAAAGTTTGGATATAATAAATTAATTCTGTGGTTCCAGCATATTCGTTGAACCTGACGTTATTAAAATTCCTCTGAAATTTACTATACCAGTATAGAAATTGTGCACCTTGTAAGCGCGCTCTACTGCAGGGTACATGAGAAAAATCTGATGAATATCTCGCGGCGTAAGCTTAAAAATTTTTTTATTCCCTTCTATTGCAGGACGGACATCAGCACCAAGGGCGCTTCTTGTACCTACGAATGTTAGGTATTATTAATTGTTTTGTTAAAATTTAGGGGGCTTCAACAACTTAAGAAAAAGGAAGCTTTAATTACATTTGCAAAAGGAGAAACTATCAAAATTTGCGAAAAAAATTTTAAAAATTATTGAAATAGTCATGCGAAACGAAATCTTTCAGTTTTTTGCTTCTAAAAGTTGGGGGAACGGATACAAAGTAAATATATATATATATATATATTTGATTTCTGTTTCTATATTTAGCATTGATTTTGATGCTTTAATTGAGGAATATTCACATTAACAGATATGAACATTGTAATCTATGCCTAATAACTTCCTTGAAAAATACATAAACCTATCCGTACTGGTGGTATTTTCTAGAACTGTCGATTAGTTCATAAACGCAAGACATTTTATCAACATCAATTTTTTCAGACAAGTAGTAAATAAAACAAATTTCAGAATCTCGATTTTACTATCTATGCAAAATACAAAACACTAAAATTCATAGCAGTATTTATTTTTACAGCTATTCGACTCAACAGATTGGCTGCAGGATCAGAGATAAAAAATTATGCAAAAAATCAATCATATTTCTGATTTATAAAATATAAATAATAAATTAATAATAAAGAATATTTGTACCTTGTCGTTGAGCGCGCTGGGCAGCTACCTCACCGTCTAGCATTCGCTTTCTTCCGGCCCAAAACTCAGCTTCAGAGAGGATACCACCTTCAACTATGTCAGCATACTGTAAACGCAAAGTCGAATCTGATGCCAGCAACGCCGCCTTGCGTTTCACATCTTCAGTAGGATCCATTGGAATAAATGCATTTCCGCCAAGGCCACTAAACACCCCATCATTTTCTCGCCTCCGCTTGTATCCAGAGTGCGACTGGTTCGATGAATCTTTAGATTTATCAGAAATACCTAAAGATCCAGATATTTGAGGAAATTTCTGAATATTGTGAAAAGGAATTATGATGACAACTGAAACGCGCTATTTATTAAAATATTTATAGCACTTTTTCATAGCTTCAATGAAAACTTTCGTGAACTGGTACTGGTGATGCATAAGATTCCATTTCCTAGATTTTCAAGTTGATGATTTTATGGTAAACAGATGAGAAAAATTTTGTAGCGCTATCTGTACCAATTAAAATATACGAAAAGTATCAGTACAAAATGAAATCTAAAGTACGTTCAGGATTCAGTATGTTTTTTGTTCTTAATGCATTTTTAGTGGTACCAGGCTTTTCCGCAGCTGGAAGGTCATCTAATGCGATTCCAGTGGAATAACTTCTTAGAATACGTGCAATGGTACTTCGCACAATTGCTAGTATTTCTGCAGCAGATATTAAACCAGATTCCAGTACTTCGAACACAAGTGATGGCATGTTGTTTAAGGATGGGTTAATCTTAATCATTGCTTTCGGTACATTCGCTGGAGAAACCTGTCCAAGGCACTGCCACCATCAATACACATAATGAGCAACATTAATTTAACTAACAAATCTGACCATGTGGTCCTTCACTGTGCTCCATGGCATCTCGACTTTTTGAACCTTCGACTGTGCGTCTGTCGACGTCCAAACCACTCTCTGATTGCTCAATAAAACTTTACCAAGGCTCTTTTTATACAGAGATGCAAACGAGAGAATTTCATGTTCTCCATTACCCAGCGTTGGACCAGCTTGAGCCATATTTTATGATGATCAATTTCTAGATAATGCTGAGATGGTTTTGGATGACACTTGACTTAGTTCTGGGAACCGTTTAAAATATGAATCGGATTTAGAATATTGAATTGAAATCCGACCCAAACTGATATACTAGCAGAGTAACCTCTTTACCACATTTAGAAATAAATGATAAATTCAATCCATCAACTGAAGTCGATATATAATGACTGGATATTTAAATATGTCTGCAACTGTGCATTGATGTTGCTATCCTTTTCTACTTTTCTGATTAATAATTGCATTCATTATTTTAATACTTTTATTTTAGTCAAGTTGAGAACTATATTATTTTCTATCGCAGAAAGTATCATAAAGTAACAAGACAGTCAAGTCTCAATTGTTAGGCTATAATTATACCTTAAAACCTACCAGCAGAGGCACAGAAATGTTGATCCAACAAATTTCAAAGTGACTTTTCCAGTATTAACGATATCTGTTAAATTATGATAAGACAACTGACTCAGTCCATCAACTAATAGCCTTGATCGAGTTTCAATATTCACTTAAATAAAATTTCAATTTGAGGCCACCCACACCATAAAGAAAATAATAAACTGCAGCAAAGTAAGTTAGATATCACATGGAACCCTGGGTTCAGAAAAGGCAGATTCACATGTATGTATGATAGTTATTATATTGCTAGTGATAAACTATCGTTACTATTCCAAATCTTTGAAATGATTTCTTTAAATCAGTTAACTCAACTTGGTACAGTTTTTGACCCATAGAAAAAGTAAATGAGAATGAGTTATTCTATGAAAATTCTGAAACCGAAGCAGCTATAAACCATCTGGTTTAAATTGAACTGAGTCAATAACTAGGTAATGGAGAATTGCAAAATTCAATTTTTCAACTATGTATTGATGAAAAATTTTTATTGCATGCAGTGTTAGTAAATAAAAAAAGGAAAGACCATAATTTAACAAATATTTTTCCTGCATGCCAAAAACTCTATGCTTAAGTAAAATTTTCTTAGCTTTTAAAGATAGCTTTCCTAAATTGAAAGTAGCAATAATGACAACATAGAGAGAGCTGTGAAAAAATCAGTACCCCAAATTTTAATTTAAAAAAATTCATTCACAGTAATAAAATTTTAAGACAAAAAAATATGGTAAAATGCATGTAATATTACAGTCCTCTTATTACACTGATAATATGTAAAAAAATACACATAAAGACCCCCTCCCCTCATCTAGATTACAAATCCCCCCCCCCTTGCTCAAGATATATATAGTTTACATTATTGATACCATGTGATTTTCAATAGAATATAAAATGCTTCAGCGTTGATTCCTCAATATTGCATAAATTAAAAATTATTATCAAAGGTTGCCCATCTGCATATAATTTCTTTGTGTTCATCAATCCGATAAAACATGCTGCTGTCAATGCTATTTGATTCGGCAACTTGGCCAATAATAGCAGAGGATGTGTATCCCTTTGCCTTCAGCTCAACAAGGCATTCTTCAGCCTGATCACCTGGTAGAGTGGCAAGCAACCCGCCTGCTGTTTGGGGGTCAAACAGCAGTGAATACAATGCACAAAGGGCATTTTGAGTTGGGGAACTTTCAGGGGTTTGGGACAAATTTTGAGTGATTTTAGCTGCCTCTATCGTAGCAGAAAGAGCATCGAATGGTGTGATGCTGTCGACGTAAGCCTTTTGGTTAGAAGGGTGAAGAGATGATGTGTCGCCAGCTGTGACGCATGGTATAGCCCCCGCAAGAATTGGTAGGCAGTCAAGATCAAGATATGCAATGATATTTGCGCTTGTGCATTGGTTCAAATTTGTGGCCCGTACCTACTCATGCAAAAAAAATTAAAAGTGATATATATTTAAGTCTCTAAAGTTGAGTGATCTCTTGAAAACCATTCACGACTCAAATATTCCATCATTCAGCTGTTTTTAAGAAATCGCTCAATAGATCGCAATAAGTGCATTGCAAAGTTACGAAATGCCACAATTCAAAACAGCAGCCATTCACAATACAGTAAAATTCACATATAAAGATTCGCTTTAAGCTCATTTTTGTTTATAGCGAACAAACAAAAAAGTTATACTTTGCCGAGTTCAGCTTCATATTTTCAGACTTAAATTCATTTGGTGGTCCCGAAAGATATGCTATATAGTAAATAAATGAGATCTAAAACATTCAAATATGTCATCCTTGTAACTAACGATAAAAATGGCTTAGTCAACAACATGTCTGCATTATCCCCAAAACTGTCTAAAACGAAAGGTTAAAGTTATTGAAAAATATTCCCAAAACTATGCCTTTCATAGAAATATTTGCAAATTCAGCCTGGCCTTTCATTCGTGGCCAAATTTTGGGGTCAAGGTTGAAAAGCTTTTGCCAACCAGAAAAGAATTATTTTCTTCATATTTTAAGATGAAAAATACAAAGTGATGTTAGGAATTGAAAAGAAAAATGCAGCAAGTTTAATATAATGCACTATGCTTTTTTACTATTCTATATAAATTCAGCAACTGCAATTTCAAAAGTAAAAATAGAATGCAGCAAACTTTTGATATAGTATTTGTAGGGACCAAAAAATAACACTTAGCTATATTCGCAATTTGTTATACTTAAAAATTCCAATTTCATCATGATAAATATAAATATTTGTATATTTTTTATTTCAGAAAGTTCATTGATTTGCTATATGAAGACATTGGCAGTACATCAGTCAGTACCCCAATCCAGTACAAGTCCTCTATGCAAACTAAGAATAAGTATTCCAAAGTTTTTGAACTCAATGATGCTTGTGTTATTTTTAGGATGAAAATCAATTTATTATTTAAAATTAAAAGGCTAACGTTTAATATCAAAGAAATTGAACTATAAAGGATAGGTTTGAGATTAATGCAAAAATTTGTAGTCATCATTAATTTAAAAATTTGTCCATATTTTATTGGTTACCATAGGCGTACCACCAATATCTTCATATCAAAAGCTTAGTGTGGTATACATATAAATTTTCTTGCAAACTAACCATTTCTAAAAGATGGCCAGCTAATCCAAATCCTGTGACATCAGTGGCCGAAGTTGCCTGATATTTCAGCAGCAATTCTGAAGCACCTTTGCTGCTCTGTAGCATGGATTTGATGGCACCCTCTAGCCAGCAGGCTTTACACCGACCGTGCATATCAGCAGCCAATATAGCCCCAGTCCCAATTGCTTTTGTTAGGATAATACGATCACCAGTTTGCATGCCCCCCTACAAAGATATAGTTCTACATGAAACAACCTGCACATGCTGGCCTAAAAGTAGCATTGGTGCTGAATATATCAGCATGTATCAGTCTTATTCTGATCAAACATGATTTAGAATGACCAAAGTTGACTGAATTTAAAAGATCTTCAATTTTTCCAGGTTGCATTGAAATTTAAAATATATATATAATATTTGATAATTGGATTGTATGAAGAGAAAAGGCTACTAATAAACGGAATATTTGAATGCATTCATATTAACTTTCAATTCTTTCCTATGGAATATTATTAAACTTAGATAAAGCAAGGGCATTAAAACAAGTAAAACAAAATACGTTGAAGTATTTGAAAGATATTATGGAAACTCGAGTCTCAAGTCACTCATAAAATATCATAAGCTCACTTTGAATTCTCAACCTCTATGAAAGGATACACTTTCCTGGATGCCATTTTCATCTGACCTAATGCATATCCACTCGTATTTGTAATGCTTTTGCAACATTAATTTGTATTTTAAAAATGGAGCAAAAGGAGAAAAAAATCTCCACCAGCATATTATACATCACTATTTTATATTAGCATTGTTGAATACAAGGAATTCAGTAAACTTTTGGGTCAGACTACATTATCAATAGGCTTCTCTTTATATAAAGATTCTATATGGTCATTAGAATGCAAAATTATGCACTTACTTGATTTAAATTACAAACATATTTTCACTTGAGATTTTCTTATCTTCTGATTTCAAAATCAGCATCAATAATTTAAGAATTTTTTACCCACTGCAACTTCAAATTCTTCCATTTTGTAAGTATGCCGATGGTTGTGATGATAAATGCTTCCTTAACAAATATAGGACAAATTGCTAAATAATTTGAATATATACCTTTCGAAGCATCTCTTTCAGTGGAATTGTGGCATTTACAGAGAATCCTAATGCCAATTCTGCTCCTTCTGATGTATGACCCCCAACAAGCTCACATTTTGCCTCTTTAAATATCTCAACTGCACCAGTCATTAACTGGATTAAACTGTTTGCCATCTATATTGAAAATATAAAAATGAAAACCCGCCTTCCCGATGATAACGTGTTAGACATTGTTTAACGACAGGTAAATCATCTAAGATAAATTAAAAACCTTAAAATTGTGTAATTGTTAAAAATATATAAAGTTGTTTTCTTCACAAACCCTTAGTATGAAGGTGGCTTATAAACTATTTACGCAAACGTGCCTATAAGTAGATTAATACCTATGTTCATTCAATATGCAATATGCCCTAAATTTGTCAATGGCATGCTATAACATCTTTAATCAAAAATTTAGAGTGCTGTAAATAGCACAAAGACAGTATATCTTTCTTAACATGGTACTAAAAAGGTAAAGTGCTAGCAAATTTGAAGCATGCCTAAACCTTAATTTAAAAAATTCTTCAGCACTGTCCAATTAGACAAATGCAACAAATAAAAAAATATGAAAGACGGATATAAAAGAAATGATTAGGGAATAATTATTAAAGCCAGAAGTATTATTGCTACTATTCAACTAGATCTATAAAATATGATTTCTTTGAAAAAACAAAAAATGAATGAATGTAATACGGTGCAATATTAGTGTATGTAACCATTATTGAAAAAGTTAAATCTAATCGGCGGAGATAAATAAACATATATGTATATATATATATATATATATGTAACTGACCATATCTTGAGCAGCATAAGGCACAACAGCAATAGCCAAAGCTGTACATGGATTAGCTCCCATTGCATGTGCATCAGATAATGCATGATTTGCTGCAATTTTCCCAAACGTATAAGGATCAGTTATGTGTGCCCGGAAAAAATCTACTGTATGTACCATAGCTACATCCTTTCTCCTTGGTGGAAGCACAACTGCAGCATCATCAGCATCATCGAGACCAATCAAAACCTCAAAATTTTTGTCATCTTCTTCAACTTCTAGGCTCAGCGAATCATTAGAAATAGGTTTTGCAGAAGCTATCTGGATACTATGAATGACTTCTTTCAACACACAGTTATCAACCTTTGATCCACATCCACCACATCTCGAACGAGCCCCATCAAACAATTTGATTCCATCTACTCCAGCTTCTTTGTAAGCCAGAGGAAGTTTTGGTAGTAAAGGGAGATGTTGTTGATTAGGCAAAATGGCCCTTTTTTTTGGAGAATTCATTTCAAGTTGCTGGTAACTTTTTATCCAATTTTGATCAATTCGTTTCTTCCATCTCCATGCCCAGGTACTTTCTGCTAGAGTATTCCCATATAATGCAACTGCTCTATCATTGCCAATCGCTAATAGGCTTAGATATCTCCACTGTGGTTTGAAGCTTTTCAGGCGACGACCTTCAATGAGAGCACAAATATTATAGGCTAAAGGTGGGCCTTGACGCACAGCAAAAACACCCGCTTTTGGTCGTGGCGATTCAATCATATTTGCACAATCTCCGCTGGCAAACACATGATTATCACATTGGCTCTGCAGAGTACTGCGCACTTGAATAAACCCGTTGGATGATAAATCGAGGTCGGTAGATGAAAGCCATCCTGGTGCATCGCTAGAAGTGCACCAAAATGCTTCACTGAATGGAACTAGATTGCCATTTTCGAGAATTAGGTTGCCCCCAGTGTCGGATTCATTTTCAACAGCATCGATTGCACCACTTCCAAAATAAATATTCACCTTACGGAGTCGTAATAGATTGCTGAAATTTTGTTGGACCTTAGAACCTCGCGAGGGCATTAGAAATGGATTTTTAGAAATGATGGAAAAAGTAATATCTCCTTCATGTTGGTTAGTAGACTGTAGCTCACGTTGAATTCGATTTTGCATGGACAAGATCAGTTCAATGCCAGCAGCACCACTACCGACAACGACGATGTCAGTGATACCATGAGACAGATCGGTTCGTATTCGCTCGATGATTCGTTCCCACTTTATGCAGAAACCATTGATGGGTTTGACTGGAGTAACATGATTGAACATTGCAGGGCTCTTTTCTGGTATGAACTTAGGAACGCAACCAACATCCAAGCTGCATACATCATATCGCAAAGGTGGCCGTCCGTCATTGCAGTGAACCAGGCGGTTATCTCTACTCAAACCAACTGCAGATGCGTGTATTAGCCTCGCTCCTGCGAATCGGGTCAACACGTTTAGATCAATGTGGATCTCTTCTTTCGTGTAATATCCAAGGATATATCCAGGAAGCATACCACTATACGGTGTTTCAGTGTCTTTAGCGATTAGAGTCACTTGCACGCCTAGAATGGGATTCATGCCTAAATTTTTCAAGACAAACAAGTGGCTGTGTCCACCCCCAACAAGCACTAGATCTCGCACAATTGGCATTGGCGCATTAGTTTCTCTCATCGATTACGTCCTTTGTCTAAAGTCTAATTCGACACGGACGAAGAACACAGCGAAAAATATATTGTATATTTTTATATAAAACAAGTTGATGATCTAGTTTGACGAACGAAGTTTGATTCGCATCAATTTCCTCTGGTGGTGAATAATAATAGCGTCGATTATACTTTGCAAGACAATGCAAATTTATATGGTTAGTGAAAATTCGTATTAAAATCCGAATGGTTCACTATTAAAGGTAGTATAGACTGAGCCTGTACACCAATGAGATAGAGTCTCTTGTAAGCCGTTACATTAAAAAATAATTTCACGCATACTATTAAAACGGAGTTACCTCTTTAGTTGATTTGGATCCGTTTAGAACTAGGCTATTTTAATCGATTTTTGTTCCAGGATTTGGTTAACATACGGAAGAAGCATTGGCACAAACAGTTTTCCTTCGTTTCTTGCTCTTTTTCCCAGCGGCCAAAAACTGTGGCCATTTCTGATTTTATGTAGAAAGAATTGTTACTTCTAAAGTTCTTTCTGATTACCAATTTCATTAATTTTTTTATTATTAGCGAGAGAAGCAGAAAGCCAGCAAAGATTAAATATATTTTATTATTTATCTCAATACAAAATTCAAATAATTTAATGCTGGATCAACTATTGTCAGGTCCACATTTGTGAAATTAAATGTTTATGTAGCAGTCATTTTAAATTTCTGACATTTACTGTGCTTTCATTGTTGTTGCAAATATCAAGCCTTACAAAGTCTAAGATTCATTTACAATAAAAAGTTTTCATGCCTTTCATTGCCAATGAAATGCTTTCTTAGAAAATGCTGTTTAGTCTTTTTCTGTTAAATTTACTTTCACAAGATAAATTCAAAAAGCATGTGAACTATTAATTTTTATTTATCTGTATTTCATGAGACCCCTCATGACATGTGTTTGTTGAGATAAAAGAGAGACGGTATAGTGATATAATATATGTGTACCTAAGAATGGGGGTGAGGACCAATGTCCAGCAGAGGGCAGGCAAACAGCAAAAAGCAAAGAAAAGATTTAATAAAAATATAAAAGTTTTATTAAACTTAGAAGA